>CM070840.1:6403984-7051484 GCA_036326025.1 Chrosomus eos
ATATGAGACATTATTAAGAGATTTAAGTATTGTATTACATGAGTAGCTCTCGGCCACTTTCGTTTTTAAAAAGTAGCTCTCAAATGAAAAAAGGTTGGAGACCCCTGGTCTAGAACAAGGACATTTACAGTAAATGTTGAAAATATGCCCTACATTTTGTTTAGCGCTTGTTTTATAAATAATTTTACAATTTTACAATAATTTATAAGCAATATTACAATGTTGGATGAGAGTGGCAGTCATAATTGCCCTGTATTTAAGAGGAACATCTTGAGGGGAACTTAAATGAAAATGTTCACAACAAATTATAAATGATTTAAACATTATACCCTTTAGCTTTATATCGGATTACATATTCTATACTGTATTAGAGACTAAAGTTGAAAGATATATCTAAACAGTATAATTTGCTATCACATTCTGCAGGACTTTCTAACAAAGAAATTCTGTTTGTGCAAATCTGCCCTTTCTTAGTCTACTGATAAACAAAATGATCTTATCAATTTATAGTCAAAGTGCTTATGATCATTAGGCCAATAACCTTTATTTAACCAGGTCTGTCCCATTGAGATCCAAGATCTCTTTTGTAAGAGACACCTGGCCAATCCTCCAAGTTGTGCGGGATGCTCCTGGTGCTTTGTTCTGGCACAGGTGTAAATGTTCATCACTGTTAGATTTTGTTGTAAACTGGACGCTGAATGCATTCCTGTAAGGATTACAATCACAGTCTACTATAGGTGAGCCATCAGGTATAATGTGACCGATGAGATGTGTGAATAGGCTGCTTCAGTCCAAAGTGTGAACACGTCATAATGAGGCCTGTGTGCTATTTGTATATACAAATGTACATTTGTTTCAATTTTATCTTTTTCATTTCAGAATGCCACCAGCAAAGGACAAATCCTCAGTACAATGTGCACAATGTAATTACCATCATCCAAAAAGGAGAAAGTGATGTGGACATAGATTTTGACGACACTTATGCAAGTGATGAAGAATCAGATATTGATGTCTCTGTGGACCAAGAAAACCAAGAACCTACCGATTGTACAGCTAATGTGAATATTGAGCCCGGGCAATCAAAGAAATACATCATGCCACATGACAGTCGTCACTGATTTTTCTGGTCAAGCTCTCACAGATGATGTCACCTCCCTCCACACACCATTGCAATACTTCCAAAAGTTTGTTTTAGAAGATTTGGTTCAAGCTCTGGCAACAAATACGAATGAGTACAGCTTTCAAAATGACGAAAGATCAGTCAACACTAATACAAAAGAAATACAGGCAGCATTGGGCATATACCTGAGGAGGATGGAACATTACATTTTGTAAACAATTCAACCATTCCAGAGACTGAAAAGAGGGACAAACTCTGGAAACTCAGACCACGGCTTGATTCACTCAGAGAGAACTGCCTGCAGGTGGTACCAGAAGAGCACATTTCATGGACAAGATGATGATACCCTTCAACGGGAAGTTCAGCAGCATCAAGAAGTATATGCAAGGTAATCTACGCTCATGGGGCTTTAAAGTATGGGTGAAAGCTGGAATCTCTAGCATGATGCTTGACTTTGATGTTTACCAAGGGAGCAACAATGAAATACGAGTCAAATCTAAACTTGGATTGTCAGGTGATGTTGTAATGAAGCTTGCCTCCACATTTCCAAAAGGTCAACACAACAAGATCTAGGCAGACAACTACTTCACCTCCGTTCCACTGGTAGTGAAGCTCCTTGAGCAAGGAATCCATTATGTGGGAACAGCCAGGCAAGTGCATCTACCTAACTGTAATCTTTACATGTGAAGAGCTTGAAGAAGAAGGGCAGAGGAAGCTTTGACCACAGAGTGGTGGGGAAACAACCTCTGTGCTGTCAAATGGTACGACAACAGGGCGGTGACACTTGTGTCATCCTTCGCTGGACCAGAACCTGTTCAGGAGATTCAAGACTAGGACAAAGCCGCCAAAACCTACATTGACGTTAGAAAGGCTTCCATTGTGGGCATCTACAATAAATACATGGGAGGTGTGGATTTGTTGGACTCATTTACAGCAAAACACAAGTATGCACTGAAATCCTGGTGGTGGTACATGTGCATCTTCTGGCACACAATCACCCTTACAGTGGTCAACGCCTGGCTCCTCCACAAGCAGCACAGCGTATGCTGTCAGGATGCCAAAGAAGGAGATACTGAACATGAGAAAGTTCCAAGCACAGATGGCTTCCTCTCTCATTGCGGTAATGATCTATTTGTGCCATTTACCTTGTTTGTGATAAATCAGACTGGTATTTGAGATGTACATAAATTGAGACATTTGTTCTTTATATTCTAATCTGGTGGACAGAACACTGAAAACGCCAAAGAGAGGACGGCCATCTTCAATCAACAAGAGCCCAGAGACAGGAGCCCTCTGAATGGTGGAAAGAGACCACACATGGATGATGGAAGTCCAAAGGCTCCCTCTTCTAAAAAGTCACGCAAACCACCGCCCATGGACGTGCGCATGGACCAACCTGGACATTTCCCCCTGAAGACAAAGAGAGGGCACTGCAGACATTGCAGTAAAGGGTACACCAATACCCAATGCAGCAAGTGTGATGTCCACCTCTGTTTTTCAGAGGACAGGAACCGTTTCTGGGATTACCACTAGAAGTAAAGGTGGACTTCACACCGAGCACACAGATTTCAGTGGAGAGCGAGAGAACACTGCAGACGTTGCACTGTTAACAATGTAAATAAATAAAGTTCTTATTTGTTGGAATAAACAACTCTTCATAATAACTTGACTGAGATTATTATTCATTTTATACACTGGTTTGGTAAAAACAAAAACACTGCAAATTAATCCTTAATTATGCAGCTTGATGGGCACCTCTTCAGACCTAATGTGCTACGCAGCTACGTGGATGTACTCTCTTGTGATTGGCCAGAGTGATCACGAGTCTCCAGGTGTTTGAGTCTCGTTGCTGAAAGAGTGCATGAAGCGGTGGAAAAACCTTTTTATTTGTGTGTTGTATTTATTAAACTGAGTGATTTGCAGTGGCTCATTGTACTTCTGACGGCGTTACATTAAAATTCTGGAAAAGAAACTGCAACAGGATGCTTTTACCCAACATTCGAGTATAAATACACACTCTCTCACTCAGAGCAATTTTATTCTTTCTTGCATTTCACAAAGTAATAATAATAATAATAAAAACAATAATTATGATAATATTTTCTATTTATAAGGCACTTTTAAAAGGTCATTTAATAAAGTCAGCTGCATGTGGAGGCTTAATGAGACTTGGATGAAGGAACACTAGCAGTTAGGAGGTATTTAAGGTGATTGGAAGTTGTTTGAGTTTTTCAACTGGTCACTGTACACCCTCTGTTGTTGGAGGAAATGCAAGCATTTTTCCTGAGTAACTCCATAAAGTGTTAATGCCAGTCTTTCCCCAACCCTACAACCTGCAACAATGCAGGCTCACAAGGTCTGTTCCTGCAACAGCTTCTTTCAAGTCAATGTCAGGCTTGTGACACCGGACAGTAAGGAGGGACAAGTGTTGAGTCAAGGAAGCAAAGTAAAAGCCCTAAAAAAATAAATGAGCAACTCTGGCCCAAAAGAGAGAGCAAGCCCCAAAGCTTACCTCTCTTTTTTGCAGACACACTCCGGTTTTGGACTTGTGATGTGGAGGGACATTCTTGCAGGGATGACATGCTGACCTCATCTTCTGACCCCTCTTCTCTTGGCATACTGACATCTGGACAAAGAAATAACTTTATTGTAGTATACACTACATTAAATATGTAATAGCCGTCAGTACAGTGGTTGTGTTATTTTATAAAATAATTTAGTATATTCAATTCAATTCAGTTCAGTTTATTTATATAGCGCCGATTCACAACAGATGTTGTCTCGAGGCACTTAACAAGAAGTCAGTATATGGGATTTGTGTCTCTTACAGAAAGACAAAGTTTGTTTCATCCCGTCTCCTATCGTCCTAAATTCTTTTCAAGCGACTAGTGACGTGAAAATATTAGTTTTCATGTTAGCCCAGGGATGGGCAACTCCAGTCCTCAAGGGCCACTATTCTGCAGGTCTGAGAGGTTTCCCTGCTTCAACACACCTGATTCAAATTAAATAGATCATGTTGTTGCCAAGCTCTGCAAAATGAATCAGGTGTGTTGCAGCAGGGAAACATCTAAGACCTAAAGGATAGTGGCCCTCAAGCAGTATATTTCCTCATATAGTGTACGGACGACAGACCGTTCCCACGCAGTCCACTAGTGCTGAAGTAGCTGTGCGCTGTAAAGATTGTATGTTGGACAATATAAGATGAACTGATTTCATCAGACAGAAAGCAACTGTAGTTACTGACACATGTAGCATTAACGTTTAGGTAAGTGTGCCCTCACCTACTGTTTATAGGTTGCTCCAATCTCACGGCGCAGACTTCACACGGCTACTCAAACATTTGTCCTCCTCAACTGTACGAGTACACAGTTACAAAGAGACGAGTACACATCTGCATACTCATACTCGACTCGCTGTAACTGAGGAAACATGTCAAAACAACAAGGCTGTACGAGTTTATTTGATGTCACCTAACCCGATGGCATACGTTTGAGCCAGTGATGAGGAGGAGGGTTGAGAGACCCGTTTTTGCGGAAGATGAGGGAGCTGCAGTGGCTCCGGACAGAGATGACGGAGAGGAGAGGCAATCCTTTGCAGTGCAAGTGCAGTCACTGCGGAGTCTGTTTGCTGCCATGAAGCAGACTTGGATAATGTGCTCAGGGAATTGTCCTGCATCACCTTATCGCGCACATTCCAGATGTTCTGTAGTGACAGGGACGTGTTGGAGTAGCTGTGCTATCCCTGTATGAAGTCCGTGCCGAGAGATTAGAGCAACCTATAAGCAATAGGTGGGTTCACGCTAACCACAAAATGAATGCTACTTGTAACTTCAGGCAGAACTGAAGCAGTGTTCAGTTTTAAAACTGGGGTTGTGTTTGACTGATTGTGCAGCCTCTGCATCAGACAGGTCTCCTGACAGAGTTGCAGGAGAGAGAGGTGGGTAGGACAAAGAAGGGAGATGGAGCTGTTGATGTTCAATTTTTTGCCAAGTGCTGTGTGAAATGCACGAAAGGTAAGAATTGCGTTCAAGCTCACCGGTTGAAGACACTTCCTGGTTTTGACTTTGTGATGTGGAGGTACATTCTTGCGTGGATGATATGATCTCATCGTCTGACCCATCATCTCTTAGCATACTGACATCTGGAGAGGGAAATAACTTATGAATACAATACACAAAATATCTAAAACGGATCATTTAGAATCAATTTAGAAACATCGTATACACATACCTTCAATATCCTCAGCTAAAGGTCCCTCCATGTCAATGGTCTCTAAAATGACAATTGATAAAAAATTGAGATTGGAAAGCTGAAACTATGGGCAATCTGCAAGAGTATACAACAGTAGTATTATCTCTCATCCCGTCACTATTACTGCCCTATGCTTTACATTGTAAATAGTTGTTTTCTGAATGCAGAAAACTAAATGTCATATATTGTGCCTTCAAGAATATAAAGTTAATTACCATTCACATCGACTTGTATTTCATCGAGGCTCTTTCCTTTGTAATCTCCTAGGCATCCTTGTTCCATTGCGAGGAGGACTTTACTTACTTTGGCTAATTGGAGGGTGCTTTCTGGGAGCCTGTAGTGTTTCCTGTGAACAGCGATATTATGACCAAGGAAGTCTGCCAACTGGTCGAGCTCGGTGGTTTTGAGGTTCAAAACAGTAGACAGGGTAGCAATATGTTTCCTCAGTTGAATTGATGTTAGCGCTTGAGGATTTTTTTATGTCACCACATTCACTGACAAATTGCCTCATGCAGTCACAAGCCCTGAGGTAATGGGCAGATTGTGGCAATGCAAACAGATATTCATTGTCCTTCAGCACCCCACATACTTCTCTGCACTCAGTAAGAGCATCAAGTGATTCTCTCATCAATGGGGTTAGAAGAACTGGAACCTTCCTTCCTCTTTTTCCAACAATTGCTATTCGCATGAAATGCCTGCAGAGCTTCTGCTCAAGCGGTGTGAGGGCCAAATTTACATCTCCCTGTTCCTCTGATGTGTCCTTCGATAAGTATGCAGACAGGCGCATTCGGGACACTTCACCTGCTCTCCGCCGATTAAAAAGCATAACTTGAGTCAACGTTACTTTTGCAAGTTCCTTCCAATTTGTGGATGAACGATGTTCTTTTAAATCTTTGAGATGTTGCTGCTGTTTTTCTTCTAAATAGCAATGTAGCTTTTGGATATCTTGTGTAAGAGGTAAAAGTTGCGGTGCATTCCATTTGGCCCGGTTAAGCTGGGTTAATGCCTGGCCTGCAATATCAAACCTCCAACTCTCTAAATACAACTGTGCGAACTCCTCAGCATTTTTAATCGTTTCTTTATCTCTCTTTTTCAGTCCTTCGGACTTGATAAACATAGCCAACGAATGCAGGCTGTGTCCTACCTTGCGTGCAAGAGAGGGACATTGGTATATCCCAGTTTCCTCACTGAATCCAGATAGGTTCTTTGCAGCTCTGACAACCTGTGAGTACTGTTCAGGTTTGATGAGTTCTTGGATGGTCTTCACACATGTGATTTTTTTAGCTTCCAATAAAAGCCTGCCAAGTTCTCGCAGTTTTTGGCGTATATACTGGTGTTGACTGACTATCTTCTCATTCTTTTTGAACAACCTGAACCCATAATTGAGGATGCAATTGTCTCCTTTAATTGCAACTGCAATCTTGTCCTGAATCATTACACTCAAGAACTTCCAATACGCGTCTGTATATTCTGATGGAGAAGGTTCAGCGAAAGCACATAATGCCTGAACTCTATTTTTACCTGGTTTAGCATTTTTGGGTTTGAAGCTGCAGACCTTGAAATGCCGACACATCGCTCTTCTTGAGAACAACCCATAGCAATGAATGCAATGTGCAAATTTATGTCCGTCTGATTTTTTTACCGGTTGTTTACATGGGATTAGTTTTCCTTTTTTTGTTTCCAAAACATGACTGTTGTGCTCGAAGTTTCCCTTATTTCGTATGTAGTCCAATTGTAGTTTTCTTTCCTTTGAGTTTTTTGGTAAACTGAATGCTTTCGCAACATCCGATTCATCTTGGTGTTTACGCCACAAGTGTCTTGACATTTTCTGGACAAACTTCCTGCAATAAAAGCAGAAATGTTTCTTGTTATAGCTTCTGGATCCGTCATCTTTCTTTAAACTTGGACTGACAATCATATTCTGAAAACAGTGTTTCAGTGCCCCTGGAAGAAGAGCAGTATATGTTGCGATTTCCTTTTCATTCCCATCAACTCTGCTATTTGGAAATCTTTGTGTGGGATCATGACATCTTTCCAAAAGTCTTCTCTGGCTAAAGTCAAATTGGCTATGACTAGAGGACTCACTTCCACTCTCTCTGGAGGATCTACTTCCACTCTCCCTGGGCTTAAACTTGCTCTGTCTGGAGGACTCGCTTCCAGTCTCTCTGGAGGATCTACTTCCACTCTCCCTGGGCTTAGACTTGCTCTGTCTGGAGGACTCGCTTCCACTCTCCCTGGGCTTAGACTTGCTCTGTCTGGAGGACTCGCTTCCACTCTCCCAGGGCTTAGACTTGCTCTGTCTGGAGGACTCGCTTCCAGTCTCTCTGGAGGATCTACTTCCACTCTCCCTGGGCTTAGACTTGCTCTGTCTGGAGGACTCGCTTCCACTCTCTCGGGAGGATCTACTTCCACTCTCCCTGGGCTTAGACTTGCTCTGTCTGGAGGACTCGCTTCCACTCTCTCGGGAGGATGACCTTCTTTCTCTGGGCTTAAACTTGCTCTGACTGGATGATGCACCTTTCTTCTTTTTTTCCTTTTCCAGGGTTAATTCCATACTGCTATCACTTTCTGTGCTTTCATCCCTGGGATTTGGAATATACTCCTCTTCGCTACCTAAGTTTGAGTCATCTGATTCCATGAGATTCATCTGAATCTTTAAAAACAAACACACATCTGTTAATACCTATTATTGCAACATTACATATAAAAAACCTGAGTATACTGATTGAACAGGGTCAGGATACTAAATGAAGAAAAATCTGTATGGACCATTTTCAGTACAAGTAAATTTACAAATTAGAAGAATCCCCATTAGACTCACTAGCAAGAGCAACTGCCCAGCCCAGCCCAAGCCCCAGCCTTAGCCCCAGCCCTAGCCCCAGCCCAACCCAGCCCTAGCCCTAGCCCTAGCCCCAGCCCAGCCCAGCCCAGCCCCAGCCCCCCCAAAAAAGACTTACGGGACGGCAAGACCTTCTTCTCAGCTTCTGTGAAACCCTTTCAGGCTTAAAATAAGGAGTCTCCTCTGCGCTGTCACTACTTGAATCATGGAGACCGTGGGTAAAATATTGTACTCTATCCATCTGCAAAAAGGGAGACATGGAGATATTTTGCTGTATGATTGCTGTATTTTTAATTGATAGGGAGACCATTCAGAGGTTGTCAGGTGAGCTAGACACCTATGAAAATTATTGACCAATATTACCCCTCCATCGACCTGCTGAGGCCCATGTCCAAACTGCCTTCCAGGTGGAGTAAACGTTGACAAAATTATTTTAAAAAGTAACATTTCAGTTTTCATGCATTTGATTGTTAAATTTAATGACTTCACAAGAATGATTCATCATAATGATATAGTGTCATTCCTGTAGACATGGAACTACTCCAGAGAGAGGGAGAGATTAGTCAATAATTTTCCGAAGTGTCTTCCTCACCTCACAATAGTCTCCCTATCACATAAAAATCAGCAATTACTCAGAAAAGAAAAGAGTTGAGCTTCTCTAATACATGATTACTGATCGATTGTTGGTGATCTCTATTTAATTGATAATTAATGCACCAGGTGAGGCGGAGGACTCGACCAGATTTTGGCAACAGAGACCGGCCACTGGGCACATTGTATCTTTTCTTTTTTTTTTTTTTTAAACACACCCGAGCGCTGATCACTGGACATTACACCTGCAGGTGTTTATGCCAGTCCAATCGATTCAATTTAAAATGAGTCCATTTAAATTCAGATTTTAAAAGCAATTGTTCAAAACAATCGATTCAGGTTCAAAGTGAATGATTCCCATTCAAATATAAAATAATTCAAATTCACTTACTAGTGGCACAAAAATTATCACATAAGCAAGTTAATTATATTGTTAAAATGTGTTTTGGGGCTTACCAGAATGCTTTTTGTGCGTCTCAGCCGTGGAACAAGTTCATCATCCGATTCATTGTTGGAATGGTTGCTTGAAGAAGCCTCATCACAAGTTTCTTTCACAACAGTTTCATCTGAATTGTACAAATGATCTGAAACATCTGGGCCAATATCATTCTGCCCTATAATAACATCCAGGTGTGGGGTGGGAGGTTCGTTTTCCATACCATCCTCATCAGTTTCATCACTATCTGGATAATCAACCAGTGAAAATCCTTGGACAGTAAATACCTAAAAATAAACAAAAATGTATTAAGTATGGAATAAGAAAGGTTGGCCAAAGAAACATGGCATGGTCTGACTATACATCTGAATCCAGAAATGTGAACATCAGCCCTTTTAGACAGTGTAGAATTATAAATGTTAAAATCAGAGCACAGTTATACTACAGTATTACAATACTATCATATGGCGCTTTTCCACTGCATGGTACGCTCGGTTCGGTTCGGTACGGTTCGATTCGGCGCGGAACGGTTCGCGCTCGGTTGCTTTTCCACTGCAGTTAGTACCCATTCAAAGTGGGTGGGACTGATCGTTACACTGTTTGTAGGTCCGGTGATAGCCGTGTGCGGCTAGCTGAGCTAGCTGCTACTTCTTGGAACACTTTTTCATTCTGTTTTGCCCCATCCGCTGGACCCGCTCCTAGGCAACCAACGAGAGGAACGTCTGCACCTCGACCACGATTCAGCCATTTCCTTTTTAAAGTGTTGATCTCTTCTTCTTTTTTTCAAGTAAGTAAAACACAGGTGCTACCGTGTTGGCTGTTGTCTACTGGTTATATGACTCTGTATAGCGTGTTTAGTGTCTCGTGTCGCAAATCCAATGACGCTGGTAGTGACGATTCTGTCTGTCTGACCAATCACTGATCTGCAGTGTTTCACGTCACATTTTAGTACCGGTACGGTACGCTTGGAACCTCAACAGATCAGGTACCATTTAAGCGCGCCGAAGCGCACCGTACCGTACCGTACTATGCAGTGGAAAAGCACCACAAGTGAGCCGTACCGAACCGAACCGTACCGTACCATGCAGTGGAAAAGCGCCAATATAGTTGCCTGAGGAAGACCATTTGGATCCCCACGTTGGTAACACTTTATTTGAAAGGGTGTGCATAAGACTGACATGACACTGTCATAAACATGACATAACACCTGTCATGAACATGAAGGAGTCTTTATGACTTTTGTCATTAAGTGTCATTCGGTAAATTATGACACTTTTAATGCAAAGTGTGTGACATTACCTGGCCTTTAACAGCCAATATAAAGCCACATAAGCATGGGTCCACTTTAGTAATAAAACACCACCACACACATGGCAGCATAGATGACTGTGTTTGAAAGTACTTTTACCTGTGAGCAGGTCTGATCTGGGTTTGGTCCATCATTTAGCATCTGAGGAACAGGGCTGGTCTCATTCTCTACTGCTGGAGCAGGAGTCTGAAGGCCTTTCACCTGAAATAGACAGACAAGAAGAGACTCAGAACTGTATGAAGAGACATTCACAGGCTAATAAGGTCATCTAATGGTGAAACGGCACTGAACTTCATGGACTAAAAAGCAGCTCACGTCTATATCAGGAGTTTGCAGTGGATCAAATGAAAATATTTCTTTAAAACACCTAACAGCTCAGGTACAGTATACAATTACGAATGTTAAAATCATAGTTGAGGTCATGTCAGGTGTTGCTATTGTAAGACTGAAAGAAACGACATACACTCCTTCCCCACATCCCCCACTCTTACAGAGATCGCCCACACTCACACAATAATTTATATGGGTTTAATGTGAATGATTATTGTTTAGTATCATTTTAAAGGTCTCAGGGTGACTGGTAATAATGTCTCATTTCCAAATAAGTAAAACAAAAGGAAATAAGGTTTTTAAGAGTTCAGGGATATCTGGCACACAAAGGAATGTGGTCTCTATGGTTCTACTCCCAAAAGGTGTAAATTCATGAATGCAAAGTACCACTGTTAACAAATGGTCAACTTCTGCCCCCAGTAAGTCTGGGCGGGGGGAAACACAGTAAATTTCCACTGTGAACTCTTGTTTACATATGAAATAAGGTCTGGGTATATAAGGAAATGCAGCTAGAAGATCGGGGCTGTTTTTCTGTATTCAGATTAGCCCGTGAGTTTGGCTCACGTAGCCATACAATGTTGGGTAAAGGATTTTCCTCTTTGTTCTAGAACATTTGATGATTTGTATTGATTATCTTTCAATTGATTATGGAATTGTAATAATACATTTACCTGACATAATAAATTGTTATATTTGATTATTCTAACAGACTTTGACTTTATTTTCATTGGAGTTAAAAGGAATAGTCAAACATTAACGTATACTTAATGATACACAGACATCATTAAAACCTTTTCATTTATGGAGTCAGATAACGAATAACGAGTTTATACATATGAGAAAATGTACTGCATTTAACCCAAAATACTTTGTCATGAGAAAAGACGAAACACGTGTGAAACCTTCACCTCAAATCGAACGCCGTATTTGGATCGATTTTGGAGGACTTACACTATAGTGCCTTAAAAACACTTACAGTAAGAACTGGACGGAAGGGCCCCACAAGGGTCTGACTATAGACATATAAGTGTGTAAAGGAGAGACTAGAGAAACAAATGTATTTGGAAGATGGAAGGAAGGACCCCATAAGGACATGACTGGAAACATGACGGTGTGTGTGACATTACCTGGCCTTTAACAGCCAATATAAAGCCACATAAGGATTGGTCCACTTTAGTAATAGAACACCACCACATACATGGCAGCATAGATGAAGTGTTTGAAAGTACTTTTACCTGTGAGCAGGTCTGATCTGGGTTTGGTCCATCATTTAGCATCTGAGGAACAGGGCTGGTCTCATTCTCTACTGCTGGAGCTTGGGTTTTTTTTCAACTGGATTGCAGATAAAGAAGAACTCATTTTAACACACATCAAAAATTAAATGCATTTCCATAGACAGTCAAGAGTAATATTGGAAACATGGTTAATATTGGAGAAATACAAAATTTGCTTTTGCAAAAAAAAAAAAAAAAAGGAAATCTCTATACTTAATCTAACTAACTATGGAAGCAGAATAGTCTCAATTATAATTCACGCAAAAAACATCATTCACACATGCGTAAACAATTTCACATGCATGAAACCTAATTCACGCACTCACAAAAAAAATTCACGTGCGTAAAAGAAATGTGTATTCACAAAAAGCAATTCACATGCGCAAAATAAACTTAAATATTCATAAAATACATTTCACAAATGCAAAACACAATTCGTTATATACAACTGTGCACAAAAACCTTTAAATGTTTAAAATGTACGAGCTTATCCTTGAATGTGAATGTGCAAATCGTCACTCACGTACGAATCGCGCTGGATTTGTGTGTGTGTGTTTTTGAGACTTTCCTGCCAGTGCTTTACTCGTAACACAGAGCACTCGTACTCTTTAGCCAATCAGATTTAAGCTTATCAATCGACCAATCAGTATCAGCCTACCTGCATGTTACGTCATCAGCTTTCGACCAGTTCATGGCTGAGCAGAGGTATGTGCAGTTGATCAATTCATTTCTGTTTACTGAAGTTATAGTTCGAGATCAGTTGAAGCAAGTTTATTAACTGCTATTTAGTCCACATGTGAACATAACAATTCATTTTTAGTATTGATGGATTTTCATGTCTGGCACCACACATTCAACTGATGATAATGTAGCCTATGTAATAATGACGTGCATAGAAGACATCGGTTTTGTTTTAAGCTGCATATATTATGTAGTTTTATCGTTTCAGATTTCCGAGACGGATGATGTATAAAGTTGCAGACAACCAGTACTGTGATCTTACCTTTCCTACTGTAATTCTTCCAAAACAGTCACGTTGAAGCCATCCATTTTGACAGTTGTTTCAACAAGAGGTTACTATGTTATAAAAATATTCAAAGACATAGTTACATTGATGTACACGTTTTATTATTTGAAAGTTTCTAAATCATTTGGGAATAAATATAAAATGACTTGATCATTAATGTTCCTGTTATATATGAAGATCATGAACTGACAATCTTAAGTATGAAGCACAGCATTCAGTACAGAGAAATATACATATCTTCCAGAGTTGTGAGATCCAGTCAAGAGTTTTATTTGCTTTTAGAGTATATAAATGCAATACATCAAGTGAAAAGTTAACAAATGAATGGTGTTCAATCCAGTCATCATCAGTAGACCTCTGTTAGGACATATCAGATTTTGGTCTGATATTTATAATAGTAAAAACCTATAGTACAAGAGGTGCAGACAGAGGATGTGGGAGATTAAGTGAGGGTATTTGAATAGAGTTTACTGAGTAATCTTAATTGCCTCTCTGTGATAAGTATACCTTGGTCTGATCATCATAAAATCAGATTTGCCTGTTTTACTATGCAAAGTAAAATGAATAGTTCACAACATTGTCCTGTGACACTAAAAACCTTGAGATGACAATACAGCACAAAACATAAGGAAATGAATGTTGAATATATTGGTACCACTTTTACAATAAGGTTCATAAGTTAACATTAGTTAATGTAACAAACCATGAGCAATATATTTGTTGCTGTGTTTGTTAATCTTTGACAACGTTAGTTAAAAATATAGCTGTTCATTATTAGTTCACAGTGCATTAACTAATGTTAACAAGATTTTAATGAAGTAATAGTAAATGTTGAATTAACACAAATTAATAAATGCAGTATACATGCAGTTCATTATTAGTTCATTTTAATGAAACGTTATTGTAAAGTTACCAATTAAGACATTAATACTAAAAAAAGAAAGTATAAAAGAGAATAAAGAAACCACATGAATTAAGATGTTTGTGACTGCTATCCAGATGTCATGCCATAGGTGAGTAATCCTGAAAAAGGCAGAGAAACAACAAATGTTTAATAATTTAACAACAAATGGCAAATAAACAACGTGTTCATTAAAATAGGTATATTCACTATTTAAAGAACAATCTCGATGGGTATTGATTGACACCAGATGATTGTTTTGCGATCATTAGCATGTAACATTAGCTGAGAGCTGTCTGTACCTGCAGCTAAAATATGACAAAACAGGCATACTTTTTGACAGGATATGGGACATCTGATTACCACAACACTTGCTTACATCGGTTAATAATAGTTAATAAACTATTGCTTCAACTGATCTCGAACTATAACTTCAGTAAACAGAAATGAATTGATCAACTGCACATACCTCTGCTCAGCCATGAACTGGTCGAAAGCTGATGACGTAACATGCAGGTAGGCCCGCCCTCAGGTGATACTGATTGGTCGATTGATAAGCTTAAATCTGATTGGCTAAAGAGTACGAGTGCTCTGTGTTACGAGTAAAGCACTGGCAGGAAAGTCTCAAAAACACACACACACAAATCCAGCGCGATTCGTACGTGAATGACGATTTGCACATTCACATTCAAGGATAAGCTCGTATATTTTAAACATTCAAAGGTTTTTGTGCACAGTTGTATATATACGAATTGTGTTTTGCATTTGTGAAATGTATTTTATGAATATTTAAATTTATTTTGCGCATGTGAATTGCTTTTTGTGAATACACATTTTTTTTACGCACGTGAATTTTTTTTGTGAGTGCGTGAATTAAGTTTCATGCATGTGAAATTGTTTACGCATGTGTGAATGATGTTTTTTGCGTGAATTATAATTGAGACTATTCTGCTTCCATAACTAACTCACCTTACTGCGCCAAGGCCATTTCGAATCACCATAGTTGTAATCAATTTCATCTCCTATTTCTATTTTCTTCAGAGAAAATAGGCACAAATGTGGTTTGTTGTCAACTATGATTTTTTTCATAACGCAATTCGGATTTTGGTGGTTGTCGTTGACCAATCGTCCTAGAGAAAAATCGTCTTGCGATGCATCCAGGCTGAAAAGTATCAGAAAAATGGTAATAGTTTTACATCTTTTTAAAAGTTTTATTGAAAGAGTTATTTTCAAAAGAATTTAAGAGTATTTGTGCTTAATTCATTTATCAAGTATTAAACCCTTGTTTCAGAGTTAACTCGTAATTTCTATAAATCAATAAAAAACATCCATCTTTCAATGTTTACCATAAGTGATGATTCTGCCACTGAAAGTCAAAGAGAAATGTGCTTTCAATCTCTGAGTATTTTCTTGACTTGCTTTCCTCCTGTGTGAGGAGTTTACCCCTGTACTCCAACACGAAGTCCCCGGGTTCAATGGGTTGTGTGGCAAACACTCCTCTTCCTACAATAATATATAATAATTAAACATTTCATTCTGGGACTCAAAAAGAGATACTACAGTATTTTCAAAGTGAGGATGACATTCTTGCATCTATTCAGTGTATATTACCTGCAGACAATGATCACCCAGTTGTGATACACACTCTACAGGTAAAGTGCTTTTTTGATCAGACTTTGTGGCCAAAAAATGTTTTTAATGCAGACCCATCCACATCAATGCATCACTGAGGTCCTGTCTATGCTCTGTTCGGTTCCCTTAAAGGAGTCATGACCTGTAATTTTCACTTTTCCACGAGAATCAATAGCTGCGTTTCCACTGTCGGGCCAGTGCGAGCCAGGGCTTTAAACGGGCCGAGCCGGGCTAATGGCCTCGGGACAGGAGCACCGGTGTGGTGAAGAGATGAGTCACCCTGAAGAGATGGGTCCCACCTTAGGACCCAAGAGATCCGATTGGTTCAAATCTAGTTTTATGTGTAATCGCTTTAGTGCCTGGTTACAAGTTAGAGAAAATAACTTTATTATAAGAGACGTTTGAAGTACGTTATAACGAGTCATTAATGTATTTTAACTTATATGTTTCATATTCTAGTATATAACCGAAGCTGTAGATTGTAAATTTAAACATTTCTCGTTCTTAGTGTTTTTTAGTTAGCTTTTTAGTTAGCATACATAGTAGCATAGCATTTATCCGATGATTTGTGCTAGCTAAACAAATAAACGAATTACTTGATGGCAACAAACTGCTTTTATCAAGTTATCGCGAGAACATATTTAGATCAGGCATACTACTGGCATACTATGGGGTCCCTAAGGTGGAACCCATCTCTTCAGGGGGACTCATCTCTTCACCACACCGGGCTCAAAATCTGTTGCGTTTCCACTGTTGGGCCAGAAGCTCCACAGCGCTTCACTAAAACACGCCCGTAACACGCCTCTCTGAAGCAACATCACACACACATCATTTCACCAACAAATAAAAGTTACTACTTTTATCAGAAAACGAATCAGAAAGAAATCACTAGAAACAGCGTGATCGCTAAACAAACATGATAAATGCGACCGTTGCTGCTATTTTTGTTGTTTAAATAGGCCTATTTAAAACCCATCGATGTTTTACCACTAACGTTAGGTTACAATAAAAAGTGACATCGAGCATAATTAATTAATTTGTGTCAAAATTGCACATTAGTCACAGAAATAAATTGGTTTATACCATTTGGTCTATTTCACAAAAGAAAGAGGAAACACTTACTTATTCAGTCGTGTCTGTTTCTGTTTATTATACCCTATTTTCAGTCAGAGAATTAAAAAAATTGCTTTATTTTATGATAGTCCGGTAAGAGACGAGAAGGGCTTATACTGACAGATAAAATAGAAACATGTTCGTGATAGCGATTTGTCTGATTTCTTCAACCGTTCACATTTACCATGTTTGCTATGGTAACTAGCGTGCAGTCTTTATCATCACATAACCTATAAATATATCAACCTTAAAGGGACACTCCACCCATTTGCATTAAGCTTTCCATTGTTAGAAACCCAGTCATACTATTGAATGGTCGTGCAACACTCTCTCATTTTCCCCTGAGACGAGAGAAATCCACTATTTACCTTTTTCACTTCCTCCTACAATGACGCAAAAATCATCATTTTACGTCATTGTAGGAGGAAGTGTAAGAGGGGGGAATTTCTGTAAAGACTACAAGCACCATTTCAAACCCGCCCATAGGGGGTTGGACCTAATGCACTAACAGACCTATCACAGATCAGTGGGTGGGACTTCACTTGCAGATACTGAAATCAATATCTTGTTTATAAGCTAAGCTAACAAGCGCTGTGGAGATAGGAAGTTACGACAATGACGGAATAAACTAAACATAATATGGAAGAAGAGGATTTTGAAATTCTGCTGCTCGAATCCGATGTTCGTGGCTATCTTTACGAGCCGCAGTATAGTGAAGAGCAGCTGAGGCTGATGGAGGAACAGGAGGCGGCTGCCTGTCGCGGACTGAGCCCGGGCTGGCTCGAGCTGAGGCGGACTGCTGGTGCCTGTGGCTGTGCTGTCGCTGTGCGCTTCGGACACAGATAAGAGTCCGTCTGCTCTGCTGCAGAGAATTTCAACGATGGCAATTTCTCCTGGACAAAATTTCTAAATCAGACGAGCACACGGACGTTTGTGTTGTGATGTGAACCGTCCTAGTTTCGCACCGCATATGTTCTGACTGAACATCCAGGTATCATGCAATAATTCACCATATAGAAAGAAATACAAACGAGGAGTAATTCGCTAATGAGTTTGCCAATGTAACGGGTTCGTTGTTTGTGGTAAGAGGAGGCGGGAACCGGCGAACATTTAAACATTTTAATAGTCAAATAAACAAATACAAAACAAAAGTTTAAGCCAGCTGGCCACACACAACAGAAACAAAACATAACATAACATCAGGCCTGTTCCTTTTATGCCTCCGCTCCTCCGTGAGAGATATAAGACCGCTGCGTCTAGGTGTCATTCATTATGACTCGCGCCGTCCTCTCATGTCCCTCGCCCTCGTCCTGCTCGCCACAGCCAACTAACTAGACACATACATGCCAACCCTCCCGATTTTTCCGGGAGACTCCCGAATTACAAAGCCCCTCCCGAAAATCTCCCGGACCGACCTTTCTCCCGAATTTCTCCCGATTTCCGAGTGCGGGTGCGAGAGTGACATTTTTTGATTGGCTAACAACACGAACAACACCAGAGAAGACGCGCTTGATTCCTGCCGGTTCCACAGTGAGAGCGGTGCGGCCAGAGTTTTGGGCGCTGCGGCATATTAAATATATTACAAATAGTTTTTCAGCGTGAGAAATACAATGTGTGGCGGGAGAGCGTGACAAAAGACCGAAATGAGTGACTGTCACGCTCAATGCGTGACACTTGAGAGCCCTGACTGATGTGTGATGAAAGCACAAGCAGAAACACGGATAAAGTAGGCATTTTGTATTTACACTTCTCTTGTAAGTAATTCGTGGCTCCTGTCAGTGAAAATAGCTCTCTATTATACAAATATAAATATATATATATATATATATATATATATATATATATATATATACACACACACACAAAAAATATTGTACAAAAAAATTTGCGTTCGTGATATATGATTGTGATATATATAATTCGTGGCTGCTGTCAGTGAAAATTGCTCTCTATTATACAAAATATATGTAGATACAAAAAATATTGTACAAAAAAAAGTTGCGTTTGTGATATACGACCCCCCCCCCCCCCCCATTCATTTGTGTGAAATGAATTTCAAACTCTTTTGGCAGCTAACGTTAGCCTTGTAGAAGGAAGAGTGATTTCTCTGATGTTTGCGCTGTTCTGGATTAGTGGGAGTGGCTTGAGGAGCTGTGCAATGTGGTGCATTGTGGGAGTTGTTGTCTTACATACAAATGCGCCCTTCAGTTATTTTCTGTCTTTTCTCGGTCAAGATGGCACCAAATTCAAAATTTCTTTTACATTTCGACTACATATATGAGCCACTTTCAATAAAGATTAATGTTGAAATGGGTGGAATGACCCTTTAATACGGTGGCCAGAATCCACATCGGATCACAAACAGAACGCACTCAAACATGAAAGTGCGTTTTGAGATAAATTATTTAAGTCTTTAATGCTGACAGAATCATCTGGCGCTGCCGTCTCAGGTAGGCTAAACTCTGCCTCTGTTCGTAACCACTCCTCTAGCCCAAGCTGGCCCGCTTTGGACCAAGGTATTCGTCGGGCCAGAAAACCTGGCCGCTGGGCCCGAGGAAGCCCCGGCGTGGCCCGATCAAGCCCCGGAAGTGACAGTGGAAACGCGACTGGCTCTGGCACGCACTAGCACGGCCCGACAGTGGAAACACGGCTATTGTATGTTATGATTGCCTAACGATTATACACGAAGCCTACCCTGCTCCTCTCCCCCTCATATTCAGTCGCGAAAGATGCAGAAATGTAGTGCACACGTCAGTTGCTCTGTTGTTGACTGCCAGAATCAACATGTAACTTAAATGTGTTTTCTCTCCCAAGAACGGACCAAGCTGTCAGGGACCAGTGGATTAAATTCATTTTTAATGACGCGGTTCCTACAACCCTTCCCACTGGCTTAACGTTAGGTGTCTGTGCTAATCATTTTATCATTTGGGATCAATCAAGATGAAAATTTGCCTTAAATTCTAAACTGCAGCTAGTCTACCACAGCAATAGGCTCTACTTCTCTGGACACTTCAGTAGAATATTCTGACAAAGCACTCTGACAATCTTGCCTGGGCTGTAAATTATCACACTCACTTCGATCACTGTCTGTCTTTGACAAAGGCAAAAAATAAAAAAATAAAATAGGAATATATAACCTGAAAACACACAAAAACTGTACCTTGTAATTACATCAACATCAATACCTTTTTGCTTTTGAAATGCACAAATTGTGTCAAGGAATCTTCTGCAACTTACCTTTGTAATGGTCAATGAATCTCGGCATAAACCCATCCTTGTCAGTGCAAGACAGAATGTATGTCTTTGCATAGTCTATAGGCCTTTTCCTCCTCCTCCTTATGGACATACTGGCTCTGTGAAAATAATTGTAATTCGTACTTAGTCAAGGCAAATCTCACAATAAGGTTTTTGAAAAATAGCAAGTCAAAAAAAATCTATTATGTAAAATAAATAAATAAACAGAAATTCATACAAACATATAGACGCTGCAACAGCTGTGTAGCTTTGCTATTGCAGGATGCATATTGTTTAACATCAAACACGGGCTAATAAAACATGCAAATTTTTGACTGGTAGTGTCATATATATATATATATATATTATATATATATATATATATATATATATATATATATATATATATATATATATATATATGACACTACCAGTCAAAAGTTTTGGATCAGTAAGATTTTTTATGTTTTTAAATGAAGTCTTTAATGCTCACAAGACAGTAATATTGTGAAATATTATGACAATTTAAAATGACTGTTTTCTATTTTAATATATATTTTAAAATGTAATTTGAAAGCTGAATTTAACATCATTACTGTTGCTGATTACACATCAGTTTTCAGTGTCACATGATCCTTCAGAAATCATTCTAATATGCTGATTTTATGCTCAAAAAACAAATTATTATTTTCAATGTTGAAAACAGTCGTGTACCATTTTCCCCCAAAAATTCTATGATGAATAGAAAGTTCAAAAGAACAGGATTTATTTAAAATATAATCTTTTCTAACATTATAAATGCCTTTACTGTAACGTTTGATCAATTTAACTCATCCTTGATGAATAAAAGTATTTTCTAATTTCTTTCCCCCAAAAATAAAAAATAAATTCTTACTGACCCCAAACTTTTGAATGGTAGTGATTAATGTTACAAAAGCTTTCCATTTCAGATCAATTCTGTTCTTTTGAACTTTCTATTCATCAAAGAATCCTGAAATAAAAATGTAAAAAAGTTGTTTTCAACATGGATAATAATCATAAATGTTTCTTGAGCATCATATTATAATAATTTCTGTAGGATAATGTGACACTGAAGACTGGAGTAATGATGCTGTAAATTCAGCTTTGATCACAGGAATAAATTACACTTTACTATATATATATATTCACATAGAAATCTGCTGTTTTAAATTGTAATAATATTTCATACTATTTTGTATTTTATCAAATAATTGCATATATATATATATATATATATATATATATATATATATATATATATATATATATATGTTTGCGAATTTTATTGAAAAATGATATGACCAAAACATCCACAACTGAATTGCTACAACTATATTGCTGTAATTGCAAAGTAAATTTGGGAAAAAAAACCATTTCTATTACTTTCTCTCAACTGTCCTGCTCTAACAAACCAGCTGCGGGTAGGATGTTACTCCAAAACGGCACCGTACATTAGCTTCAGTCCTGCGTTAGCTTCTGGCTAACCTCCATTAGCCAAGTACAGCTCGCTGCATCCTGCGGTGGATATCCAACCCGGCCCACATCCAAGTGTGATGTCAGAAGCCACGCCCATCCAAGTGTGACGTGGGAGGCACGCCCATGTCCAACTACGGCACGTGACTCGATTTGTTGTACGCATGCGCAAAAAAGGCGCTGCTTCCTGTCGGAAATGTGTTTACGGTTGTTATCATAGTTATTGGTTTATAATAAAGATGAGGTTATTTGTGTAGAGGTGTGATGCTACAGATTATTGGTGCAGTTAAATTGTGACGCTTTGGCAGGCTTGGAATGGTCTAAATCACAATCACTCCCTTAACAGCTGTATTAGACAATACGTTACCTCTGCATTGCTCACTGGTTTTGTAAGTTAATGACATGGTACTACAAGTAAACAATGTACCTTAAAACGATATTTTTGTATTTCTCTTATATTTCTGTTACACAAATGGTAATCAATAATCATGGTTTTGCTATAATAAACGTATAAGGGAGCATTTATACTTAAACAAAACGATTTTTAAAACTAAAAATGTCTTAATTATATGGGATCCAAACTGCACTTATAGTTACCCCTTTAATAAAAAAATAAAAAAAACTTTTTCTTTCTATGTGGTTATAGAAATATTGCATTTTTACAACCAAATTAAGAATTCACTTATTAGTTAATGCCTGTTTTAGCAAATGACTTTGAAATCAAATAATAGAACAGCAGAATGGAATTTATGTAAACCTTAAATTAAGGAACCAATATGGTGAAACTCAAAAAATTTGAATATCATGCAAAAGTTCATTTATTTCAGTAATTCAACTAAAAGTTGATACTAATATATAATATAGACTCATTACATGCAAAGTGAGATATTTCAAGCCTTTATGTGTTATAAATTTGATGATTATGGCTTACAGCTATGTTGAATTACTGAAATAAATGAACTTTTGCACAATATTCCAATACATTAAAAAAACAGTTAATCTCTCGTCTTCCCCTTCTGAACAGGTTTTATGAGTTTAACATATCAAAATCTCATCATAGTTCAAAATATCTTGGTCACAAATTAATTTTTATTTATTTAATATTTTGTGTTAATACATTAAGTTTACACACATGGGTCTAAAATGAACCATCTATGCAAGTGTGATAAATTTTTGTTAAAATAACCAATGTCACAGTTGTTCAGAGCAACACATTCACTATACTAGCCTACTTAAAATCAATAGTATATTCCTGCACAATCGGAGGCTGCAGCTTTAGGACCCCGGTTACAGGACCCTAGTTTTTTAGTTTGTACATACATAGTTCGAAAGACATTTAATCTGAGGAGTATTTTTATAAAATGTGTTTTTTTTTTTCAAAATGCATCAGAGGCATTTTGAAAAAATTTAATTTACACAAAACAAAATAATTAAAAATGTATATCATTCTTTAAACAACTGAAAAAGTGGAGTGAGTCTTAGTTTCTTGAATTATACTGTTATGCTGTTGTATTGATTAACCTCCTTAAGTTTAACTAGTTTGCTCATTATAAAATAACGATGGAAGCAGCATATGCAGTCACTAAATGATATGGCCAGATATCAGAAGGCAAAACTCGAGAATGATTCAAGCATGAATTTATTTATATATACACATGCATTTATTTCTATTATATGAAAGAACAAAATTATTTGTGCTACAACAAAAGCACCAAAAAGATCCCCTTTTCCACCAGTTGCTGCAAGAATGGCTTCAACTCTGAGGAGAGAGAGAGAGAGAGAGAAGAGAGAGAGAGAGAGAGAGAGAGGAGAGAGAGAGAGAGAGAGAGAGAGAGAGAGAGAGAGAGAGAGAGAGAGAGAGAGAGAGAGAGAGAGAGAGAGAGAGAGAGATTTGTTTAACATGTTCAACTGAAATATATATTTCTGATTTAACACTTATGAAATGTTGGAGTTGTAGAGAGAGAAAGTCAAATAGAATATTCATGTTACTGACGTCTAATTCCAAACTCCAAATGTGTAAATGTAAGATACAAACCAAAGTTTATTTTTACTTACCGACATGGCAAACAATCACTTGCTTTCACAATTGTAGTACTCCTGAAAAGAAGTATAATATAGTTAGGAAAGACTGCTGATGTGATGGCTGGCTTGCTGTCACTGTATTTACTATGAATTAATAATAAAACTTATTCATATTACAACAGTTTATCATCACATTACATTATATAAGCATGTATAACTTCTTTGCGTAGCAATGACTGAACAACTTCAAACTTTTTCAATATGCAGTATTTACAACTGACAGAGTGACAATCAAATCTCGTATTCTTTACAAGCAGAATAAGATTTACAGGATGTAACGTCACACATAAGCAATGAAATTATATATTTTTCATATTTACCCTTAATCCAAATAACAACATGAAATTGGTGATATAATAATGCAGTTAGTATAGTAGGCTATAATAGTAATAGTATACAATTCTCAGTTGAGAATCTAACGTTTACTGATACGAAATTCACTCAGCCAAATATAACACACAACTCAGTTAAAAGACATCACAGGGGACGAGTTAAATGACCAAATATGTAAGTTGAAGATAATTCATAGCTCTATTTCAACAGGTAACATCGCATTCTCATACAACTCATTCATATAATGTTGAACAGCTGTTTATACTAAAACCGCAAGTGTGTTTTGTGCATTTTGTTTCGCAGTTACCTTCGTCTTCTCTTCTCGATGCTTCTTCCTGTTTTTAAATGTTAAAGGGGTCATATAATGCCATTTTTGTACAAGTTAATATGAATCTTTATGGTCTAAATGAAAACTTTGTAATATACTTTTATTAAAAATTCTCATTAGTATTTTAAGGAAACACTAATTTTACCTGCTCAAAAACAGCTCTGTTGTCAGCACGCCGTTTAAGTGCATATGCCTTTAAATGATAATGAGCTTCACTGACTCCGCCCCTCTGTTCTGTGGGCGCCTTGACACATCGCACGTGGAGTGTTGACTTGACAACAGTTGAGGGTTTATTATGGCAGCGGGGTTCGCTCTGAGGACACATCTGTGTAACCGTATCAGTTTGAACCGGACTCGGACCCGAAACAAGATGACGCCCCGAAGAAGTTCGACAATTAAGGCTCGAACAGGACGTTTCTGAATGGTTGGTATGTCACTTTGATCTATTTTTGTATGTACTGGCAGGGTAACGTTGTTGTGAGATACAAACGCTATGTGTTTAACGTTACTAATGTAAGCTATAGGTTAGTTCGTTGACAGATTTATGTTGAAAAACTTTTTTTTTTTTTTTTTTTTTTTAAATGTAGGCTTGTCAGTGATGCGTGACGTTATGTTGGGCACAACAATCGTGACTGAAACACTGACATGAGGTCATTTCAGTAATGATTCTAGCAGTAGTTGAAGGATACCTAAGAATTTGTTGTATGTTTATGTTTAGTGCAGTACGAAAATGTTTTATGTTTTAAGAAAACTTTTAAGTACATCTATAGTATTGTAACGGCATGATATTCCTGTTGTTACGTTAACTGTAACACCTGCGTACACAGTTTTTAATAACACATAACTATAACGCGTTTTACATTATAAACGTGGGATTATGAATTATATTGAGAACGTCGTAACGTTACATAGAATACATGGCATGCCGTAATGCACCCTTAGTGTAAACATTAGCCACAATCATCGTGAAGCGTGCAAGGGATTTGCAAAGATTAAAGGTTAATAAAACGTTACACTCACTTCTTTTGGAGGTCCAGGAACACGAATAGTTGGTACCGATTCCTTTTTCAGTAGCAGCTTCTTAGCAAAACCTGATTTATATTGACCCTCGCCTCGTTTAAAAAGCAGTCTGGTGAGAAATGATTTGCGCAAACATGAGCGCATTGACGTTGCTCCTCGGAAATATTCCCTTCATAAACAAAACTCAGCCACTGCGTCTTCAGCGGTTCGGATTTAGGAACATTAAAATGACTGCTGTGTTCCTTATTACACCCAAGAACAGAACACCACAATCGCTTAGATGGCCGCCATTCTGCTCCAGTCTAAACAATGACGAACTATGATTGACATCTCACTCACGAGCGAGGGCGGGTCTGTGTTGAAACGCTGCTGTCAATCAACCATCGTGGGAGGGGCGTGCGAGCTTGTGACGTCACAGGCTCGAACGGCTCGATTTGAGGCAGGGGAAAACATATAAGGAGATTAAAACAAAATCACTGGATGGATTTTTATCATTATATGATGGTTGTGTAGAGGCACTGCCAACACACATTTCAGTACAATCAACTTGTAAAAGTGCACGCACCATTATATGACCCCTTTAACGTTAACGAGAATGTGTCCAATTTGGGCATGGGCGTGGTGGCTTCTGACGTCACACTTGGATGTTGCCGGGTTGGATGTCCACCGCAGGCTGCAGCGAGAGGCTACTCCCATTAGCGGGTCCTGCCCCGTCTTACTTAAATTCACAACCGATTCCACCTTACCCCGTCTCTGCCCCGCTGTCATATCCGTGGTGACGTTATTAGGTTATGCCAACTGCTAGCTAACTTACATGGCAGCTAAACGAGGTAGCAAACATCATGATGTAACGGCAAAATATGAACTCAACATAAAAACCTCACAATTCACAACCAACTCCACCTTTAACGACACGACTTCACTGCGCCCCGTCTCTGCCCCGCTGTCATGTCCGTGGTGACATGTTATTAGGTTAAGCTAACTGCTAATAGTAATATTATGTCGCTAACATTAGCTACATTGCAGCCAAAACAGGTAGCAAACATCACGATATACTATAACGCCAAAATAAACTCACCATGAAAACCATTTCTTGCTTACCTGTTGGATGCAGAGTCTTCAATGTCTTCAATCTTCTTCAATCTAAGTCGTCTTCTTCTTCTTCTATGTTACTTCCGCAATTTCCGCAGTTTTCCTTACATTCGCGGGAATCCCGGCTGATTGTACAGTGCTGTAATTTCATTGGCCAAAGGTTTCAGTTTCCCGCGGTGTGTATTCGATTTCGCGGGAAGTGTAAACCTGACTTCCGGTGAAAAAACCTGACCTTTTCAGACCTTACGCACTGAAAAAAGGTTTTCAAGCAGCTTCATTCAATTAATAATTTTTCTTTCAATTCAGTTTACTATTATTTGTTTTATTTTTTAAGTTATATTTTATTAGTTCAAAACATTGTTAAATATAAATATTTTTCATTAAGATCTTAAATAAAAAAAAATTGTTTCGACGAAGTTACAATTTCAAGGTTTATACACAGGCCAGCGCATGCGCATTAAACACAAATCTCGACAGTCACCAGACCGCTCTTCAAGTCATCAGCGCCTCGGCGGTCGCTCCGTGGATGGATCACAATACTTTACTTTTCTGCACCAGACCAGACTCAAGTTACATCGCAGAAAAACTCTGGTAAGTGAAACAAACAACCATTTAAATGTGCTGTTGTATTTAGTAGCCTGTTCATTTTATGCCAGACATGGCGCACTGACTTTATCTGGTAACGTTACTGCTAGATAAGTAGGCCTATGTACGTTCATTTGAAAATGTTAACTTGGTGTTAGCTAGCTGAGTTTACACAATATGTGGACGTTAATTAATTCCTGACCGATTTCAAAAGGGAACATATGTTAAAAGAAAGCCTGTGCCTTTTTGGTAACGTTAATTAAAGGTGCTCTAAGCGATGTCACGCGTTTTTAAGGCCAAAACATTTTTTGTCACATAGAGCAAACATCTCCTCACTTACCGCTAGCTGCCTGTCCCCTGAACACACTGTAAAAAAACGCGGTCTCTGTAGACACCCCAGGCTCCACAAACGGCTACAAAAACAAACTCTAGCGACCCGCTCCACGAAACATAACAAACTGTTCCAGCCAATAACCGACAAGAATGGTTTGGAGGTGGGTTTGAGGGGTTAGTGCGCGGATGAGGAGGAGGGAGGGTCTAGCTAGCCTCCGTTTTGTTTGACAATAGTTCGAATGTCAACAAGAAGTGATGTCACCCAGGATCGCTTAGAGAACCTTTAACTTGAACGTTTAAGCATCGAACCGAACGTTATCTCGAGTCAGCCATAAGAATGACGTTTAAAACAGTTAACCTGATCAACTAACACAGTTAACTTAAGTGAATAAGCTAACGTTACATGTTAAGGGACTGGCTTAATGTATGGCTAACGCAGTTATGACTGACGAAATACAACATTTATTTGTGTCTAATATTGCTCCATTGGCAAACTTTTTTTATATTTTAAATTCGGGCGGGCGATGTCGGTTGGTTTAAAAAAAAGTCAGAGGACACAGGGGGGCAGTAAAGCCACGACGCAACAGTCAGTCATTAATACGTTTTTCAAGGTTTGTAAAATACTTCCGAATTCAGTTGATAATTAATATAAATGCTTAATATTTTAACTTTGTCTGTTAATGTAGATTACTTGTACTTAAGTGTCAAAACCCTACGTTAGGCTGAGATTTAAAAAAATGTACCGTTATGGCATGGCCTTGTAATGGCGCTTGGAGACACGTCTAATGGCGGACAATTTACCCATAGTTTAGAATAAGAATAAGCCGTCACCCAACATCACTTAGAGCACATTTAACAAACCTTGATCGACTTAACCAATTTCATTTGATATTTTTTACTATCTTGATGCAGGATACCGACATTGCTGTAAAGAGGGAGATTGCACTAAAAAGTCTTATTTTCTACATGGGAGAAGCAGTGGAGGACCTCATCAAGGATTTCCTGGTAAGACACGATTAATTTAGGGATGCGAAAATTCTAGCTAAGGCTGTCAACTTCAAAATTAGCCATCAGACTATGTTCATATATATGTCTGAAAACAGTCTGTAAGCAAAGTTCAAATAGAGATACAATACCTTTCCACTAGAACCAGAGTCCCATGCCTTGGTAAGTTTATGATTGTAATGACTGTTATTTCTATTTCAAAAACTAATTGGAGCAAAAACATAATTTTATAATTAGTTAGAAGTAGATGCTAATTATACAATGTTGTGCATTTGTGTTTGCATTCAATTTGGTTTAAGTTATTTTTTGTTATCCAAATAAAAAATACCATCTGAATGTCGTCTAATAGTTTGGGCTCTGTTGTTAACCTTTAATCTGGGGGAAACCCAACCTGTATCGATTCCTTATTCTTTCTTTCTTCCTAAATTCTTTTCCAGGTATCAGAAAAGAAAGAGGATGAACAATTTCTTCAGCAAGAAGCCATGGCAATCTTTATCATCAGATGTGCACAAGGTGTACCTACAAACATTGGCATCATTCTAATCTAGAGGGACAAGAGGTTCTGAGCGGCTTGCCCTCTGTCGCAAATGCTGGTACCATTCTCCTGAGCCTTCTTTATGCCTTCAATCTGGAATATCCCAAGACATTGAAACTGACATTTGAATATATCCAGAAATTCACGGTGTATATAGCAACGACTCTGTACTTCCATTCCAATGTCTGATTTTTCAACAATGTTTTGTTTTTTTTTTTAGTTGGATATCATTTGTAGCAGAGATAGTGAAATACTTATCACAGCTGCATTTACCTGCATTTGGTAGTGTTGAGAAATTCTTGCATTTCCCTAATTCACTGCATAGTTCTCGGTTAAGTTTGCCAGCCCTTGAAGTTAAAATATGACACTTGAGCACTGAAATTGTGAATCTGTGGAAATAAGTTAATAAATCTTTATGCAATGTAAATTATTTGTCTTTTTTTATTTATTAGATTTTGGATCAGATCAAATATTAAGCAATGTTCCTGGATGGGAAACATGTTTTATTAAATCCATATCTTTTTGTTTGTTTAAAATTAATAATTTCTATTAACCTTTATTTTTAAAAATGATACATAATTGTTTAATTAAATCTATATATTTTTGATTGGAGAAAACAAATAATTTCTAATACATATTTCTTAAATGAGAAGTTTTGTTTTGATTAAATCTATATATTTTTGTTTAGATCAAAAAAAGGAATTTAAATTAATTGACTTTCTTCAACATGAAAAATTTACTTTGTACCAAGTTATATAAAATAGTTTTCATAGACATAGAAAATATTGGTTAGGGTAAGTTATTTATTTTTCATTGGATCAAGTAATAAAATATAGATGTGAACCATTACCCTAAAAATTTTTAATTGGATGAATGAAAATATTTTTTCAGTGGGCCACTTTTTAGAGATGGAAAAAAAAGCAATGGAAGCATCAGGGGAAGCTGCTGAGCTTATTTGAATTGAAATCGGAGTGAGGCCCACCATTTTGGGCCCCACTCCGATTTTGGAACTCCTTAGGTGGGTGTGCTCCCACCGATGGGGACCCACACCGACGTATTTGTTAGTACACACACACACACACACACACTTAAAAAAATGAATATAAGAGTACATACATTAAATGTTAAACAAGTGTTCCCAAAATTAATCTAAAAATAAAACGCATTCTCAAAAATGACATTTATTTGTGTTTTTGTGATGCCAAAAATGAGCGTATAAAGTCAAAACTAGTCTATGTTTCTTAATTTGTGTGGTAAAACCTTTACATTATGTTTGATAAAACATTACATTGAAAAAAAGAATTTGGTGTATAAATAATTTTCCCTCTGTTGTTTTGTACAGTAGGTAAATTTCCTAAATAATTACAAGAACAAACAGTAACAAACTGAATTAGACTGAATTAATTATAGTATTTTGTTGTAAAATGTACTCCAATAATCTTTATGTTTTAAAATAATGTTTACAGTGTACTTTCTAAAAGCATAACACATCTTGTCAGAAGCGTTCATTTCAGTTTATTACTGAATAGACACTCTAAAATGGTGTTGCATTTTAAAATCAAAATATCTGTGAGATTTAAATAAGCGCAGTAGTGATATCCGCATTAATATATGCACATCTTGTGTCATTTTATTATCGCTGTGCATGTTGAAAGCTGCAAAGCTGTTAACATGACTTCAGTTCGGGACATAGCCCGTCTAATTCGGTCCAATGGCGGCCTCCGATAGAACAGGTGAAGGCTTCTGCGTGTTACTGTCTTTCCTTTCACGCAACACAACAAGATTAAATTAAATACTTTTTCTCATATGTATTACCTCGTTATTTCATCTGACTCCATAAATGAAAAAGGTTTATTGAAATCTGAGCATTATTAAATGTGAGCGAATGTTTGATTTTTCCTTTTTGTCTTGCACACACTCCACATCACGGGCTAATTTGAGTTACAAATCGCACTGAACATATCACACTAAATACTCAGTGTGTGTGTGTGTGTGTGTGTGTGTGTGTATTCACAATTGGGAGGTGATCAACCCAAGTGTGATCGTGTCTCGAACGGGGATGGTAATATAGCAAGAGAGTTAAAATTATTACAGATTATTTGATGCAGCAAGTTCAGATTGCTGATAAGAAAAACTTTATAAAACGTCCCGAACTGAAGTCATGTTAACATACAGCAATGCAACATGCACAGCGATGGCATGAAACGACACAAGATGTGCATATGTTAATGTGGATATCAGATATTTTGGGTTTTGCATCAATCTTACAGTGTTCTATCCACATGAATCAGCTGCTGGTTTGAGGGGGTTCAAGTTTTCCCTGGTGTCTGTGCGCGCAATAAGTGGGCGGGCAATATGCTAATGTTTCATCTTGATGTCACAACGAAACGGCTTATGATTCGTTTGAAAAACTATTAATTTCATTGACTCAGAGTCGACTCTTAAAAAACAATAACTTTATATAAGGTGCACTTTCAGATTTAAAACTTTGCAGGATGTTTTCATTTACTTAGAGCTATGTTACACACTATGTTACACACTATAAAGGTCATTTTCAAAAATACATAATAGGGGCACTTTAAAACCTAAACGTGAGCTGAAAACAAAAAAAGTCTTCTCTCTCTCTCTCTCTCCTCTCTCTCTCTCTCTCTCTCTCTCTCTCTCTCTCTCTCTCTCTCTCTCTCTCTCTCTCTCTCTCCTCTCTCTCTCTCTCTCTCTCTCTCTCTCTCTCACAAGACATTCCTCTGCAAGTGTGGGTAATTACTGCTACATTTATGTGATAATGAGAATATCCTTTAGAGTGGTGAAAACTTAACCAGGGGTTTTCAGCTTAGGGGCTGAAGAGGGGACTCTCTGGCTGTGTGTGAATCTCGGTGTTACGCCAAAATCCCGATCCCTGCCAGATTATTATTGCTCTTACTCCCCAATTTAGTTAGGTTTATAGTTAAGTGAGGGGGTTAGATGGATCTTTAGGGATCCTGAGGCATGATGCTAGCACAGAAAAGACCGAATCATTAGGGGGCACTCATGTTTCATTCTTTGAACAAGCACAGTTTGCTAATAGATACTGTAGATTTGTATTGTCAACATATCGTTAACTGTCCTCTAAGGGTATTTTCATTTAGATTTATGCATTCATGCTTTTATACGAGAAAAAAAAACACTGCTTTGATGGCATACATTTTTATCAGTTCATGCATGTTAATTTAGCTGGGAATTAAACCATCTACCGAGAACTGTTTGAGCTTCAGGAGGGCACACATAATACGTTTTCCACACTTCTGTTAACTATGTTAAAATGTTTTTTTTAAAGTTTTATAATAGTTTTAGTTTTATAATTAGCTATATTAGGCTTTTTAATCAAATGTACTGAAAAAAGTTTCTAAACTCAGTTTTAAACATAATGAGTGAGAGTTAATGTTAAAATTGTATCTTTACTTTTAATCTTTAGATATTCCAAGAAAACCATTATGAGCCTAAACAACATATTTGTTAAATAGGAAAGGAATTTTTTGTCCAAAGCTCCAGTAAAGTGGACTCAATGCTTAGATCAAAATTAACAAAATGCAGTCTCTGAACATATAAATAAGCATTAACTGCATTTTATACTATTTAAATACTATTAATAGTTTTATATGTTGATAGGCTATACAAATAGGGTGACTCCTATTGGGTGATTTTGTTTTGTCATTTAGGAGGAGTGGGTGTCATGTTTTAGACATTTTTAAAAGGGATAGTTCACCCAAAAAGGAAACATAATTTACTCACCCTCAGGTTGTTCTAAACATTTATGAATTTCTTTCTTCAGCTGAACACAAAATAATATATTTTCCAGAATATGGGTAACCAAACAGTTAAAGGTTCTCTAAGCGATCCTGGGTGACATCACTTCTTGTTGACATTCGAACTATTGTCAAACAAAACGGAGGCTAGCTAGACCCTCCCTCCTCCTCATCCGCGCACTAACCCCTCAAACCCACCTCCAAACCATTCTTGTCGGTTATTGGCTGGAACAGTTTGTTATGTTTCGTGGAGCGGGTCGCTAGAGTTTGTTTTTGTAGCCGTTTGTGGAGCCTGGGGTGTCTACAGAGACCGCGTTTTTTTACAGTGTGTTCAGGGGACAGGCAGCTAGCGGTAAGTGAGGAGATGTTTGCTCTATGTGACAAAAAATGTTTTGGCCTTAAAAACGCGTGACATCGCTTAGAGCACCTTTAATGACTTATGCCTGGCTCACAGTACAGGAGTTTTGAAATCCTAACCGATTTTGAAATCTGGTTGCAGCACACACTTAAGGAGAATCTTTGCAGATTTTCTTCCCTCAAATCTTAAACATGCTCACACTACAAGATTTGAAAATCGCGGCGCATCACACACTACAGAATGTTATTAAGATTATCGTGCCAGAGGAAGCGCCTTGATATGATTCCACCCTGATCACGTGATCTCACGCAACAGATCGGAAGCGGAAAAGTGGATGTAGACAAAATATCTGTCCTTCGTATCAAGTCATATTCGTGAAAAGGTTGCCTTTGACCAAGGAAAGCTAAATCTTCCTTTTAACATTTAAGGATATTTCTAATGAATGGCGTCAGCTCTGGTCAATACAATGAATCAATGCCATTGATCTAATGACGCATCAGCTTCAGCTTTACCCATGCGCCGGATTGCTGCTCAGCTGAGCCTTATAAAGTGGAGCTCAAAGTTAAAATTATATATTAAAATAATTAACAGCTTGTTGTTTCATTACGTCTTAGAATGAATCCAATTTTTTTTTACATTTCGTTGAATGAACAGTTTAATGACTCCCTCAAAGGCAGTGCCTTGCCGCCACCTAGTGTCATAACAGTGCAACTGCACACTGAGTGAAAGTCTTGGCGCTTTTCCACTGCATGGTACGGTACGGTTCGGTTCGGTACGGCACGCTTTGGCGCTTTTCCACTGCATGGTACGGTACGGTTCGGTTCGGTACGGCTCATTTGTGGTGCTTTTCCACTGCATGGTACGGTACGGTACGGTGCGCTTCGGCGCGCTTAAATGGTACCTGATCTGTTGAGGTTCCAAGCGTACCGTACCGGTACTAAAATGTGACGTGAAACACTGCAGATCACTGATTGGTCAGACAGACAGAATCGTCACTACCAGCGTCATTGGATTTGCGACACGAGACCGCTATACAGAGTCATATAACCAGTAGACAACAGCCAACACGGTAGCACCTGTGTTTTACTTACTTGAAAAAAAAAGAGATCAACACTTTAAAAAGGAAATGGCTGAATCGTGGTCGAGGTGCAGACAATCCTCTCGTTGGTTGCCTAGGAGCGGGTCCAGCGAGAGCTGGATGGGGCAAAACAGAATGAAAAAGTGTTCCAAGTAGCAGCTAGCTCAGCTCTTAGCCGCACACGGCTATCACCGGACCTACAAACAGTGTAACGATCAGTCCCACCCACTTTGAATGGGTACTAACTGCAGTGGAAAAGCAACCGAGCTAGCGATCCGAACCGTGCCGTACCGAGTCGTACCACGCAGTGGAAAAGCGAAGCCGAACCGAACCGTTCCGCGCCGAATCGAACCGTACCGAACCGAGCGTACCATGCAGTGGAAAAGCGCCATATAACACGCAAGAGACGAGCGACAATACTGGTGAAATATCAGCAGAAAGCAAAAAACAAAGTGAGATTCGAGGATCAGAACTAACTGTTATATAACAATGATCTAACAAGCTTAGTGTCAGGTTTATGTTCTATTATTATATTATGTGGACCCTTATTTTGACATCTGTTTACTCCACTTTTTTTAGTTTCGGTTTCATTACTGAACATGTAACTTTACTAGTCCTCGTGCCTGCTGGCAACAGCGTAACACTTATTTATTTAGCAATAAAAACATAAATAAATGAAGATAATGCCGCATATCATGCTGTTGTCACTCAAAATTACCTCAATGGAAATTCCATCACCACAGCCCTAACGTTACTTGTTTCTTATTGGCTATTGTGACAGTACTGACGTAATCACAATCTTGCTCATCCCGATAAATATCAAACATGTTTGATATGATCGGGGCGAGCCCGATTTGTGTAAGATTCGATCTGTGAACGCCTCACATTACCAGATAATCTGCACCGAACTTCGGAACCGATCAAGGTCTTCGACAAGATATTTTCTCCGATTCTCGGGAGGGGGAAATCGGGCATAAATCGGCCTAAAACTCCTGTAGTGTGAGCCAGGCATATGTGTGTTGGGTAGGTAATGTTGTTCATTACCAACATTCTTCAAAATATCTTATTTTTGAGTTCAGCAGATAAAAAATAAACTTATACAGGTTTGAAACAACTTGAGAGTGATTAAATGATGACAGATTTTTTATTTTTGGGTGAACTTTCGCTTTAACTCACCAACATTTTTGCACATTTCAATGTTTACACACTCAGTTGTCATGGCTACACAGAGCTCTCCCTCAACTTCCTCACAGGGTGCTTCTCAATCGGAAGGCTGCATAGTACAGCTGCATATCTCGGCTGCCAATTTTAATTTATTATTTTTTTCTCGAGGGGATTGAGAAATGTATGACATAGCCATGTGCACTTACTAGTTCTCATTCATGCTTTTAATACTGAGGAGGACTCTAATTAAGACTCTGAAGGACTGGACTAAGGACACAACCTCACTAGGATGCAGACTTTCATTTGAGAAGCACCCATAGTCACCAACACACACATTCTAATTGCACACACCTGGTCACCAATTATGGTATGAATATAGTATCAAAATTATTAACACGTGCAAGCACAGATAGGCCTATCAATGAACCTGATTAATGTTGCAGAAATGTTTTACTATCCACAACCAAGCCTTTCAACTTGTGTGTGCAAAAATCAAAATTGAATGAATGTGTTGCAATTTGTACAAATAGAGACATTTTTGTGAATACAAATTTTTTATTTTGTATTAGTGTATCATAATTTGCGCATGCAACAAAGAAGATGTGCATGTGTGGATCAGGTGACGCGCGTGCATTCATTGACGTCTTTTCTGAGTCAATCTCATTTGATTCATTTGGATTTTGAGACTTTCTTTTCGCGGTTTTTAAGCATTTCACAACCCACACACAAACAACTACAAATGCACATCTACCCATCTACGTATTTGAAAAATTCACAAATGTGCGTCACTACATTTAAACTAATACAATACAACTTGTGTGTGCAAAATCCAGAATCACATGAATGTGCAGCATTTTGTACAAATAGACACATAGTTGATAATGCAAAACCTCGATTTTGTATTAATGTCCTCAGAATTTGTGCATGCAACAAGTAAGATGTGCATTTGTGGATCAGGTGACACGCGTGCTTTCATTGACTCATCGACTCAGAAACGCGTGTTTCTGAGTCGATCCTATTTGATTCATTTGGATTTTGAGACTTTCATTTCGCCGGTTTAGCCTTGCACGATCCACACTGAGAAAACCTGCTACCACTAGATGGCAGTATTCTGCTAAAACAGACAACGGCCGCGTAATCGAGCGATTTTCCGCATTTACGCTCAATGGGTCTCATTCATGAAACATTCGTAAATATACAAGTAAATATGTGAGTGATTTGCGCGTAAAGAGACCTTACCGAAAACTCTTCTCCTGATTCACAAATACTTTGTAAATGTCAGATGTGATAGTGAAATGTGTGTGTGTGTTAATGAATTCCAATCGGTCGTAAATGGCACGCGTGCACGCTCACTCTCAATTACCATAAATCTCGCCCATTAAATCCGACTGACAACTATATATGGGCATCAAATTATGACATGAATGCGAATGAAAAAGAAAAATTTCTCAGAAGCAGAAATTGAAGTTTTATTATCAGAAGTTCATTCAAAATGCCACATTTTATTTTCAAGCGTACATAGTGGCGTATCAGGTCCTAAAAAAAAGGAAGCTTGGCAGCATATTACAGATGCAGTTAATGGAGTTTCATCTGTTAATCAAACAGTCCCAGAATTGAAAAAAAAAATGGTTCGACATTAAGCTTGACTGCAAAAAACAAATTAGTTCACTTCGGAAAAATTGTATTCAAACTGGAGGAGGACCACAATCGCAGATGCTATATTACTAGCTCTCATAATAAAAGTAAAAAGAAAAACCGTATGTAATTACTATATATAATATTTTTTCAAAATACTGTGTAAATATGTACCCGATTAAGGTGAATTAAAATGCAGCCTTATTAATGAGCAAAACGTTCGGGTGTTAAGCGCACTATTTACGCGTGGCTGGGAGCAGGTGTAGATTTCTTGCATACCAACTAACATTTGGAAAATTCGAACATTTTAATGAATCCGAAAATTTACGTCTGAACCACTTTACACACGATTTACACAAAAATTCGTTCTGCTCGTGTTTCATGAATGAGACCCATTGAGCGTAAATGCGGAAGATCGCTCGATTACGCGACCGTTGTCTGTTTTAGCAGAATACTGCCATCTAGTGGTAGCAGGTTTTCTCAGACAGTGTGTGTGGATCGTGCAAGGCTAAACCGGCGAAATGAAAGTCTCAAAATCCAACTGAATCAAATAAGAACGACTCAGAAACGAGTCAATGAATGCACGCGTGTCACCTGATCCACAAATGCACATCTTACTTGTTGCATGCACAAATTCTGAGCTACATTAATACAAAATCGAGGTTTTGTATTAACTACTATGTGTCTATTTGTACAAAATGCTGCACATTCATCTGATTCTGGATTTTGCACACATAAGTTGTATTGTATTAGTTTAAATGTAGTGACGCACATTTGTGAATTTTTCTAATAGATGGGTAGTTGTGCATTTGTAGTTGTTTGTGTGTGGGTTGTGAAATGCTTAAAGGTGCTATGTGTAACATTTCTTCTAAAACGAATCCTTTTTTTATTGCCTGTGTGTGAAGGGGTTGTAATCACACAGTACAATGATCCACTTATCGGGTTTTGATATTACCTCTGAAGGCCAATATTCATATTTATATGTGAAGTCTCCGAGCTGCATGCGCGCTCCCCAGCATCTCTCCTTACAGTCTATGTGACCGACGGCACTGCAGCGAACGACATGGAGTCTGATAACACCCCAAAACGACCTGCCTCCAGCACAACACAGACTCCACAAATATATATATATATATATATATATACACAGTAAAATCGGCAGTGTAAAAATTCCAGTGTTAAAAGTGATCAATTCCTAAAGAGTTAAATTAACAATCTACAATGTTAAAAAGTACTCCTCTTCAGTGTAGTTTCAGGGTGCTATGTAGTGTAATTTTATTTTTACACTGAAAGAGCAAAAAAAACGCGCCGAATTGTATTGACTCCGCCCCTCGATGACTGCTGCCTCGAAAGACGACGACGCCATTTTATCTTCATGTGACCGAGACGGTAGGTTGAATTGCTTTTCTCTTTCTAAAATCAAATAGTGAATGCATTTTTTTTAACATTTTTAGTAAACTATGGTGGTGAACACATTTAGAAATGATTTAACTGCGTGTTTTTATATGGATTAAGGAAGCTCGTCAAGTTCATGAGGTGCAGAGAACAGTTAACGTTACAGAAGAAAAAGTTTCTCATGCCTATTTAATTTAAAAATTAAATACATGTGTTGAAATGTGCTTAGGATTTGTTGTGTAACGTTATTAATGTTTAGCTTCTTTCATTTTGGTTTGTTGACACTGAGCCTTCATGAAAGTAACTTAAGCATTCCCGCCTCCAGTCGCGCCGAGTCCTGGGTTTACGACGAGCCTGACGCTGAAGCTGAGGAGGTCTGAAGCAGTACCATTTGGCCTTTTTTTCTGCGCAGATGAGAGAATTCTTAAAATGGTAATTTTATATTTGTTTTGTGTGTATAAAAGTAGCTGTGTTATACATTATTTAAAACGTTAATAATTCAGTTTTCGTGAGTGACGCATGCTTATTATTAACAGCGTGTTTAACTATCTTGTAATGCACACTGCAAACAACAAATGCAGTCTTTTGTAGCGTTAGACTGAGGTGGGGAAGCGTTTAAATACTATTTATTCGCTCTATGTTTAACGTTAAGTGTGAATTATAATCTGTAACGTTACGTTGCTTGTTCTTAGCACTGAATATCATGTCGTCGTATCTGCGTCAAGACACAATCTTCCTACCATCAAGGTTTTTTTTTATGACAGTTAAGTTCAAACATTGTGAAAGTGAGTTAAAGCTAATCTATAAATCCGTCTGTCTTCCAGGTCAGTTACAGGTATTTGCGTGAGCACTGGCAGAGCATACAGGATTACAGGTACTTTAGCTTGAAATCAGTCTTTATCAATTTATACTGCATGTTATTATAAATATGTACTAACTATTTATCTGTCTGTATTTTATTAATATGAATATGTATTTTCTGTTCACATTATAAATACCATTATTAAATTATAGTTAAAATAAATTCTAAACATGTCATAAAATTGAATGTAGTACACCAAGTTCAATTTAAGATGCCTAAAATTTCCTTTTTCTCATTTAAATTATATAAATGTATTTAATAATCAGTTTCATCTAAATTATGTTTTACTATATTTACAGCCCTAATTTAAATTGTATTGCATTACTGAATTTTGGAAATATTAGCCTCAACTGACTTTTTTTTTTTTTTTTTTTTTTTTTAAATCTTTTTTCATTAGATTTGGTCCAGACCCCTGCAGTGTCAAGTGAAGGAAGCTCCTCATGAGATTGCAACAGAATGCTGAAGATTGATCCAGAATTGTGAGTGTCATTATATTTTATTCTATGTGCAGTACAAATTTTAATACATGATGAATGAACATGAAATATTTAAACCTAACTGGGCAACCACAGAATGCCTTTGTTCAGACTTGGGATTTACATGTGTCGTCGGTAGGGCTGTCACATTTTATTCGATATTTGAATATGCATTCGAACATGACGTGAAATATCCGTAATCGAACTATAAATAAACTATCTGGTTTAAAGTGGCATGTGTTGCGCATTTTTTACAGTCTATGATTAGACCATTTGTATTTTATTGTTTGCCATCTCATCCAGTGGCGCTCTACACGTATTGTAGCGTCGGCCCATGACCAAATCAACCAAATAATAGCCAATAGCCTCCCTGTTTTGAAAATGGAAGATAACGCACAGAACGCCCAGCCTGAGCACACAATTACCACCCCAACTCATCTAAAAAGTAGTGTCTGGAAATATTTTGGGTATTACACATGTACACACCTTAGATACCATTTCACTCAACATTGACACACCACTCATGCTTGCAGTGTGAAACGGGCGGGGCTCGTAGTTATTCAAATATATTCAAATACATTGCTTGATATTTGATATCTGTTCGAATTTGATTTTTCTCAAAAGTGACAGCCCTAGTTTTTGGTAATTGATGTCTTCTTGATTGCCATAATTGCATAGTGATTGATGTGTCATCATGAATTGTGTAAATTCAAGATATTAAACTGCAAAAAGTTAAAGGGTTAATTGACCCAAAAGTGTAAAATTGTCTTTTCTCACCCTCATGTCATTCCAAATCCGGAAAGACTTTCGTTCATCTTCGAAGCTCAAATGAATTTATTTTAAATCCGAGTGATTTCTGTCCCTCCATTGACAGTCCACGCAACCACCATTTTGACGTTTCAAAAAGGTCATAAAGTGTTCATATTGGTGTTGGGTTGTAAAACTAACCTATATGAATTGAGCGGTTTAGTCCAAATTTTATTTTTTCTTCCGTTTATGTTTGTTGATTAATGTCTAGATGTGAATAAAAGTCTAAATTCAATCTATTCATCACAAAGCGATCGAGTCTCTTCAGAAAATTTGGACTGAACCGCTCAATTCATATAAGTTAGTTTTAGGAACTTTTTAAAGCGTCAAAGTGGCGGTTGCGTAGCTGTCAGTGGAGGGACAAAAAGCTCTCAGATTTCATACAAAATATCTTCATTTGTGTTTCAAAGACGAAAGAAAGTCTTGCGAGTTTGGAACGACATGAGGGTTAATAAATTACAGAATTTAAATTTTTGGGTGAACTATCCCTTAAATAAAAGAATGTGGCCTAGACCTCATCAGAACAATCGAATCTCAATGCGTCTTTGGGGGCGTTTACACCTGTACTTCGAGTTGTTCACTTGTGCGTCACCCAAGACTAATGTTAATGCCAGGTGTGATTGTGCAATGCCAGAGATATTCATTATGTCATTATGCTATGTAACTGTTGATGTTTTTTTGTTTTTGATCTTTGGTTCGAAGACCTCAGCTAAGTTCCTGGAAAGGCTTCTCCAAAGAGCTTCAAGGACCTGATTGACTCTGCTGTGAAAGGTGATGAAACTGATGATTTAGGTTAGACTATAGTTCAGAATAAGATTATCTATACGCGTTCATGCATTTTTTGCTGAAGTTGTCACATCTGTAATTTAGAATGGGGCAGCGATCTTGCATCAATTTGTCTCCTCCTTGATTTGATTCCACCATCACCACAAGGCTGCAAGAGACCTGGAAAGATGTGCTCATATCAAGCTGAACAACACCTTGTTGTCTTCAAAAAGGTAAATTTGGGTATTTCTGTCACTATCTATTATCTGCCTCAAATATTGCCATTTGGGTTGACTGTATTGTGGAAAACTATAAAGACGGCCAATAGGGGAATTATCACACTACGTCACACTGACGTCACGCAGGTGCAACTGCGCATGTCGGCAGCAGAAGCTGGGCGCTGGGCGCTGAAACAAACCCGAGAAAATGTCGTGTGGTGCTAGCCTGGCTAACGCCAGACCCAATCTCGTTGAGAATTGGGTCTGGGAACCACATGCGCAATTTCTCGTATTTGAGGCGTGGTTTCAGAATGCCCGTCGCAGTTTATTGGGTGCTAAGAATGTCTATCAAATATGCCTGTACGTAGCTCATAGCCAATCGTTTCGATTATACCAGATGACGTATGTAGAGCGACAGAAATTAGACAAGGAAGAAGACGATGGGAAAGATCTTTTTTGTAAACAATGACGTTAAGTTTTTTATCAAAGAGTAGCTTCGCGTCTTCAGCCATGTTAAATCGATATAAACAAATCAGCCATGTTAAATCGATATAAACAAAGCTAGACGTCATCGTCTAGCTGCTCCCTCCCCGTTCTGTGATTGGTTCCCTAAATGAGGCGAAAAATCTGGCCATGGTATCCAGACTGCCTTTCAGCGTGAATTGAATCGCGCTGCGGTAAGGCAGTATGGGGAAACCCAGGCTAGTGTGGTGCAGTGGGTTGCCAGAATCGACCATCTGTAAACAAAGGTCTGAAGTTTTACCGAATAGACCCCTTATCAGCCGACGTCAGTTACTTCACGGCGCTAGCTGGAGGCAAAACAAACGGAAAACTGCAGGCAGCTAATACGAACCAGCACAGATTCGGCTACATAATAAGGAGCTTAAATTATTATTATTATTATTAAATGTCATCTTGATGTGTTGTTGGGTGCAAGAATCAATGAAAAATGAGTATGCTGTATCTGAAATTTTTATTTCTCGAAAATATTCACATCATTAACATTGCACGTACTGTCACTGTTTACATTGTCGTCTTCTCGGCGCTGGCTCGGCAGAACTGCGGATCGTACACACAAGTCTTGTACATGACCATTCAGCACATAGTTATAGGCATCTAAAGATTTATATGCCCTCAGTTTCTCTTTACGCTCGGTTTCTCTATCAGGTAGGTGTAGAAGTCAGGCCACTCAACCGGAGGTAGCGTTAATCCTGTCAGATCCTCCATTGAGTGAGCGTGTACGGGTCAGCCGTAAAACGTTTTTTACATCTGGTTCCGTCCATTAAAATTAACTTTTGCAAATAAAAATCGCGGTCCTGTCCACTGAGTGACCTTGCACATTAAGATAAAATCGGATTTTCTCCAGTCATTGTTAAAAAACAAGCTAACAAAACTTGCAAAATAACGTTAGGGAAGCGGCCAGAGGGATCGTTCTGCAGCCAACTAAGCTCCGCCCACAGAAAAACGTCACCATGTTTACCAACTGATAAGGGGTCTATTGGAGAGCTGAGTTTGATTTGTTATTTTTGTCTTTGGCAGAGACCAGCTTACAAGAACACCTTGATTGCACTGAACTGACCACACAGCATTCCTGCTCGCTGCCGGTGGGAATAAACTCAAATACTTCTACTACACCTGCTCGCTGATCGGACGAAGAGGAACTGCCTTCATGGATGCTACACAACTGTTGACAAGTAGTTTTCTGCAATCTTGTTCAAATCTACCGGTCATATTTGTTCATGTCAAGGCAAATTGGATGATTTTATGCATTTTTGCTTTTTCTGTGCAACTCCTCATGAATGTGATAATTTGACCTGTTCACATCTGGCATATGTTTTAAAGGATTAGTTCACTTTTAAAAAAACTTTTGCTGATAATTTACTCACCCCCATGTCATCCAAGATGTCCACGTCTTTCTTTCTTTAGTCGAAAAGAAATTAATGATTTTGATGAAAACATTCCAGGATTTTTCTCCATATAATGGACTTCAATGGGACCCAAACGGTTCAAGGTCCAAATGACAGTTTCAGTGCAGCTTCAAAGGGCTTTAAACGAGACCAGACGATGAATAAGGGTCTTATCTAGCCAAACCATCGTCATTTCAAAAATAAAAAAGTTTAAGTTTTATAAGCACAAATGCTTACCTTGCACTGTGACGCGCGTTCGTGACTCACGTAATACGCAATTACGTTGAAAAGGTTACGGCACGCGTAGGCGGAAGTACCGAGTCAGTGTTTACAAATGTGCTGAAGGAGGACCATATACACATATTTAAATGTCTTTGTGTCAGTTTATTGTTTAAAATGTGCATTTCGTGTGCGTATCCTGGGTGTTTTTAATATTAAAAAGGCTAAAAGAAAATATCCGTCAGTACAGAAGCGTGACCTTTTCAACGTAATTGCTTATTATGTGAGTCACAAATGCGCATTACAGAACAGCAAGGCGAGCATTTGTGCTTATAAACAAACTTTTTTTATTTATTTTGAAATGACCGTTTCGCTAGATAAGACCTTTATTCATCGTCTGGTGTCGTTTAAAGCCCTTTGAAGCTGCACTGAAACTGTCTTTTGGACCTTGAACCGTTTGGGTCCCATTGAAGTCCATTATATGTAGAAAAATCCTGGAATGTTTTCATAAAAAAACCTTAATTTCTTTTCGACTGAAGAAAGAAAGACATGGACATCTTGGATGACATGGGGGTGAGTAAATTATCAGCAAAAGTTTTTTTTTAAATTGAACTACTCTTTTAAAGGAGCCAGTTTGTCCATTTGTTGAATAAACTTTGGATTGTATACATCTGTCTGAAGACTCTTGATTTTATGTCTGATCTTGTACATTAACACTAAATAATAGTGTACATTGTTTTTTGCACTGAACAGAATACTTATAAATGACACTTAAAGTGTAATCCAATGGAATTTAAATCAACACCAGGGGTGTTAAAACCCCATAGTGTAAAAAATTTAAGTGTAACACTTAAAACTCGCAGTGTAATTTTTCTACACTGTAAGGTGCTATATTAACACTGAAAATTCAACACTACAAGCAGTGTACTTTTTACTCTAGATAGAGTGGGACCATATATGATCCGGAGTAGTGTTAAAATTAACACTTTAAGTGTAATTTTTCTACACTGTAAGGTGCTATATTAACACTGTAAATTCAACACTATGAACAGTGTACTTTTTACTCTAGATAGAGTGGGACCATATATGATCCGGAGTAGTGTTAAAATTAACACTTTAAGTGTTAATTTGACACTGCGTTTTTTACTGTGTATATATATATATATATATATATATATATATATATATATATATATATATATATATATATATATATAAAAGTTTTACCTGCTGAAGCTCGTCAGGCCAAACGTGAATCTGATCGACTCAGGACGAAAACACGGATCAACATCGGCAGAGCTTTTGAATCATTAGTAAACTCTAATGAAAAGAAATCAACAACCTTATTTAAACACGCCTCCTTCTGAGAAGTTATTGGTTTCTTCGAGCTTTGGGTGTTTTGGTGTGAAATTTGGGGCAATGCAAAGTCAGCAAAACAAAGAAGTGAAAGCCCAAATGGGTAGAGCAGCATCCTTCACTCAGAGTGACACATGCCCCCCAAACAGCAGATAACTCACAAACAAACCACTGAGGTCTGAAGTACAGAAGAGACTCAAAACACAAGAGGGCCTGAAGATCTGCACTCAGAGGTGAGTCAAAGCAGCTTTGTCTTATTGAATTTGAAACTTGCAGGTTTACAGATGCTCACGCACACTAAGCATTATGATTGGTCATAAATAGTTTTATTTCTAACAATGATATTCAAGTCTATTTTGTGACAAAACCTATATGGTTTGGTATTCTAATGCATTATGTATGCATGTATGTATGTGTATTTATATAGCCTATGTATTTTCCTCAACATTTATTAAAAAATCTTTTACTTGAATGTAAATTATATCGATACAGAAAGATTGATATGCTGTTTTTATAGTTATTGGCTTAAATAAATAAAAAATGCTGCGCCTAGTAGCCTAATAATTAAATGAATAATCATTGTTAACTACAAATTGCAAAGAAATATTTTTTGTTTCTGTATTTTTCTCTATAAATTGACGCAAAGCCAAACGCAAGTGTCTTTGCATTTAAGACAGACGCAGTAGTTATTTTCCATCCAGAGACCACAGATGCCAGCAATGAACATTGTTCTGATCCACGTTTGCCTACATTTTTAAGTATTTACCTTTCAGTGTGTGTATTACAATAAGAAAAAGTTCATTTCAACACAAAACTATTCGTTTTCTTTCACTTATGTGTTATCTGATGGATTATGTTTATTCTTGTATTAACTCAAGCTAGAATGTCTATAACAATCAGTGGTACACGTTACTATGCTAAAAATAATTAACAATATTTAATGGAAACAAAATATATGGTGATTTACAGTATTTCTGAATTGCTAAAACACACTTTTTGAATGTTTCTCTCACTTTCTAAAACCTTAAACACAATTCACCAAACTCACACTACACTGTCAAAACCTTTGACTTGTCTTGCTATATCAAACAATTGCTTCAGAACTATGTTATCTTTACCCAAAATCAAACACTGTTTTCAGATAACACACACATCCAGCTAATGCATAAACACTATACAGCAGTCACTACACACTACAGAGATAAATGCAAAACACTGCACTCAGGGCAGAGCAGGGGAAAAATTATACTTAGTTTTTTTTATTCGCTTTGGTACTATTTTCACAAGTAAGGTGTACATTTTCAAAACTCGCAACAGATCATCAAAAGTGCAATTTTTTTCAAACATTTCATCATACCCAGGGGGCAAAGGGGGTTTAGCAGACATGGGTTGCTGTAAAAGGTTGTCATATAAAAATGAAATCTACGAAATCTGTGATGTCTGAGGATCACAACCTGGGTGGACAACCCAAAATCCATTTTTTAAGGCTATTGACAGTATATTCTGATTTACAGGATAACAAAAGTAGATACCCATAAATCAATCTGTAATTTGTTCCCCATCTAATATGTGAACACAATGAAAAATTATTTTGAACCTGGCTTTATCCAATACTCAGATTTTGTCTTTTAAAATATATGCAAATTAGTGCATATTTAATTAGAGAATGCCTATTTTGCATATTTAAACATTAAATTACAGAAAACTTGTAATAATTTTTTTTCTCATCTTAATCTAGTTAATCAACTGGGAAAGTTTCATGGTGATATCTGGTAGATAAATTTTTTACCCTATTCATTCATTGGGTGATTCCGGGGAGTTAAAGCAGAATTTGAGGTAGCATTGTTTTGACCCTAATTACAAGTTTCCAGCAGCTTGTTGACCGGGTTGTGATCCTCAGACATCATAGATTGTGATGGGACAGCTGCATAAAATACATAGTATATTTTTTTCCTACTATGGAAGTCAATGGGAACCAGAAACTGCCTGGTTACTGACATTCTTCTAAATATCTTCCTTTCTGTTCAGCAGAAGAAAGAAATTCATACAGGTTTGAAACAACAAGAGGGTGAGTATATGATGACAGAATTTTCATTTTAAAAGTGAACTACTGCTTTAATGGTTAATCAATGAATCATTTGGTACACCTATAGATTTCTATACAAATGAAACTCGAAAAGTTAGAATATTGTGCAAAAGTTCATGTATTTCAGTAATTCAAATTAAAAGGTGAAACTAATACATTTAGTATGGAACTATATACACATGCATGATTATACTTTTCAGAGAGCCGACATTTCTGTATTTACGTAAAATTCTTTTTTTTATTGATTTCATGTAATAATAAAATTTTCTGAGATTTTGAATTTGTGTTTTTCATAAGCTGTAAGCCATAATCATCAAAATTATAACTTTTGCACGATATTAAATTTTTTTGAGTTTCACCTGTAGATATTGATTCTATATTTCTATAGAACTTGTTTGCAATTTCTGATATGGATAACCTATTTTTACATAAGTGATTTATAGATAATAACCACCACTATGTTCAAAGTGTGTGCACACGCATGTGTGTGTGTCTGTGTGTGAGGAGATAGAGAAATTTGCCATTTGTGAAAACACTGTAAAGCAGAATAGAGTATAAGGGAGAGGAAACTGTCGATGACTGCAAAACATTAGATTGATTAGAGATGCATCAGTAGAAGGGAGACAGATTACCATGGTAGAGACATTACTGTAACCCAACCTTCATCTGTATAGGTCCACTACAGTAGAGATTCAGTCAAAAGGTATAGAGTGAAATCATTTACTGTATTGCCAGAAAACTCTGTTCTACACACTAAAAAAAATGGTGCTAAACAGCACTAAAAGTGGTTTATTGGCTCGTAATCTTGGGTGTTGAGATGGCAGAAGTGCTGGTCTGAGCATGGCCCTGGGGAAGAGAGGACACAAGCATTAACTCATTAACTCACAAGCATTCTCTCACATGTATTTGAAGGCAAACCTTATGAGTAGACAAATTAATTTAACTACCGTCATACAACTGCTCAAATACTTTTGGCCATTAACTGAAAATAAATGTCATTTTCTTTGACAGCATAGTTTGTGGAGAGCAACAAACAAAAACCTAATATCTGCGTTGAAATTAGGTTTGTAAAGGCCATTGCACACCGAGTCAGAAATTCGCATTTGAAATTTCCGCATGTAAAATAGTCTATAACTAAATAATTAACTACTAACTTTCAAATTAGTTCAGTAGAGTTTAATGGATTATTTGAGATTATTAATGAATAAGAGACAGCAGCTTAACTGTTAAAGAAACAGTTATATTACTCAGGAAACTCAGATCAAACAGCTGATCAGTCTCTGTCTATTGATAAACTGTAGGAAATCCCTGATAATGGTGGCTAGCAAGTTATGGCAGTTATAACTTTTGAGTCAAGTCTTTTTTAAAGATAGATTTGTCATGCGAGTCAAGTCTACAACTCTGCACTGTAGTCAACTGTTCATGGCTCACCTCAACTTCAAACATCAACCCTGGGTCCTCATTGAACAGTGCAGGCAAGAGCAGAATGGCTGCTTCCAACTGTAGGCCTGAATACAAAATAACATTAAGTTAAAATAACATGTTGGACGCTTGTACCTAATGCCTTAAAAAAAACATCTATTATTGTGTGTGAGACGGCTCCTTGCAGAAAAGAAGACAGGTAAGATATGGGTCACACAGGTATATGGAAAATATGTAGGGGTGTTAGTCCATCAACTAACTAAGTGGTACACTGAAAATCTAAGCAGTGCAAATTTAGTTACCTTTTTTTAGCCTGCCATCTTCACAGTCATCAATAATGCACCTGAACTTCTCCTTAAGTGGACTCCGTGAAACCTGAAGGACTTGAGGTGCCATTGCAGAGAGTTGTGTGACAATCTGTTGGTCTGCATCAATGTTTGTGTGGTCTCGCAGGTCCCAAAGGAGCTTATGTGAAGATGAAGCAAAGTAGAAAAGACATGTATTAAAATATAGTTACAACTCATTCAATTAAATAATGAGGTAGTTAGCACACTAACGTTACTGTACTTACCATTTTGGCCAGTCTGAAACATGGAAACTCAGAGTTTCCACTGTGCTGTGGTTGGACACAAAATTTCTTCTGTAGCCTTTTATCAGTGCCATCCTTTCTTTGAGGAGCTCTAAGTTTGGTCGAAGCTTCTCTGTTTCCACTTGAATTACTCTCAGATGTTCCCAGATGCTTCATTCATCTTCTCCTGCATCAACCTATTGAGGTAGTTAAATTGTTACATATTGGGGGCTGTCAGTAAAATGTAATGTCCTAGTTGTTATACCACCATAATTATAGAGACAACTCTTTGAAACCATAAAGGTCAAGTTTGCTTTTTTTTTAACTCCGGACCTATTTAACCATTGTTTGGCATGACGTTGACAAGTAACAGTTACACAGAGTATCTGTGAAACGGGCGTTAGTCTTGTTGGTTAACGTTAGCAAGGGACCACTGGCATTATTATTACAACATAAATGAACGACCCCAGTTACACTAACTTACACTTAAGTTAGCTAAGTGTTTGTGCAGCAATAAATCTGCCTAACGTTATATTAATCATATCTAAAGTTAACGTTACAGAATATTAAATTATCGCTCTCTCTGTCTCTCCAGAGTTGTCAGTTAAGTTAGATCAAAGGCATTTCAGTAATGTTAACGTTATCTTCGGTTAATGTAACTTAAGTTACTATAATATCGCAATTTAATATCTGCAACTAGCTAGACTAACGTTAATTCGATGTTTTAGTTTGCCCAGTGACTTGCATGACTCATCAACGTTACAAAACACGTAACGTTAAAACGTTTGAAAATACCAATGAAAAATGTTCCCTGACAAGCAAGTAACTTCACGTTAATAGTCTGTTTCTCTGGCAGCTGTCATTAAGACACTCACCTCAAGAAATATCTGCGTATTGTAACTCTGAAGCCGGTTCCTCCAAGTTTTCGAATCCAACGTCGCAGTTGTACCAGATTTTTCAGCCGCTCACGCACTGCCAAGGCGCACCTGACCTGCAAATAGGCGCGCACATGGGCGCACAGGGGTACGTGCTCTGCGTGCTCTGGTCAAATGTAGTTCCGTGTCAAAAACACATTTTATTGACAAGTTATTGACTTATAATTTAAACTGAAATCAGTTGACATGATTTTGCGGGACACTAGGGAGAGAACGTTATTATACTAGGTGAATAAATATTGATTTTATAAAATATAAATTATAGGCCTATTTTTAATATAAACATTAGATGTCTTTTTGCAGTGATGTTAACATGCATGCTTTAAATTGCTAATAGGCTTTATAAAAATGTTAATGACGGCGCTGACCGGCGCTGTGAACGCCACTAATAATATAAAACTCATTTTAACAGCACGGGTCTATTCAATCTAAATAATTAATTGAAAATAATCGCTAAAAAGCACATTTCGAAATAAGCACATAAATTACATTAGGAAATATCCCCCTCACCTCCATGCGTGATGGTGAAACTTCGGTGGCATTCACTGCAATCTCATTTTTTTAGGATCACCTGTAACTGGTTACCATGTATATTTTTCTCCCATTAATTATTATACGACGCTTTTTCTTCTCGGGAGCTCCGGATAGATCCATTTTTCGGTTGCAGTTTTTTTTCTTTTTTTCTAAGTGTTTGTTTTCCCGCACTGGCTAGAACCAATAATAAGGGAAGGTTGGGGGAAAAAAGGTTGAAAACCGCTGCTTTAATATGTTATCAATATGAAATAAATTGTTTTATTGTATTCAATAATATTTATAAATTTCTAAAATGTGGGAAGACAGAGTTTATAAAACCTATAAAGGACCATACAGGGCCTTAACATGTTCTTTGTAGTATACAAAGAACCACTAAAGAACCACTAAAGAACCATACTGGGCTGAACTGGTTCTTTTTATGGTAGTGGTGCTATATGGCACCTCAACCAGCCCAAAGAACCACTGAAGAACCGCTGAAGAACCAATATTTTTGTGTGTGTAGCACAGAACCTCATGGCTGTGTCATACTTCATCACAGCTTTTGATAACTCACTGCAGATACTATTACAAACATTATGGATTCAATTACATAAGTTAGGTAATGCATGTGTATTTTCTAATGTGACAACTGTAACCTGTATTACTGTAATTATTTTAGCAACAAGGGTGATTTGAAACAAGTGTCTTGCATTGTTTGCTGTTGAATGAACTGATTGTTAAAGGGTACCTATTATGGCATTTAAAATGTTCCTAATATTGTTCTGGAAGTCCCCAACAACAGTTTTACATGCATGCAATGACAAAAAACACTTTTGTTGTTGTAGTAAATGTGATGCCATAGTCAAGGTTGTCCAGTAGAGGGCGGCATGGGTTTGCATATGGGTTACCTCTGGGTATGCACGGGCATAAAGTTTGAAGAAATTTAATTCAGCTATATGCAAAGCATGCTGGGAACTAACAAGCACCACCCAGTTTAAGTTACAGTTTTTACCAACTGCTTACACACGTTTTCAAAACTAAGTCTCCTTTTTTCAAAACTCTACACACAATTCTCAAAACTGCACACACAAAATCCAAAATGCCTCACATCTCCTTCAAAATGCAACACTGCATTCAAAATGTCATAAACACATGTCAGAATGAAGCATTTGCATCAAATGGCAAACACTTTTTTCATAATACAGTTTTTCTCGATTGCTTAAACACATTTGCCCACTTAGACATCACATTTTCAAAACAGTTAACACATAGGATAAAACTAAAGCTCAATGGCCAAAATGACTCATTTTTTAAGCAAAATGCTCTAACACTCACAAAGCATTAAAAACATGTAACATAAGCAAATATTTCCATCAAACAACACAACTTGTGGTCAAATTAATTTATTCTTTCAATCAATCATTACACAATGGACAACAAAATACAAAATACAGCCATCAATATGAAAAGATACTTTACAAACTCAAATGGATACTGGAAAAGAAAAGCTACCAAATGAAACTTATGGGTGGAAATACCTTAAAAAATAATAATAATTATATATATAATGTGTGGATTCTATAAAGTAAAAGCAAAATGCATGTCAAAATTTACATTATGACAGTCACATAAATGGGATTGATAAAAGATCTGCATTACTGTATACACAGTTTGTTCTGCTAACAGGGCAATACAGTAAAGCTGAAATAGTGGTATACATTACAGTAACACTGTGAATTACCTGTTCATTCTGAAAAAGCCTGACAATAGATGCCACAGTGCTCCGACTGAGAATGAGCTGGACCCTTTGTCCAGCCTCACTATGGCAAGCCGTTTTAACTTTTATTCATTTCCAGGATATGTATTGTTGATATCAAGAATGCAATTGTTGATATCCTCAATTTCATTTTTTGATATCAACAATTGCATTCTTGATATCTGTAATTGTATTTTCACTAGTGAAATGTCACCATAGGCTGCCATTCAAAATCAATTGTTGATATCAAGAATTACATTTTTGATATCAAGAATTCAATTGTTACTAGTAAAAATGCGAATTCCTGATATCAATAATTCAATTGTTACTAGTTGAAATGTCTATTCTTGATATCAACAATTGAATTGCTACTAGTAACAATGTTCATTTTTGATATCAATAATTACATTTTCACTAGTGACAATGTTCATTTCTGATATCATGAATGTGATTGTTACTAGTAAGAAAGCCATTTTAGATATCTGAAATAATATTGATATCAATAATACATTTTCAGATATCAAGAATAAACATTTTTACTAGTAACAATCTAATTCTTGATATCAGGAATATAATTCTTGATATCAACAATTGAATTCTTGATATCAACAATGTAATTCTTGATATCAAAAATGTTATTGTTGATATCAAAAATGTAATTCTTGATATCAAAAATGTAATTCTTGATATCAAAAATGTAATTGTTGATATCAAAAATGTAATTGTTGATATCAAAAATGGAATTCTTGATATCAACAATTGATTTTGAATGGCAGCCTATGGTGACATTTCACTAGTGAAAATACAATTACAGATATCAAGAATGCAATTGTTGATATCAAGAATGCAATTGTTGATATCAAGAATGTAATTGTTGATATCAAGAATTATAATTTTAACTAGTGAAAATTGAATTGTTGATATCAAGGATTCATATCCTGAAATGAATAAAAGTTAAAACGGCTTGCCATAGTCTCTCTAAAGGACAAGCTATGATTGATGACATCGTTAATAATTGTTTTTTGCATTTGAAAATTTCATGTTTTTAAATTTCAATTGAAACTTCAGCTCGATTTCGTCCTCTTGCTGCTGCAGCTCCTCCACCACGCATACAAACTCCTCTTCCTCTGGCCCCTCTGCCATGGCTCTTCCTCCTCTGCTCTCTTCTCAAACCCTCTTCCTCCTCCCCTTCCTCATCCCTCTCTCACTCCTCTTCCTCAAACTCCTCTTCCTCAAACTCCTCTTCTCAAACTCCTCTTCCTCAACTCCTTTCCTCAAACTCCTCTTCCTCAAACATCCCTTCTGACTCCCTTCATGCCTCTTCTCCTCAAACTCCTCTTCCTCAAACTCCTCTTCCTCAAACTCCTTCCTCTTTCCTCAAACTCCTCTTCCTCAAATCTCTCCTCAACTCCTCTTGCCTCAAATCCCCTCAACTGCCTTCTCTCTCTCCTCAACTCTTCCTCGAACTCTCTCCTCGAACTCCTCTTCCTCAAACTCCTCTCTTTAACCCACTTACTCTGCCCTCCTGCCTCAACTCCTCTTCCTCAAACTCCTCTTCCTCAAACCCTCTTCTCAATCTCTCTTTAAACTCCTCTTCCTCAAATCCTCTTTTTAAACTCCTCTTCTCTGCCCTCTGCCATGCCTCTTATCTCTTCCTCAAACTCCTCTTCCTCTAAACTCTCTCTTCCTCGAAACTCCTCTCTCAAACTCTTCCTCAAACTCCTCTTCCTCAAACTCCTCTTCTTTAAACTCCTCTTCTCAACTCTCTGCCTCACTCTCTTCCTACGTGCCTCTTCAACTCCTCTTCCTAAACTCCTCTCCTCTGGCCCCTCGCCATGCCTCTTACTCCTCTTCCTCAAACTCTCTTCCTCAAACTCCTCTTCCTCAAACTCCTCTTCCTCAACTCCTCTTCCTCAAACTCCTCTCTCTCCTCTCCTAAGCTCCTCTCTCTCCTCTAGGACTCCTCTCTTTAACTCCTCTTCCTCTGCCCCACTGCCATGCCTCTCTCCTCTTCCTCAACTCCTCTTCTCAATGCCCTCTTTAACTCCTCTTCCTCAAACTCTTCCTCACTCCTCTTCCTCAAACTCCTCTCCTCAAACTCCTCTTCGCCTGCACTATCCTCTTCCTCAAACTCCTCTTCCTCAAACTCCTTCTTCCTCAAACTCCTCTTCCTCAAACTCTCCTAACTCCTCTTCTAAACTCCTCTTCTCTGGCCCTCTGCCATGGCTCTTACTCCTCTTCTAACTCCTCTTCCTCAAACTCTCTCTCAACTCCTCTTCCTCAAACTCCTCTTCCTCAAACTCCTCTTCCTCAAACTCCTCTTCCTCAAACCTCTCCTCAATCCTCTTCCTCAAACTCCTCTTCCTCAAACTCCTCTTCCTCAAACTCCTCTTCCTCTGGCCCCTCTGCCATGGCCTCTTACTCTCTTCCTCGAACCTCCTCAACCCTCCTCAAACTCCTCTTCCTCAAACTCCTCTTCCTCAAACTCCTCTTCCTCAAACTCCTCTTCCTCAAACTCCTCTTCCTCGGCCCCTCTCATGCCTTACTCCTCTTCTCAAATCCTCTTCCTCAACTCCTCTTCCTCAAACTCCTCTTCCTCAAACTCCTTCTCAAATCCTCTCCTCAAACTCCTCTTCCTTCAAACTCCTCTTCCTCAACTCTCTGCCTCCTTCTCTACTCTCTCAACTCCTCTTCCTCAAATCTCCTCTTCCTCAAACTCCTCTTCCTCAAATCCTTCCTCAAACCTCCTCTCCTCAAACTCCTCTCTACTCTTTACTTTCCTGCAACCCTCTGCCAATGGCTCTCTTACTCAACTCCTCTTCCTCAAACTCCTCTTCCTCAAACTCCTCTTCCTCAAAACTCTTCTCTGTCCTCAAATGCCCTTACTCTCCTCAAACTCCTCTTCCTCAACTCCTCTTCCTCAAAATCCTCTTCTTCTTAAACTCTCTAATCCTCAAACTCCTCTTCCTCAAACTCACTCCTCTTCCAAACTCCTCTTCCTCTGGCCCCTCTGCCATGGCCTCTTACTCCTCTTCCTCGAACTCTCTTCCTCAAACTCCTCTTCTCAAACTCCTCTTCCTCAAATCCTCTTCCTCAAACTCCTCTTCCTCAAACTCCTCTTCTCAACTCCTCTTCCTCGCACTTCCTCTCCTCTAAACTCCTCTTCCTCAAACTCCTCTTCCTCAAACTCCTCTTCCTCAAACTCCTCTTCCTCAACTCCTCTTCCTCTAACTCCTCTTCCTCAAACTCCTCTCTTCAAACTCCTCTTCCTCTGCCCCTCTCATGCCATTCTACTCTCTTCCTCCCTCTTCCTCAACTCCTCTTCCTCAAACTCCTCTTCCTCAAACTCCTCTTCCTCAAACTCCTCTTCCTCAAACTCCTCTTCCCTCAAACTCCTCTTCTTTAAACTCCTCTTCCTCTGGCCCCTCTGCCATGGCCTCTAACTCCTCTTCCTCATCCTCTTCCTCAAACTCCTCTTCCTCAAACTCCTCTTAACCTCTAAACTCCTCTTCCTCAAACTCCATCTTCCTCAAACTCCCTCTATCCTCAAACTCCTCTTCTTAAACTCCTCTTCCTCTGGCCCCTCTGCCATGGCCTCTTACTCCTCTCCTCACTCCTTCCTCAAACTCCTCTTCCTCAAACCCTTCCTCAACTCCTTCCTCAAACTCCTTCTAATCTCTTCCTCTGCCCCTCTGCCTGCTCTTAACTCCTCTTCCTCAAACTCCTCTTCCTCAAACTCCTCTTCCTCAAACTCCTCTTCCTTCCTCAAACTCCTCTTCCCTCAACTCCTCTTCCTCAAACTCCTCTTCCTCAAACTCCTCTTCCTCTCCTCCCAAACTCCTCTTCCTCAAACTCCTCTTCCTCAAACTCCTCTTCTTTAAACTCCTCTTCCTCTGGCCCCTCTGCCATGGCCTCTTACTCCTCTCCTCAACTCTCCAACCTCTCTCAAACTCCTCTCTAACTCCTCTTCCTCAAACTCCTCCTAACTCTTCCTCAAACTCCTCTTCCTCAAACTCCTCTTCCTCAAACTCCTCTTCCTCAAACTCCTCTTCTTTAAACTCCTCTTCCTCTGCCCCTCTGCCATGGCCTCTTACTCCTCTTCCTCAACTCCTCTTCCTCAAACCTCTACCTCTTCCTCGACCCTCTGCCGGGCCCATACTCCTCTTCCTCAAACTCCTCTTCCTCAAACTCCTCTTCTCAAACCCTCTCTCTGCCTCAAGCCTCTACTTCTTCTCGAACTCCTCTTCCTCAAACTCCTCTTCCTCAAACTCCTCTTCCTCAAACTCCTCTTCCTCAAACTCCTCTTCCTCAAACTCCTCTTCTTTAAACTCCTCTTCCTCTGGCCCCTCTGCCATGGCCTCTTACTCCTCTTCCTCAAACTCCTCTTCCTCAAACTCCTCTTCCTCAAACTCCTCTTCCTCAAACTCCTCTTCCTCAAACTCCTCTTCCTCAAACTCCTCTTCCTCAAACTCCTCTTCCTCTGGCCCCTCTGCCATGGCCTCTTACTCCTCTTCCTCAAAACTCCTCTTCCTCCTCCTCCTCCTCCTCCCCCTCCCCTCCCCCTCCCCCTCCCTTCCTCTGGCCCCTCTGCCATGGCCTCTTCCTCTCCTTCCGTGCCTATGGCCTCTTTGATCCATGCTTGCAAATAGCAACATAGAGGTGGCATCTTTTATAGATGGATAAGGACTGATTGCTGATTGAAGAGTTGTGCAAATGAGTTTCACACAGATGGATAGAGATTTATAATTATGCAAGTACTTTCTATCTGCTGTTTATAGATGTTTTCCTTTTGTTCAACACTGTGAATCCAATAGAGTTTGGGGTCTTTCAATGAGATCTGTGGTAACTGTTTTGAAAAAGGGTGTGAAAAATGTGTGAAACAAATGAAAAAGTGTTAAAGCATTTGCAAGAGAAGACTTCTGCTGTGCTAATAATACGATGATGAAGATCAAGCGGATCCCAGTTTCATTTAGCGTGCCTTAGCAAATGAGAAAAACTGTAATACATTTTTGGATATACCATGTAAACACTTCTGTTCTTAATCTAAAGCTCTTTGGTCTTTCATAGGCTTATATCTACATTTCAATACAATGTTCTACAGTGAAAGTAATCTGCTGGTAACAACACCGGAAACGCCAATGCAATGTAGAAACAGAAAATATTTATTAGGCCAAACATTACTGTTGTATACATTATCATACAACAAAACTATAAACATTTACGTAAGCAATTAGGTAGTGTTTGCACATGTGAGGAGTGTGTGTGATCTGGTGAAAAAGTGTAGCATTTTGATTGGTTGTGTTTGGAAAATGAAAGCAACTCACTTCCTGATAGATCTTTGTGTTTTAGTTAGAGAATTGTGTGTAGTGTTTTGAAAAAAGTGTTTTATTCGATTGAAAACTGAGTCAAAGGCTGAGAAATAGCTTATGGTTTTGAAGATTTGGCATGTAGTTTTGCACTTTGTGTAATGGCATGTTATGGCCACAGTGGGGCACTGGAGAGATTGGAGGTGAGGTGATGACTGAGTAAGAAGAAGAATAAAAAGTTATCTGTTTACAGCCTGAGTGTTGTGTCCTTGAATACAGAGTATAGAGGAACAATACACTTTGAGTGAGAGGTTTCAAAAATCGTGTGGACATGAAAAGATTTTGTGTGTAAGCAGTTGGTAAAAACTGTAATGCAACAAATCATTCATGTAATCCAACACAAACGGATTAAGTAAACTTTAATTTTACATATTTAAGCAGATTGAACACAATCAAATTAAGTTTGGACAAAATGTAGCAATTGTGTTGCTTAAGCTCATTTGAAGCAATTAGAACAAGCAGCCAAAATATTTTTTTTCATTGCAATATATTTAAAGCATTCCAGGACAGACTTTCCGAAATACTCACAGAAATGAAAGACTTTGCCTTTAGATTGGTTTTATATTTTCTCTGAGGTCATGCACCTTTCCACTTTCTTCACACGGCATCTTCATCCAGTACGTTGGAAATAGTCACATCAGGTTTTTTTGAATCGCGAAATTAAACTCTTTACATTAGTTTAACGAATGATAATTAAGTATAGTTGAAAATTATACAGGTTAAGTTAATTAAACGCAATACAATAGTGTTTTGGTGGTAAAAGAAATATATGTGTGTTACTTTAACAAAACATATTTGGGTAAAAAGAACAGTGCCACAAAACCATTTTTTTTGAGTGCAGGGAACCTGCTTATATTTGGTTGAACACGTATAGTCCTGTTTCCATGCCATTTGGATTTGACATGGCTTTATATCCTGATTACTGATTAGGTGCAACACATGATTTGAACAGGGTGTGTTCAATCTTGAGTGCTTGTGTGTTACCGATGACAACAGTGTGTTGCTTGTGTTTTACTTCTGGGGCTGTGTTCCATTCTGAGTTGAAGTGCACCACAATGCTACATGTGCTTTGTGAATGACAATGTGTTTACAGTTTTGCACAAAGAGTGAATCCGATTTGCTAGTTGTGTCTAACCACATGAAAAGTGTTTAAAGTTCTGCAAACTGTGTTATTCAATCAATAAAGTGGTTTGTACACTTGCAACTTTGGTTTTGCAAATGGATTTTAGTGTTTTAGCAATTATGAAATACTGCAGGAAAATAATGGTAACACTGCTGCCAGTTGTTTCCTGTTTTTTCTGCGATTCACAGTAAATTCCTGTTGAAAAACATTACGGGGAGTGCACTGTAAAAAAACGTTAACAGGAATTAACTGTTAAAATAATAGGAAAATAATGGTAACCCTGCTGCCAGTAATTTCCAGTTATTTAAATGGTACCTATTATGGCATTTAAAATGTTCCTAATAATGTTCTGGGAGTCCCCAACAACAGTTTTACATGCATGCAATGACAAAAAACACTTTTGTTGTCTTATAATATGCATTTATTTTTACCTGATTTGCTCACCGACTCCCTAATGATTCGTTTGACGACTCATTTGTCCAAACCCCTCCTTTGCGTGACGCTAATCGGCGGTGATTGGTCAGATGACGCAGTCAGTTATATTTTGCGTTAGCCCAAAGCTTAAACATATTGATAAAGCACTGCAGTACTACAATACGCTTCACATAATTTCACATATTTCAAAAAACAAAAAAAATGACATTGGAGACCTAGAAGCTGCTGAGCGTAACTCTCACTCTCACACACACACACACACACACACACGCACGCACGCGCGCGCGCACACACACACACACACACACACACACACACACACATAAAAGCAACAATTATTAATAGTACTTACAGGTTGTGATTCGGAGGAGGAAGCTGATCTAAATAAACTTGGTATTGAACCTTCCTATATCAGCCGACTCGCGAATCCACACGTGAAAGCATTTGTGTTTGTGAAGCGATCGTCATTAAAATAACGCGAACACAGCTCAAGGTGGCTATACTTGTGTGGTATAGTTGTAAATATAAACTCTAGCCACTGAGTCTTCACATGCTCGTCCCTGGGCAGTGAAAAAAAAAGTTTGCTTTTGATTCGCACTTCAGAACAGCGTCTCGTCGACATGATGTTTTCCCTGTTTTCTCTGTCTGCTCGGCGCGCGCACTGAGTGGGCGTGTCGAATTCAAATAACTTGTACAAGTGACGTACGAAAAAGCTAGAGAGAAAGCATCATTTGTCTATCGATTCATATCAGCGACTCAGAGTCGACTCTTACTTTTGAGAGACAATAACTTTGTATACGGTGAACTTTCATATTTAAAACTTTGCATGATGTTTTTGTTCACTTAGATCTATGTTACACACTACATGAAAGGTAATTTTCAAAATTCCATGATAGGTACCCTTTAACAGGGAAAGAATTAACAGTGTACCACTTTTTTGTGCTAGAGAACCGCCCCTTGCAGTTGAATTTTTTATTGCGCTGTCCGTCAGCCAATAAGGAAAATCCAACAGAACATTACGTCATCTAGCTCCAATGAGCTATTTTTACAGTTTTTCTCAATTGTTTACACTCATTTTCTGAAAGAATGCCTCATATTCTCAGAACTCTACACACAAATCAAAAAACACACACACAATGGGCAAAACCCCTCAATTCTCCTGCAAAATGAAACTTTACATTCAAAACAATGTTATTTCTTCTCAAAATGGTATTTTGTTTTCAAATGACACACACAAACCATCATATGAATAGACATTTATAAGAACCAGTTGAACACTGATGTGCTCAATGTAAAACACTGTGATGAATGGAAAACACTTCTTCTCCATTCATCATAATGACTCAGGCCTTTTTTGTTCAGTGTTACACTTACTACAGACAATACATACATAAGTGTGTTGTAAAATATTTGAGAATATTGTTTTTATACCCAGAACACACAAATACACGGCAACAAATATATTTTATTTTTCCCACAAAAACAATGGGAGATAGATCGCACATTTCGTACATCCCAACCAACACAAAGTTGCACATACAGTGGTCTACATACAAAACAACAGAAGAATGTACTGTATGCAGTTACAGTAAAAATAAATAAATAAATAAACTATGCTGCATCTTCTCTTCTGCTTCAGTCTTTTATGCTAAAGCTCTGATTGCTAATTGTAAAACTGTGTGACGTGTGTTTGCCCATGTGACGAGGCAGTGTGCAGATCTGAATGGCAGTGTGTTCCTTGTGAAAACAAGAGATTTTGTGCATGAAAATTGTGCCAAATGCAGAGAATTGTGTGTAGTGTTTTGAAAAACGTGTGTTTTAGAACTGCAATTTGAGTGTAAAGCAGGAATTGTGCTTGTAGTTTAGCGGAATTGGTTCAGGGGGTTGGTGAATGAGTTACATGTTGTGGTCATTGTGTCTCAAGTACCAGAATTTGTGTGTAAGCAATTGAGAAAAACTGTAATATAATTTCGTTAAATATATATATATTTTTTATCCCTTTTTCACATCGCTATTCTTTGGCTAAGTTCGGAAATTTAATAAAGATATGGCCGAGAGCTAGCCTATATAGAACAGTGTAGCCTACTATTAGGAATCGAATGTGACAAACCGATGACAGACAAAATACTCGCTCATTCGAGATACACCCAAACACCCGGGACCCCCATTAGGCTAAAAAATAGACTTAAGGGGGACCAGATATTTTTTATTTTAGTAAAGATAACAAAGACAATCGAGTTAATAGCACGCAGTTAGGATATGGTAAATTCTAGTTTAGTTTTCATAGTTTAGTTTACATGATTAATATGCAGTATTGTTTTATTTACAAATATCAACATTGTTGTTAACATGATTAATACATACAAGCAAGAACTGATAAGAATGTAAATGTGTAATGCAATGTAAGTCACTGTGGATAAAAGCGTCTGCCAAATGCATGTGTGTTGACGCATGCTTTCCTGTCTGATAACAATTGTCTATTCACCCCTCATGGACATCCTGGAAATTAATAGGCTACGTGCACTAGCCTATTTTTCTAGGCTAGTTTTCATATCTCTTTAAAATGCAAACGCACCGCTGAGCGCATAATACTGCTAGCGCAGCTTACTTGAAGCTAACTACTAAAGTAACACCAAGTATTTTTTCCTCTTCGGTCGCCCTACTGGTTGGAAACTAAATTGTCCATTGCCGCTGTCGTAAATAATTTAGCCTACCGTCGCACGCACGCTCGCTGTTTATCCAGCACCGGCTTTAGAATGAACGATGTCCACAGACAAGGTAGAGTATGTTACATGATTTCATGAAAGGATGATGTATTGCGACATCAGAAACGAAGAAAAACGAAATAATGACTATTGTAGCGCTTGACGTAAAGCAGTCGAGTTTTGTAGTTCTTTTTGTGCACGGATTCCTACCCGAAACCCGAAGTTACATAGTGCCAGTAAAAGCGACACAGACCCCGTCAGGCGATGGCAGACGTGTCATTTAACTTATTTTAAGTCGATGTACCATCACAAGGGTCTTGGAAATATATAATGAAGGTTGAAAAACTACTTAGGGTTACTTTAACGAAAAAATGGAGACTAATGAACAAGACAAATCTTCTTAGGGCAATTTTCTCTCTCTCTATTTATCTAGACTAGGCCTACTCCATGATGGGGCTTTGTATTCCATTCCTACATAAATTGGAAACATACACTCATTTTTCATTATTTTTTTTACTTTTATAATTATTGAAAAGTAATCAAAACGAATTATGTTGTGAAGAAGAATGTAGAAAATAAGTCAAAATGATCGTGCATGAGCATGACTCTTTAAAGCAGGGGTCTCAAACTCAAATTAACTGGGGGCCGCTGGAGGTAGAGTCTGGGTCAGGCTGGGCCGCATCAAGTATTCCACAAAAAATAGTATTCAAGTATTCCAAAAAAGGAGCACAACTGATCCAATCTTCTCAATATTTATTATTAACGTTTCTTTTGAACTGTTCCTCTGAATTTGAACATTCCTTTCTGTACATGATTGGTTCTTCATGAGCTGTCCTTCTGACAGTTGAAGTTCATTTTTTACAAACTTTCTTTGTCTTTTCCCTATAACACATATTATTTGTGATGTTTATATTTGCTTATGTCCTTTTTATTTTCTTTATACAACACATTAATGACATTGAATGTTTTTTTTTTTTTGGAAGGCACATTTCCTTTTATTATACTTAGAACAACAATTATTGCTTTTGAAATACAAATATTTGTAGTCATGTCTGCCCGTCTTATTGAATTCTTTCTACACATGTATAGTGTCTCAAATTACTGACTTTACACAAATCAAAGCAAACCTTCTTATCAACCTGTTGAATACATTACAAGCTCAAAATGATTATTCTCACATTGTTTTAGAGCAGGGTCTCTCTCCAACACGTCGCTCGCAAGCTACCAGTAGCTCGTGGCCTGATTGGTGGTAGCTCGCCAAGGGGCCTGTTCACATATCGCGCTCACATATTTTGCGCGCTCAAGTTCGTTATTTCAAATGTAGGCGCGCGGCGAGCGTGCTCATAATTGAAGCGACGCGCTCATTTTTTTCAGGCGCAGTATGTTTGTACTTCGCGGTTGTCTATGAACTATTGACAACAAACCCACCGTAAGCTGTCACGAGACTATAGTAGCCCATAAGTGTACGTTCACACAGCCGCCGACTTGAGCTTCCAAAGCGGCCGGAAGTCATTCATTTGCAATGGAAGCTGGCTTCTCTCAGCTGCAAGGAGCGCCAAATCCCTCGGCATCGCGTTTTGGGCGTTTTGAGCGTCAATCAGAAAGTTGAAAGAAGCTCAACTTTATGGTAATGAGCTATGACGCGGTTCAGTGGCAAGCAGCGGCAAAACGCCAGCAACCAATCAGAATAAAGATGTCCTTCACTCTGGCTGATTCCGGAGAAACATACGATGTGAACTTTCGTTCCTACCGTGCTCCGTGTCCAGCCTGAAGTTCCGCTAGAACCTCTCGTCATCGAGCCGCAGCTGCTGCACCAGCCGGTGATACTCTCCGAATTGATAACGGTCCTGGAGGGTGTCATGAACCCAAAATCTCAGAGTCCGACGTCTTCTCCGCAAATACAGTAAAGCAGCACCAAACACAACAACTTCGCGATTTTCCATAATGATCCAGTGATACACATTTGAGAATGAGCGCAACTTTTATTTGAAATATTTACGAACGCTCGTTTTAAGCGGGAATGCAATTCATTTGCTCACGGTGACAACGATTTGACCAATTGCACTAATGCAAATAATAGCCTAATGCAAATAATAATAATAGGCTAATAGCTAATTATTATTTTTTTCCCCGACCAAATGTGACCAAAACGGTTATAAAAATGCTGTCATTATAAAAGGTTTCTTCAATGTATTGCTTGTTTTTTCTGTTTATTACATTTCATGTTGTGACACTTCTCTTCTCCCTGCTACGTCACAGCGTCCAAAGCGTCAACGAGCTTCCCCGTACTTTTTGACAAGCGTCCTAGACAGAGCGGCCAGAGCTTCTTTAACGCTCAAGTCGGCGGCGGTGTGAACCAAGCGGCAACCTCCCCGTCTCTCTCTTGAAACCAACACGGAAGTGAATTAAACTGCAATTCATTGACTGGCCACTTGAGGCTGGCAGCAAAAGTGAGTCAAAACTGTATCTCTCCCATGTTAAAATGCCCAACTTTACAGCAGTAAAAGATATGTTTACAGCCTGGTGTCAAAAGTTTTTTTGGTCTATATAGCTAGCTTTGCCCTTCATGACAACTGTGAGGGGGGTGAATTTTTTTTACAACTCATCCATTTAAATTATATTAAGCCTTACAGTTCTGCATAATTAAAGGCGTGGTCACTTGAGTGACAGCCGTTTGTCTGGAGTCTGTTAGCGTCGTCCAGCTAATTCCAGCAGCTGCTGTACTCGCCATCTCTGCCGTGTTTTTGCTTTTTCCGGGATTATTTCATACAATTTAATACACGCGTTATACCTTCGCCCATGCTGTTAGATTCCGTCGAGTATGGAGAGAACAACCAGCGCTGTATTTCCAGTTGTTTTCCTCGCATGCACTAATGGATGTCTAAAAATGTCGTTGCTTTTTGGAGTTTAGATTTAAAAACGTCTAATGTTATAGATAAAGAGAGACACTACACTCGTTATGCGGTACTGTTGCGCTCACGGAACAGATATGCTTAATTAACTTTGTGTTAAATAAAAAGTATCGTCAGATGAAATCCTGCTAAGTCAGTGCTTATTGTCCGTCGATGCATTAGATGCACCCTTGAATGAGTGCGGATTTCTAATGCATTTACTTGAACTTCTGAGGTAATATCTTTGGTTTAACCCATGAGAAATTGTGAGGCGGCCAAAATCATATTTTAAAATGGACTGAATAAAGCTCTTTATGAACTTGACGTGCGATGCAGCGCTGACTGACATGTATGCACATGAATCACTGTCACAAGCTCAGACTCAGAGCAATATTGTAAGTTACTGCATCTGCATGATAATACATTTTTAATAACGTTAGCAGAATAATAATGCATCACGATACACAATCTCACTTTTAGTTACGTCTTATAGTATTTCGAAGGGCAAAAACATGAACTTTAACTGTTGGCTTTACTTCTTTAATCAGCTTTAATCACTTTAGCGCAAGGCCAGTAGCACCTCAGCTCCTCCCACGCCCAGCCTCTTTGCCCATTTTCTGTTATCCGGGAGTGACGAGAGTTGGCCCCGTCCACTTTAGGCTTCAAAAACGCTCTTCAGAAACCTACGGGTGACGTCACGGACACTATGTCCATTCATTTTTACAGTCTATGGTGTGAACGTACAGTAAGGGATAAAAAATATTTTTTTTTTTAAACGCGGCACACACAACGACGGGCCGCACTAACATTCAACTTTAATGTCAAGTAGGGTGCCACAAAATATCACCCCGCGGGCCATGCCGCGAGTTTGAGACCACTGCTTTAAAGGGTCATGAAACCCCCTCTTTCAGCTCAAGTCTAGCTCACAATAGGCTTGTTTGAGATGAGCAAAATCTGCGCAGAATCGATTATCCGGTGATCAACGCGAGATGCATGCCGGTTAGAAATGTGTCCGAGAGCGGTCCGCCTTGCTCTGATGTCATGCTGTCGTATGTCAAAAAACTCTTGCAACCGCAAGCCACACGTGTCGGATTCTGCAGTCGTGCGCAGTTGCTCTCCACTGACTGCGCTGATCAAAAGCATGATGGAAAACGACTTGCTGAAGACACAGCTTAATGCTCATTGGTTTAAACAACCGTGATGTAGCTATTGTTCTTTTTTAAAATGTTCGATTTTAAAACTCTGGTCTCATGTGTTATGTGTAGGCTATACATACGTTATGTGTGAATAAACTCTCTGACAGTGCGATATGTGTTATGTGATGTCATTTTTATAAAAACATAACAAAATTATAAAGATAGAGTGGAAAACGCCCCCCTTACGGAAAATGTGACATTACTGTGAAACAATACATAAATGTGACTAGAATTGCCATCCCAGTTTTGAGTGTCAATGGCAGGAGTTATTTACCAAATATTAAAATCGCTCAACCTTCATAATTAATTTTTATTGACTGAAAATATTTTTGTACAAAGGGGGCGTTTTGCCCAAACGCCCCCCAAGGTGGGGTAAAATGCCCCCTTTCTTACCAACCAGGTAAAATTTCTAACATTTTAATATTTTGATTTCTACACTAGGCCTATATGGGGTTGATAATTGATGTAGTATTTGTTCACCACTATCATCAAGATAAACAGACAACCCTAAATAAATATTAAACATAAATTGGTATATTTATAGTGAAATATATTCCATAAATGCATTAAAAGTCACCATGATTTATCATTGGCTCACCTAACCACCTTCCATCAGTGCATCCACCAAGCTAGCTAGCTAATGCTCACTTGAGGTAATTTTTTCATGTTTTGTTGAAATATTTTGATTTTACCGCCTAGTTATACTGCATTAAAGTGTAAAATAAAGAAGATTTTGATAAACAGAAATATGTTACTATAGTAATTATGATAAAGAGAAACTATGCCCCTTGGGGGGCGTTTTACCCCACAAGCTATGTTTTTTTTTAAAAAAAAAATTATTTTTAAAAATATAATTATATTCCTTATAAATAACATATGCTCTCAAACTACAGACTTCACTATTCATCTATCATATCACTGTGATATCACTGTGAACAATATTCTATTAAACACTTGTTTACTAATATCTGAAAATTATAGCACTTTCCATGTAATCCTCTTCTCTTCAAATACGTCGCTGGTATCAGCTTCTCCATTAAGATTTGTATATCCCCGTTGTCAACGTAGTGCATAGCAATAGTAAAAATATATCTTGATTCATTCTAGTGGTTATTTTGGGAAAAACGGGTGGGGGGCGTTTTACCCCAGGGGGCATTTCCCCCCACTCTACCCTTATGTCTGTATTAAAGAAAAAACTATTGATAAACACATATCAATATGTTTGGTGCATCTCAAACAAGCCGAATCTTTTTGAAAAAGGCAGCTTAAATGGATGTGGATGGCTGTGAGAAGGGAGGGAGTGGGTGTGGTATGGCCAATCACTAGGCTTGTTTGACATGAGCAAAATCTGCGCAGAACCGATCACCGGTGACCAGCGCGTAATGCATGCCGGTTAGAAATGTGTCCGAGTGTGGTCCACCTTGCTCTGATGTCATGCTGACATGTGTCAAAAAGCTCTCGCGAGTGCAAGCCGCACGTGTCGGATTCTGCAGTCGCGCACAGTTGCTCTCCATCAAGGGGGTAATCCATCAGCCGGAAGTTGAAGCCTCCGGGAGCCGCCATTGTAGCAGAACTTCACCTGCTGTTAGCATTCCATTGACTCCCATTCATTTTGGCGTCACTTTGACAGTGAATAATTTTACATCTGAGACGTCCAAAGACTTAATTTGTCCATTATTTATTTCTAAAGAAACACAACAATGTATAAAAGGCTCCATTACTTTGTATCTTACGTTAGGGTCCCGTAGAAGCCGTTTTTGTAAAAAATAGGCTAACGATTGCATCATAACCACGCGACTTTCTGTCGCACAATAGAGACATTACCGTATAGACAGGAGGAGAAGCTCGCATGTAATCTTTTACTGTCTATGAGGCAATCGGGGGGACATAGAGGCATAAAGTCAAGGGAGAAGCCAATAGATAGAGAGTCCATAAAAGCAATGGGACAAAATATTTCAACAACGTTTTTGAGGAATTAGGCGATTCAGATTTGTCTTGCCACCGCTACTAGAAGATTTACAACTGTCAGACTGTCGTCATGCTCAGTTTGAGCCTGCGCAGTTGCTCAGCCATCAGACAGGAAGTGCAATAATCGGGCTTCAAGTCTTCTCCGTTGAAATCAATGGGGTCGCTGTGTCTATTTCTTTTACTGTCTATGCTCTCCATCGACTGCGCTGATCAAAAGCATGATGGAAAACGACTTGCAGACGACACAGCTTAATGTTGATTGGTTTAAACAACCGTGATGTTTGTTGTCCCAAACTCTCTGTCCGAGAGTTTGGGAAATGCACACATAACATACAAACATGATATCCGAGTTTTAAAATCAAACATTTAAAAAAAGAACAATATCTCTTTCAAAATGTTTGATTTTAAAACTCGGATATCATGTTTTATGTGTATGTTATGTGTGCATTTCCCAAACTCTCGGACAGTGCAATCTCTATGGGTTATGCAATGTCATTTTATTATATATAGGCCTATATAAAAAAACACATAGCCTATGTCTGATTCACGAGCGTGAATCCTGTGAATCCCGCGATATAAGTCTTTGATCTCACAGGTGTCAGATCCACTTCGAGAAGCGAGAACTGTCCGGCTTGCCTGTGCTTTTTTCACTCCTCCCCTCACTGCAGCCGCCTACTGTCGCCTATATTTAAGACGAGGCAAGGCGCATCTCAAACAAGCCAATTGTCATCACCAGTGTCCCATGCATATCGACTGTCACTAAAAAGCAGTGGTAAAACGTGAGGAAATGCTAGATTTTTTTTATAGCTGGCAAAGTTAAAGTCTTATGAAATACACTGACACTTTATTATTGTCCTTTCAAAAGTAACTGAATGCCCTGCTACATATATTAGCCTACAGTAATCGTAATTATATTTAAAACATATTAATGTAGGCTACATGTATAATTATAATGTCATTATAAAATATATAGTTGTTTATATAGACACTATAAATGCATATATTTGAAAATTATTAATTTTCCGCTTAAAAAAAAAGTTCCGTGCATAGCATAGATCTACGCGCCCCCTGAACTCCCATAATAAAGATGGCTCTTTGGAGTGTGGAGGTGGATGACTTCTCATTTTAGACACACACACACACACACATACCTCTGAAGGGATAGAAAAGTTCTCGGGACTTGGTACCGCATCACTCGCAAGACGCAACCTGCATTGGTTGTCAACAAGGCAAAGTCCACCATTCTCCAATTGAGAATTGAGCAAAAAATGTTTGCGGCACACACTATAGTTTAGATGAGTCCGTGGTTGTCTAGCCCTGCCCTGGCAGCATCGCGGGGAAACATATTCAACCCACTTGGACTTTTGCACGACGAAAACAAACACTTGCGTCCCATGACTGCCTCTCTCATCTACTACACGATATCACAGTTTGACATGTCATTGGAAAGATCCACGTGGTGTCATGAATAATTAAGAGAAAGTGTTTTCTCATAGGATATGAAAACTCAGTCTCATTAATAATTATGAGACACAATAGACTGTAAAAAAAGATGGACGACGCCCCTTCGCTCTTTTCCATTGGAGAGAACGTCTCCGGTTACTTACGTAACCTCGGTTCCCTGAAAGGCAAGGAACGAGACATTACGAATGGCGTATATGGGAACTCCTCTCATCCTTCACTTCCGCTGAAATCTTATAGGCTAACGCCAGTGGAGCTGGCCAATTGACGCAAAATATGCAAACACTGAAACACCATAGCAGTATGCAAGTGCAGGGTCAATTCTCTTCAGAATCAAACAAAACGCTAAAATCAACAGTGAACACGGCAGCGAGCGTAATGTCTCGTTCCTTGCCTTTCAGGGAACCGAGGTTACGTAAGTAACCAGAGACGTTCCCTATCAAGGCTACGGAACTTCGACATTACGAATGTCGTATATGGAACTGTATAGAATCCTGCCGTGGCAGTAAAAAACAACCCACTGACAACAGACCCAACAGACCCAATACCAAGACCAGTATGCAAGCATCTGATAGGCCGAGATTGGCCAATAGCGAACCTCTAACCTCTGATAGGCCCAAAGGGACCAATCACAAGCTCACAAAAACACTGCCAGAATTTGCATATCCCGAGCAGTGTAACCGGGGAAATTTTGCACTGTCGGTAACAGGGCAACAACAACAGTAAGAGAAGGCCAACGCATAGCGGGGTCATCAGTAAAACACACAAAAGCACACAGAACAACTCATGAGCAAAGCGCAGAGCAGCTCTACAATGCTGTGTATGCAATCAACTCACCGAAAGCACTCGAGATGCTACAGAGGGCAAATCCAACTTGTAAAACGTGTTCTGAGAAGACCAGCCAGCCGCAAGACATAAATCCTGAATAGACATACCCTTAGTCCAGGCCCACGAGGAGGCTACCACCCTAGTCGAATGGGCCTTGACGTTAAGGGGGCATTCCCGCCCCAGGCAATCATAAGCCAAAACAATAGCGTCCACAATCCAGTGAGCAAGCCTCTGTTTAGAGACCCCCCGTCCCTTGTTTCGCCCACCAAAACACACAAACAGCTGGTCCGATTGTCGAAAAGCGGCCGAGCGAGAAATGTATTCCGGAGCGCTCTGACTGGGCAAATAGCACTCTGACCATCCGAACCCTGAGAGGTTGATGGCTCAGCAGACATGGCAGGCAGAGAAACGATCTGCGCTCTGAACGGGGTATTGAGCGACTTAGGGACGTAACCCGGCCTCGGTCTGAGTTACATTTACAGTTTCCCGGTCCAAAGCGAATACAATCTTCACTTACAGAGAAAGCCTGTAAATCCCCAACCCGCTTTGCCGAAGTGAGAGCGAGAAGCAGTGCTGTTTTTACCGAAAGCTCCTTAATGGCAATCGAAGCTAAGGGCTCGAAAGGCGGTCGTGACAAAGCCTCCAAGACCAAAGCCAAGTCCCACGGCGGCACCGAAGGCGGCCGTGCAGGGCATAATCTCCTAGCTCCCCTGAGGAATCGTGACACCGACGCGTGTCTGCCGATAGACTGTCCGTCAACAGGGGGGTGAAACGCGGCAATAGCGGCCACATATACCTTCAGAGTGGATGGTAGGCTCCCCTCATCCATCCTGTACTGAAGGAAGCGTAGAACAACCAACACAGAGCAGTTTGCTGGGTCTATACCGTCGTCCTGACACCATTTAGAGAAAACACCCCACTTCAGAGCATACAGGCGCCTGGTGGACGGGGCTCGCGCTTCCGCGATAGTATTCAAAACTCGTGAGTGCAGCGTATCCCGCCCGCTCAGCGACCCTGCAGCGGCCACACATGGAGACACCACAGTTCGGGGCTGTGATGCCAGATCGTTCCGCTCGCCTGGGACAGCAGGTCCTTCCTGAGCGGAATCTCCCATGGCTGCCCCGCCAGTAACTCTACCAAATCCGTGAACCAAGGCTGATTCGGCCAGTTCGGCGCTACCAGAGTCACCGCCGCCTTCTCCTCCCTGATTTTGCACAACACTATGGGCAAATCTTTTACCGGAGGAAAAGCATAGAGACAGACGTTCGGCCATCGCGCAGTTAGCGCGACCATGCGCCGCGTCACTAACCCCATCGTAATGCCTGAGCTGAAGAGATCTGGGTTCTTTCACGGGGCCAGGGCGCGGGCGCATCCGTGGGTGACCATAATCCGCTTGTGGCCGGAATACCACGCACTCGGGGGGACGCGCGCTTTCAGCCAGTGTTGAAGGGGTCTCATATGCAGCAGCCCCAGATGACTCACTGAAGAAGCCGCTGCCATCCGAAGCCTCTGAAACTCTTTCAGTGGGACGAGCCTGCCAGGACTGAAGAGACCGAGAGAAGAACTCAGAGTCTCCGCCCGCTCGGGGGAGAGGCGCGCTCTCATTCTCACCGAATCCAAGCACACTCCCAGGAATGTGGACGTCTGGCTCGGTGTGAGCACACTTTTCTGGACGTTCACCCTCAAACCAAACATCTCCAAGTGTCGAAGGAGGGCTTCCACATGGCTGACCAGCGTTTCTTTCGACTCCGCGAGAACAAGCCAGTCGTCCAGATAGTTCAAGCCGCGCATCCCGCTCGATCTGAGGGGTGAAAGTGCCGCGTCTACGCATTTCGAAAACGTTCAGGGAGTGAGGGCTAGCCCAATCGGAAGCACCGTATATTGGTACACCGAATTCTCGAACGCAAACCTCAGGAATCGCCTGTGACGCTTTACTATCTGGATATGAAAGTAAGCGTCCTTTAAATCCACTGAAGAGAACCAATCCCCAGGGCGAATTTGCGCCAGGATTTGCTTCAGAGTAGTAATCCTGAAAGCGCGCTTGTGAAGCGCTCTGTTGACGGGTCTCAGATCCAGTATAGGGCGGAGACCCCCTCCCTTCTTCGGGACTACAAAGTAGGGACCGGTTCTATCGCCTTCTTCTCGAGCAAGCTGCACACTTCCTGCCTCAGCACATGAGTGCTTTGGGGCAAAGTTAATGACTGAATTATGCCGCGGAAGCGGGGTGGCCTGCGTTTGAACTGAAGTGTGTACCTGCGCCGAATTATATTCAACACCCACGGCGAAATGCCCGGAATAGCTTCCCACACTGCCTGAAAACGACTGAGTGTGGGCTGATCTAAACCTGCGGTCATCGCCGCTATGTGAGGACTGTGAATAGTTATTGACCGTGACTCTGCGCTGCTCGAGCTCTGTTTGTGAAGTAGTAGCTTGCTTTATTGAATGAGAAACAACATTTACAGCATTTACTACACAACTGCACGTGTCGCTCACAAGCGCTGAGGGACTAAGTGCTCTCGAGTGCGTCGCTTGGATGCAGGGCCAACCTGGCGCTCTCTTCTCCTCATGCCCGAGCGGTCAGGACGATTGCTTGGGCCTCGCAGGGGACGCGGTGGGTTTTCTGCGCGGGCTCCTCTGAGCCGCCCTCTTGTTACCTGCTCCCTGCCACTGGCCGCTTCGGCCTCTACGGGCATCCGGTCCCTGGCGGGGTGCTGACTGACGTCTGGCCGCAGCTTGAGGTTGGCGGCCCGAGGCAGAAGACGAGCGAGAGCGATGCGGAGGCGGTAGTGGCAGCAGAGGTGGCGGCGCCCTCCGAGGAATCACATGGCTCATAGCCTTCGCCTTCTTCTGGGTCTCGGAATAACGATCGGTGACCTTTTCCACGGCGTCTCCGAACGGGCCTGCAGGGGAGATCGGTGCATTCAGCAGCGTCTTCCTGTCGGCCTCCTGCACGTCCGACAGGGTGAGCCACAGGTGTCTGTGGAGGACCACTAGAAACCCCATCGAACGACCAATCGCCTGGGCCGAACGCTTCGTGGCCAGGACCGCGGGGTCCGTGGCCGAACGGAGATCCCGAATGGCGTCAGCGTCGACAGAGGCGGCGTCATCCAGGGACTTTAGCTGCTTAGCCTGCAGCACTTGGAGAACGGCCATTGCGTGCATCGCAGAAACCGCCTCCCCCGTGGCACTGTAGGCCTTGTTAGCCTGGTGGGCCGTAAACCTGCAAGCTCGGGACGGCAGGCTGCAGTCCGAGCCCAGGGCAGGAGCCAACGGGCAGAGATGCGCGGCGACGGTCTCCTCGATGGGGGGAAGCGGAGGTAGCCGTGGTCCCCCGCCTCGTCCACGGGGGCAAACATGGCCTGGCCTATACGAATTTCGTAATGTCGACGTTTCGTAGCCTTGATAGGGAACTGAAGCCGCCAGTGTCCCGATCTTTCTTTTACTGTCTATGGTCCCGCTGACATATTGGAACTTGAGTCTGCGCAGTAGCGTTTTCGGGACCAGTCATGCGCAGTCGTGAGCAGGAAGTACAGCCGCGAAATCAAGGCCCTGCCCTCAATCTCGTTGAATCAATCGCTAGCACACACCCTGCACTTTTCTTAAGTGGCCTTTTCTGCTCCGTTCCTCTCCAATGATGTCTGCTGATTGCAGTACCTCGTTAAAATAAGGTGAGCATAACTTAAACAACACACACACACATACATATTGAGCATGCTACAAAACGCATAAAAGCAACAATTATTAATAGTACTTACAGGTTGTGATTCGGAGGATGAAGCCGATCCAAATAAAACTGGTACCTTCCTTAGGCTATCAGCCGACTCGCGAATCCACACTTGAAAGCATTTATGTTTGTAAAGGAATCGTCATTAAAATGACGCGAACACAGCACAAGGTTCGGGTATAGTTGTAAATATAAACTCTAGCCACTGATTCTTCACATGCTCGTCCCTGGACAGTGAAAAAAAAGTTCGCTTTTGATTCGCACTTCAGAACAGCGTCTCCTCGACATGATGTTGTCAAGTTTCTCTGTCTGCTCGCCGCGCCAGTATCTCCGCACTCTCTGTATCTTTATGTAGTCCTCCGCACCAGCTGTATCTCCGCACCCTCTGTAACTTTATGTAGTCCTCCGCATGCTGTATCTCCGCACCTTGTATTTATGTAGTCCTCCACACCCCTGTTCTGCCTCGTAACTTTATGTAGCCTCCCACCCGCTGTATCTCCGCACCCTCTGTAACTTTATGTAGTACCTCCGCACCCGCTGTATCTCCGCACCCTCTGTAACTTTATGTAGACCTCCGCACCCGGACTGCCCTGTAACTTCCTCCGCACCCACCCGTCTGTAACTTTATGTAGTCCTCCGCACCCGCTGTATCTCCGCACCCTCTGTAACTTTATGTAGACCTAAGCACCCGCGGTATCTCCGCACCCTCTGTAACTTTATGTAGACCTCCGCACCCGCGGTATCTCCGCACCCTCTGTATCTTTATGTAGTCCTCCGCACCCGCTGTATCTCCGCACCCTCTGTAACTTTATGTAGTCCTCCGCACCCGCTGTATCTCCGCACCCTCTGTAACTTTATGTAGACCTCCGCACCCGCGGTATCTCCGCACCCTCTGTAACTTTATGTAGACCTCCGCACCCGCTGTATGGTCCTCCGCACCCGCTGTATCTCCGCACCCTCTGTAACTTTATGTAGTCCTCCGCACCCGCTGTATCTCCGCACCCTCTGTATCTTTATGTAGTCCTTCGCACCCGCTGTATCTCCGCACCCTCTGTAACTTTATGTAGACCTCCGCACCCGCGGTATCTCCGCACCCTCTGTATCTCCATGTAGACCTCCGCACCCACTGTATGGTCCTCCGCACCCGCTGTATATCCACACCCTCTGTAACTTTATGTAGTCCTCCGCACCCGCTGTATCTCCGCACCCTCTGTATCTTTATGTAGTCCTCCGCACCCGCTGTATCTCCGCACCCTCTGTAACTTTATGTAGTCTTCCGCACCCGCTGTATCTCCGCACCCTCTGTAACTTTATGTAGTCCTTCGCACCCCCTGTATCTCCGCACCCTCTGTAACTTTATGTAGACCTCCGCACCCGCGTTATCTCCGCACCCTCTGTATCTCCATGTAGTCCTCCGCACCCGCGGTATCTCCGCACCCTCTGTATCTCCATGTAGTCCTTCGCACCCGCTGTATCTCCGCACCCTCTGTAACTTTATGTAGACCTCCGCACCCGCGGTATCTCCGCACACTCTGTATCTCCATGTAGTCCTCCGCACCCTCTGTAACTTTATGTAGACCTCCGCACCCGCGGTATCTCCGCACCCTCTGTATCTCCATGTAGTTCTCCGCACCCTCTGTATCTGTTACCCCTTTTCCACCAAGGCAGAGCTGGTGCTGGTTCGGAGCCAGAGCCTAGTTTCAATTCGGATCTTTGTTTTTCCACACGCAAAGCACCAGCTCCGAACCAGGAAAAGTGGTTCTTAAGTAGAACCAAATCATTGCTGGTCTAGAACGGAGCCAAGTAAGAACCGATTGCGTCAGGGGCTGGGGGCGGGGTTACCGTGACCAACAAGAAACTTGTGACCGCCATTTTTAAATAGCAGCTAGTCGAGCTAATAGCAGCTTGATTATTATATCCGTCTATGTAAGTTACGGCGAGCTGCACAAACGCGTTGGATTCCGATGTATTTTTGCAAACCCATGAGCATCCATAGTAACGCAACGTCCGTTATTGTTGATGGCTTGTTCGAGATGCATCGGAGCGGCGCGGACCGATCGGAGCTGCGGGAGTGTTTGGAGATCATACGACTCCTTGTGCTTTTGGATCGCTTTCGCAGTGCTTTGATGTCATGCGGCGATCGATCTGCGTGAAGCCGATGCATCTCGAACAAGCCTAGCGTGTTTGTGTTTGGCGCTACCGCACTAGCGTTGCTGGGCAACATGAGACGTATGCAGTGACGTAAGATCTGGCTCTGTTGTGGCTCTCTAGCCGGTGGAAAGGCAAACCGGTTCTTAGTAAGCTTGTGAGTCGAACCAACTCCGAACCAGCTCTGGCTCTGGCTCTGAACCAGCACCCGGTTCTTGTTGGTGGAAAAGGGGTATGTATGTAGTCACTCTATGTACTCAACTTCTACCCGTAGTCATCATTCGTCACATTCATCCGTTTACGTAGGCCGTAGTACAAATGTCACTTTTGCCTGGGATTCGAACCCACGAGTTTGCGATGCCAGTGTCGCTTTCTCTACAAATTGAGCTAAGCGCGAACTGTTGCACAACTATCCAAATGAAGTAATGTAAGGTGGAGTTACAGTTGGTGCGGTCAAAGCGTCATGACGTCATGCGCTAGAGACCCGACCCCCTGCAGGTGAATTTTTGATTGCGATGTCTGTCAGCCAATAACGAAACTGCAGAACATGACGTCATCTAGCTGCTATGTTCAGTTCAGTTCATATCATAGGTTCATATTCAGTTCATTCAGACCCATTTCACATCTCTATGGAGTCGAAAATAAAGATATGGCAGATATAGTAAACACAGCTGGCTCAAAAACATTCTTCATGACAATTTATGTATTTGTTTGTTTGTTTGTTTAAAATAAGTAAATGCTTAAAGGGCACCTATTATGCCCCTTTTTACGAGATGTAATATTGGTCTCGGGTGTCCCCAGAATGTATTTGTGAAGTTTCAACACAAAATACCCCACAGTTAATTTATTATAACCATTTGAAAATGTCTTTTTTGGTGCCTGTTTTAAAAAGAGCTGTTTTGGTGTGTATCACCTTAAATGTAAATGAGCTGCATATCCCCGCCCTGCCTTTGGATGAGGGCGTAACTTGATACCTATGGCCAGTGGTGGAAAGAGTACTGACAAATTGTACTTAAGTAAAAGTATTGCTACTTAAGTAATAATTTACTTGAGTACAAGTAGAAGTACTGAAATATAATATTACTCAAGTAAGAGTAAATAAGTAGTTTGCTTAAAATCTACTCAAGTAACTACGTTACAAAGTACTTTAGTATTTTTCTATTTTTACCCAAAATGGGGAGATGATTCATACTGAAGGCCCAGTACTGATGCATAGAAGTATTAAACTTACACATTTCAGGAAATGCCTTATATGGATATAATAACATGCAAACAGTGATGTTTTGACTGATGAAACATGAAGACAAACACATTATAGCTTAGCTATAATATATCTGTGTTCATCAAACTATCAGGTATTTTCAAAAGAATGATGTATGTCTTTAAAGGGATAGTTCACCCAAAAATAAAAATTAGCCCATGATTTACTCTCCCTCAAGTCATCCTAGAAGATATGACTTTCTGCTTTCAGTCGAATACAATCAGAGTTCTATTAAAAATGGCCTGGCTCTTCCAAGCTTTATAATGGCAGTGAATGACTGGAGAAAATTTGAAGCCAAAAAAGTGCATCCATCCATGATAAAAGTGCTCCACATATAGACTACTAGCTTTCTCTGTTGTCAAGAGCAACATTTTTTATTACTAATTTTGAAAAGTAAGTCCAAGTAAGATCATTTTAATGTTTCGATTTGAATCACTTCATAATTGAAAGCAAAGAAGATTAAGTGAGAGGTCCTATAAAAAAAAAGGTATGAAAAACAATAAAACAGTATGAATAAAAAATTCCCAGTAAAAACAAAATTAAGTGGGCTATGGTTAACATGTTAAATTAAACTATCTTTTTTTCATTGAAGCCTACAGAAAATGTGCTGGGAGCCCACTGTTGAACGAACTACACTTTTACATGCATCTGATTGACAGATAATCATGCGATCTTATTTCACTGTTTTTTCAACTTTGTACAAAGTTTGCTTCGTATAATTAGTTTAACTGTATTGTTAAAGAGGGCGAGCTTTACCATTAATTGAACTGTGTGCATGTATTTTAGACACTTACATTGATCTTGCTCCGTCCATGCAATAACAGCGTCCTTGTTATGAGTCGAGCTTTTTTATTTACTTCAACTGCTCTGTGCTCTGGTATTATCAATGATATGACCCATTTCAGTAGTTGCCATAATTAAATATGAGCAGAATACTCACTTACATTCACTGAAATATTGAAACGTTAGCGCTACCGATTCAAAACACGAGCGCCAGTGATTGAATGTCAAAGCGCGGTTTGAACGTCCCGCCCCCCAGCCGAACTGAAAGTTTTGATTGGTTTTGCACCCGAGTCAGACCTGTCTGTTATTCGCTGAACTGCTTCAGGTCTGTCTGTCATTGGCTGAAGCGCAGAGGCTCCACCGCAGTAGTATGAAAAGTGTCAGTCAAATGTCAGCTTGCCCTGTTGCTCCGTCGGCACCTTTGTCAAAGTACTTTGCACTTTTGGTGAAAAATAAATGTAGAGAAGTTGAATACTTTATTTTTATTTTACTCAAGTAAGAGTAAAAGTACCACAATTTAATTATACTCAAGAAAGTAGAAAAAATCAAAAAATCTACTCAAGTACTGTAACGAAAGTATTTGTAATTAGTTACTTTCCACCACTGCCTATGGCAATATACAGTCGCTACAAGCAGAAGCTGAGAGAGTGAGAGACCCGCTGTTTATATGGCATTCAGCCGTACATGTTTGAATCAGACTCAGATGATGAAGAGACTCCGGCAGAATAAACACAAATGAAAATGAAGGTTGTCTTGGAATGGTCATTTGATACATGTATGTACTTATAGAGTTGTAATCACGTCCCCTTTTCAATTATGGAAGAGCAAGCAACACACACACAGACACACACAAATACTGTGATAACGTTTGCTATGTACAAACGAAATTACATTTATGCAAGAGACCTGTTGCGTCATTTTTACATTACTTGTCATACAGGTGCTTATGTGGCAAATGTGAGAAGATGGCTACACATACACAGTTTTTAATACAATATCTTTAAAAATATATTTATAAACGTGGGTTACACACTATACAAACAAGGTTTAAATTATAACACATCCTACGACGACGAAAACAACTTTAACGTTAGACGCATTTGTTGTTGAATTGGCTGACATTGACTGAGATGTTGGCTGACGCGAACAGTAGGCAACGATCCACATTTGAGGATTAACTTTGAAGCAAGACCGGCTGCTTTGAATTGACCCTCGTTCACAAAACAGTCAGTCAGAAAATGATTTTGAAAGTTTAAGTGGCGCCTTTCCTTAGTAAATAAAATCCATCCACTGCGTTTTCAGTGGCTCTGATGCCGGAAGTAAGTGAAAACGAATCGGTTACCTAACGTAACCTCGGTTCTCTCTAGATGAGGGAACGAGTATTGCGTAAGCTAGCTTACGCTACGGGAAAGATTCATCTTTTCTGAGAAATTGAAGCCAAAAAATTATCCTATAATTTGTATCCATTGTCAACGCAGTTCAGCTGCAGCAGACCATGAGAGGGCTAGCTAGCCGCTCATTGGTTCGCTCACGGAGAACTGCTTAAGCCTATGAGGGAGCGCGGATGAACCCGCGACCAATGAGAGTCCGACTTGCTCTCGTTACGTCAGAGCCCGCCGAAACGGGTGTGGACGAGAGTATAAATATACCGTCATAGGCTGAACACTCTGTTTTTTCATATAATGAAGCGAGAATGCTAGTAGCACAAGCACGGCCAGGAACGCAATACTCGTTCCCTCATCTAGAGAGAACCGAGGTTACGTTAGGTAACCGATTCGTTCTCTTACGAGAGGTTCTCTCGTATTGCGTAAGCTAGCTTACGCTACGGGAACACCTGGTCAACGCCGTGCGTGCTAAGCATCCACTATTAGTCCCAGGGGAGACCCCGGGGAACCCTATGAGTGGGAATGAATATATGTACATGTGACAAAATGCCAGCAGAGCGGGCCAGTGATTTTGTAGTACATAAGCACATTATAGAGAGGGACAGAGCGAACTCGGTCTGTGTAAATAACTCCCTATAGTGCAGCTCAACCAGAAGAGCTGTAGCATACTAGACTGCTAGTAGTTTAGCCTGCAAGGCGGGGACTTCCAGATTGTAAAATCTGACAAAGGTGGAGGGGGAAGCCCATCCCGCAGCCACACAAATGTCGTGAATGGAAATTCCGCTGGACCATGCCCACGATGAGGCCATGCCTCTAGTGGAATGAGCCCTGATGCCTAGAGGGCATGGCAGGTCTTTTGATGCGTATGCGGCTGCAATGGCATCAACTATCCATATGGATAGAGTCTGTTTCGAGGCGGCCAACCCCTTGGTGCGCCCACCGAACGAAACAAAAAGCTGCTCGGATCGTCTGACCGGAGCAGTGCGAGTATAGTAAAAGTACTTTAGGTCCACGGTGTTTAACGGTTCGAATGGGGGGGCTTTCATAGCATCGAGAACTATGGAAAGGTCCCAAATCGGCACCGAAGGGGGGCGTGGGGTGTTCATCCTTCTAGCTCCCCCGAGGAAGCGGACGACCAACCCATCTTTGCCCAGTGACTGGCCGCGCCGGGGTTCAGCGAACGCAGCGACGGCTGCCACATACACCTTAAGAGTGGACGGGGATCTGCCCTTGTCCAGCATCTCTTGGAGAAAATTTAGCAAGGAGGGAACCTCGCATGACCGTGGGTCCAGATCTTTTTCGGTGCACCATTTTGAGAACACAGACCATTTTGACGCATAGAGCCTTCTAGTAGAAGCCGCTCTAGCCTGCATGATCGTGTTTAACACTCCCTCTGGCAAAGCAACGGGTAGTCGTTGAGCACCCACGCGTGTAGCGCCCAGCGCTCTGGGTGGGGATGCCAGATCGTGCCGCGAGCTTGGGAGAGGAGATCTGCTCTGACTGGAATGCGCCACGGCGCTGTCCGTAACAGCTGAGTGAGCTCCGGAAACCAAGTCTGACCCTCCCAGTGCGGGGCTATGAGGAGCACCGAGTGGCGCGTTTCTCTGATTCTCTGAAGCACCTGTGGTAGCAACGAGACCGGAGGGAAAGCATAAAGCGGGCGGCTGGGCCAGGTCTGGGCTAGCGCGTCCTCGCTCTTCGAAAAAAACATTGGGCAGTGGGTGTTCTCCGCTGAGGCGAAGAGGTCCACCTCTGTTCTGCCGAATATTCGCCACAGTTTCTGGACTGTAAGAGGGTGCAGGGACCACTCCCCGGGGGGAATGGGGTTCCTGGACAGGCTGTCTGGACCGTCGTTCAGATGGCCCGGCACGTGCGTCGCTCTGAGCGAGAGCAGGTGACACTGAGACCAAACTAGGATGCGTTCTGTCCGCTGGAAGAGATTCCTGGATCTGACTCCGCCCTGACGGTTTAGATAAGAGACCACGGCTATATTGTCCGAACGGATCAGCACGTGGTGGCCCTGAATGCGCGGGAGAAAGCGCACGAGCACGTTCTCGACCACCAACATTTCCAAACAGTTTATGTGTGCTAGGCTCTCTTGAGCTGACCAGGGGCCGAAGGCCGGTGAGTCCTCGCAGACCGCACCCCAACCTGTGTTGGAGGCGTCTGTCGAGATGACTTTTCGGCGTGAAAAGGTCCCCATGGAAACGCCCCGCTGAAACCATTCTGCCACAGACCAAGGCTGCAGAGCTGTGATACAGGTCTGCGTTACCTTTATCAGCTGGCGACCCGTGGTCCACGCCCGGTGAGACACACGGCTCTTCAACCAAAGCTGGAGCGGGTGCATGCGCAGTAACCCCAGCTGGATTACCGCGGAGGCTGAGGCCATGCAGCCCAACGCTCTCTGAAATGTTTTCAAAGGCGTGAGTCTGTTCATCTGAAAAGATGCGGCGAGACGCTTCACACGGTGCGCGCGCTGCGCTGACAGACACGCCGTCATCGTGACCGAGTCCAGCTCTATACCCAAGAAGGAGATAGTCTGACTGGGTTGTAGTGTGCTCTTTGTCCAGTTGACAGAGAGGCCCAAAGCTTTCAGATGGTCGAGGAGAACTGTACGATGAGACAGTAGCTCTCTCTGAGATTGTGTCAAAATCAGCCAGTCATCCAAGTAGTTCAGTATTCGCAGCCCCTGACTCCGCAGGGGGGCGAGCGCCGCATCGATGCACTTCGTGAACGTACGGGGTGCTAGGGATAGGCCGAACGGTAGGACAGTGTATTGATAAACCTGGCCTTCGAAGGCGAAACGTAAGAATGGCCTGTGAAGGGGATTTATTTGGATCTGAAAGTATGCATCTTTCAGATCTAGTGATATGAACCAGTCCCCCTGGCGCACATGCGCGAGGAGTTTTCTGATAGTGAGCATTTTGAACGGTCTCTTCATGAGAACTTTGTTCAGAAATCTGAGGTCTAAGATTGGTCTGAGACCGCCGTCTTTCTTGGGGACAAGAAAATAACGGCCGTAAAACCCAGACTCGCTTAAGACAGAGGCACCCTCTCTATAGCCTTTTTGCACAACAGATTTGCTATCTCTGAACGGAGCAGCGTCACTGCTTCTGGGTTCACAGTAGTTTCTAGCCGCGCTCGGAAGCGAGGAGGGCGGCGGCGAAACTGTAAGCGATAGCCTAGCCTTATTGTGTTTAGCACCCACTGGGAAATTCCCGGAATAGCTTCCCACGCTTTGAAGCGTAACGCTAAGGGGTGAATGGATACATGGTCCCCGTCGCTGCACTTCGCGGCTGTGTGAGCGCGCTGATAGTGTCTAGAACAACGGGACTTATACTCGGAGAGGAGTTTATGGGCCCTGTAACAGAGTGAGCAGAGAGAGCGGGAAGGGAGACCGGCTTGGTAATGGCAGAAAACACTGCTGCAGTAGCCGCCTGGGCGGGGACTAACAGAGGGCGAAACTTTGACGGCGGTCCGGCCGCAGCGGGAGAGCGCCGTCTTTTTCTTCTCAGCTGTGCTAGGCAGACTTTGCTTGATCGGCTTTCAGCGCGATTCTAGGCCGAGGCCCTCGAGGGGGGGGCGGTCTGTGGCGGCTGTCAGAGCGGGAACGCGGGCGGCCGCCCTGGTGTCGCTGAACAGTCTGGCTGAGCTGGGCGCTGGGATGGGGCTCGTCCAGAAGGCTGATCACGTGGGCGGCCTGCAGCGGAGCTAGCACGACGAGGCAGAAAGAAGTTCATGGCCTGAGAAGCTTTCTGTACTTCGGAGAAGCGGTCGACGATACCCGTGACGCGCAGATCCGAAGAGGCCGGCTGGAGAGAGCGGGGCGTTGAGAAAGGCGGCACGCTCAGAATCTCCCATGTCGGCGAGAGTGAGCCACAGGTGTCTCTCAGACACACAGATGGCGGCCATGCATTTCCCCAGGGCTAGAGCAGCAGACTTTGTGGCGTGAAGGGCAAGGTCCGTGGCGCTCCTCAAATCCGCGACAGAAGGGGGATTTTTCCAGCTCTCGTCCCATTCACGCAGCAAGTCACCCTGTAGAATTTGCAGCACGGACATAGAGTGAAGTGCAGACACTGCCTGGCCGGCGGCTGAATAGGCGCAGCCGTGAAAACTTGAAGTCGCTCTGCAGGCTTTAGAGGGAAGCACAGGTGATGAGCGCCATCTGGCAGAGGGCGGGCATAAGTGTGCGGCGACCAAGTGTTCTACAGGTGGAATGGAGAGATCACCCTTCTCTGCGGCTCCGTCCACAACGCGGAGCGGGGTGGAAGAGTCAGAGCCAGTTCTGGCAGAGGGCGGGGCGTTCCAGGACTTTGAGAGCTCTGCGTGTAGCTCGGGCAGGAAGGGCGCGGCCCGTTTGGCAGCGGGAGTCGAGCGCTGGCGGAAGTAGCTGCCGTCCATGCGATTGATGGTCTGCTCGGGGGGAGGAGAAAAATCAAGGCCGAGGCGCTCGACGGCCTGTGTGAGGAGGCGCATTAGTTCTTCCTCGATTCCAGCGCGGGTCCTGGTAGATCCTCGGTTCGAGGAGGCTTGAGAACCGGACCACTCCTCACTGTCGGACGCAAGAAGCGAGCATGTGTCCTTTATGTCCGCGGCGTCATCGGAAGCAACAGAGCGGCCACTCGGCGGCAACTGTATGTCCGGAAGCGGCGGAGAAGGAGAGCGGGAGGCTACAGGTTCCGGCGGAATGAACGCATCTTGCTGGGGCTCCGGCGGCCTCTGGGAGCGGCGTTTCTTCTTCCGCGGCGAAGTCAGAGGCGGCCTGGGAGCATTTTTAGAGGCCAAAAGACGAGCCCGCAGGGTCGACATAGGCATTGATTCGCAGAGGTCGCAGCCGCCATCGGCGAGGGCGACCTCGGCGTGCTCCGGTCCAAGGCAGAGGGCGCAGATGACGTGGCGGTCTCCAGCCTCGAGGGGAGCGCGGCAAGAACCGCAGGAAAGGTTCCGAGACATCTTTAAAAAGACGCTCGCTCTTTTAGATACAATATAGGACTTTTTTCTCTGAGTAAAAAGGATACAACTCTGTCGGATGGCGCTAGCTCGCAGGACGGCTGAAGGTGGCGAAGACGGCCGGCTTCCTCAGTCTCCCAGACGCTCACTAGAGATGCCTTCTCGACGACGGCGGCTTCTCTCAGGATCAGCAGATGCAGGTAGCGTCGCTGAAGAATGAAAAAATCAGAGTGTTCAGCCTATGACGGTATATTTATACTCTCGTCCACACCCGTTTCGGCGGGCTCTGACGTAATGAGAGCAAGTCGGACTCTCATTGGTCGCGGGTTCACTCGCGCCCCCTCATAGGCTTAAGCAGTTCTCCGTGAGCGAACCAATGAGCGGCTAGCTAGCCCTCTCATGGTCTGCTGCAGCTGAACTGCGTTGACAATGGATATAAATTATAGGATAATTTTTTGGCTTCAATTTCTCAGAAAAGATGAATCTTTCCCGTAGCGTAAGCTAGCTTACGCAATACGAGAGAACCTCTCGTAAGAGAACTACTATGTACATTATTACATCCCACAACAGAACACTTATGTTTCTTAGGAGACATTACCGGCTGTCGTACAGATCACAGAGGGCGGGGTCTATGCCAAAACCACACTGTCAATCAAACCACGTCGGTGGGGCTTGCCCAATTCTACGTCACAAAGCGCAGTATCTTAGATCAGCTCGTTCTGAGACAGTGCTCACGATTTATTGAGATTGTAAAAAAAACACTGGGTGGATTTTTATCATTCTAGGGTGGTTTTGCTCACACACTGCCAACACACATTTACGTTCAAACAGCATGTAAAAGTGAGTTTTGCATAATAGGTGCCCTTTAAACAATACAACATTTTTGAAATAAATAATAGGACTACTACTAAAAAAAAAGCCTACAAAAAAACCAAAACGAGCCAGTTTGACAAGCTTCAGAGCATCAGCTTCTAATGTAACAATATTAATGTCATTGCTGTCACATCACAGTAGAGGTAGGCCTATGTCAAAAATGGAAAATATATTAAATGTTTTCAATGAATGGACGATAGGCAAAGAAGACCAGCAGTAAATTAACAAGTTCTTTTGCCTACAAAACTGACATTTTTCACTGACAATTGGAGTGTTTCAATGTTGTTTCAACGTTTGTTTTTTTGCCCTCAAACTTTTATATAATATTTCCACATAAAACTACAGAATATGATGTCTGAGTGTGAAATAACGGATGAGGAGTGGAATGCTATGAAAACACCCAGACTGGAACCAGGGACTGCAACAGAGAACATCGCCATCATTGAGCATCAGTGTCTCAATTTACAGGTGGAAAACTCAATTGTGGTTATACGCTTCGTTTAACCCTGAGAGAACAAAATATAATAATATATAATATAAACTGTTATATAATATTACCATATATATCTACAGAATATGATACAGGAGGAGAATATCCCCATCATTGAACATGAGTTTCTCGAGGACAACATGCAAAACATGAACAGGGGAAGAATCATCATGGGCTTCATCATGGCCTTCTTCCAACGATCATGGCAGGCCATAAAACAGGGTTTCATCAGATGCTTCTGTCCCAACTAAGTTCCATTAAAACTACTGTACTCTAACTGTAGTTGAAAATAATGTAGAAAAAGATCAGCTACATGTAACACTGTAACTTGATTTCATCAAAAAAAAAAAAAAAAAAAAAAACCCTGGGTGATGGTCTTCTTTATTTGGGATTTTCACTTTGAAATAAATTAATCAAGGGCAAATAGAGCATTGCATTTTGTGCCTTTTTTTACACCCAAAGAAAGAAGCTGGTTTATATTTGTTAACACACACAGTAAACAAATAGTGAGCAAACATTTTGTAACAATCTTCAACCAGTCACACTTGACCTTCAGGTTAGGGGTTATCCGATTATTTTATGTCTTGGAAGCAACACACACACACACACACACACACACACACACACACACACACACACACACAAATATAAAATGCAAAATTCAACAAATTATGTGTGACTTTTAACATATTTGTATTGAAATTCATTTTGATTACACAACATATTTCACAGATGGAACCTTATTTCCCACATGGGAAGAGTAAGTAATATATAAATAATGTAATGTAAATAATAATAATAAAAAACACTTTTTGTGCAAACCTGACACTGTTTATCAGAGCACGTTATCATCTGATTCTTTCTCAGTTATCTGCAACACACAACATCCATTTGAAAGTTACAGAAAGTGTAGTATGATATTTAAAACAAGCCAGCATTTTTCTTAGCCACTACATAATGTACATGTAGCATCCATCTGGAAATGAGTTTCTCTAGTGAATCAGCTCAGCAGAGATGCTGCGACATCAGAAATGAAGTTACGGTTCTTGCAGTGAATGCTCAGCTTTTATATGCAAGACATTTGTGATGAAGTGATATGTGGTGACATCACTAAAATATCAAAAGTCCTCATAGGGAATCCTTCCATTCAAACATCTGAATCTGGAAAAATCTTTAACAAATTTCAGTCAATAATCATAAGGGAAAACTCAGCCCACAGATTTGTTGTCTGATATGACTGAATTGTTTTTTGTGTGGAACCCCAAAGGGTTTTTTTGGAACTCAATGCACTTTAAACATGTACAGTGTGAATATGTGCATGTTCATTTTCACTGTAATGCAGTAAATGTATTGACTATATGTTTAGGTTTATAGTATTGGTTACATATCCATTATACATATAGTACTAAATATGAGGAGTCGGAATCTTTAGGCACTTTATGATTCAATTTGATTTCAATTTAGTGAGTCACAATACAGTTCCAAAATTATTCTCAATATATCTCAGTTTTTGCAGCAACAGCACAGTGAAATATATCTGGCAACATAAATAGAATAAGTTGGTATAATAATTGCACAGCACTTTGCCATTATTGCATTGACAAGCAATTCTTAATAATTAATTAAAAATTCAGAATATTGTTTTGTGCATTAAGCCAGAATTGTTTGAATATTTCCCTGACCCCTAAAACATATTTGCACTCACTATAGGCTAGATGTTATTTTATATTGTTCTGATTGTATTTTTCACACAGTTATTTATGATCACATTATGGAAGCTTGTTTCCACCACAGGATATCAATTGGTAACTTTTTGTCTCACAATTCAGTTTAATCTTGCAATTTTGATTTTATATCTCACAATTCACACGTTTTCCCTTGCAATTCTGAATTGCACTAGTTTATTGTGAAATATAAACTCCGAATTGTATTTACATTTTAAATAAAGCAGGGAGTGATTTGTTTGTCCTTTGTTTGATTAAAATTAAAACACAGCAGCAGGTTTATTAGAAGACCGAATGCACGGGAACAATATGAATACTGTCTACGTTCACTTGAGATATAAACCGACTAGGTTTACTAGGATAATACTCGACAAGAGGGCCGTTGTGTATATAATTTTGTGTGAATTCGTCCGTACAAGCGCAAGACGTGAAAGAGAATTCAATTCAGCATTCGTGCGCGTTCTGAGACAGCAAACACTGAGGCGCGGGTTTCAGTGCGCGCGCTTGGATGTTTGCGTTCATGAAACTTCATGACTTGCAAACGTGCTGTAATAATGTATAGGAACAATCGTTATATATAAATCAGGTAAAAGTTAATGATCTACTTACGACTAGGCTACTGAGTGGACGATCAGCAATCAAGTGCATTCAACAAAAGTGCTCTCTCTCTCTCTCTCTCTCTCTCTCTCTCTCTCTCTCTCTCTCTCTCTCTCTCTCTCTCTCTCAGTTAACGTTAATAAAAGGCTACAGTGGGCTACATGCCTCGTTTTCTCTCAGTTAACGTTAATAAAAGGCTACAGTGGGCTACATGCCTCGTTTTCTCTCAGTTAACGTTAATAAAAGGCTACAGTGGGCTACATGCCTCGTTTTGTCAATTGCTGAACAAATGTAAAACCTATGCATGTGTAAAACGATTTAGTCACTCTTGTCGTGTTTTAAGTGTCACGTGATCTGGTAAATCCAAGCACCTTCTCGAATGTTCTCCATATGTCCGTGTCATTACCAAACTGATTTTGGGGGGATTTAAAAAGTTGGAAAAGTTTTGTAGTTACAATGGAGCTATATACTACTTAAAACTGATGAATTTCTTCTTTGTTTGCCATATCTTTAATTTTCAATGTAAACATATAGCCTACCTACCAATCTTTTTATTATATGTCCTCTGTGATTTACCAATAAAAATGTTGTAATGTGACAAATTGAAGAAAAATATTGAGTCCAAAATATGTTCCACTTGTTTATTGATTTTCTTATGTTGAAAATGTACACTTCCGCATGCAGATTGCATCACTCGCTACAGAGTAGGCTAACACAATTTGTTATCCTTTATTTCACTAGACCTATTTACAAATCTCACATAAGCCTAAAGGTAATTATTTGATAGGAAGTAGGTGATAATTTAACATTAAATAAACACAGTGATGTTAAAACTTCACCAAAAGAACCAACATTATATTATTGGTAACACTTTACAATAAGGTTCGTTAGTTAACATTAGTTAACTACATTAGTTAACATGAACTAATAATGAACTACACTAATACAGCATTTATTAATCTTTGTTCATGTTAATTTCAACATTTACTAATATTTTATTAAAATCTTATTAACATTAGTTAATGCTCTGTGAACTAACATGAACAAACAATGAATAGCTTTATTTCTATTAACTAACGTTAACAAAGATTAACAAATACAGTAACAAATGTATTGCTCATGGTTAGTTAATGTTAGTTAATGCATTAACTAATGAACCTTATTGTAAAGTGTTACCGCTAATTTTATCATATAACTTTAGCTACGGTCACTGGATAGAAATAAGTACCGTAATAATAACTTCAACTTCATACTTAGATACATTTAAATTTAATTTTTAATGTTTCATTTCACATAAAACAACTTACGACAAAAACAGGAACACACTGAAAATTGTAAATCCATCAAATGTTGGAAGTTTTTCCGGCTCACCCTGAAAAATGTACAAATATAAATAGAGTATAAATAGAGAATCCTTTGAATTGCTGTAATAATGTTGTTCTCCTTCACAAAAATCTAGAAGAAGCCGAGTGGAATTTCTAGCCTTGTATAAAGCCAGTCAAACAGGTTGAGAGACCACATCAACATAAAGCCAGCCACATCTGTGTTTGAATCATGACAGTATGTAGTATTCCTTCAGCACTCCTCCCCTATCTCTCTCTAAATAACACAGTCTCATCCCAAGAAGTCATATATTGACGTCTTGGGACGTCTTTTGACCATACGTCAATATCCGCCTTTTTAGGTAACCTCTAAACGTCGGTAAATGACGATCCTGGGACGTCATACAACTGACGCTTTACCTTTAACGTCAGTAGGTGACGGGGTAGGTTTAGGGGTAGGTTTAGGTCTGGGGTAGAGTTAGGATCCGATAACGTCATCTAACCGACGTTTAAGGGTACCCTAAAAAGGCGGATATTGACGTATGGTCAAAAGACGTCCCAAGACGTCAGTATATGACTTCTTGGGATGAGACTGCGCTGCTCTAAACACAGGCTGAGACTTGACATCTGAGGGAAAGTGTGGCAGTGCTGCTCAGGCTCAAGTGCTGTCGCCACAGTGAGGAGAAACAGTTGTGTTTGGAGTAAAACATCAGGCCCAAGCATGCAGGGACGTTGCAGGGCCTATTTTAGGGAGCTTTAGCCTTCTTGCACCATGTTATACACACATTCAATTAAATTATCAAAAGCTAAATAAAACGTTGTCAACTGTTAACATAGGCTAGTTTATATTTTAGTTACATTAAAACAAACAGTTGTTAAAGGAGACTTAAAAAAAATATTTAATTTCTTTATTTGCATCAATGGGACATAGGCCTGCTTCCTCAGGATATATTTAATTTTTTACATTTTTTTAACTCTAAAAATACATAGATTTGCTGTCTTTAATTATATCCTGAGGAAGTCCAGACCCCAATATAACAGGCTTAGTCCTCTTTCACACATAAAGCGCCAATTTAGCTCCGTCTAGTGGACACTAGTTGACTAAGGGTAAAAAAAAAAAAACCAAGCAAATGTGCAAATTTTAAATTAGCTTCAAAATGTCGTTTTATAAACCCATGCAAGTCGTTGCAAGCTTTAGATCTCAGGGTCCCCGGCTTAATCTCCAACTGGAATATCTGACAGCTGTTTCTCTCATCTGCAGTCCCAAAGCCAAAAAAGGTAGGCCTAAATACTTTTTTATTATTTTTTTATTATTATTAAGTTTGAATTCTTAATGAGTTTTACATTTGTCCGATTACGTTGTAACTTTTCCCAAGCAACAATGTAATTTAAGCATAGAATAGATAAACTGCTTATTTTCTTCTTGGGTTTCGAACCCTCGTGTTTGCGATGCCAGCGTCGCTCTCTCTACTACTTGAGCTAAGAGTTCATGTTGCACAATCCATCAAATAAAGTTATCTAAAGCGGAGCTACTGTTGTGCGGTCAAAGAGTCATGGGGTTGGGTTATGCGCTAGAGACCCGCCCCCCTGCAGGTGAATTTTTGATTGCGCTGTCCGTCAGCCAATAAGGAAACTGCTGAACATGACGCCATCTAGCTGCTGTGACGTTCTTTTATATTAATTTCCTTCCGGCCCATTTCACATCGCTTTTAACTCTGAAAATAAAGATATGGCAGATATAGTAAACTGCTAAAGTAATGCGCAAATCCGATTTTAGGCTTTAGAATACCAAAAACCTGTCAGAACTGTTAGACCCATTTACTCTGAGATGCAGATGCGCCTCGTCTTTCCTGGAATTTGAGATGCACTGCAGAACACGAAATCCAGGGGGAGGAGTTGGATCCAGATCTTACATATACCTAAACCTACCCCATCTCTCCACCCCCTGATCCCTAAACCCACCCCTAAACCTACCCATCTCCACCCCTTAGATCCAGATCCAACTCCTCCCACCTTACATATCTAAACCTGCCCATCTCCACCCCTTAGATCTGGATCCAACTCCGCCCCCTGGATCTTGTGTACTGCAATGAGGTGCTACTGTGGAATTTGGTCAGAACAGGAGGCTGTAGTGAGGGGAGGAGTGAAACAAGTGCACTTCTCTCTTCTCACGGTCACAAGCGCAAGTCCGTGAAGTTCCCAACCCATCAAATTAAATAATCCCTAAAACTATCTTATTCGTTTGTGCTGATTTATTTTTTGCTTAAATAGGCCTACTAAAAAAAATCTAAATAAATAAAATTAGGCAAATCAAGCCAGTTTGACACAAGCTTGAGAGCATCAGCTAATGTAACATTATTAATGTCATTGCTGTCACATCACATAGGCCTCAGAAATGGAAATGAATGGACGATAGGCCTAAAAATCAGCGGTAAACAAGTTCTTTTGGCTACAAAATATGTAACTGACATTTTTCACTGACAATTGCAGTGTTTTAATGTTGTTTCAGCATTTGTTTTTTTGCCCTCAAACATATTTCCATATATATCTACAGAATATGATGTCTGAGTGTGAGATAAAGGAGGAGGAATGGGAGGCGATGAAAACGCCCAGACTGGAACCAGGGACTGGAACAGAGAACATCGCCATCATTGAGCATCAGTGTCTCAATTTACAGGTGGAAAACTCTGAAGTTGTGGATAATCTAGCGGTAAACAAACAAGTTGTTTTGGCTACAAAATATGTAGCTAATTGACATTTTTCACTGACAATTGGAATGTTTCGATGTTGTTTCAGCATTTTTTTTTTATTTGCCCTCATACTTTTATATACTATTTCCATATATATTTACAGAATATGATGCCTGAGTGTGAGATACAGGAGGAGGAGTACAGACTGGAACCAGGGACTGGAACAGAGAACATCCCCATCATTGAGCATGAGTGTCTCAATTTCCAGGTGGAAAACTCTGAATCTGTGGTTACGCCTCGTTTAACCCCGAGAGAACTTTCAGAGGACAAAATGAAAAGCAAGAACAAGGGAAGAATCATCATGGCCTTCTTCCAACGATCATGGCAGGCCATAAAACAGGGTTTCACCGGCTGCATTTGCCCCAATGAAGCTCCATTTAAACTCCTCTAACTGTAGTTGAAAATAATCTAGAAAAATATCAGCTACATGTAACACTGTTGATTTCATTAAAAACCAAAACAAAAATCTGGCTGATGGTCTTTATTTGAAATCAATTAACCAAGGGCAGAGCATTGCATTTTGTGCCCTTTTTACAAGAAAGAAGCTGATTTCTATTTGTTAACACACACAGTAAACAAATAGTGAACAAACATTTTGTAACAATCTACAACCAGAAGCAACACGCACGGACGCACGCACGCGCGCAGACACACACACACACACAACACACACGCACGCACGCACGCACACACACACAAGCAGGTTGTAATATAACTACATGAAAAACAATGCGTTTCCTAAAACTTGCATACTGTGCTCAGTAAATAAAAACTGCAAAAACAGAAAGAATAGTGTAGTATGATATTCCAAACAAGCCAGCATTTTTCTTAGCCATTACATAATGTACATGTAGCATCCATCTGGAGGAAATGAATTTCTCTAGTCGTGAATCAGCTCAGCAGAGATGCTGGGACATCAGAAATGAAGTTTCTCAGCTTTTACTGTATGCGAGACATTTGTGATGAAGTAATATGTGGTGACATCACTAAAATATCAAAAAAAGACATACATAGAAAAAACTTGATATACTTTTAATAAATGCACACACACTTCAAAAACACATTAAAGAACCCCAACAAGGTATAAAACGCATTACAAATCAAACATTGTATGAAGATACAAAGTCCAGAGTACAAAAAACAACAATATTTCAAAAGTTCTAATAGAGAATCCATTCAAACATCTGCATCTTGGAAAATCTTTAACAAATTTCAGTCAATAATCATAAGGGAAATCCCACAGATTTGTTGTCTGATATGACTGAATTGTTTATTGTTTTGTTTTTTGAAACTCAAGACTCGAAAGCTCTTAAAACATACAGTGTGATTATATATGTGTTAATTTTCACTGTAATGCAGTGAATGTATGACTATATGTTTAGGTTTAGAATTGGTTACATATCCACAACATATAGTATAGGACTAAATATTAGGGGTTGGAATATTTAGGCACTTTATGATTCAATTTGATTTCAATTCAGTCACAATCCAGTTCCAAAATTATTCTCAATATATCTCAGTTTTCCAGCAACAGCACAGTAAAATATATCACCAGAAGTAGAATAAGTTGGTATGATAAACAGCACTTTAGCAAATTATTGCATTAGCACAACAATTATCTTGTTAATATTCCATTTAAAAATTCAAAAATTGTTTTTGTGGCATTCAAGCCAGAATTGTTTGAATATTTACGCCTAACCCTAAAACATTTGTTGCATGCTACGTTTTTTATTTTATATGAAAAAAATGATAATTTGGTTCACTGATAAAGTCGAATTTTCAATGATCACTAAACCGAAAAGTTGAATTTCGTTTATTTAATATCTTGATTTTTTTTCAGAATTTGGAAACCGATAAAAGTTTTTTGTTGCACAACAAGATTTTGATGCTTGTAATGCTCTTAATAAATCACTCCAGCACACAATCACATTTACCACCACAACACATTCAATGCAACTGAAAAAGATTCTTATCAACATAAATTCAATAATTGAAAGATAATTTGACATTCCTAGAACACCACTAAAACATTTGCACTCAATAAAAACAAATACATTATTACCGTCAACTTAGACTATGTGTTTCATATTGATCTTAAGCGCTGTGGTATCAATCTACGGATCATTCTCTTCCTTTCTGGGCATTGAATACTTTGTCTTGAGCAGGGAGTTGAACTTGATGAAGTTGTTGATGATTATGGGCACAGGCAGGATGATGAGCAGAACCCCGACCATTGCACAGAGAATGGCTACACATCTGCCTTGAACTGTTGCAGGATACATGTCTCCATAACCCACTGTGGTCAGTGTAACCACTGCCCACCAACAACTGGAGGGAATGTCAAAAAAATGAGAAGAGTCCATCTGAATCAGTTCTGCGTAATAAGCCATGGTCCCGAAGATGAGCGTGCAGCTGAAGAGTATAAGAGGAACCGCGCAGAGAGCCGTCGCACTGGCGAGGAGTGTGTGTTCGAGAACTCTCACACTGAACACATGCTGCATCAGCTTGAAGACGCGAAGGACGCGAATGCATCGCATTACATGCAGAAAGCCCAACACCTGAATGCAGAACGACCCTGAACACCACCGGAAGAACCAGGGGAACAGGGCCAGCAGGTCGACGATGTTCATGACCTTCATGAAGAAGCTCAGTTTGCTCGGGCAGCTGACAGCACGCACCACAAACTCAAACACGAACCATAGCGAACAGACTAACTCCACCGCATCCAGGACTCTAGGTAGAGCAGGAAGGTTCTCGACGTGATTCTCGCTTGAGTTGTTTACCGACACCACATACATTTGGTGAGGATTTACAGCCCGATATGTCTGCAGAGAGAATGCAGTGATAGAGAGCAGGATGAAGAACAGAGATACGATCGCAGTGACCTGGAGAAACAGAAACGTTAAAAATGAGCAAGGAGCCACTCATATAATAACTGTAGAATAGCACAACTGATTTGGGGTTGTGCATCATTCAGAACTGAACTGAGAATGCCTTTTAAAATTCCTAAATAGGCCTACTATAGGCCTTAATAGTATAGAAAATTTCAGAAGGAAGGACAGACAGACTGGGATGGATGGATGGATGGATGAATGGATAATTTCCAATTTATGAATCGAGGCAATTCTTCAATTCTGAATTTTGCACAACCCAGCCTAAACAAAGACACGTATGATACCGTGGCGCCAGTGGATGAAAGCGGGTTGTCAAAGAGAGCCCATATCTTCGGCTGCCAAGCTCTAGTGTGTCTGGATGGGTCATTCTCCATCACTGAAGGGTCGATCTGAGCCAAAGCTTCTACGGCATCTTTGTGCTGTTGAAATGCCGCCCAACAGCAGGGCTCCACGTCTGTGCCGCTGATTCCCCAGAAATCAAACTCCTCTTCCAGCAACACACTGCACAAGTTAGTCGGGTAGTGCAGCTTCCCGCTTCTGTAATACTGCAGCACGTGACTGAAGACTTCAGGGTGGCGATCGAAAAACAGCTCTGAAGGAGGCTTCTCAGTGTCCACCAGCTGGGCAAGACGGGACCCCGGACGGGTCATCAGGGTGCTCTTGTGGGTCTCATGTTTTACCCCTCCGACATTTATCACTATTTTATCACTACTGCCCTCAGAGGCTCCCATTGAGAAAACGCCCGCAGAACTCATAATAGTGGACGAAGAGCTCAGTGTTGCTATTCTGCAGGTGTCTGGTATAGCTGGTTTTCTATGATATAAATTAAAAGTTTATCATTAAGGCATCATCGATATTCACTGGAAATACTACATTAACATTTGTTCATTTAGCACCAAAAAAAATAGTATACAAATATCAATATAGTTACAGTACATCAAAGAATTCACAATATCCAAATATTCATTATAAATGTAAAATTCTTTTCAACAATTTGTTTGCGCAACTAAAAACAAACAAAACAAAAAAATGGATTTTTCCATATTTTTTTTTATTAGAGTATGGGTGCATATGCATGAAAATTATTAAATATCATTCTTGCTTGAATTTATTTAGTGTGAACAAGATGCAAAACTATATATTCCTTACATTTTGCGTTAAACATTTTGTATCTGCTTGGCAACAATGATTGTTTGGTTTAAAATAAATAAATAATGCTTCTCCTGACTTAAAAAAACCCAGTTTGAGCCATTAGAAATCTAAAAAGATACTAAGATAAAAGATAAAACAAAATATATTTTTAGGTATATCGCCATTTCTCCTTATACAAGCAAAAGTTGTCAATCCAAGAAAGAAAGAAAATATAGAAGTCAAAAAGGAATTTATTTAAAAAAAATAATACACGTGTTATATAGTACGTTTTATACATTGAACAATTTTTTTTGTAGTTTTATTCATTAAAAAATACACCGCAATGCAGTCATATCATTTGACCGATAATAACTTAAAGAAGCTGAAAACAAATAAAAGACTGACCTTACGTTGTCCCGGGACAGACTTTGATCCTTTCACTCAAAGATATTCTGAAGAACACAGAATTTCACTATTATAATCTTTTGACTGTGTTGGTGAGCTTGAAACTTGGGAGTTGTGAAACACTGCAACTTTATTTTTGTCTGCAGTCCAGCCTCCAAAGTTCCCAGAAGACATGCCACCATTCACCAAAGAATGTGTAGAAAAAAAGTCTATTTGATGAAAGCCAGCTGTTGGGTCAGTCGAACTTCCTGCCAGCTCAATAATGGACATGTGTAGTCTGAAGCATAGAAGCCTCATTTCATTGAACCAACATCTGTAGATATTCACTTTCTGCAAATATGCCAGACCTCCAGCTGAAGCATTGTATCCACTCACAAATGCAGTTTAAGAAAAAATCTTAATCAAAATTGAGAGGTCTAGTATTATGAAATGAGGGCGTTCACACTGACAGATAATCTGCACTTATCTTTATAAATGCTATCCCCTGCAGAATGTTGAATAACAGCATCTGCCAATGACTGCATGCAATGTAGCCTACATATAATTAAAGTTTTTAACAACAAGAAAATAAATATCTGTCAAAATATAATGACTGTCTTTTTATTAGCAATGCATCCCATTTGTGATCCGATGACAATTGCTCTGCAGTTCCGTGTGCACTAATAAATGTTAGAGCGATTACTACTATGGTGAATAACAAACGCTGTCCATGTGAACAAGATACAAATTGCTTTTCCATATGAATGGCATTCCATACATTCTCAACATAACACGTGTTATCTTCCCTTGAAACACACAACACACACACACACACAACCAAATCCGCTACTCACAATTTATCAGTCCAAAATTACTTAACAGGGCCATGCACAATTTTTTACTATAAACAAATTTTGCAAGTTAGAATTATCAATACTGTTTCATTGCACATAAATGATCAATATAATAATTTCTAAATAGTATAACACAACAGAAAGATTAGTTACATGCTAAAACCAATATCAAATACTGTAAATGCTAACAATGATTTGTCATCAATACTTGTCCTAAATATGATTAAGTTATATATATTAAATAACCTTTATAATTAAACAAAGAAAAACTATGTTATTATTTTTTTTGTAATAGTTCATAAAATGAAGTTTTATTCTATAGGTAATTTTAAAGTATAGTAAGGAGATTAGTAGGATTAGTTAGGGAATAAGGTCATGCAAAATAAGCATTAATATGTGCTTAGTAATAAGCAACATTGAGAATTTGACCCTAAACTAAAGTGTTAACGCATGTATATAAATAAGAACAGAAGAGTAATCAGGCTGTGTGTCAGGTGTGGTTGGGTTGTCTTTAGTATCCTAGCAGCAAACACCAACAGGAAACACGAGACTCCGGTTGTAGATGGACATCTGAGTAAGTTATCAGGTGTTCGAGGCGTGCACACACACACACACACACACACACACACACACACACACACACACACACACACACACACACACACACACACACACACACACACACACACACACACACACACACACACACACACACACACACACACGTCTACAGTCTACAGATCCAGCACTAGGACCCAGAATCATCCCTGTTCCTGCTTCCTCTCCTCGATCACTCACTCCTCTCCTCCCTACCTGAACTACTCACTCCAGGATGGAGCAGAGAGATGTCGCAGAGACCAGAAGCAGGTCAGAGACCAGACATATCCAGACAGAACATAGTCTAGCTTACAAAGTGTCATTTTATTTCTGCATATAGAGTATTGTTGTAAGATTCACACTCTGGAAATGGACAACACCATCAGAAGACTGCAAAATAATCCTGAATAAGTCAACAACTATGTAAAACCCACAACCTTTTACATGGTACCCAAACTAAATTCTACAGGATTCAAGCTACTGCTGGATTTTATCCCAAATTGGACCTAAACGAATCCTACACAGGGACTGAACAAGAAGCCACTTTAAGTGTTCAGAATCAGTCGGCAGGTGTAAAGTTGTAGTGATAGAAGTTCACAGAGCGAGACTCAGATTCTCTGGACTGTATATGTGAACCTCTACATTCAGCCATGGGAAACGCAGCTGGAAGTCTGGAGATGACCCCCGCGCGGGACACCAAGCGGCCCCTCAGCACCTACGGGCAGAAACAGCCCCGGCCCCCAAACTGCCCCCGCCACCTGAGGACGAACTAGAGGAGAGGTTCAGCATTGTGTTGGTACGTACAGAACTAAATATCCCATTATGGAGAAGCCTTAAAACACTCTAACAGTGAGGTTCAGCTCTAATATATCATTTTCTTTTAGTTAAATGATTTGCTGATTGAATATAGAAAACCGGCATGTCGAAGGGCATCAGTATGTGTGGATGAGGACTGAGATGTGCCACTGCATTCACCATAAATATGTTTGATATGCATGGTGAAACTGATGTGCATTGTTATGAATGATTGAAACTGCATAGTCCAAATGACATGCAACTAGTTGTACACGTTGTCGACTGTGTTGGAATGTTATGAGGATATGCGGATATGTACTGAGGTCATTGCATTCATACCATGTTGTGAAATCTGTAAGATCTCTCAGAGTATGAGTGTTATGCAGAAGTGAGAGCGTGATGTTTAGTGTCACTATAGCCTGCATTTTCATGTGCTTTATCTACATGTATTTATGACGTAGGATTGATCTACTTATTTATGATGAGTGTACAGTATGTAAATGTATGCTGTTTTAAATACTTTTTTTTTTTTTTACTTTGATCTGCTACTTACTCACCCTTACGTCATTCCAATCTTGAGACTTTTTGTCACACATTGAGAGTAAATGGTTATCAGGGTCTGTCAAAATCCCAAAAATAACAAAATGCACCATTAAAGTATTATAAAAGTAGTCTATCAGCACTACATTTCAAGTCTACAATAGATTTGCGAACAGGAACAGACTGAAATTTAAGTCACTATTTTCCTAAAATCTTCTTTGAAAGTTTGTCCTTCAATATATGAAAAAGAAAAACGGGATCTTTTAAGTATTAAATATCTTCTTTTTTTGTCCAACGGAAGAGCAAAAAAAGGTCATAGGGGTTTTAATAGACATTTTTGATTAAAAAGTGACTATAAATTCACACACCTTACCACAATAAATAATATATTGTTTGAGCACAGATTGATGCTAATATAATGAGGTTAGAGGTACAGTTTTAAGACCTGGAATGATTTCTAATCGAAACAGACCAAATCTGACCACTCATGTAAATACCTGTGTTTAAAAGGGATATTTAGCCCACCTCTACCTATATGCTGTATATTTGTCTGGCTCTGGTGTGTGTTAGTAAAGTCAGCTGTAATTTATTCCATATTACTTAATCTATTCTGCCAATATCCTTGATGCATCTCCTAAATCAGATAAACACTCATGCAGTAGTGAAAGGCCATCCAATCTACGAACAACTATTAAAGTGCACATGCAGGCTCTCCATCAAACTCAAACAACTTCATTTTATCCAGTCGTCATCTATAATGCCTACTGAGAAAGAGAGAATGTTTGGCATGATGTTTGTATAATGGAAATACGATGCAAATAATGCAAGTAGCATCGGAAGCGTGTTCATGATAAAACACACTGGAAATCACTCAAAAACACACACAGTCGGGTAACAAATGTAAATTTTACGACACAAAGCATCAGTACAATAACCTGTAAGCCTTTTAATAAAAGTATTAAATTATGAAACAAGTCTTGCATAACAGTGGCCATATACACAACATCGCATCACAGAAGTCTTGCATAAAAGTGGCCATGTACACATGCAAACTCATGCAAATTTACAGAGAATTCTGCAGTATTTTCTTTGAGGCATTTAAAACACACAAGCTGATGCTTTCTACATCTACAGATGTACATCTATAAGCTGAGGAGAGGAGCGCAAGACATTGCAAAAACTACAGGCCTGTAATTATACAAATGGTCCGTGCAGTTATTGATATTTTGCATGTGGCTACTTACTGAAAGGACAAACCATCCATCTTCAGCAGTGGTCCACCCTTCAGCTGATCTAGAAAATATATGACAAATGAATCAAAGTCAGTACTGAATGTATTTCAATATACTTATTACTGCAGAAACTGATGAAGATATATTACTGATGGTATAACATTTGGCCCTTTGGAGGTTAAAAACATTTTGGGAAAGAACATTGTTAGGGTTGTGCTTAATATATCACCTTTCACAATAGATGTTTTACAATAAACTCCATATTCGAGCTATATTGCAATTTTCTGTTCGATATTTTAACTTAATCACCTGTTGAGTAATAAAAAACGCCATCTCTGTGTTGCTTTTACAACATTTCAAATCCCTCAGTTCTCACTATCTCCGAAAAGCCAAACCAATGTTGATTCTTGCTTTATTACGAGCTCTGTCACGTTCTCTGTGATTCTCCAGAGGTTGGAGATTAAGCGACGATATCAACCCTTCTCGCTCCTTGTAACAACTAACCTCTGCCACTCAAACACCAGACACGCGTCAAAGTAGCGGAGGAGTTACATATTCAAGAGCTTACCAAAGTGAATCAGGGCAAGACAAAACAAGTTTTTGGAAGAAGGATTTGTGATGTATTGGCTCTATATTAAAAATTTGCTAATCTTAAACAAAAAGTTACACAGTGTATCTTTAAAGGTGCTCTATGTAACTTTTAGCGGCCTCTAGCGGTGATGTTTCAGATTGCAACCAATCTTTACAAGAGCGCTCGTGCTCGAACTCATAGACAATACCGTCTATTACGCAAATATCTCGGCGAATACTAGACGGATTCGGCAAGTACCGAGCTTGTTGGGACCATCTAGTCGAGCTGAAAAGAACCATATAAGTTCCATAGTTTTTGGTGGTGTTTTCGCGGAGATATTAGCAGAAAACCATCGGGCGTGCTACAAAATTGTGGACGCCGGTGACGTCACGATCTCAGAAGAAAATCGCTCGTATCTCTGGAACACAAAGACCCAGAGAGCTCAAATTCGGCGGAGGAGGTCCCAGGGGGACCCTTGCCTGAACGCTAGAGAGGCGGGCCTCGGGGATGCCCCCTACCGGATTGCCGTTCGCTGGGACCCCAGATTTCGAACGGCTATAACTCGGGGAGCCGGGCGAGTTGGACCTCGGGGGTGGCTCGTTCGAAAGGCCCCGTCCAGCACTACGAACGATTAGAGTCTTGGGAATATTGATCAAAGATTGACCAAGATATAAGCCGAAAAACGTGCACCTTTAACCGGACGTAACTCCCTGACCGTCTACAATAGACTGTATATAAGGAGAGAGGCTCGGGAGCGCGCATGCACGTCACATCCATTGGATTTCACGGTAAATCCGACCCGGAGACTTCACATAGAAATAGGAATACTGGCCTTGAGAGGTAATAGCAAAACTCGACAAGTGGATCATTGTAACGTGTGATTACAACAATTTGTGTACTTTATAAAGGATTCAAAATATCCTAGGATTAATTTACAATCATATATAATATCGAATCTTGTATATACAAATAGAACCCATCCTATAGGATTTAAAATAAATGGTGTCACAACATGTGATGAAGTTAGAAAATGTTAGCTGACCTTGTCCTGAAAACCATTTCACTGATTTTATTTTTAGAGGAGGACTAAAAAAGATATTAAAAAAAAGACAAAGTAAGGGCAGATGTTTCACTCAGAAGGGAGAGTTGGATGTGTTTTGTCTTTTAATCTACAATTTGCTGGCCTCCTTTCCTCATTTTATGGGCAGAAAAGGTGAACTATAATTATAAAGAGAGAGACAAAAAGGAAAGGTCTGAATTAAAGCATGCAAAGAAATCACTGTGACAGACCCAACACGGCAATTATAAGATTGACAATTATAATCAAATGATGCTTTCCATGGAGGAAGATTGTTTGAGACTGTGTGTGTGTGTGTGTGTGTGTGTGTGTGTGTGTTGTGTGTGTGTGTGTGTGTGTGTGTGTGTGTGTGTCCTAAAGCATTATTTCTGCAGATTGCTGGGGTTCCTCCCCTTGACCTGTTTTATAAATTAGGACACAGTGCCATACTAAAGTGCCACGCATTGCAAAGAACTCTAATTTAATATGCAAAAATGACAAAGCAAAGTAAAAGCAAAAGTAAAACATGATGTTGTGGATGTAACTTTTACCTCATACCATTTAAAAGATTAGGACGGGTAAGAAGAAGTCTCCAACGCTGCATTTATTTGATCAAAAATACAATAACAAAATACAAAAATGTATTTTTTTCCTGTGATCAAAGCTGAATTTTCAGCATCATTACTCCAGTCTTCAATGTCACATGCTCCTTCAGAAATCATTCTAATATGATGATTTACTGCACGAGAAATATTTCAGATTATTATCAACAGAAAACAGTTCTGCTGCCAAATATTTTTGCGGAAACTGCAACATATTTTTCAGGATTCTTTAATGAATAGAAAAAGAAAAAAAACAGCATTTATTTGAAATAGAAATTATAAATGTCTTTACCGTCAATTTTGGTCAATTTAATGCGTGCTTGCTAAATAAAAAATATACATTTCTTAACTTTTGAACTGTAGTGTCCATCCAATGATCTTACATCTTGTAATTCATGTTGTTTCATCTACTTCTGATTACTTTTATACAAGAGATGACATCAAATATTAGGTAGTTTTCCTTTCACTTTTCACAGTAAACTTGATTTCCTCTGACGTGGACTGTTTAGCATTTTTGCTTTGACATTTACTTTACAGTTCTTTAGTCTTCGGTCAATCTTGGGTTCATAAGCGGGTCACAAAAAAGGCAAAATATTAGTTCATTGAGATCTTTTACAATGTTCCCAAAACAAATGATAACATTCCTGAGCTATCAGCTGAAAGATACAGTCAAGGAACTGGCCACAAAACAAATACTGTGAATTCCAATCATCTTCACAGCAAACCAGTCTGTTCCTAAAGCAATATCAAGTACTTTAAAGAAATGCAATCTCACCTGCTTTATGCAGAAGGGAAAACTCCACATACTGGCGGAAGGGTGTGTGGAAATACATTTACGAAGGGTTTTGATATTCTTATGGAGAAGACATTTCCCAAAATGACCCCAAGTGAATAGCACCACCTGACCAAACCCTCCAGGGGACGTCCCAATGAGAAGAGAGATTAACAGAGAAAGTAAATAATGATTTAATGAATGGTGTTTGCTAAAGCAAGCATTATTTGTGTTCATAAGAGATTTGAACAAACAATTCCTATAAAAGGCATGTAACTCGTCCCATTCATCAATGAATGCCATCTATTACCTCTCCAAAAATTAATACTTTTATTCAGCAAGGATGCATATAAACTATTTCATCAAAGAATAAAAAGAAAAGAAAACAGTATCGCATTTGTCACAAAAATATTAGGCAGCAAAATTGCATTTAAACATTGATGATACTAATCTGAAATAAATCTTGAGCTGCAAATCAGCATAGAATTATTTCTGAAGGATCATGTGACACTGAAGACTGAAGTAATAATGCTGAAAATTCAGCTTTGCATCACAGGAATAAATCATTTTAATATATATTAAAACACTATTCAAACAGTTATTCAAAATGGTATTTTTTTAGTGTATTTTTGATTTTGATCAAATAAATGAAGCCTTGGTGAGCAGAAGAGACAGCTTTCAAAAACATTAAAAAAAATCTTACAGACCTCCAACTTTTAAAACCATCGGGAAAGACCAGCCGGTTAGAGAACTCTTTAGTAACTGCCTAGCAATCATAGCTGTGGTGGGTTTTGTATGGGAAAACACCAATTAGCGGCTGGTTCGCATAGAATGCGTTTTTGCAGTTTAAAAAGTGAGACGCAGGTCAGTGGAAGAAAAAAACGCGCAGGGTCTAGAAATACTTTTTTTTAAGTTGAACTTATTTTAACTTGAAGGCCGCGTTTTTACTATGCGTCTCATGCGCGAGACGCGCTGCAAAAGACGTGAGATCAACAGTTAAAAAGGTGTAGGGCCTATGTCGCGGGTGTTAACGTTGAAAAACAATGGAAAAGTTGGCGTATTGGAATGGAAAACGCGTTCTGTGTGAATGGCCCCTTTTTTACTCTGCTACCTGAAGCCTGTTTCTGTTTCAGGGTCACACCGATGGCGACGAGTCACACTCGGTAGGGCCGTACTAGATCCGTGTGCAGACCATTGGCTTTCACTCTGCGACCTTTAAGACGATTTTCATAATGTTGTAGGAGATTTGCACGCAGTCTGCATGGACAGTTTTGGTGTGTGTGTGTGTGTGTGTTCGGTACCGTATCATGCTCAGATGAGTCATTATTGAGGTAATTCTGCAGGGACCATAACAGTGTCTGTCTGTCTCTCTCTCTCTCTCTCTCTGTGTGTGTGTGTGTGTGTGTGTGTGTGTGTGTGTGTGTGTGTAAACACTCATGCTGTTCATAAATAATTTAGGAGATCGTCATAGAAACAGGACATTCACACAGCACTAATCTACCGGTTCAAAAAGGACATTCATCGAGTCAGCATACTTACATATGATCTGTCTGCTGCTGGTAACCCGTCTCACAAGACGCAAGCGCTTACTCATCAGTTTATTAGTGAACATGACATGTTTAAACAACTGTTATGTGCTATTGGAGCCACAGAAACTCAACATTCATGCAGTTATCTGGGAACATATAGCTAGATCTGGTCTTTGACTGCACACTGCAAATGCAACTAAATCTGAAGAAAATGTGACAATACCTTGTGGGTGGTTGGCGAGGTGTTGCTATGCGGATGCCAAGGTGATTCAGTGGTAACTATGTAGTTTCTTCCTCAGATTCCTCCTTCCATGCAATTTAATGCCCCCCTCCCCCCCTTTCCCTTAAAAGAAATTAATACTTTCATTCAGCAAGGATGCATTAAATTGATCAAAACGGAGAGTAAAGGAATTAATAATATTACAAAAGATTTCAGCTTTCTTTTCAACTTTCTATTCATCAAAGTATCCTGAAAAAAAGGATCACGGTTTCCACAAAAAAAATTAGGTAGCACAACTGTTTTAAACATTTATAAGAATAATAAATATTTCCTGAGCAGCAAATATTAGAATGATTTCTAAAGGATCATGTGACACTGAAGACTATATAATAATGATGCTGAAAATTCAGCTTTGATCCCAGGAATTAATTACATTTTACAATATATTACAATATAAAACAGTTCAATTGTAATCATATTTCACAATATTACTGTTGAACTGTATTTATGATCAAATAAATAAAGCCTTTGTGAGCAGAAGAGGCTTCTTTCAAAATCATAAAAAGTGTATAATAAAACATCAAGACCTTTTTTATTCTCTGAAAAACAGTATGCAATGGAAAATGGTTTCAATAAAGTTATTTGCTTAACCAAAGGTGCAGCAATAAGAGTTTACCTCAGTGGAACAGATAAAACGGTTCTGTTGAATCAATGTAAAAAAATAAATAAAAGAGACTTACCCAAATGTTTGTTCTCTTGCTCTGTGATTGTAGAATTCCATGAATCTTCCTCCTGATAAAGTGAAGCTGCTCTGTCAGTACGACAATGAGAAGAAATGGGAGTTAGTCTGTGACCAGGTGAGTTCAGAGCAAAAACACACTTATGAATTTACCATAAAGATGATTTTACTACCCTAAACCACATAGCACACCTTTAAAGGGGGTATCAAAAACACAATTATCCTTGCTCTTTTAAAGTAGAACTTCATCCAGTTCATAGAAGTTCATCCAGAGCATTTATAGAAACTAAACTCAAAAATTGGTTCAGAAGAAATAAATGTTTTGATGTCACAAACATGACCCTTTTAATAAGATATGACCAAATAAATAAACATAACTATTCTGTAAGAGGTTAGAGATCATATTACACATCAAAGTAACAGCCCACTTAAATCAGAGGATCATGAGGGCGAACAACGGTAATGGAAGATTAATTTAAACTTTTTATTTCTGCAAGAAACATGACTAAAATTAAATGTGGACTTATATGAGATTTAGGGGAGTTTACTATTCGTTCATGTTTCTGTCTTCAGGAGCGATTTCAGGTGAAGAATCCTCCATCGGTGTACATTCAGAAACTCAAGAGTCTATTAGAGCAGGGAGGAGGCAGAAAGGTACTGGGGTGTGTGTGTGTGTGTTGTGTGTGTGTGTGTGTGTGTTGTGTGTGGTGTGTGTGTGTGTGTGTGTGTGTTGAATCTGAGAGTGTGATGTAGAACTCATCCAATTATAATGAAACTCAAATATGTCAATTATTTTATGTGTTTGATTTTAATTTATAAAATTAAATGCATGTGATTTGTAGTTTAAAAGGCGAGTCCAAGAATCCACACAAGTTCTGAGAGAGTTGGAGATCTCGTTGCGCACCAATCACATCGGGTAAAAGCCAATACATGACTGCCGAAAAACGCATGTTATTGACAATGCATGTTTCTGGCCTGATACTTTTTTTTACTACTTTTTTATTTGTGATGTTCTCTGTCTGTTCAGGTGGGCTGAGGAGTTTCTAAATGAAGAGAACAAGGGTTTAGAATGCTAGTGGAATACCTCTCTTCGCTCAACGTGCATCACGTATGTACAGTACACACACGCGACCACACACACACACAACACACACACACACGCACACACACACACACACACACACACACACACACACCACACACACACACACACCAACACCACACACACACACCCCCCCACACACACACACACACACACCACCACACACACACACACACACACACACACACACACAACAGGGACAAAAGAGGAACCTAAATTCTTAATGTGACGAGGCGTCTGGGAAAAGAATGTGCTCTCTGACCATCCAGTGTCTCAAACCAAACTCTGATGCCAGCTAACACTGGTATTATATTCACTAGACTAGTCTGAGTTACCAAACAACAACTAAACAAAAACACTGTTAGGCAATAAAAAGACTTTATGCACCGAGTACACTACTGTTCAAATGTTTGGCATCTGTAAAATGTTATTATTTTAAAAATATTTTTGAAAGAAGTCTCTCCTGCTCACCATGGCTGCATTTATCAAATATTTTTATAATTTAAAATAACCATTTCTTATTGTAATATATTGTAAAATTTAATTTATTCCTGTGACCACTCCAGTCTTCAGTGATCCACATGATCCTTCAGAAATCACTCTAATTTGCTGATTTGCTGCTCAAGAAACATTTCTTATTATTAATTTTGAAAACAGTTGTGCTGCTTTATATTTTTCTGGAAACCATGGTACTTTTTTATTAGGATTCTTTGATAAATAGAAAGTTCAAAAGAAAAGCATTTATTATTATGAATTTACAGTAATTTTTGATTACTTTAATGCATCTATGCTGAAAAAAGTATATATTTATTGACCCCAAACTTTTGAAAAGTAGTGTAAATTGCTAGCAAACTTTTCAGTTCATTAGATCAACTGTATTAACAGACAGTTATTCTTTGAGTGGATACCACAAACTAATAGACAGAAGTGAACATAAAAATGAACATGCATTAATAAGACAGACTGTGTTTTTACAGATATGACATGGACAGCTCCGATAATGGAAGCTTTGAGGAGAAGTCTATGGAAGATCTGACCGTGAGCACGACAAACTCTCCTACCCACAATTCCCCACGCTCAGGACGGTCCTTCGCTGCAAGGTCAGTCACGCATGCTGATCAAAAATATACATAAAGAAACCCAATCACACAAAACATCATGCATACGTGCTCAACACTATCACTGTAACTTCATGAGTGTCATTTTGAGATCATAGCGTGCATTCAGACACAAACACACACATACCACATATCTCAAAAGGTTTTACTTTGAATGATTTTGAGATTACACAATAATATAGTTCTGCTTTGAAACAATGTGTTTCTGTATAAAACTGTTTGTACATGATCTATCTTCTCCTCAGGAAAGCTCTGAGATACTCGCGTCTGCTCAGCCAGAAGAACCACCTGCATCTCTGCATCATGTGCCTCCGCACCATCATGAACTACCAGGTACTTCTCACTCTCGTCTCGCCTCGTCTCATCTCTTTCTTGACTAATGCGTCTGTGTGTGTGTGTGTGTTAGTTAGGGTTTAATCAGGTGATGGCTCATCCCAGCTGTGTCAATGAAATCACTCTCAGTCTCAACAACAAGAGTGCCAGGTGAGACGACAGTGTGTTTTGGTTTTGAATGTTTTTGTTTCTACACTTCTGTCCTTACATGGTGTGGTGTGTGTGTGTGTGTGTGTGTGTGTGTTTAGGACTAAAGCACTGGTTCTGGAGCTCCTTGCTGCTGTGTGTCTGGTTCGAGGAGGTCATGAAATGATTATTGCAGCCTTTAATAATTTTAAAGAGGTAAGAAAAGATAACCTTTCTTTCTCTGTTCATCCATCTCACTTTTCTTATCGTGTCTCCTAGGTCTTATTGTGCACAATTCAATAAATAAATAATAATTCAAACAAATATACCAAAACACAAATATACAAACATATAATCAAAAAGAATAATAAAAAGAAAAAAAATATTATAAATTTGTGTATTAAAATGTCTATAAAATATAATCAAACATAATATACCAAAAATAAAATATAATTACATATAATATATATGTTATTAAATATTTATTATAAAAATACTACAAAGTAAAAAGTTGGTTGTAATAAAATATAAATCACACATACCAAAACATAATATCACATACCAAAGCATAATATAGTCAAATAATAATAAAAAGAAAATTATAAAAAGAATAAAAAGAAAAACTATTATAATATTAAATATGTATTATAAAAAATAACAAAAAGAAAAAAGTTTCAATTAATAATATATAATAAAATATAATATACAAAAACATAAAATAATCAAATATAATTAATCAAAAATACTTTTAAAAAAAGAAAAGGAAAAAAAGACATTCATTAAGTGTCCAAATTGTTTTTAGGCCCACTGTACATACTGTATAAAATATGTGAATAATTGTATATATTCTATTTCTAATACAATATGTGATTAATAATATTCACTGTTCATCAATCAATGTCGTCATTTCAGGGATCAAAAACATGACCCAAGCTCTTAAGTTATTCACACAGACACTTGATGAGATTTAGATATAAGTGTGTGATCTGCTGTTGAACTGGAGTAAGCTGAACCGTAAGCTTAAATGATATCAGCTGTTACACCCTGTCTGAGAGCGAGAGACATGACAAACCTCGAGTGTACAGGAGATATGACCATCCTGAAACCTCACACACTCGCACGGACGGCGGTTTTGTCTCAAAGAAATTTGTGTGGGTGATGATTCAGATGCCTATCTCCGACACCAGAAAGTATTACGCAAACTAGAGCTAGAGCCAGAACAACTATTGGTTATACTTGCAGTTGCTTGGGGCTTTCCCAGCCATGTTTCTTCTTTATGTCTGTGAAAACATATATTTGCATAAAAATGTAACACAGCCTTTCTGTAGTGAGAGCAAGTAATAAGATCGAGAAGTAGGATAGAGTATTAAACCAACAATACACTGTCAGATGATAAACTATCCTTATGAAAAGTGTGTAACCAAGATATTATACCATACACACATTTTCAAAAAATTGTCACATTCGGTTCTTTTGAACCCTTTTACTTTCATTTAGTGGCATTATTACTTTATGCTCAAGTATTTGCTAGCAGACAATTGAATCAAATGTGTGTGTGTGTGTGTGTGTGTGTGTGTGTGTGTGTGTGTGTGTGTGTGTGTGTGTGTGTGTGTGTGGTGTGTAGGAGTCTGGAGAGAAAAACAGATTCGAAAAACTAATGGAATATTTCAGAAATGAAGACAGCAACATTGATTTCATGGTGAGGACACACAATTATAATTTGTATGACATTTTTCTCTATTCATTTTCCTATTTAATAAGATTCGTATACTAACTAAGGTATTTAGTTCAACATCTCTGTATATACACCACATTAAAATAATGTATATATGTTCCATTTGATCATTGACTAAATTTATCTGTGATTCTTGATATAAGTTTTCCAATTTAGGACTAGCATTATGTTTGTATTTTAGTCCACTTGGTAACACTTTACAATAAAGTGTCTCATTTGTTAACATTAGTTAATGCATTAACTAACATAAACTAACAATTAGCCTATTCTACAGCACTTACTAACCTTTGTTAATGTCAGTGAATAAAAATGTTCATGTTCATGTTAGTTCATAGTGCATTAACTAATGTTAACGGATATAATTTTTGACCTTACAAAGGTGTTGGTAAATCTTTAGATGAACATTAAGTAATAAATGCTGAATATTGTTCAGTTAGTTTATGTTAACTAATGAAACCTTAATGTTAAGTGTTACCCATTTTCTATATGTATTTCAAATTCCCAATACTAATATCAGAGTACATACGGTACATAACATACATAATGCATTGGGTTTCTAGACATTGATTAAGTTTTTCCTATCCTACCGGACCTTTTAATGTAGGATCATCAGTGTGTGGAGACTCATCAATATATATGTTTCCTTTTTCTCCTTTAGGTGGCTTGTATGCAGTTTATCAACATTATAGTGCACTCAGTGGAGGACATGAACTTCAGAGTGTATTTACAGTACGAGTTTACACAACTGGGAATAGACGGCTATCTAGAGGTGAGCAACTAACATTTAACACTACCGTTTAAAAGCTTGTGATGAATGTGCCTTTTATTCAACACGGATGCATTCAATTGATCAAAAGTGACACTAAAGACATTTATAGTGTTACATATAATGTCTCTGTGTGTGTGTGTGTGTGTTAGACGTTGAAGGTCACTGAGAGTGAGAGGCTGCAGATGCAGATTCAGGCGTACCTGGATAATGTGTTTGATGTTGGAGCGATACTAGAAGACGCCGAGGCCAAAAATACAATAATGGAACATCTAGAAGAGCAACAAGAACAAAACACACAGGTACACACACACAAAATTACTTGAACCTATAATAACATAAATCGGTTTGATAGTCAAAAGCACATATATCTGCTTTTTTAATCAATAATAACTAAAAAAACTGAAGACTAAAATAAAAAACGGGATAATCCACAGCTAGCTTTTAATTCATAACGGGGAGGCAAAGGACGAAGAAGAGGTGCATTAACATCGCTTAATGCACTGCAAGCCGTGGATTATCCCGCTTATACCATGGTCATTTGCCAGCATTGACAAGCTATTATTGATGTTTGCAGCGCAATATTTGACCAGAATGGTAAAATTGGCGGTTATATTTTAGTTACGGCTCATTAGATCTTGCATTCTGCCCGCTTTGAACACTGTGATAAAGTAGATAAATTCATTAGAGAGAGAGAGAGTAAAAAGCTAAGTACAATGTATAAATACTAAGTATGGTTATTTATCATAAATTGCAAGAATCCAACATTTTGTTGTGTGTGTTAGCTAAACACTAGACTGCAGCAGTGTGAGAGTGAAGCTGCGGAGAAGACGTCTGAACTCGAGAAACAGCTCATAGAGAGTATGAAAGAGGTGGAGCTTCTGAAGGTAACACACTGTACTAATATACACACACTCACGTTTACTCGTGTTTCCAGCCTGTGTAGCTTTGGTGTGTGTTTTCAGGGCGGTCTGAAGGAGGCGCACGCTCAGGTCTCTGCGCTGCAGCAGAAGGAGAAAGAGAGAGAGACACAGAGTGAGAAGGAGAAGGAGAGAGAGAGAGACAGACAGCACTCTCAGCTGGAGGAGAAGCTTCAGGTTCTGGTGGATCGAGGTCTGATCCGCATGGAGAAATCCCAATCCGGCTCTCTGGATCTACACGTTATACCTGTCGCTAACACAACAGGTGAAGATCAAATATACACACAACCAGTGCTGTGATTATATTATCACTTATTCTAATTACATTTTATTATATTCCATTCTTATTATAGTTTTATCTTATTTATTAATTTATTATAACTTTATTATAACAGATTAAACCCTGAAAATGATACAAAATGTATACGTATATATTTCAGAGTGATAATCTGTTGAAGTTTATGATTCCAAATAGTTTTTTTGGCTATTCTAACATAGGAAAAACCTAGCCTAATCAGTGAACTAAATTCATAATAACATAATATAATATAATGTTTAATGCAAAGTTACATATTTATGTAAATAATAAAAAAACATTTCTCTTTTAATCCCAAGATAAGAGTACAACAGAAGTGAAGGCCTCTCCTGTGATGCAATCTCCGCCCCCTCCTCCTGTCCCCGCCCCTCCTCCACCTCCTCCCCCGCCCCTTATGAGTGAAGCCCCGCCCCCTTCACACTCACCTGGAAGGCCAGGAACTGTAAAGACAGGTGGGAGAAATGATAACAGTCATGTATAGTACAAAATTTAAGAGATTCGAAATGATTTTCAATGAAAAGTGGAGCTGTGCAAAACACTATTCTTTAAGTATGTTTTGTGTGTGTGTGTGTGTGTGTGTGTGTGTGTGTGTGTGTGTGTGTGTGTGTGTGTGTGTGTGTGTGTGTGTGTGTGTAAGGTGTAAAAGGCAAGAAGCCAATCAAGACCAAGTATCGTATGCCACTGCTTAACTGGCAGGCTCTCCCGGAGGACCAGGTGGCTGGCACGGTCTTCACAGAGCTGGATGATGAAAGTGTGCTTGGGGTCAGTTCAGTGTGTGTTCAGTGTGTGTTCAGTGTGTGTTTCTAACTCGGCTCACAGAAACGCAGGAAATAGGGCCACCACCTGAAAATAGAGTTGTTAGAAACTTTGCTGCTTGTTTCTTTTTTCTTCTTAAAGTACAGTATATTTGAATTATAAAAATATTTGAATATAAAATATATATATTTTTTACATTTGAGTAATACTTTTTAAAATAATTATTTAATATATAATATTTTGAAAAAAATTTTTTTTTATTGCAATTATAAAAAAAAATTGTGTGTGTGTGTGGGGGGTACTCCTGATTTGTAAGTCTATTTCTAACTTGGCTCATAGAAATGCATGAAAAAGAGTCACATTGAAAATAGAATTGTAAGAAATATTTGCAGGTTTTTACTTCTTGAAATATGTTTTAAATATTGATATATATATATACAGTACTGTATATATATGATTGTTTTAATCTTAATCAATTTAAGTTTAATATAAAATAAGTGTGCGTGTGTTTCTAACTGGGCCACCTGGAAATAGAGATGCTACAACTTTAGCTGCTTGCTGCTTTTTCCCTCATGCTTTTTTTATTATTAAAAATATATTTTATTATGAAATATATTTAAAAAAATTAAACGATTTAGTTTTTTATGTTCATAAATTTCATTTAATTTTTTTGTTTTTTTCTTGCCATTTATTTTAAATGATTATAATTCAATATAAAATATGAAACCTAATTCTTAAATTTTATTTCAATAAAAAATGCTGAATGTTTTAGGAGTAGCTACTGTAGCTACTCATAAGCCGTTTTATCTCAACATTTATCATCAGAATTGATTTGAAGTGAAGGACTAAAGATGATGTCACTCACCTCCATGTCTTTGTCCTCTCCCTGTCTCTGAAGGAGTTGAATATGGACGTCTTTGAGGAGTTGTTTAAAACTAAAGCTCAGTCTGCTCCTGTGAATGTCGGCACTCTGAAGGTGAAAGTGGCTCATAAAGCATCTAGTAAAATCTCACTACTGGAGCCCAACAGGGCCAAAAACCTCGCCATCACACTGCGCAAAGGAGGCATGAGCACCGCTCAGATCTGCACTGCGATCCAAACGTACGTTCAACACCCAGTCACTGACACACACTGTCAAAAATTATATCATCAATAAGTTATGACAACATACATTTTTACATTGCTTTAACTCATCAAATTAAGTGAAGCAATTTTTAACTTTTTTAAAAAGTTATACAAGATTCAACAATTTTTTGAAAAAGTCAGTTTAATGTAATTTAAGCTGAAATGACTTAACATCCAAGTTGATTGTACTTAAAAAATGAAAGGCAGCAACTTTTTTTGTTTGTTTTTTACAGTGTAATGATACGTTTCTTTTCTTTCACGTCACACAAACCAAACTAATCCCGCTCCTCTCTCTCTGTGTGTGCAGGTATAATCTTGATTTGCTAAACTCAGATTTTCTGGAGCTGCTGGAGCGTTTCGTCCCGTCTGATTATGATCTGAAGTTGATTGATAACTTTGAGCGTGAAGGACGCCCCCTGCTGGAGCTCTCAGAGGAGGACAGATTCATGGTGGCCTTCAGCAAAATCCCACGGCTGTCACAGAGAATCAGCACGCTAACATTCATGGGAAACTTTAGCGATAGCATTCAGCTATTAAAACCTGTGAGTATACATGCAATATACACTGAATTTTTTTTTTTTTTCGCAGTTGTGAAAAGATTAGTGGAGTACGTTTTACAAGAAAATACTATTTCAGTCTTTCTACTTGAAAATGTCATTTAATTCAATGTTACTTGCCAATTCTTTGTAATTTGTTGTCAATTGTTAATACACCCATTTTTTTCAGTGTACTTTAAGTCAACATGAAATCTAAATCTATTTGCTTTCTTTACATGTTTACCTTATTTGGTAGCAATTAAATGCCATCATCGCTGCTTCCATGTCTATCAAATCCTCCAGCAAAATGAAGAAGATTTAGAGGTAAAGCGAATACACTGTATGTGAGATTATTTCAAATAATATCTGTAGTGAAAAGAAAACTGATCTTTCTCTGTTTTCTAGATCATTCTTGCATTTGGGAATTACATGAACAGTGAGAAGAGAGGATCTGCATATGGATTTCGACTCCAAAGTCTGGATTTGGTGAGAAAACGTCGATTGCTGGCCATTTTGAGATTGGCATATAAAGCAGATTAAAAGTTTTAGTTTATTAGTGTCACTTCCAAAAATCTTTCCAATAGATAAATCTCATATTGCGCATTAAAGAAATACCTTATTTACTATTAATTGCATTTTTTGGATATATGAGTGATTATTCAATTGAAATAAAGAGCTAATTTTATTTACAAGTACACTGAAAAGGATATTTACATTACACTCTTGCATTCAAGGTATATATTTGTTTAGTTCATGCCAAGTTGGCACGTTTATTAATTTATCACACATTTCTCACATTTTCTCTCAGCTTCTGGACATGAAATCCACAGATAGAAAACAGACACTCCTGCATTTTATCGTCAGCATCATAGGAGAAAAATACCCTCAGCTGCACAACTTTCACACTGAACTACACTTTCTGGACAAAGCTGCACTCGGTGAGTGTTCACACACTCATCAACTCTCCAGTCCAGCTCTAAGTGTGAATGTTTTGCAGGACGTGATGTAGTCTACTGCAGCGGCTGTCCTCTACTTTAACCACTTCTAAAGTTGCTTAAACAAAATCTGAATGTCCTAAATCTCAAGACTTTTTAGACAAAATTATATACAATAAATACACAGAGTAATTTAAAAAAATATATTTTCGAAAGAAAGCTCTTATGCTCACTGAGGATGCATTATTTTTTAAATAAAAAAATACAGTTAAACAATTTTGGGAAATATAGTTACAATTAAAAATAAATATTTTCTATTTGAATATATTTTAAAATGTAATTTATTCCTGTGATCAAAGCTGAAATTTCAGCATCGTTACTTCAGTCTTCAGAGTCACATGATCCTTCAGAAATAATTGTAATATGTGAAATTGTCACATCACAGGATGTTTCAAAAACATGAGAAAATCTTATTTATTCCAAACGTTTGATTGGTAGTATATTTTCAATTTGAAGTAATGATCAAAGCTAACAATTTGGGATGATGACCTAAAGGTTGTATGTTTAAATACCAAATTGCTGAGGCATCTGCTAAATGAAAGCTGATGCACAAACTTATATATATTATATATATAGGCTGACATGCATTTGAATGCATCTTTCTCTCAGTCTCTCTGGACAGCATCCTTGCAGATGTGCGATCTCTGGAGAAGGGAATGGAGGTGATCCGTAAGGAGTTCCACCAACAGAAAGACAGCACTGTCCTCACAAACTTCATGTCCAATAATGGCAGTCTGCTGGACACTATTGTTAAAGACAGCAAAACTGCACAGGTGGAGATGAATTCAGTCCTGTGCTACATAGAAATAATATTTAATTTGAAATCAGAAGACACAATAATGAATGATTGCTTGATCAGCTCTGTTTGTCTCTCTACAGGAGATGTATCACTCAGTAGTGGAGTATTTCGGAGAGAATCCCAAATCTACACCTCCTTCTGTGTTCTTCCCCGTTTTCGCCAGGTTCATTAAAGCATATAAGGTGATGAAATGATTACAGAGTGCTACTATCACATCAGCATATATCATACTATTTATGAGAGATTAAAATCACGAAGATACACTGAAAAATGTTTGGTGTAGGATTGAACTATTTTCACTCAGTAAATTGCTTGTAAATTTCACAAAGAATTACAAAGAAATGCCAAGTAAACAATGAATTAAACATTCAATTTTGAAGTAGAAAGACTGAAATAGTATTCTCTTCTAAAAATATTTCAATAATAATTTTATTTAAAAAATAAATAAAAATATAACAGATCCTAATTATAACAGTAGATAAAGAAGAGCAGTGGTCCCAGCACCGAGCCCTGAGGCACTCCAGTAGCTAGATATTGCAAATTAGACACCTCGCCCGTACATAAAATAGGGGTTATGACTACATAAAGTAGTCATTAAACAGTATTTGATAAAGACTCCCTTTTCAAGTGCTGTTTGCATTTGAAGAGTCAGCTGAATTAATTACCTTAAACTTCATCAGTACTTTTTGGACCATTGGTTTGCAGTTCCTCACCATTTTTCGTAAATAAGTTTTAATGAATAAAAATGGATAAAGACTCATCATAAACTCTTCTTCTGTAGAGCGAGGAGTTGTAGCACAATATTAGCCAGTGTTGTTATTGTTGTCCTCCAGCATGTTGATTTACTAATGAATCTTTCTTTCTCTAAAGCTGGCCGAACAGGAGAACGAACAGCGCAAGAAATTCTCAGAGAATGATGACTGCGTAGATTTATCCATCTCTGACCCTTCCATCACATCAGTGAGTAATAAGGTAATGCGTGATAGACAGAGACCGAAGTACTTGAGAACAGGAGGTGAGGTATAAAGACATCTTACCGGTCTGTTGATGTCCACAGATGCCAGCGCTCCCACGATTGCCACAGGTGGATCTGATCGCAGAGCTGAAGCGCCGGCAGATGACACCGCTCGTGCGGGAGGGCAAAGACGGAGCCATCGAGGACATCATCACAGGTCAGTCTGGGGTCAGGGTTCAAAAGTCAACTTGCTGTGGGTGGATAAAAATACTGCCCAAACTTTGAATATTACAATAAGAATGAGTGATATTACCATGGTTAGGGGTTTTATTACAAATGGCACAAATGAAACCTGACACATACTGTACCTTTACACCAGGTACGTGTGCTCAAAGTACTGGGTCCCGGAAGAGTTCAGGGAAAAAATAAATGATTTAAAACAATAAAATAAAATCCCAATTTACTAAATTTGAAATTCTGCTGTTTCATTCTGCTTTCTAAAGAATGGTCAATTGCTACAATGAATTATCTATTGACAGCCATAATTTTATACACAGTACTATAATGATGCATAGAAAAAAATGTTATTTTAATTATAAATGTGCAACACACACACACAATATATATATCATGCACATTTATAATTAAAATTGGTATAGTATAAATTATTATTTATAGAAAAGTATATATTGTATTTGCATGTATATTTAACTTTTTTATAGCATAAATGTTTCTTTATACAAATGCATTTTTTTTACAATATTGATTTATACAAAATTATTGAAAAATATGTACATTTGTATAAAAACCCATTTATACTAAAAGAATTTAAAATATTATTAATGTAAATATAATTATGTATATATTTAGAGTTTATAATATAGTATTATAAACTATAAAATATTGACATATATTTATATAATATAGATTGGTAAAGACTAATATATATATATTATAAAAATGTAAATATAAATATACTATAAATACTGTATATTTAAACATTTATATAATAAACATGTGTATAAATAAATACTCCTATATACAGTACTATAAAAATATATTAAATATATTTATGTATAAATAATGAAATTTATTCATTTTAATAAATACATTTCTATAAAAATGTAATATTATAAATTTAAAATGAGATGTTTATATACATTTGAAAAGAACAATGTATACTATAACAATTTTAATATATTTATAAACTTGAAAGACATTTCTATAATATACATGATTCAAGATACAGTAAATATATTTCTAAATAATTATTTTAATATATATATATATATAAGTTTGTATACACACGCATTTATACTTTAAAAATTGTAAATATAAATATATTCATAAACCATAAATATATTGAAATTTATTTATAGTTCATAAGCATAACTGTACACTGATATAGAAAATTTGTCCAGAACGATCTGTTTAAGCAGATATTTTCACAAGAATTGAACAGAGAGCGTTTGTTCTTCGTTCCTCACAGTGTCTTGGGATTCTTTGCCTAGTCTAATTCTCTCTTCACTCGTCATTTTGTCAGTTATTTCTGTCACTCTATTTTTCTGCTTTGGATATTCAGAGTATATTGTGTATTTAGTTCAATTTGTCTTATTTCTGGCTTCCTCTAACATCCACGTGTTCTGTCTGGTTCCCAGCTCTACAGGCGGTGCCGTTTACGGCCCGTTCTGGGAAGCGTTCCTCTCGTCTGCTCTGCGATGGGACTTCTTTATAACCGTCTCTCGCTTTCTCTCTTCTGTCTCTGAAGGTATCGCTCTTCATCTAGACACTGCTATCCATGTCAGCTTTGCTCTTCTGTAACACTCCCTCAGCTCCGCCTTGTAGATCTGATGCAAAAACTCTTCTGAGATCTTCATCAGGGGAGGATTCTGACTGTGTGTATTTGCATTCGTGTGTGTGTAGATTTGAGGAACCAGCCGTACATCAGAGCAGACGGAGGTAGACGAAGCGCCAAATGGAAACCGGCTCAGCAGCTTCTCGTGTCGTCAGACATCTCTCTGTGAAACACACGAGGCTCGAAGGATTCCCAGAGGAACGGACACGACTAATGAAGCCAAAAACAGTTTACAAGAAATATTTAAACAGCTAAATCAAGCTCTAAATTAAGTTATACTATTTATTGTATTATTCACTTTTAGGGAAAACACAAGAAACCTGTCAAGAGCATGCGCTTTTATATTGCATATTTAGCTGAAAATTAAAAAAAATTAATTATTTAAATAAAATAATTGAAAGAATTTAACTTATAACTGAATTCCTTATAGTTTAGTTTTGATTTTGGGGTGAAATATGGCAAATTCTTGAAAGGTTTTGTAAGATTAACCCTTGAACAACTGAATTTTCAGCTACATTTTACATTTAGACACTTTATATAGATATTTACATGATTTATTCTTGAAATGCTTACACCAACTAATGAAAACTAGCTTAGTCTAGTATGTGTATATATATATTTTTTTCATACAAATCAGCCTTTTTCTTTCTATATGCAGCAGTATGTATTACGTAATAAAGATTTTATACTGGAAAACTGGCAGTTTGCACATAAAAAGTACAGCATTTGGTACAGCACAAGTCTGTAGTAGAAGATATTCACTTTAATAGTCACAAAAACAGCACGAGAACATTCAAAACCAACAGTCTCTTGTACATACAGAACCAGACGAGGTTTTTTCAACATTAAAACAACTTTTGCATTATAACATTTCCATATAGGTATATTTCTATTGGTCAACATTGCATTCACACTTTGTTATTGTTTTATCACAAGTAGTTGTCGATAGATTTATATACATTCTATATGTTGCATTAATGAAAAATGGGGGTTACTTTTTTTAGACATGTTAAATCACCAAAGCGGTTTGGAATGCTTGAATGGTTTGTTACAGATTAGACAACAGTGAAAAGGATCTGATTGACCCGTCTACTCACATAGAACTATTTTTATTCTTTAAAAAAAAAAAAGCGTCTCTTGATTAGTTCGGAAACCCATCTATCTTACACTTGTAAACTTACAGAGAGGATTCTGCATGCAGACTTTGAGAAGATATCTATCTACATGCAGTTCAGAACTCTCAATATCTTTTGGTAGAAAAAAAAAACGTTTACAAAAAATACCCTAAAAGAACATATCCATGATCATACAGTTTATATACAGTTACACAGTTCTTCTGTTGTTTTGTACATGTATTTTGCACATTTATCAGTGTGTTAACACAGCATATGGTGCTCGGATGTGTGTGTCGGATCAGAGTTTGGGTCTATTCTACTTCAGAGAAGTCATTTTAAGACACGAAAAAGAAAGTAATGAGGTATGTATTAGGCATCCGATGGACACGACCACCAAGCCAAACTATAGCATCTTATATATATATATATATATATATATATATATATATATATATATATATATATATACTAAGCAGAAAATGGAGAAACAATGGCAGTGAGGCAGTTGTTTACAAACCCTTGGCATTCATCAAATATGAATGTAATTTCGATTTATCGGAATCTAAACAGTCTATAGCAATTTATTATTCACCGTCAACTGGTTATTCATCATACGACAACGTTGCGAATACGTCCCAGTGACACACAAAGTGCTTCACGCATACATTTAAATATGCTGTCAAATAACAAAATATAATGCTTATTTTTTTGCTCTCACACTTCAAATCCACTGGGGGAACACACAGAAAATTGATTAAGATTGCAAGTTTCATTATTCATCATACGCTTTTCAAGAACTCATACAATATGAATTTGGATTAAGGCATGTACCTCACGCCATCTTAGTAATGTTTACACATTCTCCCTTTTTAGTATAAAAATACAAAAGTTAATCTTATATAAAATATCTAGCTTATTCTTGATAAATATTCACCAATTATCTTGTCAATAGCTTGAAGATGTTAACTACAGTATTTTACTGTAAGGTAACATTTATTTTCTAGTTGAATAGAGAATTTTCTTTATAGAAAGTCAAGTCTACTAAGATTTGATTCGACAGTCTGATTGGAACTTAAGCTAATATCTAAAACTGACCCAACTACACATCAGTTGAAGGGCAAATCTCATCAAACCTGTCAAGAACAATCATTTCGTAGTCATATTTCACCCCAAAGTAACGAAAAGAAATAAAAAATTGTAAAAAATTGTTTAAAGGGTACAGAAATCAAATTTTCCTTAATCTTTTGACATATAAGCGGTTTATATATATATATATATATATATATATATATATATATATATATATATACAGCAATAATGTGCATCTAATATAAAAATAAACATTTATAATAATGGGAATTACTAAAAAAAAATCAAATAAAAGGTTTTAAAATGCATTACTGTGTAAGGAGGATGCATTTTGGAGTGAAATTATGCTAAAACGGCAAAAAATAAATGCAAAACATTTAATAGTCCTAAAAAATAAGGCGTTTATAGTCCTGAAAGAACTTTAATTCTTAAGTTTTGGGATCAAATATGATATGGGCATGTTTCCATGAGATTCACCCTAAAATGTTTCACGATTACTGTATATTAATAGTGGATTGTAACTGCTTCATGTTTAGTATACATTGTTTATTCAGTGTACTATATACTGGCTCTTATTTGTAACCATACGACCAGCTTTTTTATAACTATAAAATTACAATTAGACTCGTACCTTTGTCAAAGCTCTTCAGTACTGATGTGTTGTGCTTGCTTTACTTCCACGTGTGATTTAGGCTCAGGGGTCACCTGTGCGTCCCTAGGGTCATCGTCACCATGAAGCGTTCACCTTGGATAGGATCAGATCTCAGGGTAAAAGGGGGGCAATGTAGGACCACTCAGGAGGCTGATAGTCAACATGCCAGTACAAAAAAAAAAAAAAAAAGATTGGCAATGCTAGGACAATCTGAGGCCGTGAGACAGAAAAGAAAATGGAGGTTTGACCAAAAATAAAAAATGTTTTTTCCTTTATGAAAACAAAATCTGAATAAAAAGTCTTATTCATTATCCTAAATAGAATTAAAACCCTATTTATTTGCTTTTATTTCAACTAATCTAAAAAGATATCATAACTAGCCTTACTTATAAAGGAAGAATTGTATGACTCTCTGACTAAAGGAAAAGATGCAGGGCTTGTGTTGTGTATTAGATACAAAGACTTATAACCTCAGCATAATGAGAAGAGGTCAGGAAAGGATGGACTGGGGATAAAATACAAGCAAGTTAGGACAGGTGAGTGGATAAAAGAAGAGAAAAGAAAGAAAAAATCAATACATTGTCATTTCCAGTGCAATCTTTCTGTGTTTAGCAATGCATAGACTGAGAGATGAGTGATTTTGCCTTCCTCCTTTTTGTCATACAACAACGGTCACTAGGAGGCAGTCTTTCTTCACAGTTTCTGTGATAGTCAATGTGAAAACATCATTTTCGGTTATTAGTATAATATTCAGCCAAATAAACGGACTTGCGCTGAACACATTGAACTTTTACACTAAAACTATTAAAAATGTGTTAATTGAAATTAAGCAGATATCAAATAAAATATAAATATTAGATGATAAACTTAAATGAAAATGCCTTGTCTTGGCAACTAATTGAACAAAAATAAAAATAAAGCTAAATAAAAATATACAAAAAGAAATACCTGACAAAAGCACAAACAATTACTAAACCGTTAAAAAAGAAAATATAAAAATAAAGCTAAATCAAATTATTAATAAATACTATTATAGTATATAAATAATACTAAAATAACACTGACGTACAAGATATATCAGTGTCCATTAGAAAACATGTATAATCCCTGTCTGTAATCACATTAATATTCAGATTTTAATTTGAAATATGGTGAAGGGAAGAGAGATATTTTGAACTATATGCCACCAACAGAAGAACAACCAAATTCACAGTAGGTGAAAATATATCTAAACTTACCAACCTACCTAGACTGATGACATTAAAAAAAAAAAGATTTTAATTTGAGCAATTTTACTAGCTGCAACCACCACAAGAGAGCCACACCCATAACGAAATCTCATTGGTCCAAAATGCCATTCCAACTGTAGACTCAACATCAAATATATTCTGATTGGCTGTGGTTGAGTGACATCACACTGCATTTTTGCTTTCACTGTGGACTGACAAATTAGCTGGAAATCTCTGTGTTTGACTAGCAGCATTTATTTCTCTCACCTTGTGGCACTTTTTTAATCCTTCGTTTCTCTCTCTCTCTCTCTGATAAAATAATGATTTACCAGAGCAGCTTTGGAATATATATACATAAAGTATTTGCTAACAAATGAGCAAGCTAAGCTCAGAAGCACCAACTCTGCTTAGAAAATCAGGCTGAATAATTCCACATCACTGCTCCCGCAGCGCTCATTTAGTTTAAAGGCTCTCAGCGAAAGCGTCTCTACAAGCAAGTGCACGATTCCATCCACCTTATTAAACATCGACAGCGAGGTCCTTCAAAACCCCAGACACAAACACACACACCACTGAAAAAGGCCCAGAAAATGGCACAAACAAACATTTCTTTGCGTTCAGGGTCAACAAACAATTTGACCTTTCAAGAATAAATATTCCCTTCTTCACAGCCTTCTGTGTTCGCCCTCGCTGAGCCAAAATGGTCAACAGAGCGAGCGTCCAGACAGTCTGTTGTCCGATTCACGGCACAGACCTCCCATTAAGCCCGAGCGAAGACTCTTTCCGGGAGAGGACGGCCTGCCGCAGTTTGTGCCAAATTAGCCAGATCTTTGCCTGGGAACAAAGCCGGAGCTGTTGGTCATTGACTGATGACTGCGAACCGTGTCCCGTTGAGGTCGAGACCGCAGTGCTTTACACTGAACACACACACACGAGACTGATCTGCTGTCGGCGCTAATAAAGACAGCTGCCTGCACACACACATTCAGGCCAAGATTACAGGCCAATCCTGAAGGGGATTAGAATCAAACTAATGTGAACGCCGCCTTGTACAGTAGTGCTGTCTTAGCAGCGTTTTAATCACTCGCTCGCTGCAACAAAATAAAGGAGCAATTCAGTTAGTATATCTAGTTTAAAGTAAGTACATCAAGGCCCCATTTAAATTACATTGTTTAAGTGTCCCAAATACGATTTATTCCTCCCATGTGGCACAAATATGACTCTCGAATGTGCAGGCAGGAAAAAAGCACATGGATTCCAATAGTGTCAGTCGGTTTCCATCAATGCGAGTGTTCAACCATTGAAAAAACGACGAATGACGTCAACTCAACCGCGATCACGTGACTCTTTTCAATGGCGCAATGGAGGACGAAGGCTCAACCCAGTGGAGTAATGCTGAAGTGTGATGTCTTTTGAGTCTATTGAGTCCTTTTCGGCCTAAGCTTTTCCAGGTCAGTACGCCTACCTTGGGTTGTTTCGCCAAGTGTATAGTGTAAATGCAGATATCGGATATGGATCACTTTTAAAAGAAGATGTAAGCCTGACAACGGATATAGTCAACAAATCGGAAAGCCTGGCATGACTATAGGTATGTTTGATAATGGCATACTACCATACCACTTACAGTATTTGCTATTTTAGTATTCACCAAGCGATGTTGTATAACTAACACTAAAACTATTAAAAATCGTTCCATTAATTGAAACAAAAACTAATACAAATTAAATGACTATAATTAAAGCTGCAGTCCGTAGCATTTTCCCTTTTTGTCGCCACCTCTGTTCGAAATCTGTAACTGCAGTGATTTGCGGAATTATCATCTTTACGTGGGTTGTAAATCGGCATGAAACAGCGCGGATGAACACAGTGTTTTGAGGCGAGTGCTGCTGTCAATCACCGCGCTGTGTGGATACTGTCATTCAGAATCACAGATTCACTTTTTGAAAGTTTGACTAACATAAGAATTTTCACCGGAAAATTTCTTCTGAACAAGTAAGTAACATCCATTTTTGTTCTGATCAACTAAGGGGGAAAGCTTTCGACATGATAAGCGATCGTTAGATTTAATCAGCGCGATTTACAGCAACCGTGCAAACCATAGCCTACTTTGTCCTCAAATAGTTCATGTTAACAACATCACCATTGCGTGACTAACGTTATTTAATGTGTTTTATGATTACCTGTGTAGTTCAGAATTCATATTCTCCATAATAGCTAAACGAGAAAGGCACAACAAAGGAAACTCCATAACTGTGTGAATTAAGAAAACGTAGTGTTACACGATTGAACTATTGAAATGTCTTACTTGTTCAGCAGAAAAAAAGCCGTCTCTTCTTCCGTTTCAAAACCCTTCGGGAGTTCACGCACCTTTCAAAAGCCCCACCGATGTGTATCCTTGTGTTCGCATGAGACGGTTTCTTTCTCTTTCCACCTTAAATCCGAAGTACGAAGTCTTTTGGGTTTTATAACTGGTTAATCTCCAGTTGACACTGATGATTGTTGTTTGGATCTTTCTGGATCCGCCATGAGTTTAATCATGTAAAGTGCTGCGAGAAAAGCCCATCTCTACATCTCCTCACGCGCAGTATAGCCGGCTAGCCCAAACTCCTTCTTTATGTGTACGGATGTGACGTAATGACGCAAAGACATGCTCGAATTTCCCGCGAAAACCCACCAGTACCACTGGAATTAAAATCATTATTACAAGCTAACCGTTTTGAATCTAGCTATGGCAAGCAGATAGTTTTGAACACTGGCTGAAGTTTTTTTTTTTTTTTTAAATAATTAATTTGGAGTATTTTTAACTTAAAAATGTTACGGGCAGCAGCTTTAAAATGAATACCAAAAAATATAAAAATAAAAGCTCATTAAAAATATGAATAAATACTATAATAGTATATATATATATATATAATACTAAAATAACACTGGCACCAAGTATACTGTGTACAGTATATAATAAAGCACTGAATTCTATAGTACATCCCATTATGCAATGCACTCATTTTGACTCAAAAGAGTGTTGTTGTTTTTTGCCAGTTTTCATATTGAGTGTCAAACTTGGATCACATCCATAAGCATAATCAGCATACAGTATACTATTACATTTATGCTTGTGCTAGACACTTTTTTCATCAGTTCATGCATTCCCTGGGAATCATGACCTTGGTGTTTCTATATAGTGCCATGCTGTTTAAGCTACAGTATAATAGCATAACATTCTATAAACCTTCCTGTTATTTAGATGAATTAAATCTAACTAAGTGAGCAGTCACAGTTTGTAAAACGTGTGGAATGCAGGAATCACAGACTGGCTGCTGTAAGGCCAAGTCACACCGCAACCACAGATGCCGACAAATGCGGACAATCACTAGATTACAGTCACTTCTCAGGCAGTCCACGGCCAGACAACTGCTGTTTCGCCAACTGAACAAACATGTTTGACGATGTGATGAGAATTGGCCTATAGAGGGGCTGTTTGCCTCTTTCCATGTTTTATTCCCTCAGTCTGTGCCTTAGAAACACTTCTTGGTGACAGGTATCCCTGACAACAACACATGGACAGGAATCCATCAATCACAGACAGACTCAACCTATCTCTTTCTGTGTGAGATTCACATGCAAATGAGAACTCTGTCATTTATACACCCAAACCTGTTTGACTTACTTTCTTGTTGTATGGATTACATTTCTAATGCTTTTATGGTGCGGTTTTGTAAAAAAAAAAAAAAAAAAAAAAAAAAAAATCGCCTTTAAAACAACAGCTTACACACATTTTTCTCCTGCAACAAAATAAAGAAAGGCATGCATGACATGAGGATGAGAAATCTGATCTGTTCCTTTAACTGGCTTGTCAGTCTGTAAAATATCTTATCTTGCAGTCATGTCGCTTCCAATTAAAATATCCACTATTATCATTTTGGAGACATTAATTTCCCCCTGAAGTGAGTTAAAGCGACTGCAGCAGGCTGGGTAACTCTGAGCTTACAGTTAGCTAAGAGTCTGCAGATCAACCCTGCAGGAGTGAGAGAGAGATGACAGAAGATGGAGGAGAGAAACTTATCTCATCCCTTTCTCTGTCTTTCCATCCCATTTTTCACTTCCTTCCCTCAGGGTTTGCATGCAATCTCTCTCTCTCCTCTCGTTCTTTCGGGATGGATTTTGGGCAGCGCTGACTTTGCGAGTTGCTCTGATAGATAGAGACGGCAAGAGTACGGGAACACTGCAGTGTTAACTTTCCCTCTTCACTCGCATATTAATCATATTTTCCTCTTAACGTTGTGTGATTTTAAATTAAAAGCCTGTTTTGTTTTTGTCCAACAAAAATCCCAGAAAAAGCACACAAGTTAATCAAGATTAACAAACACACTACATGAAATACAACTTATGTAACTTGCTCGTCGTAACAAAAAGTTATTGTGTTCACGTCTGTCAACTGTCATTCTGATGGTCCGGTGATATTTGACTCGGTGAAGGAAGTACACGGATACTCTTTTGGGATTTCTAGGTATTGTATCATGTTTTTGTTCATCTTGATTTCTCACATTTGTGTTTTTTCTGGGTAATACAGACTCAGAGTGAACTAATAGTCACATGAACATGCATGTTGTGTAGTCGTGCACTGAAGACCAACGGCCAACGTCAAGGATTTCGTTAAAATAATACATTATATTTCCCTTTGTTTTCACTAAACCCTATCGTATAAACCCAGAATATACGGCACATGTCTCATGGGATCATTATTTGATACTATTGCGTCAATTTTAAAAATATTGATGCTGGTTGCTATTCACTGGCATTATATAGGACTTTTTTTTTTATTCTCATTTTGTGGGCCATTAAAGAAAGAAGGGCAGACAGCATAAGAACAACACCAGGGAGAGTAAATGATGACTTAATTTTCATTTTAGGGTCAACTATCCCTTTAAGGATCTATATAGAACATCTTCTACTAAGAATGAATTTACTTTTCTAATATGTGTTTCTGGTCTTTTGTCCATTACTTAGTGTGCATTATTTAAATTAAATTTAAAAAATAATTAAAAAAATTAAAATCCAATCAATTCCTGATGGATAAAATCTCAACCGATTATTTTTTTCCACACCAAACTCAGATTAAGACATTGCAAAAGCAGTTTTATGTTCACTTTAACATCCTAAATTAAACCCCTTTTTCCAGGTTGGTATAAGCCAAAACTGAACATGATCAAAGCACATGTCTCATCTCCGATTCCTTCTTATTTCTGACCAATCTTTCCAAAGCTTTGACACATTAAAGCATCACAGTGACAATGTCAGAAAGTATCTGGGTCACGTATGCCATATATCACCTTGACCTGTCCTGTCACAAGAACAGTACAAAAGGTTTTTCAACTGGGACCTGACAGCTTGAGTACTCATCAAAACACTGCTTCAGACCAGTATTTTACCTAAAGGACTATAGACAAAGAGTGAAAGAGAACTGAAAGATGGCACAAGGACAGGGACTTCAATTTGCCCAATTAGCTGGCATCATTACGACTTCATTGGCATGTTGAACACCGCTGAGATGCCAACCACCATCTCTGAAACATTTGAGGACATTTAGGCCTGAAAAATATTCTATGCACTACAGTTTAAAAGTTTGGGGTCAATAGAATTGTAATTTTATTTACCAGGGATGCATTGATCAAAAGTGGCAGTAAATACTTCACAATAATATGAAGCACGACTGTTTTCAACATTGATAATACCAAGAAATGCTTCAGCAAATCAGCATATTAGAATGATTTCTGAAGGACCATGTGACACTGAAGACTTGAGAAAACTCACAGGAATAAATTACATTTTAAACTACATTCAAATAGAAAACAGTTATTTTAAATTGTAATAATATTTCACAATATTACTATTTATACTGCATTTTTGATCAAACACATGCAGCCTTGGTGAAATGAGACTTCCCGACCGCATCATTTTGAACTGTAATGTATGTGAACACAGGTGCTTATTAATTTCACGTCTGCGTTTTTATTCCACGCTTTTGCATCTGTGTACTTGCGTACCATATATTTCTGCCGTACTTTCTCCAAGAGTAGAAACAAACCACAAACAGAGACACTATGTCTTTTGGCGTTGCTCCCTGGCACTGTGATACACTATATTGTGCTGTTTGGTTTTCCTGGAAGAATAGTTCATGTCGCATGGAAGAGAAAAATACGTAATCTGTGAGCGTACGAGGAAATCAGAGGAACTTGTGCATACTGAACCCCACTGCACAACCATAACATCTGTGCAGAAACTGGAGATATAGCAGCTAATCTGGAAGTGCGTGCTCAGCTGCGAGTGTTACAGTCACTGGAGTCGACGGATGAGTTTGCACTTAGCGACAGTTCTGACTCGTGCCTTTAGCGTGGATCAGAGCGAGAGCGTCAGTCTGCGGGATAGCAGGGCGCAGCGATTGTTAGAAGTGGAATACCTGCTGCTGACCCTGCTGTAGTTTAGGGAATTCGTCCTGTTTTCTGCTCCTGCGCTCCAGACTGCTCTGCTGTAGGTGTCGAAGACGAGACGCTGCAGACGACTGAACCAGTTTCCCCGAGCCCGGAGGAGTGCCTACAGGCTGACAAGCACAGAGAACAAACAACAGCAGGTTGGAAAATGACCGTGTGTGTTTTAGCCATGGGACTGAGTTTGAATAATTCACATTTGTTGGAAGAGTGTCACGATGAAAGCTCTGCTCCAAAACCCAGTGCGCTAACCACCCAGGCAACACGTCTGCTTCTGATGTGAAGGCTGTTACGCATCATTTTGTACGAAGAATATGTGAGTTGCATTGTGGTTTTGATTGCTAAGATGGTAAGCTTGTAGTGGAATGGAAGCTCATCTTTGCCTTAGAGTGAAAATAAAACTAATTGTGTGAAAGTATAAAATAAGAAATAGTCACATTGTGAAATGAAGTCACAATGTGAGAAATAATGTATTTTTTCTATCTTTTTTTTTTATTCAAATTTTTAGAATTTTACTTCATCGGAATGGTAAAAACTTTGGTAAAGGTTTTGGCACTTGCTTGTAAACACACACACAAAAAAATTATAGACATGAATCGAAAAAGTGAAATGGTCCGGAAAAAAATGGTGGCAAAAAATGATGAAATTTATATAGTGGAAATCTTTGGTACTGCACCCAAATTCTTACTGAAAGCTCATATTTTGACAAATAAACCTTGAATTTGGAACAAAACTTGTTTATATGTATGGCTTTACTTTTCTCACTGTTTTAGAGTACAAAGTGTTTTGGAAAATTTGCAAAATTTTATAACTTTTTCAAGTTCACCTTTTTAAACTTTTTTCCACTACTGCCAAGTGTCGTCTTTAAAAAAAAACTAAAAACTTACATCTGTGCTCCAAAGCATTCAAGATGTATGACCGTTTAAGTTGGAAATTGCATTTTCAGGTCTATGCTCAAAAAAAGTGAATAAATAGATTATAACTACTGCATAAATATAACTTAGAATCATAAAATCCCATAAAAATACAAAATATGAAATAAAATTCTTTAAAAAATCGGTCATTTTTGACCGACACGTGAACAGTACCAGAGGGTATAATTATAATAATGATGAATGATGATGATCCATCCATTCTGTTTTATATAGTACTATAATAACTACATGTAAAATGTGTACAAACTGAGCATTAGTCGAGACTCTTCTGCATTTCACGTGATGTGCATTAATTGTGTGAACTGGACGCTAACAATGAAGAGCATTTCAAATCAGCCACTGATCCATTAGCGACCGGTTCTGTTGCTGCATATGTGGACACAGTTCGCTAGGTTTTGGAACGGAGCCAAAGGAATAGAAATAGAAACACTAATTGAATGAAAGAAAGAGGCACAGGGAATCTCTATAGACCAGCATGCAGCAGTAGTAGTGTTGACTGACACCCTGCATGTGTGCAAAGAAGCTGATATTAGCACTGTTTCGCACTTCTACACTCTTTCTTTCATTGCGAGAGATTAGTAGCACTCCTCGCAATGCAGTAAGATACACACACATACAGTACACACACAAACACACTGTCCAGATATCTCAGGTGACACTGACACCGTCTAATAGACCTGTGACGTTTTCTTCAGAGGTTCTGAATTTATTGGCCACTACTGCTATAGTTTTCTGAAACAAATGGCTGGTCGATACAGTAAACGGAGTGAGTGACATTGAGGAAGCACAAAGGTAAGAAAGATATACTGTATGGAAAAGCCGTGGAGACAGAAGAGCAGGTACAGTTCCTTCAGACTGCAGTAACTGACATGTTTTTGTGTAGCTTGTTTGTTCTTGGCTCTTGAAAGTTTTGCTTTAAAGACTTTAAGCTTGTTAAAATTGATTTCGCTGCTACAGTTTCACAACATTACTGTCACTGTGCAGAAGAGGCAAAGTTTGACATAACAAAAGATAGAGAGAGAGGAAAAGAGATGACCTTGACTGATATCAAGCTGTTTATTCCATCAGCTTAGCTTAAAGAAAAGAATGTAATTTTTTTAATAATGATGACAGTGCTAATAATTATTTGCATGTACCTTTTGCAGTTACAGAATTTACATAATATTTTTGACAACATGTTTTTATTGATTGCTTTGAGGAAATACGTGATTTTATATAAATATAAAGTCACAAGGTAAGAAATAAAGAATTAATAATAATAAAAATAATTAAATTATAATATATTATAAAATATGAATACATTACATAAATAAAATTAATATGAATGCAATTATTTCAAAATAATAAAATTATCATAAGCTATGTAATTACGTAATAGTTAATTGCTTAATAATCAATCATAATCATCATCATTATTATTAAATAAAATACTATTATATAATATATAATTGCCTAATACTTACTTGCTTTATTAAGTAATATCATAGTATTATTATTTAATAAAACAATTAAGAGAAATGGGCAATAAAATATATATATATATATATATCTCAAATATATAATTTATTTAATATTTTTATTATTATTAATAAGTTAGAATATAATATTAAATACTATACAATAATAATAATATCATTTATTATAATAAAGCAATTAAGATAAATAAGTCTCTATGGTGGAAACAGACTTTCACATATTAGATATGACGAGTCAAGAAACACTTAAACAAAGTAATTAAAAAAAAACTTAATTCCCAGTTTGTTTTTATCGCTGCGTTTCAATCCTAAACTTCATTCAAGCTGTCTAATAACATGCAGTAGCACAGCTGGTTAAAGACTTGAAGAGATGACAGATTAATAGGTTTTGTGTCAGAGTGCATTAGTAAGCTTCAGGGAAAACCTCAGATCCTCAAGTTATAGGAAGGCCTGAGAGAGGTTTGGCAGTTAACACATTACCTCTCTCCACAGAGAGTTGCTGATCCACTGGCCTGCCCTGTCAACACTGTTAGGAGTGACCTCGGCAGGGTTACTGGCCTGAGCACTGACCCTCAGTCTCACTGGGGCTCTCTGAAACGCCTGTCGTGTTGGTGTGTGCGGATTAGCGCATTGACGTGTTTGGGTTTGGAGAAGAATGAAAAAAAAAAACATTATTCGCAAAGCTAACAATCATAATTATTACGTATGCATTTACTAAATAACCGACCAATCAGGAGTGAGTTTCTGTACCTCAGTGTCATCTCTCTAGATAGCTCCTAAATGTAGAAGAACACTATTTCAACCTTTCGACAGCCGTATATTAGCTTTTTACCTCCAGCTCTGCCATTATCTTCTCATCTTCATCCTCATCCTCTTTCCTCCCAGAAGCGGCGATGACCGGAGGTGTGGATGAAGGTCGGGGACCGTCCGAGGTCGATGGGCGTCTCAGTTTGACGGGTGGCGTCTGGGATTGGCTAGGTACTTCAGTCTCCTCTCTGTTCTCAATCTTCTACAAAAACAACATGTGCATGAATAGGGCAATCTAATAAACATGCAGGAACTGCAAGATATCAGTGCAAGCAATATTAACAAACGCAGCCAAGAAAATGCTTAACAGATGATCGAGTACAAAGCCAAAGTACTCATTAATTATATTACATCTGTTTATACAAAAGCATTTGTAACTATGCTGCTCCTCCTTCAAATTTTGTTTAATTCTTACCCCAATTGGCTCACTGGACTGAGCTGCAAAGAAATGACTGACCAGAATTTTTATATCCTTTTCAATTAAAAGATATGATGATGTGAAACTAACAATCTTGACCAAAAATAGATTAGATGCTATATCTTGGCAAAACTTGTATCTATCAAAACAAAACTTGGTACACTTAAAGGGTTAGTTCGCCATTTAAGGCATGAAGTTGTATGTAATCCTTACCAGCACTATAGTGCATACACACTGACCCACTCTGTAGTCACCTCGCTGGTCAGAGTTCTGGCCGCTGGAAGTTTTTCAAGAAAGTAATCCCGGTTAGTTTCCGGGGCCACAAAACTGTGCGTTTTTACGTGAAAAAATGATTTGCGTTTCAAAGCTTGATTAATTTACCACACAAAAAACACGCCGGGACAAAATTCATACCTCAGTTTTAATCGGCACTATTTTCTTTCCATTTCTATCAATCCGCGCTGCTGTCATCGTCAACAGAGAGCACGTTCCGATCAGCTGTCATATTTACACAATCGATTGACAACGACGTAAAAAATAGAAAATGAACAATGGTGCGAACTTGTAAATACCCAGGCTGTGACCACAAGAATGTGCCGGGATCACCGTTCAGATTCCATCGTTTTACTGTTTCAGATATAGACGAGACAGCTTTGGCTGGTTGCCATCGGCTACTCTGCGGGAGCTAAAATATCCAGAATCAAGGATTATGTGCAGTGCTCACTTCAGCGAAGGCGATTACATCCCCAACCAATGAGGAAAAAGAAAAAAACAGATTTGCTGTACCAGTACCACGGGGTAGGCCTAAGCTCTATTTACTAACTTTATGATCCCATGTAAACTGTACGGTAAGCTGATGTTTAGACTCCAGTGGAAAACACGTGAAAAGATGTCTAATATAAAAACGGTATATGGGATATAGGTACAGTTTGCTGAGAAAACTATTTGATTGAACACACACACAATTGAGGTTTCAGGGCTCTCAAGAACCCCGTCATTGGTTGTTGCCTTAATCTTACCCAGATACAATAGTGTTATTTTCTGATTGGCTAACAACACCAGATGAGACGCGCAGATGAAATGCAATGTGTGGCGGGAGAGCGTGACAAAAGACCGAAATGAGTGACTGTCACGCTCAATGCGTGACACTTGAGAGAGCCCTGAGGTTTTGTGTTGCAATCAATAACATTTCGGCATCGGTATACTCCGGTTCATTAAGGTATCCTTTTGGCATTTTAAAAAAATGCTAAAATTACTTTCATCATCATCTGTTCCGTCTGACATTGTGCTAAAATTGGTTTCATCATCAGAAGTTTCGCAGTCAGACATGTTGTCAGCGAGTCGCGCTATAAACAGCTGATCGGAACGTGCTCTCTGTTGACGTTGACAGCAGCGCGGATTGATAGAAATGGAAAGAAAATAGTGCCGATTAAAACTGAGGTATGAATTTTGTCCCGGCGTGTTTTTTGTGTGGTAAATTAATCAAGCTTTGAAACGCAAATCATTTTTTCATGTAAAAAAGCACAGTTTTGTGGCCCCGGAAACTAACCGGGAGTACTTTCTTGAAAAACTTCCAGCGGCCAGAACTCTGACCAGCGAGGTGACTACAGAGTGGGTCAGTGTGTATGCACTATAGTGCTGGTAAGGATTGCATACAACTTCATGTCTTAAATGGCGAACTAACCCTTTAAATAGCTTCATGGTCTGAGGGTACATGCCAAATGTAGGAACAGTGCCACCTACAGGACATGAGATCCGAAAATTACCATTTTTGCTCATAACATTTGAACATTCCTTGGGTCATGCTCTAGCTCGTCTCACTTTGGTGACTAATTTTAACAATAAACAATAAACAATGCTGAATTAGATTTTGCCAGGATTAGATGAAACACCTGTCCGCCATTTTTAAATTTGTCATAAATTTCTATATTTTTTTAACATTGGTTAAAAAATTGGTACAAGTAATCGACAGTATGCCATTAAAGTGCCTACAAATTTTAAAGACAGCGCCACCTACCGTTAAGAAGATATGCTTTATACAAAAACACTGAAAATTGTTGTTCACCTTCACACTCTTGTTTATGGTGATCACTTCTCCGCTGCTGTTGGTAGTTAGCCCAAGGCCTGATGGGAAACTCCGTCGTGGAGGAGGAGGAGGCGGAGACTTGGACGGCTTCTCTGTACGATACCGTGGCACGGTCAGCTCTCCTGATCAATCAATCATCAATCAATCAATCAACAATCAATAAACCTAATCATCTGTCTATTGATCAGTCAAATCATAAAGCTCTATTGCCAAAATAAGGCAGTTTTTTTTATCTTTAATAAAGCAATCAACGATATATTTGCAATTGTGAGAATTTATCAGGAGTCAGGAAACACTTAAAAGCTTTTAAAAAATTCAAAATCATAAGGCAGTTGTTGTAGTTCATTGTGCGGTTAATAACGTAATCTCACCCGATCCCCTGCGTGGGATGCCGTCTTTGCTGGGTGGTTTTGGTGGGATCTTGCTGGGCTGATGTTCAGGTGTTAAACTGGGGGTGGAGGATGCTGAACCAGGCGCTGGGAGGGAGGATAGTTGGGGTTTTGGCGGGACGGCCGGTTTGGTGATCTGCTTGGCAGCGAAGTCCAGATCTGGAATGGCCTTCATCAGCTCAGCTTGAGTTTCCTCCAGTAAACGGTTGATGTCCTGAGCACTGAACTGAGTTAAACTGGCTCTCTTCTCCTCCCAGTCTCGCTCCGCAGCCTAAAGACACACACCCACATGTGATACACAGATTCACCTGATCAGCAACTTTAAATAAGTCCCACCCAGTGGGATGTCAATAAAAATAATAAAATATTAAATAAGAGCCTTTAAAACATCAACTATAAATGTAATAAAATCACAATCTTTACTAAACCCTCAAAAACAGCCTAAATATGCATATCCTTTCTTCTGACATCCATGCAAGCATTAATATAAAATCTAAGTGCGTTCATTACCAGTCGGACCTCCACGGACACTCCTTTATCAGATTCTCTGCGTAAGGGCAGATCTTCCAGGCCGCTGCTCTTTATTGCCCCAGTGGAAGTGCCGTCCAGTTCAGGCATGAGGGGGTCTGTTGCCCCGGCCCCTGCCAGCCAGTTTCCCAACGTGGTGCTGCCAGGAATACCACTGCTGCTCAGACTGGCACCAACGCCGGAGCCGAGCACGTTAGAAAGACTTGAGGTCCTCCTAAAATGAAAAATGAAAAAAAAAAAATGTGTTTATTAAATAATAACATTATTTATTTTTTTATAATCAATCAATCAATCAATCAATTCAATCAATCAATCATTTAACTAAACAACAAATTATCCTGCATCCATCAACCAATATATGTTCCATATTCTCTAAATATATCAGTTAATAAATCAACAGTGCTGGGTAGAATACTCACAAATTGTATTTTTTAGGTTTTTCCTCCATTACTGAATACAAATTACATGATAAAAATTGTAATTAGTAACGTATCTATTACATTACACATTTTAGTAACATAATCTGAATACTTTTTAACCTAACTTTTTTTTCACATTCATTTAAATAGTATAATCTGGACCCACACTGATAAAAAATAATAAGACAAAAAAAAGTAATATTTTGCCATTAACAACATTAACTCAGAGTTTCCCAAACTAGGGTTTGGGAAGGAACTGCATGGGTGAAAATAAAAATAAACGTTAAAAAATGTGGGGGAAAAGTATTATGCTGCGTGGCCTCTCAATTTTCCATTTTAATATGGTCACCTGACTTGTGGCCGGTCTGTGTTTGCAATAACTGTAAGACTTTCTGAACATATATAAGCAAAAGGCTTTGTTTAGGAAGTAAAAAATAAAAAAAGAATAATTAGGGAAAATCAATGAATTCTGAAAAATGCTATTTTGTGTACATTAGGTAATCATGTAATCAATAAATAACTGTAGTCTGATAATGAGTATTTTTTAAAATGCTATTTTGGGAATCTGATATTAGTACTACCCAGTACTGTGAATCAGTTCTTTAAAGAGAATGTAAAACTGGTGTTCACCTATACTAGAGGCACTGGTCAGACCAGCGTTTGTGGTATTAGTGCCCATGGAGGCAGTAAGAGTGGCAGTGCCTGATAAGGTGGACCCCAGGTCGGGCAGATTTAGAGAGGGGCTGTTGAGAAGATCGAGATCAGAGCTCCGGCTGAAATCAGCATCACTCGCGCTGGAAACTGAACTACTGAAGTCATCGGGTGTCCTCCACACACCTTCTGATACCTGCCTGTACACAAACACACACTGAGGAATTCTTTAGGCAGGGAAATGAGCAGGAATGAAGTGTTTATGTGTGTGTGTTTTACCTTCGTAGAAGGGTCAGGGTATTGGTGATATTTCGGCAGCGTTTCAACAGGGCCTCCAGTCTGAGCGGTTCCTCTTTCAGAAACTTGACGGCTTCCACCTCCACCCTCAACACCACACGCATCTTACTTTGTAAATTGGGGAATTGATCTAAACACAGAAATAGTAGAACATCATAGATAGAATATATATATCAAGACCAGTGCAGTTCTATTATAGAACTACTGACTATTATGAGCCGTTTTCAAGCTAATCAAAATTTTTAACAAAGTAATCTTCCCAAATTAATGACTTTTATGAGTCGTTTCTTTTTAGTGAATAAAAAACTCTGATTCCTGAGAGACTCATACTTAAGATCCAAATCTTTTTAGTAAATCAAAAATATTGAGCTTAACCAGTGTAGTCAGACTTTCAAACAAATGATTCTTGAATCAGCTCTTTTTAGTGAATCAAAAACTATTGTACATTGCAACCAGTGTAGACCCATTGCTGAATGGATGACTCTTTTTAGTGAATCATAAACATGCAGGACAACCAATGTATTCTGACTCCCGAATTAATGTTCTGTTTAGTGAATCAAAAACATAATGCACAAGCGATGTCAAGTGATGTCAGACTCCTTAACGAAAGAATGACTCTTATGAGTTATTATGATTCCTTAGTAATTACTTTTAAAAGCCATTTTTTAGTGAATCAAACACATGCAGCGGAACCAGTGTACTACGATTCCTTGAAGAATGACTCTTGAGTCATTTCGTTTAAGTCAATGAAAAACATACATCACATCCAGAGTAATCCAATTCACAGTCGAATGACTGCTATAAACAGTTTTTTTTAGTGAATCAAAAACTTCCAGCGTGAACAGTTTAGTCTGAGTCCTGAACAATTGATTCTTGAATCAGCTCTTTTTAGCGAATCAAAAACATAGAGCTCAACCAGTGTAGTCCGATTCTCAAACAGATGACTCTTTTTTTTCTTACATCAAAAACATGCAGTCTGACTCTAGAATGAATGACTCTTTTGAGTCTCTGTGATAAACATGACACCAGGATAGTGATATAAATGTGTGGTTCTGTATGCTTATTATTGAGTTCACTGTGTGCAGATTGCTCGCTCACTCTTGAGGTCAGTGACGGTCTCTCCCAGTCTCCTGAGTTCCAGACTCTTCTGTTCTATTTCCTGTTCTGTCACCAGATGATGGTTAAGCCCCGCCCCCGTCCTCATCTCCTCCACAGAGCGCTCCAGATCGCTGCAAGCAGAGGAACACGTCGCATCAGGGGAAATAAATCATTTTTTCAGTATGTGTGCAGCATTTAGAGGTTCAGCAAGTGCTTCAGCTCACTGTAGCTGTTGTATAATAAGTTCTTCTTCATTAAGATAACGTAGCCTCTCCTCTTCAACGAGAAGACGTTGACGCTGTAATGGATCTTCTTGTGTCCGAGATGCCTCGATCAGACACATTCCCAAATCCGACTCCGTCTGCCTCAGTAACGCCTGAACTGAATCCTGGTTTTGCAGCTGTAAGACATACACAGACATGCAAGCTTGTATGAATGAATAAAATAATGTTAGATAAGATTTGGAGGAATACATGTATAAAATGATGCTCTTTATACAGTATACATTCCCCATGCAATTGGCTGTAAAACAAAAAAAGTATGAATTATAATAAAAAAAAAAAGATTTATTCATTAAAGTAACACCAAGTAATTTTCCTCTTCGGTCGCTCTACTTGTTGAAAACGAAATTGTCCATTGCCGCTGTCGTAAATAATTTAGCCTACCGTCGCACGCACGCTCGCTGTTTATCCAGCACCGGCTTTAGAGTGAACGATGTCCACAGACAAGGTAGAGTATGATACATGATTTCATGAAAGGATGATGTATTGCGACATCAGAAACGAAGAAAAACGAAATAATGACTATTGTAGCGCTTGACGTAAAGCAGTCGAATTTTGTAGTTCTTTTTGTGGTCGGGTTCCTACCCGAAACCCGAAGTTACATAGTGCCAGTAAAAGCGATACAGACCCCGTCAGGCGATGGCAGACGAGTCATTTAACTTATTTTAAGTCGATGTACCATCACAAGGGTCTTGGAAATATATTATGAAGGTTGAAAAACTACATAGTGTTACTTTAAGACATTATTTATAATAATTTTACCACAATGAAGATGTTGTTGTAAGTTAGAAGTTTTGCCATTCATCTAGTGAGAAATTTAATCCCCACAACGTGCACAAGATTAAATAAACAGCAAAAAAGTACGATTTTTTAAATATAAAATAACACCAGCTGTCCAAAAAAAATACACACCAGTGCACAAAAATGTAAAATATTATAATAAATAAATAAAGTATAATATCTAAGTAATACATATAATATATATATATATATAATAATATATAATATTAAATATATATATATATATATATATAAATAATAATCTAATGATACTATATATATATATATATATATATATATATATATATATATATGCACACTATTTATTATTATTAATGAATAAAAAAAAAACTGAATAAATATATATTTTTCAAAAATATTGAATATATGAATTATTTTAAAAACAAAATCAGATTAAATACACACCAAAGTTTTGAGAAAAGACAAATACAGAAGAAAGCACAGACCTGTAATTGTCGTAGTTGTGTGAGCTGTTTGCGCAGTTCAAATGTGTGCTGCTGCAGGTCCGTAAGGTGCATCTGCATCTGTGAACGGGACATCGCTATTGGCTGACAGACTCCAGTGGGCGGGGGGGGCATCAGGGCCAGAGGCGCTGACGGGGATGACACTACCAATCAACAGCAGCAAAAAGCATATATTAAACATAAAACTTACATAAAGACACATGAAATATTGTTTAAAATGTACTGTAATGGTGAAATCTGATCATCCAGGAAACCTATAAGTCATTCTACTTTAAATGTCTGTTTCTTAAAATGTCTAATTTTCATATAAACCACAACAGAACAACATAAGACATCTGATTCTTTGACTTGATGTCACATCCAAAAACAAGCCCAACACAACTCAGTACACACTCCATCTACGATACGTTGTATTCATGCAACATACATTCAAATTCAGACCCTTATGTTTGCATATACATTCACACTGTCATATAATCTCAGAAACAGACTCTGATGTATTTATTAGATCCTTTTAAGAACTGGAAAAGGAAGAGAAAATATTACACTGACATTCAAGAGTGTTAGTGGGAGTTTCCACAAACAACAAAAACATTCCGGGATAATCCATTAGACAGACATATATGCAGTGCTTATAAAAGCGTACACCTCACTGGACTTTTTATCCTACATAATAATAATAATAATCATTATTATGTATTTAACTGAGAATTTTGTCACTTGTAAAACAAAGTGCTTTATAACTCTAAATAAAATATGTATGAAATTAATTAAACATAAAAGTCAAGGAAGGAGAATACTTTTTATAGACACTGTATATACATACACAGAGGGTTTCCAAACTCCAGGATCTGGGATCCCGAAAACAAACATTCGATACACACTCCTGAGCAAAATTGCAATGCACAAATCGCAATGCAACACAATCTGTAATGCAACAGATGTAGGGGAAACCGAGAAAGTGACAGACAGCCAGACATACAGTAATATACCTTTTTTCTTTCTAAACCTTCCAGCTGAAATAAATAAAATATCACCAGTTAACTGTCCCAAAATAATATACTCTAGTGTACAATCAATCAATAAAATAAAATATATACATGCATATATTATTATGACAAGATAATATGTCAGATTTATTCATTATAAATTATAATAAACATTATATAACATAAAAAAAACATTTAAAAATATATTATTAAAAATAATAATGTATTTATTATAATTTATAATTAATCTGACTTCATATTTAATATAAATGGAAGTCAGTCTATTTATATTAAATACTATATATTGTCATATTTATTATAAATTATAATCAATAGACAAAATAAACAATATAAAATAAAGATAATAAATAAATTAAAATATTAAAATAAATTTTTATATAAATAAAATATTTGAAATTCAATATAATTATATATATATAATATATATATATATATATATATATATATATATATATATATATTACTTTGAAATTATATATATCACGTTATATTTATATATTAACTATTTATAATCTATATATATATGATCTATAAATAAATATATATAATATTTGATTATATGTAATTAGGTTATATAAAATATATTAATCAGGTTTAAAATGTTTACATGTATAAATGTTTAGAACAGGTTTAAAAACATTTTTCACATTAATTTACATTACTGACACTCACATCATGAACGTCAGTCATGGACTACTACTATGAAACACAAATAATCATTAGCTAATGTAAACCAATCCAAACGAGCATGATTTTAAAACTGATCATACTGCGGTCCTCGAGGACTAGCTCTGCTTCTGTCGTTTAGATAAGCATTCTTCAGTGCACCGCACAGTTGTGTCTTATTAACACCATGCATGATTCACTCATTTAATGACCTGTTAATTGATACGCCTATTCCGCATCACTTAAATATTCTCGCGAACATAATTAGTTTAGTAGCAGCTTTTCTAAAGCACAAACACTTCAGGCCTTGTGGAGACATTACAGTCACCTATTGATGTCAATAAGATTAATTTTTAACCTTATAAACTGAACAATGCTCAAGCATTAATATGATAGGCCTATGTTTCATTGTTTTTATTTTGATAGCGTTTGTTAGTGTGGTATTGTGTAAATCATGCACAGGAACAAAGATACCGAGCTTTGAAGAAGAAAACTACAGGCGACAACACTGATTCATTATTTATTCAGATTACGTATCTGTCAGGATGGATGTATTTATTTAGAGCTTTTTCCATCCTCTAGATCATCTTAGATATTTGACATATTTTAACAGTGTTTGCCACAAATTCACACACATTCAAACAGTATAGTACTCACTCTCTGGTGCAGAGCAGTCGCTCGCTGTTTCTGCCTTCTCACTGCAAGACAAACATATTAAACACATCTTCATGGAGAGACAGACACACACACCACACACAACACACACACACAGATAGACACAACACAGACACACACAAACACGCACAGACAGACAGACAGACAGACAGACACAACACACACACACCACAAAACCCACACACACACGACAGACAGACAGACAGATACACACAGACAGACAGACAGACAGACACACACACGCACACAGACAGACAGACAGACACACACACACAGACAGACAGACAGACAGAAACAGACACACACGCAGACACACAAAGACAGACAGAGACAGACACACACACACAGCAACAACAAACACACACACACAACACACACAGACAGACAGACAGACAGACAGACAGACACACACACACACACACACACACACACACACACAACACACAGACACACACACACACACACACACAGACAACAACAGACAGACAGACAGACACACACGACACACACCAACACACACACACACACACACACACACACACACCACATGTTGTTTTTGTGACTTATGAGGACTTTCCATAGGCGTAATGGTTTTTATACTGGACAAACTATATATTCTATCCCCCTACACTGCCCCTATCCCTAAACTACCCCTTACAGGAGACATGCTGGATTTTAACATTTTAAAAAAAACATTGTTTTTTATGTTTTTTAAGCTGTTTGAAATATGAGGACGCATGCAATGTCCTAATATTTCACGTGTAAGTTGTAATACCAGTGTAATACCCATGTCATTATATCACATATATCACAAAAACAAGCACACACACACACACACACACACAACACACACACACACACACACACACACACACACACAGACACACAACAGACAGACACAACACGACACAGACACACACACAGACACACAGACACACACACACACACACACACACACACACACACACACACACACACGCACACGCAGACACAGACACAACAGACAGACAGACAGACAGACAGAAGCCCCTTTCACACAGAGATTCCGGAAAATACACGGATAATGTGACCCGGCATTTGTCCCGGGATTGTTTGATTTCTGTTCATTCACACTGCCAGTGATTTGCCGGGATCTGTGAGTGCTTCACACACAAACCCGTTAATGTCCCGGAAAGCCGCGTGACGTCAGGATTAGACGTGTAACGTACGCGTCGAAAACATGTGCACGCGCGCACCTTTCCACAGAGCTGGCGAACGATCGCAGCTTCAGCGCGGATTGTGAGGAGCTCCTGCCTCTGCTTCTTTCCAGTTTGCAGACATTTTTTCGTTCTTTCTTTGTAGATGACGAACACAAACTTTCTTCTAAGAGCAACAGAGTCGCGCGATGGCACATGCGTCATCACCATGACACACCCCTTACGGCATTGGTTCTGGCTTTTGTTCACACAGCGCGCGTTCCGGGTCTGAACACGGCAATGTTACTAGGTCCCCAACCCGGGATCGATCCCGGCATCAATCCCGGGTCGTGTTTGCGTTCACACAGAAGGCATTCTGGCAATTTGCCGGGTTCAAAGTGCTGTGTGAAAGGGGCTAGACACACAGACACAGACACACACAGACAGACAGACAGACAGACAGACAGACACAGCACACCGCACAGACACAGACACAGACACAGACACACACGCACACAATTTACATGCTATTATGAGTTGCATGGACGTGCATTAGTAAAAGAACCACATTAAAATGAGTCAGTTTCAGGTTTGATATTCAATGGTATTGAGCTGAAGATCAGATTTCTTACGGGCTGTCTGGTCCACGGGTCAAAACACTCTGAACCAGTCCGGTTAGACTCGCTATCTGCTTCTCCATGGCCTCCATACGATCTCTAAAAATATCAAATACCATTATACACATACAAAATTAGTCAAAATTAAAGTTAAAGCAAACCATGCTGAAATATGGAGCCCTAAAGGGACATGGTGATGGGAAAAATTGAGAGGGGAGGAAAAAATATTTGAGTTTGCCCTAGAAAGTTTGCTCACAAAACTCTTACATTCTATTGCAAATCTTTTTACGTTCCCAGAGAATCCCATTACAAAAAACCAGTGGGTGGATTTTTACCATTATAGGGTGGTTGTGTCCACACACTGCCGAGTCCGACACACATTTAACTTCAAACACCATGTAAAAGTAAATTTTGCATAATATGTCCCATTTAAGTGGTATGACTACCAGCTATTTAGGACGTTTCAGGAGAGTAGAATTGACTCTTACCTGGTTTCTTCATTTCCAGGTAATGAGCCGTACACTGGCATCGGCCCCCCGTCTCCTCCGGGGCCCCCAAGCATACATATCTGCTCCAGAGGTATTCCTCCGGGACGATTCTTGGGGCTCTCTATGTACACAGTGCCATCTTTCCGAAACCCATGTCTCCCAGGGGACCCTCGTCCTGGGTGACTCCCGTACGGGTCCCTGCCATCAGACAGTTTTTGAGGCGAGGCTGGAGGTAGGGTGCGGAAACCCATTGTGGCATATGGATCTGCATATATGGGACCACCAGCCCTGTAGAGGGCGCCCTCGAGCTCACACTGCAACGCCGCAGCAGAGTATCCACCAATTGAGCGTACAGATCCACGGCGGTAAGCCAGCGCTTGCTGTGAGGCCACACTGAGCCGAGGATCCTGGACCAGCGTGTACGGGTCTGCGTATATCGCTTCGTTTTTTAGCAACACCACGCTCTTCGATGATGATGTGATTTCCTCATCCGGTTTCACATCACGCCGTTCCAGAATTGCACTTGGCGAGGAGCAGAATGCAGGGTGGGCCTGCTGGGGGGCGTGGCCTCCTTGGTGGGTGTGGTGTTGTTGCTGATAGGGGTGGAGCTGTGGCGATTGATGGGGACCCGCGTAAGAGGACGGACGCCCACCAGTGTAAGAAAGACGGGATTGGGAGCGCGACGGAGAACCAGAAGGAGAGGAGGAAGACGAGAGTGTGTTTAAACGACGCGTGGGAGATGATTCCCTCGAGGTGTACACCAGCTCTCTCTGGAGAGACAGACAGGATGGAAAAGAGGAAGACAGGAGGAAGTAAATGCATATGACAAGATAAATTCACAGCGTCAGAACAGATCAGTGCTACTGCATGTTTTCTCTGTCACACACACACGCACACACACACACACACACACACACACACACACACGCACGCACACACACACACACACACACACACACACAAACAGATTCTTCATCATGATCATCTCTTTATCTCATCATTATACTGTGAAAGTGATGTAAAAAAAAAGTATCTTATGCTCATCAAGGCTGCATTTATTTGATCAAAAAAATCAATGTTTTCTATTTTCTATTTATATATATTTTTAAATGTCATTTATTCCTGTGATCAAAGCTGAATTTTCAGCATCATTACTCCAGTCTTCAGTGTCACATGATCCTTCAGAAATCATTCTAATATGTTGATTTGATGCAAGAAATATTTATTATTATTAACAATGTTGAAAACAGTTGTGCTGCTTCATATTTTTGTGGATTCTTTGATGAATAGAAAGTTCAAAAGAACAGCATTTATTGAAATTAGAATTTTTTTTAAAATCATTTCATTTTAAATTTTTTTTAAAATCAATTAAATGAATCCCCAATCTTGAATGGTCCCATTAAGTTTTAACGGTAGGCATATATATAATTTTGTGTTTTAAGGTAGAAAGCATGAATTACCTTTGTATAAATAACAATTTATGAAGAAATTGTATATCTAAAATAAAAAAACATGCACTTAATTTATGAATATTTTTTCCCATTATTTAATCTTTTTACCAAATAGTTGTTTCTTTTGGTTTTTAGCTGCCTACATTTTGGCATAAAATAAATGATCAAATGTTTGTTCCACAGCTAACCGAAAACTTTTCTCCCACTGTCACACACACTCACCCGCAGGTCTCCGTTGGAGATGTGTGCGTGGTGTACGGGGTGGGCTGCGTGCTGTGCGTTGTAGTGTGTGTCTCGTATGGGAGCTTCTCTGCAGTAAATCTTGATGAGGCAGCGGTCGTGAATGTCACGAGGGTCCTCCAGCTCATAGAAGATGTTGCGCGCCTCGTCCTTGATGAGGAGAGCCGTGCCGGGCGAACGCAACGCCCCCATCGTCAGTTTCTGAGGGAACATGTGCACGATGAGTGCGTGAAGCGTCTCCATGCTGGTCAGCTCATGAGTGATGTGCACACGCCGCGTCTCGTCACCAAACTGCAAAAACAACACCGCTAGAAAAAAGACAAAAAAATATACATTTAGTGTAAATCTGATATTCCATACAACAGCACAACTGTGAGTCTGATGTTGCTTTAATAAACAAATGATTTATCCATACACATCATTATTGATTTTTTAAGAGATTATAAATAATCTTTAATCAAAATAAATTTCCCTCCCTCTTGCAGCGATATCTCTAATCTTCTCTGATGATGTGTTTATGGTGATGAAGGGGGCGGGGCAACCTGTCACTCACATCAGATCCACCAATAGCAAACCACAACCAATTTAATCAACTTCCCATTGACAAGTCCCGCCCTAAATTTGTTCTTGTTCCAGAAGCCATTTCACTGTGATATACTGTTTCATGCCGACTTTAATATTGACTAACTGACATTTCAGAAACATTCCAGTCATATTAGTCAAACTAACTGTATATAATTGATTTTGTCAGACTCAGTCTGGATAGTTGCATAACTGCTAAGAGTGTAAAAACTCCCTCGTCGATCCAGCCAGAACATTTATCTAAATTAAGCAGCAAAAATGGCTCATGCAGGAAAATAAATGTATATTTATGTAGACGCTTCATTTACCTTGGATTCAAATGATAGTTTATGCATTCCCTGAGAATCAAACCCATGACACTGATGTTGCTATATCACCATACACTATATTTTTACCAATATTTCAGTTTGCTTAAGATTTATGCATTCCAATTGTATGAGAAAAATGTCATCATTTTTTTACTTTTATACCTGCAAAGATTAAAGAAATGTACAGTAAAGACATTGATAATGGTTACATAATTTATAATGTTACAGTTTCCACAAAAATATTAAGCAGCACAACTGTTTTTAACATTGATAATAATCAGAAATGTTTCTGGAGGATCATGTGACACTGAAGACTGGAGTAATGAAGCTGAAAATGCAGCTTTGATCACAGGAATAATTAAAATATATTTAAAATATATTAAAATAGAAAGCACAATATTACTATTTTTACTGTATTATTTGATCAAATAAATGCAGTCTTGGCGAATAGGGAATTACTTAAGAAAGTAAGACTTAAATCTTACTGACCCCAAACTTTTGAACAGTAAAAAACTAAGAATTTATTAAGAAATTGCTTATAATTAATTAAAATGGAAAACTATTAAAACAAAATATATAGGTTTTAAGCAATACAGTATGGTAAATGGCAATGAAAACTTTGGCAATTTTATTAATAAATAATAAAAAAAATTTAAAAGTAATATAAATCAGTTTTTAACTTAAAACATTTGACTTTTTTGAGCATATTAACATGGCAATATTTACTTCAACACCTACATCTCAGTATTTAGCATTAATGTCCTTCCAGAGGACAGACAATGTGAACTAAAGAGGTTAGCCAATCAAGACTGAGGTCATTTAAATACAACAGTAAAATCACATGGTGCAAGAAAGCTTGACTAACATAAAAAACAGAAATAAAATGTCATAAAAGTGTCCATGTGGCACTGTATGTCCTACCGGGTGCTCTTAGTTTGGCTTGGCTGGGCGATCGTGCCATTGGAAGACTCTGTCTGAGGATGTTGGAGCGACTGAAGCCCAGCGGCAGCTCAGCGTCGGCCATGCTTTCCAAACTCTCCGCAGACGCGTAACAGAGTCGTCCTCCTGCCTGCTCGCCCAGCGACTGCTGCTGCTGGAGCCCCGCCGGGCCCCGTGGAGTCCTGGCCTGCAGGAGGGGGAGGAACACTTTTACAAGGGCAATGATACTCTGTGATGGGAAGGCAAAAGACCGTCGAGGGGAAATTAGGATGTGTGTGTGGAGTTGCTCTAAAGTAGTGAAAGGAAACCCATACAGGCAAAAACATTCTCAAATCATGCTGATAACATGATCATATCGGCTCGACTGCTGCCGTCACTGAAGCAAAAGGACACAAACCAAATATGAAAACATTCTTGGATTCATAGCTATTCACTGAAATTGTTATACTCGTATAGATTTACACTGTTGTGTAAATATTTGTACAAATATTTTTGAAAGAATGCTCACCAAGGCTGCATTTATTTGATAAAAAATATAGTAATAATATTGTGGAATAATATTAAATTTTAAAAGAACTGTTCTCCATTTTAATATATTTTAAAATTTTATTTATTCCTGTGATCAACACTGAATTTTCAGCATCATTACTTCAGTCTTCAGTGTCACATGATCCTTCAGAAATCATTATAATAAAACAGTTCTGCTGCTTAATATTTTTGTGGAAACCGTGATATATTTTTAAAAATTCTTTGATGAATAGAACATTCAAAAGAACAGCATTTATTTGAAATTTTGTAACAATTTAAATTTCTTTACTGCCACCTTTGATCAATGTAATGCATCCTCACTGAATAAATGTGTTAATTTATTTAAAAATAATAATAATTGAGCCCAAACTTTAGAACAGCAGTGTATATTGAAACAGAAAAATCCATTTAAAATATCCACTTTAAATGAATTTTAAAATATTTAAAATATAAAATCAATCTCAAATCATAATAAAAACTAGAGCTAAAATTTAAATAATAGCTATAATACAAAAAAGTTAGCTTACATGTTCCAGATATGTCCTAAAATAATAATCCAGATTGTTCAAAAAGTTTAACAGACAGAGAAAAATCAAAACTGTGATTCAAACACTAATTTTCAAGAGGAAATGTTTCTACTCACACCAATATCTGCTTTCTAAATCTTAGTAACACACACGTGGAGGTCAGAGATGTGGCTGGACATAACAGTGAAAGTTTGCAGTCATAAGAAACACACTCCTCCTGATTGGCTAAGACTATGAGTATTCTACCCAATCAGAATGTGTGAAGTCTTGAGTGACAGGACAGATGTTTGCAGCTGTGCCCCTCCATGCCAAATTGTTAACGCTCCTGAAATGCCATTCTACTGGGAGATGTAATCGGGAATGTGTTCCAAGTTTCAAACATCTATACAAACCAAATAAATGTACCAGTTTGGCGATATATTGCAGTTATGAATATGATTCTGGTGAGACTGCATCATGCAAAAGTCTCAGCATCATTGATTCTGTCTTCTGTCTCTATGGGCTACAGGTTAATGGCTTCACAATAAGTGTGAATTAACCTCATTTCCCTTTAATAAACACATTAATTAGCATGACAGCATCAACATGACAGCTCTCATTGATTGAGAATCTGTGTGTGTGTTTATGTGGCCAGAGAGGGAGGTTTGCTATTGACTTGACAACAAAAAGAGAGTGATTGATCCTGTAAAATATCAAATAATAGACCGATTCTATATCATATATGTTACACTAGGCGTTTATGGCTTATATAGGAGTATGATATAGTATAATGTGAAACGACTAACCTCCGCACACTCACACACCAGACACACAAGTAGCCGACAGACAGACTTTGATCTGATCTGAGTTTGCACTGAGGTTCACATCTTGACTTTTCCTGAAAACTGAGATTTACAGACAGCATCGAGTGGGAAGTCGAGTCCTTGTAATATTGACCCAGCTGTCATACGGATGCAAAATTGTTCACCTCAGTCAAAGGCCGCGGATCGATTGATCATGGGAGGAAAATGTTAATCCAGGACTGACATCTTAGGCACTGTGCAGTATGTCAGAGCTGTAGGGACTCGATTTAATATAAAGAACTGACAGCTCATTCAATAATGCAAATGTGTAATGCACAGATATACAAAAAATATAGATGTACACACTGTAAAAAGTGTTCAGTTCACTTTTAGTAAACCCGTTGCCTTAAATTAAGTAAATAAACTATGTTTAATTGAAAAAAAATTGTATGTGAACTTCACAATTCCACATTACATATTTTTTCGATTAAGCATGAAGTTTATTTACTTAATTTAAGGCAACGGGTTTACTAATTTTTTTCAAGTTAAGTCAACTAATCACTTTTTCCAGTGCACTATATACCTTTCAAAGGTTTGAGGTAAGATTTCTTCAATTCTTTCTGCATTTATTTGATAAAAAATACAGTAAAAATAGTAATATTGTGAAATATTATTACAGTTTAAAGTAGCTGTTTTCTATGTGAATATATTTAATAATAAAATGTAATTTATTCCTGTGATCAGAGCTGAATTTTCAGCATCATTACTCCAGATCCATTTTTTCAGGATTCTTTGATGAAGAAAAAGCTAAAAAAACATCATTTATTAGAAATATTTTGTAACATTATAAATGATTTTTATGTCACTTGATCAATTTAATGCATGCATCCTTGCTGATTTTGTTGTTGTTGTGGAAACCGTGATATATATATTTTAAATTCTTTCATGAATAGAACATTCAAAAGAACAGCATTTATTTGAAATTGAAGCAGCACGACTGTTTTTAACATTGATAATAATAATAAATGAGCAGCAAATCATCATATTAGAAGGATTTCTGAAGGATCATGTGACACTGAAGACTGGAGTAAAGATGCTGAAAATTCAGCTTTGATCACAGGAATAAATTAAAAATGTAAATATATTCAAATAGAAAACAGTTCTTTTAAATTGTAATAATATTTCACAATATTACTTCATTTTTTATCTTAATAAATGCAGCCTTAGTGAGCAGAAGAGACATAAATCTTCCCGAACTCTTTTGAAAAGTATAATGTATCTAGTGTATCGTAAGTCCTGCAAACACTGGGTCCTTTTTAAAATATTTTATTGGATTTGTTACCTTTAACATGATTGGACAGTGGTTGAAAGGAAACAATTTAGAGACGAGGGATTCAGGGATCAAGAAATGACCCTCAAACTCGGGTCGTCTGCACATAAGCGCCCCAGTACGATATAAACCCGCGCATTAATCTCCAGATCATCGGCCACATCCCCGGGTCCTTGAGCAAGACACTTTACTCCAGGCAGAACTGTCCCAGCTATAAATGCATTTTTAATTGCCCAGTATGAAGTGTCTAAATGGCAACTAATTATAAAATGTTGAATTTTTAAAAGTCTATTCATTATTGATATCCACTATTAATATTCAGACCTAACATACGCATGTGAGAAAATCCAACAGCGATGAAAGTATCATGGACAGTTCTCTTGTAGTCCAGCATGCCGTGAGCTCACTGTTACACCTGGGGCCAATTTAACTAAAGCGAGCCGTGCTTTTCCACACACCAGAACCTGTCAAAGAGCTTACAAGTGTCAGCCAAAGAAATAGAGATTGTCTGCAGGGACAGAGCAGACTAAGACTTAAAGTTTTTTGCTCAAAAGAATCTCAGGAACACTTCAGATCGAAGGTATGTCTCCGGGGAGTTGAATTAGACTATTAAGGCCTTTACCTTGTTACAAATTGCAAAATACTCTCCATCCACACTGGCATTTTCCAAGTTTCTTTTACACATTTGTAAAACATTATTAAAGGGCCCTGTGGAATACTTGATTCTGATTGGTCAATCGCAACATCCAGCGGTAGGTTATTCCCCGATAACAACTGGTAAAAACTGATAACGCAAGCTCATACGGGTAACTGTAGTCAGCGCTATACACTTGCTATAAGTTTTTTCTTCATGGAAGTTTTGCATTTGGTGAGCTAATAAAATATTAAACCGTTCCGCGTCTGGGTTTATTCTGCGATAACAACCGGCTGGATGCACATTATCCCTTACATAAAAGCTCACTGAGATGATCCCTGAAGACCAGACATAATACAGTTCTCATGCTATTCTCCTGGCACCATCATAGCAAAATATCTCACTTACTGGTGTGTCCAGATTGCACTTAATCGACATCCCATGATCTAAAACACAATTGCTCTCATTCAAGTATTTTTGTCTTGTTTTCCAGTACAAATGTTTAAAAATGTTTTACTTGAGAAGCAAACTGATCTCAGATAGTAAGGGTCTTGACTCAATATTTAAAGAACTCTTTATGCCAAAAACGTTTAGGAGAAATGTCTCAAATAATTGCATAATACTCGTGTTTAATGCGTTATTTAAATTTTTATAGTAACAAAGTGGCCTGGTTTCACAGACACGGCTTAGATTAAGCCAGGATTAGGCCTTAGTTCAATTAGGGCATTTAAGTAGCTTTTATTAATGTGCTTATAAACATTACTGGTGTGCCATCTTGAGTCAAAGCAATGGCAGTGACATATTTTAAGATATTTCAGTGCAAGTTGCTTTCAGTTTGCTCAATAAAGCATTTTAGTCTGGGGCTATCTTAAGTCTTGTCTGTGAAATCAGGGGAGTATGTTTAGGAGCTGTTTAAAGCAACACTATGTAACATTTTTTACCTTAAAATAATGTTTCCAAAATCGTATCAGTGGTTCATCAAGTCGTAACAGGGTGAAAGGCACTTCTGCCATCGCCTGACGGGGTCTGTGTCGCTTTTACTGGCACTATGTAACTTCGGGTTTCGGGTAGGAACCCGACCACAAAAAGAACTACAGAATTCGACTGCTTTACGTCAAGCGCTACAACAGACATTATTTCGTTTTTCTTCGTTTCTGATGTCGCAATACATCATCCTTTCATGAAATCATGTAACATACTCTACCTTGTCTGTGGACATCATTCATTCTAAAGCCGGTGCTGGGTAAACAGCGAGCGTGCGTGCGACGGTGGACTAAATTATTTACGACAGCGGCGAATGGACAATTTCGTTTCCAACCAGTAGGGCGACCGAAGAGGAAAAGTTACTTGGTGTTACTTTAATTCATAAAATGTAGTCAAAATAAAAAAACAATAAAAAAATGTAATTAAAACTAAATCCATAAAATGGTCCCATATAGGAACCACGAAAATGTTGTATATGCCTGAAAGACCCCTTTAAAGTTCTACATAGGGCCTGTACTTCTGAGAGTGTAGAGAAAAGTAATGCAATTCAAATATAACCGGATTAGAGTAGACGTGGTCTAAAGCTGTACGGCTTGACCAAATCAGGCCCAGGATGCCCTGTAGGGTTCTTTAACACCCGTCCTTTCTCTCTCTCTGAGCCTGTGAAAGGTATATCTCAGGTCTGGAGGAGTTCCAGCATTGTTTCAATGCCAAAGATAGGAGATAAAGAGCTGCTCTCACTTCTCATATCTCAAAGACCTGCAGAAGTCCGGTGTCGTAGGTTGCCTTTACAACAGAGGTGAGTCAGTGCACTGGAAGCTTGTGGAGGAGTTTGTCTTGAAGGTGGATTTCCAGGAAACGCATAGAGTCTATAAATAAATAATTTGCCATATAGTTTCCACAATAAATGTGTAAATGTTCCAAGAGCTGGCTTATCGCAGTATGCACTGACTGATCCTTCAGGAATCATCGTGCACGCTTTAAAGCCAAATACTCCCAGTGAGGAAAGATGGAGCATCATTTCACCATTCATAGACCAGCTGAAGTATTCATATATTTCATTCATTCAGTGCTATTTTGTGTCATGCATCGTTTAGGTTTAGTGCACTGTGCGCATATATTGTGATGTTTTGCATCTGAATTTTTCCTTGAGGATCATTAAACCACACAAACGTACATGCAGAAACACAGATAAACACGCATGTACATATATCTAGAGAGGGAGAGACATCTTACCTTGAAACTCCAGTAATGTGGTTGCTAAGAGAATAAAAGAGGGACAGAAACGGGAAAGAGTAATGAGTTATACTGCAGTTATATCTGTATAAAAAATATATGATCAATAACTTATGACATGTTGCTTTAACTCATCAAAATAAGCCATTTTAGGACAGTTTAATGTAATTTAAGTTGACATGACTTAAACATCCAAACAAGTTGATTATACTTAAAAATGTAAGGCAGCAACTTACATTCATTTAAACACATACACTAGAATATATAAGTTTGGAGTAAAGAATGCTTTAAATTGATCCAAACTGACAGTAAACTGCAAAAGATGTATATAAAATCTTTCTATTCATCAAAGAATCCTGAACAAAACTACAAGTTTTCTACAAAAGTATTAAGCAGCAGAAATGTGTTCACCATTGATAATAATAAGAATATTAAAATGATTTCTGAAGGATCATGTGACACTGAAGACTGGAGTAATGATGCTGAAAATTTAGCTTTGACATTAGAGGAATAAATTGCATTTTAATTTTTTTTTTCAATACAAAGAATATACAGTAGTCAACATTTGGAGTGAATCAAAAAAGTTCATCAAAGTTGTTCTAAGACGAGAACGGGTATTGTTCAAAATTCATGTATAACTTTGATGAAAGGTTTTGATCCACTTCTACTACTGTATTTTAAAATGTAATAATATTTCACAATAATTCTGTTTTTACTGTATTTTTTTATCAAATAAATGCAGCCTTGGTAAACCTAAGATACATCTTTCAAAAACTTTTACTTATACTTGAACTCTGTTCTGTGATTGACAGGTGCTAGTTGCCAATAAAACCAATGAAAAGCAAGGAAGTCCCTAGAAAGCATTTTTAAACATATTCATACTCATATTTCACACAAAAAGTAAGAAAAGTTCTTGATTGTGTCAAAAACCAACGGCCATTGACTTAACAGTGTTTTTTTTTTTGCATGATTTTCAGACTTCCAGCTTCACATTTACTGATCTTGAAACGAATCATGTGACCTTTAAAAAAAAAAGCAAGCAAATATTAATGCTTTCAAGTGTAAATAAATTTAAAACCAATTTCATTGTTTCAGCCAACCACACAGGATTGTGGGTTATCCTGACAATGATAGGAAGCACACATCTGTGCAACCCCTGGATCTGATCCTGATACCTCATCATTTTTCAGATTTCGGACACAGCCCATTTGAAACATTAAAAAAAGTGCTTCTTTGACATCTCATACTGGTGGCATCTCAAAACATAATTAAGTGCCTACAAAACATTTCTGCCCAGACACGTTCAATTGTTCGATTTAAACGTACAGTATGTAACTTTTGGCCACCAGGGGTCACTCAATCAAAATAATAGCAAAAGACGTATTCTGATGACGTCGTGAAAGAGCGTGTGCTCATGGGAGTTGTTGTCGTTGTCGAGAGAGAGAGAGGGAGCGCGCGCGCGAACCAGCTATACGATGTTCATTGGGACACGCGCGATCTGTCATTCCCCAGCCATCTAGCATCTCCAGCAGATAACATGTTCACTGACGAGGTAATGTGTTTGTTATTTATATTATATCTCTATTCTTGTTACGTTTAGTTACGGCTATTAACTATGTAATGCCATTGTAATGAACACGGGCGCTCTGTCGCTCCCCACATTCCTCACTCATTCTAACTTAGTGTTTTTAAAATCACGTCTCTTCGAACGGAGAGATATATGAATTATCAGGGCTATTGAATCAATATTCCATCTAGCTAGTATTAATAGATGTTAAAAAACACGGTCACCTTTCGTTAATAATTATAATTACGTTTATACTATGATATTGAAAAAGATGGTGAACTACATATGAAGCTACTTTCTGCAGCTAAGTTATATCTACAACAAATGTGAATTTACATTATACTGTACATGAGAGCTAGTCCGTCTGCGTTTTACACATGCCATCATCGTTTCACAACATATAAGTTACGGATAGATATAGTTAGCTGAATGGGTGCTTAGTTGTTTATTAGAATGCAAGCGAGATCGGCATCTCTCTGTAGTTCCAGTTTGTTACGAAGCTCGTGGAAATGCAACTCCAATGTTAACGCGAGTCATGTCTCTTCTCCTGTCCCAAACCCTTCTCGAGTCATTTCTGTCACCCGTGCGTTTCCGCTTCACGGATCTGCCTCCAGCAGCAGAACGTGCAGGCAAAGCATAATCATGGTCCATTATTGATATCCAACTATTGATTCTTTATCGTCTTCTTTTATTTTAGTGACGTGCGTCCGGTGTTTACATTTGCGTTTGGCGGTTTTTCGCCGGGATCCGCACGAAGTTAGAGAAACTAGAGGTTTAATGACGTCATAGACGTCAAAGGTTATATGACGTCATAGACGGGCGACGAAACGGAAATAAGGACACGGCCCGTGTCTTCAAATTAAAATATAAATTTCTCCGGATTTGAAAGTTGGTGGGAACTTTTGGGATAATGTTAGTACACAACTAAAATAAATATATAACATAGATACAGTTATTTTTGGTATTTTGAAAGCCGAAAAGTTCCATATTGTGCCTTTAAATGTCCTAAAATGCTGTCTAGGTCACTACGTTCTGAGATACTATTTAGATAATCGCTAAGACCAGCAGAAGTGTGTGCGCATCAGAGCATAACGCAAATGCCAGAAGCCACTTTTTAATACACTAATTCACACATCAGAACACACACATACATCAACAGAAGGCTTTTAGTTACAGTATCTGTAGCTCAGACATTAGATGAAGACCCACCCTGACCGACACAACAAGCAAGCCCACCTTCCTCATCACATTCCTGTCCCTCACTGTTTATGTCTATCAAACATACCCACGTGTGTGTGTGTGTGTGTGTGTGTGTGTGCGTGCGTGTGTGTGTGTGTGTGTGTGTGGTGTGTGTGTGTTTGTGTGTGTGTGTGTGTGTGTGTGTGTTTTTCTCTCTCTCAGAACACACACACACACACACACACACACACACACACACACACACAGAGACAGACACTGCGGCAGGCCACACCTGCTTCTATACTTGCATGTCATACAACCACCTACACCGTTGCTATGACGACACAGACCTCTACAACATCACTACAATTTAGCATATTCAATTCAATGTGAAATCAAAACCGTCCCTATTTACTTTCATAAAACACATTGCTGATGTTATCATGCACATTTCATCTGTCCTAGCTATTCTACATGAAGAAAACATCAAAAAGGCCTCAAACTAAGAAGATGACCAAGAATTATTATTATTATTCTAATTATAAAATAAAAATTAATGCAAAAATAAAATTACCTTGGAACTGATTAGAACTATAAAAAATAAATAAGTTAAAAAAATAATAATAATAAAATAATAAAAAAAAAATTAAATAATGATAAAATTAAAATGGTATGCAAATGTGACCCTTTCCGCTTTACTTTTGTAAAACACATTCCTGACTTACTGTGCATAATTCATCAGTGCATATTATTCTAGATGAAAAAAATGTCAAAAACCTTATAAAATTTTTTGTTGTTATTAGTGCTGTCAAAGTGATTAATCGCATTTACCATAAAAGACAATGAATATATACTGTATGAGCATGTATATTGTATATATAAACGTACACATATAATATTATATATTTACGTTAGATTCACGATTATTTGCGATTAATCCATTTGACAGGATTAGTTATTATTATTACTATAATTATTGTTATTATGAATCATTATTATTCTTACTATTAATATAAATGAAATCAAAATATTTATGGGAAACAAATAAATAAATTACATCTTAAAGTACAACTTTTAAAAAATGTTCTAGTTCATTTTTTCTCAAAAAATGTTTTCTAATTAAAGGTGCAGTGTGTGATTTTTAGCAACATCTAGCGGTTCGGTTGCGAGTTTGCACTAAGGGCTCAGCCCACCGCTCACCCCTCCCTTTCGAAGAAGCTACGGTGGCTAAAACAGGACAAAATACGTCGTCTGAGACAGCAGAGAATAGCCAGAGTAAGCCAAGTTTCTGTACCACAGTCCATAATAAACCACATCATGGATAAAGTTTACAAAGCCATAGTCAGGTGAGGATCAACGGTCTTAATATATAATATAATAATAGTAATCAGCTGATTGTCTCACGAACGTAACCAGCACATTTATCCCCACATAGCAAACCCATAATACAGCGAGGGAGAAGAACCACATGAAACTATGCAACTATATATATTTTCTAACAGGGTAGTAAAAGTTTAGCTGGCTAATATGAGCTGTTACTGTGACTGAGCTGGTTAAAACGTAAAGCCTTGTTTACACTGGATGCGTCCGCATGAGCCCAAAGGTGCGCGCGGCAAAAATGACGTGATTGTAACAGCGTACGCCTCCGCATCCCCTAGACACCATTTACTACACACAATAGGCTTTTTTCCTCTGATTTTGGAAACTCGATGGAATTAAAATGCTTCCAAGATCGACTTCTCGACCGCGATCGACGGGTTGGTGATTCCTGTGACTGTTTTCCGGTCAATGACAAGAGTACTAATCAGCTGTCTCACGAATGTAACCAGCACATTTATCCACACATAGCAAAGCCATAACACAGCGAGGGAGAAGAACTAAGTTACATGAAACAATCCAACTACATATTTTACACCACTGACAAGGGAAAAGTCACTACTCACGGTGTTTATGGCTAGCTCAGCTTTCTGCGGCTTCTCTTTCAAGTTAGTGACGAAACGCCTGTCTGTGTGTTCGCTGTCGGCTACGGTAGAAACATGACGTCACAATATGTCGACCTTCATAGAAGGGGGTGCCCGCGGTTATGTAGATATAAATGCCTCATTCTAAGGTAATAAAAACATTACGGTTTATTAAGTAAGTTCTTTATACACCACTGAACACATAGTTATGGATGTCATATTGCATTTCTGTTAATAGATACTCAAATTTTTTACACATTGCACCTTTAAGAAGTCAAAATACAGAAGTCAAACAGTATGTGAATGCTCATGCTCTCAGGTCCCACCATCATACATGTTCATACACACATGCACACGCGCACACACACGCGCACACACACACACACACACACTTAGCACCTGATTACTTCCTCAATGAAACATCAGGCTGTCAGTCTCTCTCTCCCTCTTTCTTTCCGTTCACTGTGGATTCCTCATGTCCTCATAGACTGATGAAGGTATGATTAATTCGCTCTATTGTCGGTCGACTCTCTCCTGCTAGTCCTCCGCTCCTCTTCTGCACTTTCTCCATCTATGGACTCTAATAACCTCTTAGTTCCTCTACCTCTACAAAGCCAACAATGAAATCATAATTTACCCTATTTTCTTTAACACACGCTCCTGGTCTTACTGTGCACGTTCTTCCACAGAAAACGCTTTGTCATCATGATTGCCTGAGCAAAACAAGTTTCCCTTTTGGCTAATTGTTAAATGTTATTGAACTAACCAACAGCCAAACAACTATTTAGTCATTGCACTGTTGTAATGCATGAAATATGCCACTATTAATGCACTAATTTAATGCCTGTTAACATTAAGGTTATTGCAATAATACATTTTAAGAAGCATTACCATTGGGATACGTGAAGACTTGACCTTCAGCCTCCACGTCCCGGTCAAAAAGCCTCCTCAAAAGTGTGTGCCGGTGGAGTTTCAGGAGGGGATCATCACACTCCCACAATCCACTGCAAACTCACATTCTGATAGAGTACGTAAAATCGACTCCTGGTTGATAAAGCCAAGTCCTGCCCTACATGTTCTCTCGTTTCATGCACAAACGCGTCACATTCTGGAGGTAAAAAGCGAGTGGCGTTTCATGTTGTCTCTGTCCTTCAGTGGTTTTCCTCCCTCGGTGTCTCAGTACGCTCCTGCTATATGCCAGCTAGCTATGTGATATCATCGATTTCCCTACATGGTCTCGGTTGCCATGGTAACGGTAGACTCCCTTCTCTCTCTTTCTCATTCCAGTGGTGTTTGGAGACGGTGGATGCAGCCAAATGGGCAAATATACAGAGCAAATACAAGGAAGGATAGATAGATTACAACTTAAGGAGGAAAAAGAAAGAGGGAATAGATCACGAGGAGAGAGAGAGAGAGAGAGAGGAGAGAGAGAGAGAGAGAGAGAGAGAGAGAGAGAGAGAGAGAGAGAGAGAGAGAGAGAGAAGGCAATGTGACAATATGGCTTTACACATAACTGCAAATATAAGCTATTTGCTTTTGTAAAGAGAATTGCATTGCTGGAGCATTCAAAAGTTCCGCATTCATGATGTCAGGCTGTTGTTGGTGGTTGCCAGGGTGTTGCTATGCGGTTCTATGGAATTTTAGAATGTTATTGTTAAATAAAACAAAAGGTTAAGTTACATTTTGTGGGTGAAAAAAAAAGATCAGTTGTCTATTGTCAATAGTGCAATGTAAAAAGCACTGCTCACACAGGAGTCACTTTCAATCTAAGAAGCTTCTATTTGTCAGCGCAGCGAAGTCATGTGACCAACTTGAAAATGAGCGGAATCTGCCAGGTGAACTTTTTCACTCTTATTCGAATCCCGTGAAATGACCGGATTTCAACCGCAAAATTTTGCCAATTAATGGAAAATGTGTTTGCACCTTAAAAAATACTAAAAATATTGTTGTTAATTTAAATGAAAAATATTAGATGAAAAACTTAAACGAAATAATTAGTTTAAACTTTTCCAACTAACTGAAATAAGTTTAAGTAATAAAATTACTACCAGAAATAAAACTAAAACTGAATTAAATAAGTGAAAACTATCTAGAAATATTTGTCAAAAAAACAAAAAGTAATAAAAATGACAAAAGCACCAAAAATGACTAAATTAATTAAATAATAATATATATATAAGCTAATTTAAAATAAGTTAGCAAATAACACATATATACTGTATATATTTACAAACTTTTATGTATGTTAAAGTTGTGTAATGACAATAAACAATTGATCTTTTGGGCTCACAAAATTTGCTGAAATTTCTCTAAGTGAAATTTCACCTTTAGTTTTAGTTAACAATAACAACACTGCCACATCGTTCCAATCCAGGACGAGCAATAACAGTAGAGATGGTTGACTAATCAAGAACCAGTCCACTAATAAAAAAGAAAAGAATGACTGCAAAGAGGAGGATGTTGAAAGAGATGATTGGAGGTGGGAGGAAGAATGACAGACAGAAGAGAAGAGAGGAACAGAAGAAACCAGGACCAAAACAAGCTGAAAAACACTAATCAAAGGCCTTTTCAACATTCATATATCATGATGATAAAATATAATCATTAAGACTCAACATATCTGGAGCACTTACGCTGATCACTAGACCTGCTCTGTTGACATACACACACTCACACTCTGTCACACACTCACACACACACACACACACACACACACACACACACAAACGCGCGCACACATCTTTGTGGGGACTCTTTATAGGCATAATGATTTTTATACTGTACAAACTGTATATTCTGTCCCCTTACACTAACCCTACCCCTAAACCTGCCCATCACAGAAACCTTTCTGCATTTTTACATTTTCAGAAAACATCACTTAATATGATTTATACGCCGTTTTCCTCATGGGGACCAAAAAAATGTCCCCACAAGGACAAGGATTTCAGATATTGCTATCTTTGTGGGGACACACACACACACACACTCACATTACCTGCTGCTGCTGCCGAGCACAGTTAGTGTTGACCAGCGTAGCGGCGTGTTGCGGAGGGTATTTGTTCCTCTGATGCTCCATGTCGCTGCTCTTGTGGAGTTTAGCGAAGGCCTCCATGTCGGGGTTGGAGAGGCGGCGTGTGTTACTGCCCAGTGTGTGATAGCGCCGCTGATATTCTGCATCTTCCCCACGCAACATCACAAGCACTTTATCTGCCGTTTTTCTTCTAGTTCTCCCTCTCTCCTTCTCTGTCACAAAACTGTGAGGTGAAAAAAGTAAAAGCAAAAGGTTAAGAGCTGGATATCTGGTATGTTAGATGGAGCCATTCGATATATATACACACACTAAACGGTGTGCAAGATTATGATAAGAGCATTGTACTTGAAAATTTAATGTAAAAAATGCCAGGATGGCATGATATTTCTGCTGTATTTTATTTTTGGTAACACTTTATTTTAAGCTGACATAGTTATATGTTCATACATGTACTTAGTAATAACAGTTAATTATCCATTATTAAAAGTAACTAACCCTAAATAAATCCCTAACCGTAACTCTATAGTAAGTACATGTAGTTAGTTAATATTACTCAATAATTATTTGAGTAAGTAAAATGTAAGTACGTCTTTTTTTTGGTGCATGCTTTTTAGGCTAATATTACCACCCACAACCACTTAACTAAAATAAAAAACTGAAAATATACAAATAAAAGCTCTTTAATAAATATTAATAAATACTATTATTGTATAAATAATACTAAAATAACACTGGTAATTGAGTACTAACACTATGATATGGCCAACAGACATTTCAATTCTGATTTTATTTGCATTTAACCAACCCAAATTGATTTTTTAAATTGCTAATATTCCAATCCCTAGATTTTATGTCCATTCAAGTCGTAGCATAAATGGTGCACCATAAGTGTTTTCAAATCACTATTGAGCAATAGTAGTATTGCAAACATAATTAGCAAATATTATTAATTAAAAAAGTATGGCTAACATGACTGAATGAACTGATCCAATAAAGTAATTAATGAAGCAACAGTGTAATGTGACAGTAAAAGACGTGACATTCGCATACAGTTAAACCCAGTAGGTCTTCACACATGCAGTGAACGATACAGTCATATCTCTCAAGCTCAACGGGAGGGAAAACTGCCGTGTTCAATAGGGAAGAGGAAATCATGGATGTAGATAAGACTGGGAGATGGTGGGTCGGAAATTGTCAGCTGATGTGATAAAGACTAAACATGATAAAACAGGCACGATGTCATACCTACCTCGCCTGGCAGCCCTGCGCTGATGGAAGAATTATGATTCGTGTGTGTGTTTGCTGGAGGATCCGGCACAGTGAGATCTAGCACATGTCAGCCAACACTAATGCTGTCTGACCTGTCAAACTGAGAACCTCACAGCTTACAACCTCCGGACTCTCTCAGCATACTGCTATTAAGCTGAGAACGATGCCATGCACGCATACTGCAAATGTTGAAATTTACTATACAACAAAAAAGTGAGATCCACTGTGCTTACATCTGAATAGCATTTACACTACAGCCAGAATCTGAGCTCTCAAATAATAAAAAAGGAGCACAGATCAAGAAAATTATTTGTTGAAATGTGTCTGCAGACAATCCATATGTAAATGTGTGGTTAAAGGGGCTATGTGTAGGTTTACTTAAAAAAAATCTTTAAGATAGAGTTTTCATTTGTACGTTAATGAGCCAACCATAATGTAATAGAAAGAATGACACCTTGAGTGTCCACCACGGTTGCCTCTATCAGCCTGTCGGCTCAATTGATGTGGAGGCGTCGGGTCTGAATTGGCGCGAAAATTCACCAAATGTGACGTCATGCGCGTTCTAGTCTACATCTGTACGGCAGCCATTAGTAAGCAGCGGCAATCGCTAGCAGTGTTTCAAATGGACTCTGCGGACGGAAAGAAGCGACCAGCCTCCAGCACAATCCAGACACACACGGAAACTCCTCGTAAGTAAAAAAAAAAAGGCGTATCTAGTGCGGCCAACGAGCGTGCGCACCGAGAACGAGCATGAGACTGGCTGCAGTTTCTCTAACGGCCACTGGTGTCAGTAACGGTTCGAAATTTCAGAACTTCCACAATGCTCCTTTAACATAAAATTTAAAGTGGCAGCTGATATAATTATTATACATACAGTTTTAGCTAATTAGTGCTGGAACTAAGGATTTTTTCCCCAACAGATTAATCTATTGATTAATCGAATAATCTAACGAGCACGCTGATGCATCGTTCTTCCAGCCCTATAATAATAAAAATGTAGTGCTGGGCAACGATTAATCGCGATTAATCGCATCAAAAATAAAAGTTTGTGTTTACATAATATATGTGTGTGTACTGTGTATAATAAATTTTTATATATAAATATACACATATGCATGTAAGAAACATTTGCATGTATATACTGTATATACATTTATACATAATTAATATTATATATGAATATAATATTTTATATATAAATAACATATTTTCTTAAATATATACATGCACATGTGTGTATTTATATAAAAAATAATTATACACAGTACACAAACATATATTATGTAAACACAAACTTTTATTTTGGATGCGATTAATCGCGATTAATCGTTGCCCAGCACTAATATTAATTAATAATTTTGGACACACAACAATAAAAAACTAACTAAATAAAAAATATGATAACTACCTAAATAAAAAAAATAACCAACTAAACTAAATATTGACCAATTAACCAACCAAATAACCAACTAACTAAACAAATTACCGACTATAAATAAATAAATAAATACTGAAATACTAAAAAAAACTAACATTTAATCACCCTACTTTAAAATGATGTGTAGCAGCCTGCACTCAAGACATCTAGCAGGTCGAACATGAAAATATGGAGAAAAACTCCAAAGACAACATTTACAAAGAAGAATGTTTTTCTCAGTGGTGAAGACACAACACCCACCAAGGAGCCCAAAATAGAGGCCCAAACTAATAAAGACACCCAAAACAACAAAACCCACTGAAGAGGTGTGAGATCAAAAGGAGGAACCATTATATTAGCACACCGCAGGGAAGATGGATACAGCGTTTCAGAGACTGAGGGGAATGGATCTGATCTACACAAGTGCGCTTACACCTCATCTACACCAGAGCAGCTGTTAATAATGCGATGGACAAGTGGGCGGAGACTAGAGCAATCGACCAATGAGAGAGTAGTTAAGTTGTTCTCTCTGTTTTATACAGAAACAACAAGAATTGTCTCAAACCAGTTTTTTACATATTCAACAACAGAACTCACTATTTGAATATTGCAAGATTTTTCAGGACCACAAACACATACAGTACATAAAAAAGCACAATAAATGTAGTCCATACAACTTGTGCTCTATATTCCAAGTCTTCTAAAGACATTTGATGCCATTTTAAGCTGAAAATAACAATATCAGGAAACAGAAAGCTAAAGTAAAAAAGGTAGCACTGTAAAATACTCTTCCATCTCACTATGATTGAACGTTCTTGGGACTGAAGTCATGTCTGTTGGTGTGTAAACAGTCTACCCAGCTGGGCTAACATATTTTCCCATCAGAAGGCAAAGAACACTGAAAAGCAGTCTTGAGGTGAGCACACACAATTAACATTTAATAAAATTACAGATCATTTATTCATAACGCTATTTGGAAGAAAACTAATAACTGGGATGGAGTCAACTAAATAATATAACTGCAATAGAAGATAGAAATGTGATGTACTTACAGTTTTTTCCATTCCACTGCTCTACTTTTCCATTCTTTTTCTATGTAAACATAATCTACACGTTCGTCTTTGACCACCCAATCACAGCCAAAACAAACTCAATCGCAATTCATGTGTAGCATCAACAGTGGCAGATGAGATATTAAGTGTTATTTTAGTATCACTGAAATAATATTATAGTTTAGTATTAGTATTATAGTATAATAATTATTTCCTCTTCAGCAAAAGATATGTGTTTTTCACTTAAAATCAAAGACTTGACAAAGAGAGAGAAGTTTTTTTTTTTTGGTATCATATGAACTATAAGCAAGCTACCAGGACTGACGGGGAAAATTACACCTTGATGGCCACAAGTAACCTACATTAAAGCAATGAAATGTGTAATTTCTGTGCCACTAGGTGCACCAAACACAATAATAGTTATTATTTCCAAACAGGCTTCCTAACCTACCAGCCATTTTGTCCCTCCCACATGCCAATATTCAGATAAATATTACAGGTAGTCCTGCATTCACACCAGTGGTTGAGTCAGAGCTTGAGATGTTATGCCAAACAAAAAGAGCAATTTTAAACCATTTAAAGTCTCTCCATGAATTCAAGCATTGTAACAAAGTAAAACAAACCATTGTCGTAACCAATCAGCAACTAGCAGAGCACTTCAGGATTTGCAGGTTTACATTTACATTTAGTGGACGCTTTTATCCAAAGCTACTTATAGGGACATAACCAACCCGTCAAAGAGCCAACAATATTCCCAATATTCCCTAGATTCAATGTCTCTATGATTATTCTCTGTCCTTGGGTAACTGCAGACATCATGCAAGCATCTATAAGCATGACAAATTAACTAGTGATCACTCATCTAATGTCTAATGTGTGTTTGTGTGTGTGTGAGAGTAGAGTACACAAAGATTGATAACAGCCCCATTTTAATACTCCTCAGACAGACACATAAACCAAGTGTGCCGTGACAGTTGTTTCGACCCCCGGAGCCTCTAAGCAGGTATGACCGATCGGCCGGAAGTGTCCGGGGATTCTGGGAACTCTCGCCTGAGGGGAATCAGTAAAGTGGCCAGGCGATTAATGATCCCTTGTTTAGTGTCATGAACAGATAAGAAATGATGAAAGCTGAGAGAAAAAAATATAATATAATAAAATATTATATTTCTGGAACACAACCAACCTATAATGGTAAAAATCCACCCACTCATTTTTTTTATCTCCATAAATCATAAGCAGTGTCTGAGAATAAGACATTCGCAGTTTCTATGCAAAGTGATGTCACATACAGTAAGCTTAGGCCCCGCCCACACCATGTTTATCAGCAGCGCTCAAGTAAGAAATGTATTCTTATTAAAGCTACTAAAGTTATTCAGTCAAGAGCAGTTAGAATTTATTTTATTGATATTAACAGCATATATATCAAGTACTGTATATTACGCTGCTTTCACATTAATACACAGATCTAATATACACATGCCGTTTCTTTACATAACCGACTGTGTTTGTGTGAAGTTAGTCTCGCGTAGCCAGACCTTCAGACTGACGGCTGAAGGTCTGGAATTCATAGCAGCTTTCCTTGGCCAAGGCCCGCCCATAAGGCCGTTTGACCGACATGTCAAACAACCAATTACAGTTCGTTTCGTTCAGCGTCACGTATCGGAGCGTGGAAATGTCCCCACAACAACAGACCGGCGTGCATCAAGTCAGTCAGCATAGAAAATCAAAGAAGGAGAAGAAAACAAGCAGTAAGTCATTGCTGATTACGTTTACTGATTACTACATTTACTACGTTTAGCTGATCTTGATAAATGCTCGTTGTCACTCATGTAAACACAACAGTTTTTCTACCGCAATCACACGTCTGCGCTTTGTTTCCCGGCGAACCGAAAATAAACGCGACACTCGCGCCCCCCCGGAAATCCGATGAAATTCAACCAATCAGATGACGACTTCGACATTCCTGAAGTGTTTCCAGTTAAGTGTACCATGATATGCATCAGACGTTTAAGCCTAGTTCACACTACATGATTTTAAGCCCGATTTAAGCCCGATTTGCAAATCGTTGAGTCGCCGACAAGTCAGGGTGTTATCGCGTGCAAATCGCGGGCGATTAGCGGAAGATTAACGCTCGCCAATCTGTTAGTGTGAAAGAGCCAACAACGCATCAAAGACGCTCACAGACACCTCGCAGACGCGTCGCCGAGCCCAGAAAAATATCTAGCATGCTAGATATCCAGAGCTGTCGCGCGACTCAATCTCAGTGATGTCATGAGCTAGAGCCAATCAGAGCAAGGCATGGGTTGAGGCAACCAAAATAATATGATGGATTCGGCTTTGTTATTGGATGGCATTAGCATTTATGATAAGAAATGCAATAATAAACATATTCACCAGATTTTTCAAAAAAGAGATCTAATGTGCCCTAGAGGCAGATCCCATTGGGCTGCCTCTATTGGAAATATTGAATGGAGAAAAGCGTGGTTATTACCACATAAATATTTTATCCCTAACAAGACCAAAGAAGTCCACTTTAAAATATTACATAAGATATATCCTGTTAATGCAACGGTGTCCAAATATATTGATATTTCTAGTACCTGTTCTTTTTGCGGTGACGAAGATGAAACATTAAAGGGGACATATCATGCTAAATCTACTTTTTTAGCCCTTAAATGCCTTTTGTTGTATATTTGGAGTGTTTATAAGTACAGAAAAGTTGAAATCAGTCTCTTCGGGAACTTCGTTGATATCTTTATATTCTGTTTTGGTCACATTTTTCAACCGGTTTAGATTTTTCTGTAATCTATGACGTTTTGTGAACTATTACGTCAAAGTATTTGCAGCGGAACTGCCAAATAAGTACATCGACTTCCGGCCAAACACTTTGAGCAATCCGCCATTTTTATTTCTCGCTGCAATTTTGTAGTCCAAGTTCAAGGATGCAGAAGTTACGAGAGGGTACGTCAAAATGTTGGGTTGTTGGATGTAGCAACCCACACGCTTCATTACACCGTATGCCAGCATCAGAACCTCTTTGAAGTGCCTGTTTGAGTTTTAATTTTCACGGAAATGTACCGACATTTGTGGGTAAAGTCATGTTTGTGTGCGCGAAGCACTTCATGGATAACTAACGTCACTTCAGCAACCTCCGCCAGTATAAAGAAGGATTTGCCGATAAAATTCGTCTGATTGAGGGGTCAGTTCCTTCTATCTTTGGAGACGACGAACAAAGCACTTCGGTAAGCTGTAAATAACGTACTACATTCTTAAAACACACGGTGGTCATGGTTTAGCAGTTGTCTTGTTAGTGTGCTTGTTTTAACAAGAGAAATAATCGACTTTTCTTTAATTGTTTATAATATAACTTATATTTTGTTTTGTGGGTATTAAATAGTCGTTGTAAATCATGCAGTATTGTAGTAGTTGGCATGGATGGAGAACTTACTGTAAATACAGTACACCATTGCGATACATCCATATGAAGACGTTGTTCTGCAGGTTCGTCGTCTTTATTTTCATCTCGCTCCGACTCTGGCTCGAACATGTAAGGCTTGATGGACAAGTCTTCCGTTGTTGACATTTTGTAACAAAAGTTTCTGTTCCACTAGATAATCGTATCTCTGCTATAAAACTACAAAAATTGCCGAACGGGGTGGAGTTGAACCGAGTGTCACCTCTGCGAGCTGGAGAGGGGGCGGGGTATGAAGTGTCGCATTTGTATTTAAAGAGACCGCACCAAAACGAGTTGATCTCAGACGCACATCAGAAAAGCGGTAGAAAAGTGGCCTGTGGAGCTATAATAATGAGGAATTCAGACCCAAGCATTGCAGTTCTGCTTTAAATAGACCACAAATGTATGATTTATATGTAAAAAAGGAACGATTTAAAAGCATGATATGTACCCTTTAATACACTTATTTTTTTCTTGCAAATTGGTTCAGAAATTTTGGTCTAGCATATTTTCTCATTTAAATAAAACCCCCATTCATGCACACTCTTTTAATTTGAAAGATATTATTTGTTATTATACTGATTCCCACACATCCAAAGAATACATTTTTAATTTTTTTATTTTATTTGGAAAAAATTTCATCCATAAACAGAAATTTATGGGATCACTTCCCATTTTCTCACATTTTTTGGCTGAAGTAGACTCACTTCTTAAATCTTTTAATTTAACTAGCAATAAAAAATGTGATAGATTCCTGAACATATATGAACAATTATTTTGTAATGGCTCTGATATTCAGGATTAAACAGCTTTATATCATATATTGTTTATTTTATTTGTATTATTATTTTTATGTTTTATAATTATTTTTATGGCACTTAATTTGGAATTATCCTGTATAATTTGTCTTTTGTTTTACCTCTTTAATGTTATCCTGAATATATTTGTATATTTACACGTTTCTTTAAAAATTGTATATTTTACATGTTTCAATAAAAAAAAAAAAAAAAAGGCATGGGTTGAGGTCACCGGGTAAATACCGGTAAATACGCGAAATGCGCGATTTTCAAACAAACACGACCAAGACGAGTTTACAGAAAGATGAGCAACATGTCGTCAAGAAAGCAATGGACTCAACAGCAAATTTTAGGAGCAAAGTTTAATCGAACTGTGGAAGGAGCATGAATGCCTTTATGATGTTGGACATGAGATGTGAGAAAGAGAAAAGGTGGATGGAAATTACAAACGCCCTCAAACACCCAGGTAAAGCAAAATGTTATAGGTTGAAATGTACATAAAATCTTACTGTAATTCTGTTTATTGTCATTTCCGGTTCGTTTTATCGCGTGATTTTTCGTGACAAAACGTGGTTTGTAGACGAGATAGAATCGTTGGGTGACAGAGTTGTTGTCAAATCCTGTAGTGCGTCAGCTCCAGTTGCGGATCAATCACGATGTGTCGTTTGGTGTGAACGGCTCAACAACTTGAACACTCCTGATTTCACAGATAGCAAGTCATGTAGTGTGAACTGCACAGTTCAGCCCTACGTTTTAAAATCATGTAGTGTGAACTAGGCTTTAGCCAACGTTCCGTGGGCGTGACGTCTGAGGCTGAGACTAGTGTGAAGTGAACTCTGTGTTTTTGACATAAACTTGTTTGTATTTGACAGTATTTGACAAACGCAATAAGACATGAAAGATAACGTAGTTTAATACTCACGGGACGCGCAGTCTGAAATCCAGCTTTCTGTTCTCCTGTTTCATGTGTGCGCTCAAATAACCATATACCAGAATGATATGGCTTTAAAACGCATGCAGATAATAAACTTTCATGATGATGAAGAACTGTAATGTCATGTAAGCGTGACCGCGATAGAGATGATAATAATCAATACCAAACAGATGTTTTCGTTTTTGGCAGAGAATCAGAGGCACGAGCTGTAAAGGCTCCGCCCTCTTCTGCAGCTCATTTGCATTTAAAGACACATGCACGAAAACAGCATGTTTTTCCTTCCACTCAAAAATGGGCATTTACAACATGGTGTAATAAATAATCTGTGGGGCATTTTGAGCTGAAACTTCACAGACACATTCCCTGGACACCTGAGACATACATCTTGTAAAAAGGGGCATAATAGGTCCCCTTCAATGAAAAAATATTCAGAAATCAGTTATTTATTTGACTTATTAATTCAACTGTAGGAAATGATATGAGTAAAAAAAATAATTGTTAAAATAACAAAATAAAAAATATATTATAAAATATAAATAAAAAACAAATAAATAATAAATACATCCAATTTGAGAAAGGAGAACTATTATATTACATATGTCAGAGACATGTTGTGATTCATTTTCTAGTCCCTTTTCAGGCCTGAGAGTGTAATAAGAAACGCCCCAGAATCCTTGACCCTGTCAAGCGATTCTGATTATGACATCACATCACATGGAGGTCATCACTCGTGGCGGTGACATCGCTATTAAACGCTCTCATGGACACCGTACAAACATTGTATGTCATAGACTAGAGTGAGCAAACAGGCTGAGGTGTGTGTGTGTGTGAGAGAGAGAGAGAGAGAGAGAGAGAGAGAGAGAGAGAGAGAGAGAGAGAGAGAGAGAGAGAGAGACAGAGAGAGAGAGAGAGAGAGAGAGAGAGAGAGAGAGAGAGAGAGAGAGAGAGGAAAAAAGAAAAAGGATTAGTCATACTGAGTTTAATAATATACTACTGTAAAATGGAAATCTAAAAGAGGTCCATCATCTACAGGTGTTTAATAAAGCAGCCTGGCCCTGGACTGTGCTGGACATCAATAACCTAATAGATCAATAATCTAGGACACAGTAATAGAGAAGTTCATCTGAAGACCCCTTAATAAGACAATGAAAATGAATGAAAATATGAGAATATATGAGAAATTGATAAATGCTGTTACATCAACTGCATCCCAGCAGTGAAGCTCATGTTGTTTTATTAAAGGGATAGTTCACCCAAAAATGAAAATTCTGTCTGAAATTACTCACCCTCATGTTGTTCCAACCCCGTAAGACCTTCGTTCATCTTCGGGACACAAATTAAGATATTTTTGAGTCAATCTGAGAGCTGGATCACTCCTCCGTGAACGTCACACGCATCACACACATGACCAGCGTCGGCCAATAGTGAGCCTACGTGTGACGAACAACACAGAAGTGCTGCGCTGTTACACTACGTGAACTGACTCGAGGCCCACAGAGAAGGAAATGAATAGTTGAAATAAAGTCGTTATTTTTGGTTTTTTTGCGCACAAAAAGTATTCTCGTCGCTTGATAAACTTAAGATTGAGCCACTGTAGTCACTTGGACTATATTAACAATGTTGTTTAATGACTTTTCGGGGCCGGCAAGTGTCAATCCCTTAGAAGCCTATGGAGGAGTGATCCAGCTCTCAGATTTAATCAAAAATATCTTAATTTGTGTTCCGAATATGAACAAAGGTCTTACTTATTTTTGGGTGAACTAACCCTAAAGTTCGACTTGGGATTTCATCAGATGAGGAACTGATGAAATGACATGAAAAAGTTGGGAAATGTTTTTAACAAATAAAAATAAGTCTAAGGGTCTTGTTTATTAAAACGTGTGATTAGATTTGATTCTGCCAAAAGTTTGGGGTCCGCAAGCTATTTTAATGTTTTTGAAAGAAGTCTCTTCTGCTCACCAAGGCTGATTCGAACAGGAGATTCACGAACGTGCATCTCAGGACAGAGCAAGACGAGCATTTGTGCTAATAATACTTAAACGGTTTTATTTATTTTCGAAATGGCGCATGGTTTCGCTAGATAAGACCCTTATTCATCGTCTGGTATCGTTTAAAGCCCTTTGAAGCTGCACTGAAACTGTCATTTGGACCTTGAACCGTTTTGGCTACTATTGAAGTACATTATATGGAGAAAAATCCTGGAATGTTTTCATCAAAATCCTTAATTTCTTTTCGACTGAAGAAAGAAAGACATGGACATCTTGGATGACATGGGGGTGAGTAAATTATCAGCAAAAGTTTTTTAAAAAGTGAACTAATCCTTTAATATCTTATGTGATTTTTCTTTTCAAGCAAATGTTTCTTGATTTACGAATGTTTAGATATGTGTATTGGAAAACAAGACTAAAAATACTTTGCAGTGTAGTTCACGAGTTCCTCACGGGAAATTAGGACGCAAGATATGCATGATCCTAAATGAAAGATATCATGATACTAAAGTGATGATGTCATCGAGGAGATTAACAAGCAATCATAACTTGCAGCTGATATTTCAGAGTACATGAAACACCTGCTGGAAGGTGAAAGTCTGATTAGATTCTAATCAGCATTAGCTGAAAAAAAAACAGCGGGACATAAACACACTTGCTAAAGTGGAGGGTGGAATAAAACTTGAACTAATTCTGCTTGTTATGCGGCACACAACTTATTACGCACACACTGAAGAGGCAGGTTGCTTAGGGAAAATAACGAAGAAACTATCTAATTATAAGTATCAGCATTAAATCATCGCAGCGACGACTGAATGTTAATTAATTCCGCCGTGAGGACAAGCCCATATCACGGAAATCGTCAGTGGACTGAGATTTCACACCAGTAGATTTAAATGAGGCACAAAGTCTGACCCCACGCCACTACATTTTAATTAACATCTCTCTCTCTCTCTCTCTCTCTCTCAGGGGTCTCACGGCAGAGCGAGATCCTCTTTAACCTTTGACCTCGTGACAGACCGCCCACTGAAGGCTCTAAACGGTCAGAGATTGAGGATTGACACTAATGTAGCCGTTTTCAGGGTCAGTATCCTCCTGAGATGCCCCGCGGAGTGTCAGAGGATGTGTTTTAAATGAATAACCAATCCTATCTGCATGGTTCATCAGCAGTAAAACATGTTTCGCTGACCTCAATGTCATCTAGCGATACTGGAAAACAGATTTAATGGCTACTTATGACAGCGGAGACGCTTTTAAGCATGCATGTAAAACAGTCAGCATGCATATGATTCGCAAGACCAACATATGGGGTCACAGATGTTGTGTGAAAGAAGACCAAAGCTAAATATGCATACACATTAACATGTAACCATTCAGTGCAGTTTGGGCTGAAAATTAACAGTATGGAGACAAGTCATGTTCAGTTTTATCAAAAATGGAAGTATAAATTACTCTATGAACTTATGTTACTTCAACTGATATAAGGTCCACACTAAAGATTCTTTATTGGCATTTTTGGTTCCATGAAGAACAATTTTTGCATTCCACAAAAGTCTTTTTTTTTTAATAGTGAAAAAAGGTTCTTTTCAGCAGACTGATCTCATGAAACTGCGTATGTATGACACGCCAATTCGTATTTCCATTTTTGGCGTGCTATCAACACGCATAATCGCTTTTCAGCGTGTTTATGAACGCCGTTGACTTAACGTTACATTACTGTATATATAAATATATGACCTACCCCAACCCCGTCCCTAAACCTACCCGTCACTGGTTAATACCATTTATGAGTCTTTCCCTACCATCCTAGTAAGAAAAATATCGCTCCCCCAGATGTATATCAAAATTTGGCTTTATTTCGGTCGTATTTTTAACGCGTGTACATACACCCTGAATCACTCAGACATAACGGCGTAGATATACACGCATACACGCGGATAGCTCAAAATGCGTATAAATAACACGCCACTTGACTTGAAAGTGGCGTGTATGTTTACGCAAAAGTCATGATGTCATGTTGTTTTCAGAACTGTTCACTGAAAAGTTCTTTGTGGAACCAAAAAGAGTTCTTCTATGGCATCGCTGCGAGAAAAAAAAACCTTTTGGGACCTTTATTTTTAGATAGTTTGTAACTCTATATTCATTTGGTTGTACCAAGACCCTAGCTAGGTCATAAGCTCCCCATAAAAGTAATGCATAGTCACATAATATGACGCTTTCCTCAAATTCATGAGCGAAGTTGTGTTGAAAAGCAGGACATTTTAGTTTATCCTGTTAAAGGAATAGTTCACCCAAAAAAATCTGTCATTAATCACTCATCCTCATGTCGTTCCAATCTTATAAGACTTTCTTTTACCTTCTGAACACAAATGAAGATATTTTTTAAGAAATCTGAGATCTTTCTGTCCTCACTGACAGCTACACAACTACGTAAAGACATCATTAAAGTGATCCATATGACTCCAGTGGTTCAACCTCAATTTTATGAAGCGACGTGAGTGCTGTTTGCGCAAAAAAACATAATTTACCACTTTCATCTACAAAATATGAATCTCCAATGCGCTCAACGTCTGCTCTCGCAGGGACAGAAAGCTCTCAGATTTCATCAAAAATATCTTCATTTGTGTTCTAAAGATGAACGAATCTTACGGGTTTGGAACGACATGAGCAAATTATGACAGAATTTTCATTTTTTGGGGTGAACTATCCCTTTAAGGACCGTTCCACAGGTGCATATACAAAAATTGTTTATGGTTCACTAACACATATAAATTAGCATAAATGTGTTCAGACTTTATGATCAGAATTTCTTTCCTAGAAGTGATAAATGCTAATAATTTCAGAGTTGTTTAGTTTGGCAAAACCAGTGATTATTTTCCCCAATGTTCATAATGTCTATATCCTACTTGTTCTCTGTGGACTGAGAACGACTGGTGAATCAAAGACTATCAGAGACATTTTTGAAGACCTTGAAGACTTGAATGCCATTGCCATTGCCACAATGCTAATTATACCATTCCTCAGTCAATCTCTCATATGTTTTACTAGTCAGAGACGAAGACATTGAGAACCCAAGAGGAAAGCAGCTGGCAAATGAAAAGTCTGAATGGAGGGATTTGAGTGCCCACATCTTCATGACATCAGAGCATGAAGAGACGATTTACAGGATTTTTGAGCATGTGTGCGTGAGGTACATGCGAGAGGTTTGAGCATTTAAAAATACGCAGCTCCAGAGGCATTTAACAGCCAGCGACTTCAAATATGTCCAGTGCAGGGAAGAGAGAGAGCGAGTGAGAGAAAAGGATGATGGAGAAGAGAAGAACGCAACCCACTTACTGTACAGCACCACTGCTGCAGGGGCCTTCAAAGGAAACGCTGCCCTGATATGAAAATCCATAATCCAAACAGTAATGAGAGAGAGAGAGAGAGAGAGAGAGAGAGAGAGAGAGAGGGGAGAGAGAGAGAGAGAGAGAGAGAGAGAGAGAGAGAGGAAGGGAGGGAGGGTGAAAATGAAAGAGAGTCGCTGTCTTTTCTGACAAGAATGCAAAGCCTCGCGGGACGAGAGACTGTCGTGTCAGATAATTGTCTGAACAAAACAAAATATTCAGAAAGAAGAAAGTACAACGCTTGTGTAATATAAATAGCCGACCGTTCTCAAATTGTGCAGATTGGTGAATATTATTTTTCGAAGCAAATTTTACCTCATGGATGATCAAATAAAATAAAATCCTTTAGGAGGGATTTTTTTGTATAAGGACCAGATTTTTTTTTGTATAAGGAGCAGAACTTCAGAGCTGGGACAGAAAAGCAGAGAAAGCAGCCACACAGCAACATGCTTATACATTAGAAATAGCATTGGCTAGTAGGTAACCACCTAGAACACCACAGAAACCTTTCAGAACTCCCTAAAATTAGACCATGATGCTCCTGAAGCACCCTAGCCACTGGTGGTTCTGAAAATATTTTAGCACGTTGCAAATTTAACATCTTTGCAACCACATAGCAACAGCTTGACAATTACCCACAAAAGAAAATGTAAAAGTCTATTTTACAATCTTAACTCTTAAGGGAGTGATAATGATGGACAGATCCATAACACAAGTGAACGACTGTAAAAACTCTCCTCCTCCTTGACATCTCATCACTTCATATATTACCGCTTCCCCAACAGCCTGACATCTTAGCGTTTGAAGCATTCAGTAGCAATAGCTCAGCGTAGCACTGGATCTCCAGGGACAGGGATAAAGATGGTTGGGAAGAATTTGTTTTATCTAGGGTGCAGTGAGATTTGTTAGCACTGTTAAGGGGAAATGTGGCTTCCCTGCAGACAGACAGACAGACAGACAGACAGACAGACAGATAGATAGATAGATTCAGAGTCCTTTTTTCATTTTACCCATTTACTCGTACACTACAGAATTGAATTGAGAATGAATTTAGATTTCAATTATATTCCTGAATTTTGATTGTGGTAACAAAAATAATTCAAATTTGAATCTAAGATAGATAGATAGATAGACATAGCTAATCAGAGCGATGGATGGATGATTGGATGGATAGATAATTAGAATGATGGATGGATGGATGATGGTCAGACAGACAGACATAGATAATCAGAACGATGGATGGATGGATGAACAGATAAATAATGGCAGAATTAGATAGACAGACTGTCAGAACGATGGATGGATGGATGGATGGATGGATGGATGGATGGATGGATGGATGGATGGATGGATGGATGGATGGATGGATGATGGGTGGATGGGTGGATGGATGGATGGATGGATGGATGGATGGATGGATGGATGGATGGATGGATGGATGGATGGATTGGGTGGGTGGATGGATTGGGTGGGTGGATGGATGGATGATTGTCAGACAGACAGACATAGATAATCAGAACGATGGATGGATGGATGAACAAATAAATAATGACAGAGATAGATAGACAGACTGTCAGAACAATGGATGATTGGATGGATAGATAATCAGAATGATTGATGGATGGATGGATGGATGGATGGATTAATGGATGGATGGATGGATGATTGGATGGATGATTGGATGGATAGATAATCAGAATGATGGATGGATGGATGGATGGATGGATGGATGGATGGATTAATGGATGGATGGATGGATGATTGGATGGATGATTGGATGGATAGATAATCAGAATGATGGATGGATGGATGGATGGATGGATGGATGGATGGATGGATGGATGATTGTCAGACAGACAGACATAGATAATCAGAACGATAAATGGATGGATGAACAAATAAATAATGACAGAGATAGATAGACAGACTGTCAGAACAATGGATGATTGGATGGATAGATAATCAGAATGATTGATGGATGGATGGATGGATGGATGGATGGATGGATGGATGGATGGATGGATGGATGGATGGATTAATGGATGGATGGATGGATGATTGGATGGATGATTGGATGGATGGATGGATGGATGGATTAATGGATGGATGGATGGATGATTGGATGGATAGATAATCAGAATGATGGATGGATGGATGGATGGATGGATGGATGGATGGATGGATGGATGGATGTATGGATGGATGGATAAATGGATGGATGGATGGATGGATGGATGATGGTCAGACAGACAGACATAGCTTATCAGAACGATGGTTGGATGATTAGATGGATAGATAATCAGAATGATGGATGGATGGATGAACAGATAAATAATGACAGAGATAGATAGACAGACTGTCAGAACGATGGATGGATGGATGGGTGGATGGATGGATGGATGGATGGATGGATGGATGATGGTCAGACAGACAGACATAGCTTATCAGAACGATGGTTGGATGATTGGATGGATAGATAATCAGAACGATGGATGGATGGATGAACAGATAAATAATGACAGAGATAGATAGACTTTCAGAACGATGGATGGATGGATGGATGGATGGATGGATGGATGGATGGATGATGGTCAGACAGACAGACATAGCTTATCAGAACGATGGTTGGATGATTGGATTGATAGATAATCAGAATGATGGATGGCTGGATGAACAGATAAATAATGACAGAGATAGATAGACAGACTGTCAGAACGATGGATGGATGGATGGATGGATGGATGGATGGATGGATGGATGGATGGATGGATGGATGGATGGATGGATGGATGATGGTCAGACAGACAGACATAGCTTATCAGAACGATGGTTGGATGATTGGATGGATAGATAATCAGAACGATGGATGGATGGATGAACAGATAAATAATGACAGAGATAGATAGACAGACTGTCAGAACGATGGATGGATGGATGGATGGATGGATGGATGGATGGATGGATGATTGGATGGATAGATAATCAGAACGATGGATGGATGGATGGATGGATGGATGGATGGATGAACAGATAAATAATGACAGAGATAGATAGACAGACTGTCAGAACGATGGATGGATGGATGGATGGATGGATGGATGGATGGATGGATGAACAGATAAATAATGACAGAGATAGATAGACTTTCAGAACGATGGATGACGGATGGATGATTGGATGGATAGATAATCAGAATGATTATCTATAAAATGACATTTAAACATCAATTCATGTTGCCTTCTTTCCCAGCTGGAATTCAAATACTGTATGTTCAAACGTGTATTGAATTCTGAGCAGCCGATGTTGCACACTTGTAGCATTGCACCACAAAGTCGTATTCATTGTTTTGCTGTCAGTTCTAGCATTCTGTAATCTTCTATAATATATTTGTCTCAAAGAAACGCACTATTGCTGCATGTCTGTGCGCTGAAAGTCAATGCATCACTGTAATCCATCAAACCACAGGCGGTGTGTGTGTGTATGCGCCCGTCTTCCTAATCCATGCAGTCTACAGGGACACACAGTAACGGAGCCTGTATCAGCCTCTTCCACCCCATCTCTCCTGGCACTCGTTTACTCGTTAGCAGAATCCCTCCTCTTCCTCCCTCAGTAGTGAGCGAGTAATTCCCGTCTCTTCACCTCAGCGCTAACCGAACACTGCCAAGAGCGCATACGTGTGGATGGAATGTTTTGGATGGTATCTTGCAAATGTGCTAAATCAAGTGTGAAGCTTTACAGTGTGTGTGTGTGTGTTAGAGAAAGAGAGAGAGGCTATGGTCAGCAAGAGCAACATTTGAGTGTGTCAACCTAATAAAATCACTGCGGAGAGGGCTTTTTCCTGCAAGGTATTGTGTGTGTTTGAGAGCGTTTAAATACACAGTTAAGTGTTCTAATCAGAAAGCACTTCTCTCTATATCTCAGGCTGAACACACATTCTGCCAGCAAGTCAGTCTTTCCCATTGCAAACACTGATGCGATATATAGTTTGAAGTATGCTTTGAATAAAAGCATCAGCCAAATACATGAAGATAAATGAATTCAACAAAACACAGACTACAGTCATAAATTTCTAGTACATAAAGGAATCATATTTTTCATCATACTAAGAAAACAATGTAGTTTCAGATCTCAAAACATCCTCATCAGTTCACAAAGATCATTTATGATCATATTGGACCGAATGCAATGATTGGACAAACATTTTATGGTCCTACGCCTTCCACAGATGATATATATATATATATATATATATATATATATATATATATATATATATATATATATATATATATATATATAAACATTTAGACCACTTAACTTAGTGATTACTATCAGGATGTGAAGAGCCTTTTAACCAGCATATCAAAAAATGGAACAAATCACCTACCGTGTCTTTAATATTTTCACAAACTGTGTATATACTGTATAAAGTTATTACCAAAAAATATTTTTCAAAAGCTATTTTATGTTTGTGCTTTTTGAGGTTGGCCGGATGTATCTGCAGGCTGTTTTGAACATGCTAAAAATGGGGACATTTCCAGGGACAGAACACCAAAAACAGGGACATCTGGTCACCCAATTTTACATTAAGTACAGTATGTAGGCTAAAGACCTTATATCCATTTTTCAAAAGACAACTACATTCTTAGCTTCCAAATCTTTTCTTGTCCACCTCTCTCTCTCTCTCTCTCTCTCTCTCTCTCTCTCTCTCTCTCTCTCTCTCTCTCTCTCTCCTCTCTCTCTCTCTCTCTCTCTCTCTCTCTCTCTCTCTCTCTCTCTCTCTCTCTCTCTCTCTCTCTCTCTCTCAACCTTTCTCCTCTGCGTCTCATCTAAATGTTCTTCCAACATCAGCTTTTGAAGCTTCATTGAGAGAGAGACAGATGTTCATGACATCCCAACATCCGCCTGCTCCTTATTCCTCTTTTTTGCTCCGTCATGCACATGCAACTTTTCTTTCTCTCTTTATCTCAAAGACCAAACGCACACCATCCCATCGAGACGCAAACGCTGTTGTGATGAGTGAAGCGTTACCATCAGACGCGACTCTCTGAGGTACGAGATGTACAATCAACAAACCATACGAATCAAGCAAGAAAACACTTGCCTGGCGCAGCGGAGCGGCCACTGAAAATACATGTGTTTCGTGTGCTACCGTCCCATGTTGTGATGGGTATCCGTCGTGTCAAAATACACAGATTGAGCTGCAAAGTCTTCAGGGATTTTGATGCATTTAAGGATCTAATATTACAGGGCAAACACTCAGACAGATGTTTAATGATGGCAGTCGACCAAGACTTCCATCATCGGCGTCTAACACGTATTTGTATGTTAATGGTTTGTATTGGAAGATCTTAAAGGTGAAGTGTGCAATGTGAAAAAGTTTCTCACAGCCCAATTTTAACATGCAAAAACAAGTAAGCCATTTGTAGGTTGGTTTTTCCCAAAGTGTGTGAACATGACTGTGCAACATTCAGAAACCTGTCTGGAAATAATCCCTATTTTCACAATTTTGGTGCCGCTAGACGCTAGTCGTGCAGCAATGAAACTCTTCACCTTATTCTGAACTTGTTTATTGTTTGACTAATATTTTTTCTGCAGTCAACTTCACAGAATTAATGTTGATGTCAAGATTACTTGCACAATTAAACAGCCTGTATTTTTCTAATATAGTTCACTCTTTATACTGCTACTTTTTGCTTATAGTTGTTAATATTAGGCCAGAAACATGCAAGAAAGATGGAAAAAAAATAGTTAAACATGTCAAGACAGGTAATGCATTCTGGGAAATTTTGACAAATTTTGTGACATTTCAAACAATCTATCTAATCTATAGTATCTTTCTTTCTATCCATCCATCCATCCATCCATCTGATTTGTATCTGACTATCTTATTTTATAGGCCGTAAACCTTCAAACAAACTGCAGCCTAATTTCAAATTCTGTAGGCCTATCCTGTTTGCAAGCTTAACTCAAATTTTATTTAAACTCAGGAAAGGGCATTCTCAGTTCAGATCAATTTTGCTATAAACATTTCAACAGTTCAACTAAGTTTTGACTAACCTGCTTAACAAGATTCTCTTAACGTTTGACCTAAAAGAGAATAGATACAGTAGAAGACAATCGTTTCACACTAATGCTCGCTGTGGCTCCCCTTGTGGCAACGCTGAGAATGCAACACACACACTGTAAAAAAAAAAAGTTGGATTAACTTAAAAAAGTAAGTTACCTGGTTGCCTTACAATTTTTATGTTAATTGAAATTAAAACTTTGAGTTAATACAACAAAGGAGATTGGTTTAATAAATAGAAACTCAAAATATTATGTTATCTGAACTACATTAATTGTCTAAGTTGATTTGACAAAATATAAAAAGTTGTGATAACAAATCATGAAAATAATTTTTTACAGTGCACTTATGTTGCTTTATGAAATGAGCTGAAACATTTCAGAACACAACAATGAATAAAATCGAGCTTGCTTTGATAAAGCTTTTTGATTTTATAGAGCTTGCATGTTAAAATTGAAATATAGTACAGGATAGTGAGTGACAGAATTTTTTTTTGTCATATTTTAACATCCGAGCAAAACAGGTTATCGGAAAAGAAAAGAATAGAAAAGAAAAGAAAAGATTGTAAGGTGGAGACTTGGTTCTATGAATTGATTGTTGATTGGATGGAGGTCGATTGTAAGAAAGGGCCGAGGTTTAAGTACAAGTAATACGTCACCAGAGAGAAGTCTGTCATTTCACTGGATGATCCGGTTATGACATTTTAATATACAGTATATTATAATGTGATGTCATATATATATATATATATATATATATATATATATATATATATATATATATGAATGATTCACAATAAGATCATTAAAATTCCTTTATAAAATAGAGCATAAAAAGTGTGTGTGTGTGTGTGTGTGTGTGTGTGTGTGTGTGTGTGTGTGTGTGTGTGTGTGTGTGTGTGTGTGTGTGTGTGTGTGTGTGTGTGTGTGTGTGTGTGTGTGTGTGTGTGTGTGTGTGTGTGTGTGGTGTAGATTTTGAATAAAATCGCCGTTACATTCATTAAAATCTCAGACCACTTTAGCTAAAAAAAAAGTCTTCAAACTGAAAAACATTAAAGGGATAGTTCACCCGGAAAGGAAAACCCGGACTTTCACCCGGACTTTCATTCATCTTCAGGACACAAATGAAGATCTTTTTGATGAAATCTGAAAATTTTCTGTCCCTCCATTCATTGACAGCTACACATCTACCACTGTGACGCTATAAACTGTTCATAAAGAGGAAAGAGAAAAAATGTCTAGGGTGCTCAAGGAGTTCAAAAAAGTATTGGAAGGTGCTCTTTGGGGTCGAGAGTTAAATATCATGTAGAAAAGGGAATCCAAGGCACTCTTCTTTAGAAAATTAAAAAGCCTTTATTAGACTGGCTATATCATGATAGAAAAAAGCAATTAAAACATATGGGGGAAAATATAGCCCACGGGTAGCGGCACAAACAGCCTTCTTCAGGGTATATTTTCCAAACAAACAATTTCCTCATTTATAGGTGCCAATTGGGAACACCTGACTGACAAATAGCCTGCACATACAGAGAAGGTCCACTAGGAGGTGGTGAGAAAAAAAAAAAAAAAAAAAAAAAAATTACAGAAAAGGGCTGAAATCTATTTCTTCATTTAAACCAGGATATACTGTGGCCTGTAGTTCATATATATAAAATGTTTCTCTCTGCAGAAGTAATTTTAGTCGGTCACCACCCCGAATACTCTTTTTGATCGTTTCTAAACCCTCAACCATTAGACCTTCTGGGTTACTATTGTGCACGGTTTGGAAGTGTTTTGCCATAGGGTAATCTAAATTGGCTTTTCTGATGGCATTCTTATGCTCAGATACTCTGTCTTTAAGACGTCTCTTGGTCCGACCTACATAAAAGCATCCACATATGCATGATAACCTATATATCACGAAAGTGGTATTGCAATTAATGAATGTCTTTATGTCATACTTTTTATCTGTCTTAAAATTAAAAAATTCTTTACATACTTTGATACTAGAGCAATGATTACAAGACCCACATTTGTAAACTCCTTTTAAATGTGTGTTAAGCCAAGTAGTCCGTTTTTCGGCAGGAAGATGACTAGATACTAGCTTATCTCGTAGAGTTGGGGCCCTCTTGAAACTTATTTTTGGAGATGCAGTAAATACTTCTCTAAGGACAGGATCACTCTTAATAAGATTCCAGTTAGAATGTATAATTCTTTTTATGGGATTGGCCAAAGAGCTATATTCTGTCACAAAATAGGCCTGATTTTGTAAAGCGGATGGTTTTTTCTTCTTCTGGAATAGCTCTGGTCTAGAGATAGCCTGGGCTTTCTTATAAGCATTTTGTATAATTTCTGTATGATAGCCCCTTTCTAAGAATCGGTTGGACAGAATTTTTGCTTGTACTTCATATTCGTTATCTGTATCACAAATCCGTCTAAGACGTTGAAACTGGCCAAAAGGTATGTTATTCTTTAGCCAATTTGGATGAAAACTATCTGCTTTCAACATGGTATTCCTATCAGTTGTTTTACGATATACAGTAGTGTGGAGTTTCCCATCTTTACCAATAAAAATGGTTAGATCTAAGAAGTTAACAGTCGTTTTAGAATGTTCCATACACAATTTTATATTCCTATCATTATTGTTCAAGTACTCATAAAATTGTAACAATTCATCAAAGGAACCTCCCCAAATCAAAAGAATATCATCAATATACCTCCCCCACCATTTTATCTTGTCACTATACCTGTGTGGATAGACGAGATCACTTTCCCACAAACCTAAAAAAAGGTTAGCATAGTTGAGGGCAAAGCATGCACCCATCGCAGTGCCCCGAACTTGAATATACATTTGGTCCTGGAAAAGGAAAACATTGTTCTTAAGTGTCCATTCGGTAAGCTGAGCGATGAACTCAGAGGGAGGCAAAGAATCTGTAGGTCTATTGGTCAGGAAATGTTGTAAAGCTTTTAGTCCATCATTGTGAGCAATATTTGTATAAAGAGATTCCACATCCAATGTGACTAAGAAACAGTTATCGGGAACTTTCATATCGTTTAATACCTTCAACACATGAGTGGTATCCTGTATATAAGAAGGAAGTCGTTGAACCAATGGCTTAATATGAAAGTCTATAAATTGCGAAGCTGGTTCTGTAAGGGACCCATTGGATGATATGATAGGCCTGCCTGGAGGAGATTCAAGAGACTTGTGGATCTTCGGGAGCATGTAGAAAGTGGGTATTCTAGGATGTTGACATAGGAGGAAATCATGCTCCTGTTTAGAAATCCATCCAGCATCCTTCGCCGTGAGCAACAGAACTTTTAATTGATCTCTTGTGTGGTCTATTGGATTGGACCGCAACCGTTGATAGTAATCTTGATTATTAAGTTGTCGCAAGGCTTCTTCAACATATTTGTCTCTGTCCATTATTACCACTGCTCCTCCTTTATCAGCAGGTTTTATGATTAACGACTCATTCTTTGTTAGATGGTCTATTGCAGATTTCTGGGATTTGGTCAGATTTTCCCTACTTTTTTTATTTGATGCTAAGATTAGTCTTTCAATATCATAATCCACCTTCTTTGTAAAAGCAGTCAAAGTCACATTCGAGACTGGAGGCATGAAATATGATTTTGGTCTAAAGGATGATCTTTGTTCTGTGCAATCTTTTCTCTGATTATATTGATGATACCAAACTTTAAGGTGAAGACTTCGGTAGAATCTAAATAGATCCACCTTGGTGTTAAATGCATTGGTATGGTGAGTGGGAGAAAAAGAAAGTCCTTTGGACAACACACTCACTTGGTCAGAGGTAAGAGATGTTTTAGATAGGTTGATTACCGTCTGTTCTTGTTCCGGTCCCTGAGAATCCATGGTTGTTGTCTCAGTTGTTGTCTTTGTCCTTGACCGTTTTCTGCCTCTCCTTGTTTTCTTCTTTTTATGTTGGGTTTGATATGTTTGGGTCTGACGTCCAAAAAATCGGACGTGGTGGAAGCAGCTGGTGAAGACATGTTGGAGATCGAAGTGGATTCTTCATCACTAGTAGTAAAATTGAAGGACACAGATCTCTGTCTTTGTCTATCTCTGAGATTAGGTCTAGTCCACTTGTACACGCTGTCATTTTTATAATCGTTTTCATCTCTCTTAAATTTCTTGATCTTTAGTTGTCTGACCCAATCTGTGAGTTTCTCGAGGTCCTGTTTCAGTTTGTTTTCAAATGGCAATTTATTGTCATCATTGCTCATGCCAGAGATTTGTACTTTTATCTCATTAATTTCTTCTTGCAACACTGCTTTTTCTTTCTTGCTATGTTCAATAATTAGCAGGATCAGATCCAATGAGCATTTATTCAGAATGGCTTCCCATTTTGATCTAAAATCAGTATCTTCTGTGCCAAACGAGGGAAATTTTTTGATTCTAAGGCCTCTTGGAATACGGCCCTCACGCCAGTAATCAGACAAATTGACAATACTCCAATGAAGCTTAATCTCATTTCTGCCCTTCTTCTGAGTTCATAATATTTTTTACTCACATCTGGCTCAGCTTCTGGAGAATTTGTTGTGTCATCAAGTAAAGACTGAGTTACAATGATGTTGTTAGCTTGCTCATTAGAGTATGAGAATGCTGTAGTGTATCTTCCATTCTCCATCTTGAGTTAGTACGACTCCACAATGCCCATTGAGTACGAGCAGAGCAACTCCAAAGAAAGCACGTCCCTAGTGCTTAAATATTGGAAAGAGAAAAAATGTCCAGGGTGCTCAAGGAGTTCAAAAAAGTATTGGAAGGTGCTCTTTGGGGTCGAGAGTGGGGTCGGTAGTCACATTGGATGTGGAATCTCTTTATACAAATATTGCTCACAATGATGGACTAAAAGCTTTACAACATTTCCTGACCAATAGACCTGCAGATTCTTTGCCTCCCTCTGAGTTCATCGCTCAGCTTACCGAATGGACACTTAAGAACAATGTTTTCCTTTTCCAGGACCAAATGTATATTCAAGTTCGGGGCACTGCGATGGGTGCATGCTTTGCCCTCAACTATGCTAACCTTTTTTTAGGTTTGTGGGAAAGTGATCTCGTCTATCCACACAGGTATAGTGACAAGATAAAATGGTGGGGGAGGTATATTGATGATATTCTTTTGATTTGGGGAGGTTCCTTTGATGAATTGTTACAATTTTATGAGTACTTGAACAATAATGATAGGAATATAAAATTGTGTATGGAACATTCTAAAACGACTGTTAACTTCTTAGATCTAACCATTTTTATTGGTAAAGATGGGAAACTCCACACTACTGTATATCGTAAAACAACTGATAGGAATACCATGTTGAAAGCAGATAGTTTTCATCCAAATTGGCTAAAGAATAACATACCTTTTGGCCAGTTTCAACGTCTTAGACGGATTTGTGATACAGATAACGAATATGAAGTACAAGCAAAAATTCTGTCCAACCGATTCTTAGAAAGGGGCTATCATACAGAAATTATACAAAATGCTTATAAGAAAGCCCAGGCTATCTCTAGACCAGAGCTATTCCAGAAGAAGAAAAAACCATCCGCTTTACAAAATCAGGCCTATTTTGTGACAGAATATAGCTCTTTGGCCAATCCCATAAAAAGAATTATACATTCTAACTGGAATCTTATTAAGAGTGATCCTGTCCTTAGAGAAGTATTTACTGCATCTCCAAAAATAAGTTTCAAGAGGGCCCCAACTCTACGAGATAAGCTAGTATCTAGTCATCTTCCTGCCGAAAAACGGACTACTTGGCTTAACACACATTTAAAAGGAGTTTACAAATGTGGGTCTTGTAATCATTGCTCTAGTATCAAAGTATGTAAAGAATTTTTTAATTTTAAGACAGATAAAAAGTATGACATAAAGACATTCATTAATTGCAATAACACTTTCGTGATATATAGGTTATCATGCATATGTGGATGCTTTTATGTAGGTCGGACCAAGAGACGTCTTAAAGACAGAGTATCTGAGCATAAGAATGCCATCAGAAAAGCCAATTTAGATTACCCTATGGCAAAACACTTCCAAACCGTGCACAATAGTAACCCAGAAGGTCTAATGGTTGAGGGTTTAGAAACGATCAAAAAGAGTATTCGGGGTGGTGACCGACTAAAATTACTTCTGCAGAGAGAAACATTTTATATATATGAACTACAGGCCACAGTATATCCTGGTTTAAATGAAGAAATAGATTTCAGCCCTTTTCTGTAAATTTTTTTTTTTTTTTTTTTTTTTTCTCACCACCTCCTAGTGGACCTTCTCTGTATGTGCAGGCTATTTGTCAGTCAGGTGTTCCCAATTGGCACCTATAAATGAGGAAATTGTTTGTTTGGAAAATATACCCTGAAGAAGGCTGTTTGTGCCGCTACGCGTGGGCTATATTTTCCCCCATATGTTTTAATTGCTTTTTTCTATCATGATATAGCCAGTCTAATAAAGGCTTTTTAATTTTCTAAAGAAGAGTGCCTTGGATTCCCTTTTCTACATGTTCATAAAGAGATTGTAAAACTAATCCATATGAATTAAATGGTTAGTCCAAATTTTCTGAAGAGACTTGATCGCTCTATATAATGAACAGATTGAATTTAGGCTTTTATTCACATATAAACATTCATCAACGCACACATCAGTTGTGGTAAACAGAAGCTCAAACATGTTCGCTTGACGTGCGAGAACCAATGAGGTTCATTCTCGTGTTACGCATCACGTTTGAGCTTCTGTAAGAACCAATGAGTTTCATTCTCGTGTTACGCATCACATTTGAGCTTCAGCGAGAACCAATGAGGTTCATTCTCGTGTTACGCATCACGTTTGAGCTTCTGCTCTTCCAAAAATGTGGACTAAACTACTCAATTCATATGGATTTTCATCTTTATGAACAGTTTGAAGCGTCAAGGACAAGGTGGTAGTTGTGTAGCTGTCAATGGAGGGACAAAAATCTCTCAGATTTCATCAAAAAGATCTTCATTTGTGTATATGAACGAATATGAATATGAACAAAATTCTTTCGAGTTTGGAAGGACATTAGTGTAATTAATGACAGAATTTTCATTTTTGGGTGAACAATCCCTTTAAGTAAAAATGAGAGCGAGATAAAACCACTATAGGGCTGAATTGATTCTGTCCTTCCTCATCCTTACTAATAAACGACTGCTTGTGTCATTTATCTATGATTCAAATCAGATCTTTTGAAATCTCGATGGTGTAGTCGAATAAAACATTCTTTCCTCAAGGATTTAAAGGGATCGTTTACCAAAAAATGTTACATCTATCATTTACTCAATGTTGTTACAAACCTGTATGACTTTCTTCTGTGGAACACAAAAGATATTTTGTTTTTTGTCCATGCAATGAAAGCCAAGAGGGTGCAATGTAGTTTCTCCAAAATAACTACAGTAAACAACAAGTCAACAAAAGTAAAAGATGACCGATTTGTTATTTTTGAGTGAACTAACCCAGTTAGACTAACTAACACAGTGATGTGCAATGCTCAGTGCATAATCTATTCAGCAAAGGCAGCAGAAAAGCCAATATATGATCAGTTGTGCGATTATGCAACATGACATTATTTGCCGATAGGGTTATTGATGCGTAGGTCTCTTCATCCATTCATCCCTTTCTCCACGGCTCAATTCTCTCTACACACCACCTCCTTTGCTGTCATCGCCTTCCTCAATATCCTTTCCCTGTCCTGATTTTTAATCAGTCTATCATGTTTTCCCCTCCCATCTCATTGGTTAATGTCTATGATGTTTCCATGTTGACCTCTCAAATCAAACTATACTGCACACTTCCAGAGATCTACTTCCACCTCAAAAGCCTCTCCGTTTCGTCAGCTATCAATCCCAGAACCGTAAATCTCATTTTCCTGCAGAGGACGGACTTTTCCCTCTCGGATCACTTTAAGAGGGTCTTTCTCCCCGTCTGTCTCTCCAGCCGTCTCACTCTCTCTCTCTGCAGTCCGTGAAATGATGGAGAGACGGCATTCACTCACACTTACAGGAGTTCACATAGCTCGAGTCCATTACAGTGCATTAAAATCCACAGCAGCCATGCATCAATACATGCATCTCTCTCTCTCTCTCTCTCTCTCTCTGCCTGTCTGTCCTTCCCACTCTGTGAACACTAGAACAAAAAGTGCCTGATGAATATTGATTGTTTAAATACAATCAAAACTGCAGCTTCAGCCTTTATGGGGAAGAAAACATGGACACAAACGTCTCAGTCAGTGTGAAGCCAGAACAGTTTGCTGTTTATTAATGAAGCAGGAGGTAAATTGTGCATGAACTGCTTCATGATGGGAATAGAGGAGAACGGTGATGCAATGCCACATACCTGCTGTGCTGTCTGTCCTCTCCACCCTCGGTTTATCTTTCAGTGTCTCTCAGCTGTCTTACGCAGACCTCCTTCATTTCTTCTGTAACACCCATCCTGATCTCTCTCTCTCTATCTCTCGGTCTCTCTCTCTCTCTGTCTCAGATCCGTGTCTTCAGTTGGAATTGTCTGCACTAGCCTTCGTGGCTTGTGTGAGTGTGAGCGTGTGTGTGTGTGTGTGTGTGCAGGTCCGCATGGCACAAACCGAGCTCATCTGATATTCATATAAACCCCCACACCACCACCAGCACCCCCTCCTCCTCTTAAAGGTACAGTGAACCAACACTACACATTTGGCTGAGCAGGTTCATGGATTGAACCATCACAAGGGAAGAGGGGGAGGGTTGGATGGAAGAAGAGGGGGAAAATGATGGATAATTGCAGGATAGCTACACTACATGGACTGAAGAGCTACAGAAAAATAGAGAGAAGAATTGAAAGAAAGACAATCATCATCTCTAATAAAAGTATTAATGACACACTGCACAAAAAATAAGTAATTGTAATAAAACAGAATCTAAACAAGTGCATAATGCATATAATAAAGTATAATTTATCTAAAATATATAATATATAATTGTTTTGCTGTATCAGTTTATTAATCTTTATTCATCAATATTTTAACAAATACTTGCATAAATTAAAGTAATATTTCTATAAACAATATTTTTTTCTTTTGGCTATTATATTTATTATTTATTTAATTATATATTATAATATTTTATTAATATAAAATTAAATAAATACAAATGAAATAGATTAAAATCAATATATTCTAATAAAAATGAAATAATTATATTAAACGAATTATACACAATCTAAGTAGTCTTACTTATATAAAATAATAATATATTTTTAAATTGTTTAAAACATTATAAAATTATATATTAATACTAATATTAATATATAATAATAATAATATAGCAATGCAAAATAAATCTTTTGTAAATGTATAAAAATATATAAAATGTTACAATTTAATTGCTAAAATAATTTATAGTAGCATGCACGTAAAAAAAAAAATACTTAAAATAAAGGCATTTTAAAAAATCTAAAATTAAACTGCTTTAAGATGGTAATAACAGATGGTAATACATTTGATTTGCTGTAATTATGCAGGTCATCAGGTAAAAATGAACTGATCAGCCAAAGGCACTGTGGACAGGACAGACGTCAGTAACAGAAGCTGAAATTCAATCCACTTCTGTCACTCTAAACTCTCAGAGTCATGTGTCATGAGCTTCAGAAGAGAGACAAACTATTAATTTACATATAATATCAACCTCTCCTAAAATACACTTGACTTTATCCTTAAACAAACAGGAAATATTTAATACTACTGATAAAGCATTACAGATCAGAGCTGAGACCAGATCCATTTCAGGCTTATTTTAATTTGAAAGGTAAGAATGATCATAAGATCTCAGAATTAATTGGAATAATTTATCTAACTCCTGATCTTCCTCGAATGAAATTGATTTGAACCCATTTAGTGTAAAACTCCGAGGAGCTTCATGTGTTGTTCTCAGTCTGTGGCCTAGTTTCAGAAGTGCTTCACCTCGTAAACACCACGGTAAAGGTCGAGCAGTGTTAATGTGTGTGTGTGTGATAAAAGTGTGTGTTTGTGAGTGTGTATTGTAAAAAGCTGGAGATTAAGCTTTTATGCAAGTTTAGGGACATTGTTCAATCTTAAATAAATCATACCTCATAAATAAGTAAAAGAGGTGACTGACCGGTTGAGTGCGGTAGGTACGGCGGATCTACGGCAAGATGGAGAAGACAAAATACAGAGAGCACACAAAAGTCACAAGCCAAACAAATATAATGGCTGTTCAAAACCAATAATGTGGAAAACGTTTGAATTGTTTTCCATAAATACATCCCTACATGCAACAGTTTGTTTGCCATCATTTTATAATGGATTAATACATTATATAATAAATCATCATAAATAAAAATGTTGTGCTATTAAATTAGATTACCTTGATTGATCAATATCATTGGAATGAACATTTTATAATATATTATAAGATAACTTTCTTCAATTTTTACTAGCACTGACTTCATGCATTCACTCTACAATTCATTTTCACCCTATATTGATATTTAATATTATCAGGATGAATAATGTGTCCTTCTCTGATTGATCACCGTCTTCTTTATTTACCCTTATAATGCATTAATATATGATTCATCAACAACTACAGTGAGGTGATCACCCCATTACATTTGAATAAATTACCATCTCATTGAATAATCTGATTGTAAGTGAGTCATGCAAATCACTCACCGCATATATAGCCTATATATACTTTAGCCTGGACTGTTGACCTCACTTGAATATGAAAGGAATAATCTCCATGGCAACAACACAGTGGAGACCTGACAACTGATGTATTGGTGATGTCAAGTTAACTGAAGCATACAGAAAAAAAAACACACAGACACTCACACACACATTGGGTTTACATGTTTTATGGGGACTTTCCATAGACAATGATTTTTGTACAACTGTAATATGATTTATAAGCTGTTTTCCTCATGGGGAGCAAAATACGTGTATTAAGTCCCCACAACATAGGGTTTACTAGGACCACACAGACACACACACACACAATTAAGACTACTCAAATAACACAAGCACTCCATTTACTTATTTATATTTACTTCAATTTAGGATCATGATCATAATTAAACTACATACAAATAAGCACAACTGTCTGTCAACCATCGGAAAAAGTATCAACAACAATAACAGTAAACAAATAGAAAATACAGAATAAAGCAAACATTAACTGACATCTATTATCTCAAATATCTGTATTATAAAATAAGAACCCATAAATTACACATAGTGTTGAGCAAAAAAAAATAAAAACAACAGAAACATAATATTAATAATATAAAGCTGCTACATTGACACTTTCTTCTTTTGCAACGTCTAAGATGCATTAATATATCCCTGCATGTCTATGGCATAAATTAATAATTGAGAACTCCTGGACAGGCCTCGTCGTGTGCAGCTACTCAAAGTGCCAGTGCGCCACCTAGAGTTGAAGGAAAGAAGAGCAGGAAATTCCCACGTACTTGTGCTTGTGCACTTTCCAGTTTATACCTGGATAAAAGGATGATGCATACAAAATAGCTCGTAAAAAAATAGTACAAAAAAATATTAGAGTGTTTTGTTGAATAACCGATATTAAAGACCCGTATAAACCCAAAAGTGCGCTACAGGTGATTAGCCTAGTATATAAAATATAAATATTAACACTGCAGAGTGTTCTGACAACCACTGCGAGTCAAAAACTGAAAACTTTAATGGTCCAGAAACTGGTTCTGGGTCAGATAGGTCTCAGTTTTAGAAAAGTAGTCAAAGTTCAAGGTTTAGAGTGCAACGCAAGTGCAGGGGTGTTTGAGACACACAGGCAAGATCCCGCGGTTGATCTGGTGAAACTCCACCAACTGCAGCAGATCTGTAAACCGTGTGAGGCCGTCATCCATAGTGCAGAAGATTCCCTCCTCCGCCATTAACTACAGAGATACAGAGAAAAACACACCAAGATGAAGAGGTCTCGTGTATGCAACTATAGCTTTAAAGGTGCTATATGTAACTTTTCTACTAAAATGAATCCTTTTTTTATTGCCTGTGTCTGAAGGGGTTGTAATCACACGTTACAATGATCCACTTGTCGAGTTTTGCTATTACCTCTGAAGGCCAGTATTCCTATTTCTATGTGAAGTCTCCGGGTCGGATTTACCGTGAAATCCAACGGATGTGACGTGCATGCGCGCTCCCGAGCCTCTCTCCTTATATACAGTCTATTGTAGACGGTCAGGGAGTTGCGTCCGGTTAAAGGCGCACGTTTTTCGGCTTATATCTCAGTCAATCTTTGAGCAATATTCCCAAGACTCTAATCGTCTGTAGTGCTGGACGGGGCCTTTCGAACGAGCCCACCCCCGAGGTCCAACTCGCCCGCCTCCCCGAGTTATAGCCTTTCGAAATCGGGTGTCCCAGCGAACAGCAATCCGGTAGGGGGCATCCCCGAGGCCCGCCTCTCTAGCCTTCGGGCAAGGGTCCCGCTGGGACCTCCTCCTCCGAATTTGAGCTCTCTGGGTCTTTGTTGTTCAGAGATACGAGCGATTTTCTTCTGAGATCGTGACGTCACCGGCGTCCGCAATTTTGCAGCGCGCCCGATGGTTTTCTGCTAATATCTCCGCGAAAACACCACCAAAAACTATGGAACTTATACGGTTCTTTTCAGATCGACTTGACGGTTCCAACGAGCTCGGTGCTCGCCGAATGCGTCGAGTATTCACCGAGATATTTGCGTAATAGACGGTATTGTCTATGAGTTCGAGCATGAGCGCTCTTGTAAAAATTGGTTGCAATCTGAAACATCACCGCTAGAGGCCGCTAAAAGTTACATAGAGCACCTTTAACTGTCCAAACAGAGATGTAAATGAGAAATAATGACTTACGGGAATGATGATGTAGTGTTTGGTCTTCATTTTATAACACAAGGACAACACAAAGCACTTCAAGTGCAGCCTACTGTCACGAATCAAAAACATCCTGCAGAGAACGGAGAAAACCATATGAATATAACTTTACAGGGCAAACGTACAGAAGCAAAAAACTCAAGATGATTCTTACCCGTCCACCTGACCCTGCTCTTCCAATAGCTTTTCAGCTTCAGCACGAGACAAGCCCCCATGGAACCACGGCTGAACCCGATTAACCTCTGTAGATACACACACACACACACACACACACACACACACACACACACACACACACACACCACACAAAGATTTGACTTATGAGAGATTCTTTCTTGTTGCCTAAATGTTGTACGATGTCGATGTTGACGTGAGACGCACCGGGGAGATGTGGACCGGCACCGTTGGTGGGTAAATTGTTGCGTAGCGCTTCCCTCTTCTGAAGTACAAAAACACACCATTAAAGAAAAATGTCTACATTCATTTAATTTTCATAATTTACTGGAATTTAAATAACTCAGTTTGATTTTTAAATGTATATATTATTTTTTATTTAATTTTAACTTCAAGGTTAAATCGATCAAAAGTGACAGTAAACAAATTTAAAATGTTGCAAAAGATTTATATTTCAAATAAATGCTTTTTTCTATACATTAAGAAACCTGAAAAAAAATGTAGCACAGTTTCCACAAAACTACGAATGAAGTGCAACTTTTTTCAACAATAATAATAATCAGAAATATTTCAAGCAGCAAATCAGCATATTAGAATGATTTCTGACTTTAGTAATGATGCTAAAAATGTAGCTTTGATCACAGGAATAAATTAAATTTTAACATATATGCAAATAGAAAACAGTTATTTTAAATTGTAATAATATTTCACAATATTACAGTTTTTACTGTATTTTTGATCAAATAAATGCAGCCTTGGTGAGCAGAAGAGACTTGTTTCAAAAATATTAAAATATTTCACCAACCCTAAACATTTGAAAGATATATTTTATCATTCAAACATTGAAATATTTTAATATTTTAAGTATTATGCTCACCAAAAACAGTAAGTATCTATTATTTACTGAATATACTGTATATAATAGAATATATTATATATATTTTCTATAATTTTAAACATGGTCACAGGACAGAAAACTGCTCACACAAATATTATGCAAACTCTTGCTTATTATAAATGCATAACTGATCTGGGAGGTATTCACAGCATGTTTCAGCACTGTGTAGCATGAATTCTGTTTACAAAATGGATTTTGATAGTTTCCCTCGAGCACATACACACCCGCCAGTTGTGTCCTTCCTCCTGCTCTGCATTCTGGGCCTCGTGTGGGTTCAGAATCACTCGTCCGCCGCTCTTCCCAGAAAAATCCATGGCAACCATCGACGACTCCCTGTCTGTAAACTGATGATGACACAGATTTGAAGGCAAGATCAGTGAATAACGGTCCGTTCCTCACACAAAGGCACACTATAATATCAGAATATAATGCACAAGTGGTATGGATTACTTTTAGGCTTTTTTGGAGATTGAGAGGTTTACTGTTAGCCTGACTACGTCAGACTTCGTACTTTCACTCAATTTCATTTCGCTTCTGTACTTAGTCTGAGACATCGACATGTCTCTCAGTTTTCCTCCGGCCTGAAAACAGCCGGGCCAATCAACGAACAGAGGGCGGGCTGAGAGCCGTGACGTAGACGCTAAGCGCCGAGTTTGAGATTGGGGAAATCGAAAACGACCGCGGATCACAGACTGTAAAAGAAATATGGATATGGAGACGCGGATGCAATTCGCTCTGTTGTGGAGAATATTCCCAGCATTTCCAAACTGAAGGATGAACAAGAAGAGTGTTTGGTAAACATTTTGAAAGGAGGTGATGTCCTGGCCCTACTCCCGACAGGTTTTGGTAAAAGTTTAATTTATCAAATATTGCCGATCGTCAGCGAGAAACTGGGGAGGCCAAAGGCCGGCAAGGCGATAGTTGCGATTGTGTCCCCTATAACCCTATCCTTGGAGTTTTAGAGGGTGTATCTAGGTCTTCTTTATCTGACGAGCTCAAACTGGCACCCTTTTGACAGGTCAGTGTCTCCTTTTTTTCCAGGTCTTAAAGGGATACTCCACTTTTTTTGGAAATAGGCTCATTTTACAACTCCCCCAGAGTTAAACAGTTGAGTTTTACCGTTTTCGAATCCATTTAGCCGATTTTCTGATATTTAGAAAAATATCAGTTACCAGACAGTTTCTGGTCTCATTGACTTCCATAGTATATTTTTTTCCTACTATGGAAGTCAAGAAGACCAGAAACTGTCTGGTTACTGATATTCTTCTAAATATCAGAAAATCGTCTGAAAGGATTCGAAAACGGTAAAACTGTTTAACTCTGGGGGAGTTGTAAAATGAGCCTATTTCCAAAAAAAGTGGAGTATCCCTTTAAATATTGCCATGACATGCTGTAATCTTGCAATTAAGTTGCAGCATTTCCGACAGACTCGAGGTGAACAAAGATCTGTGTTTAACAGAACTAATCCTAACCTCGACAGTTGGCTGCAAATATTTTCCTGTTTCTCTCTACTGTCAAATTTTAGTTTAGAGGCCCCGATTGTGCCGTGGATGCATAGATTTACATCACATAATCTACAAAAGTCGTTGACAGCCATGCACTCCGGTATTTCTCTCGATGGTTTAGTTTTCGCATTATAATGTGTTTACAGTGGACTTTCGATGCGGCTGAGCTGGCTCATAACAGACGTCATAACCAAACGTTATGTGATTGGCTTACGGGTAACCAATGATTTTATACTTCAGATGAGCGCCCCCCGCGATAAAGAAAACACTTTTCAATGATGCCATGCCAGACTCTGTCTATGAAGCAAAGCGAAGTAGCAGAGTTTGGTTTTACCAGGCTAGTTTACTGTACCTTAGAGTCTTGAAATCTGTGAAGACTGGCGCTGGACTGGACGAGCTGGTAATTACACTGGAGCTGTTTCCCATGCTAAAACACACACACACACACACACTCAAATGTCTTATGTCTTTCATTACAGGTTGCAGATAGAACATACTTAGCGAGTCTGTGTGTGTTCAATGTTCATGTACCTTAAACAATCTGAAGGCTGTGATCCAGCACGTCCGACTCTGCTCACTGTCGACACACATCACTTTCAAATTCTGACAGCGAAACCTGTCTTTTGAGGCCTAGCATACAAATACATGCACATGTACATGTTCATTCAAGTGTCTACATGAGGAAATACCATAGAATTCTATTGTTGTTATGTAAAGCTAATTATTATAGCTCTGACCAATCAGAGCAGAGTAGAGTGTTGGAAAGGAGTTTAGAGCGACTGAAACCACAGTTTCAGACACTGTGCAAGAAAATGAAAATGCAAGTGTTTTTTTTTTTACCTTGGATGCATGTAAACTTATTGTAGCTGACTCCAAAACAAAATTAGGAATATTTAAAATAGCATTATATGGGCACTATAAACACATTTCTTTATTTACTTTATTTCAAATTTCTGTCATAAGTGTTTTAGCATGAATTACTGTGATTAATGATCTTATTGGTCACTGTGAATTCTGAAAACTAAAAACATTTTCATTACATCATCATTTTTGCTAACTGAAATATATAACATAAGATGAAAAACGTACACAAAATAAACTAACTGAAATAAAATAAGTTAAAATATTAAAAATCACTAAAAAAAACTTGATATGAATAAATACGATACTTCTATATAACTAACACTGATTCTCTGTTCCTGTTGCTTACTTTAATGCAGAAGACGTATGGCTCTGGAGCCCCGTAAAGTTTACGGCCATTGAAGACTGTAAACACATCCAGATCTTGCAGATCTCCGACAAACTGCAGGTGTCGAGGTTCCTGCAAACAGACACATGCATCCACATTTGATATGTATGTTTATGTGTTATACAGTACACTGAAGCCATTTTTCAGTAGAGCGCTGCATTTGTGTTTGTGTGCGGCACCTTTGATTGGCCTTTGTTGGAGCAGTACAGTCCAGACCGTCGTAAAACATAAAAGATTTTCTTCCAGGACTTCTTCCAACCCTCTCTCACATGGAGAAAGTCTTGAATCTCTGGACAGGAACCACACTTCAACAAATTCTGTAAGAGAGAAAGACAATTACTGGATTTATGAAGACAATAAAATCTAGATAAAAAAGCTCTAGATGCTCATACCTGCACCAGCTCTGATGATGTCATGCCTTTAGTGACATCAGCGCTATCAGAGATCATGTGCTCCGGGAAAAATGACTGCATAACAGGGGGGGGGGGGGGGGCAATTAAAAACACTTACATTCTCTATTTGACCATCTTCACTGGTAAAATGGATTGTGATTGTACTTTCATTAAAATGGCATCTTGCTAAATGTTGAGTATTTTTTAGACAAATTTCTGGGTGATGATGAAGAGGCTTCGTACCACAGGTTTTTTGAAGAACTCGTACTTGGCGTAGTTTTTGCGGAAGATCAGCTTAGAGTCGCTGTCTTCAGGCCAGGACGACATTACCTGCATCACAAGCTCATGGTCTTCCAGACAGCGATCTGAAAAAAACATCCACGCAATGCAAGTGTGAATCCAGAGGCTCCTACACACTCACAATAACATATAGCACTTATTTATGTCTGTCTATTACCTACGGCCCTTGAAGGAGGACACGATTTAAGCTTTTAGTGTGAGAAAAACAAATGGTTAATTTTTCTAATTAATCAATACATTTCCTGAATTAAGTTGTAAAAAAATGAAGTATATAAAATATTAATAAATGGTTTAAATGAAATTTAAACTAATTGAATAAAAAAATTATATAAATGTTAAAGAAACAAATGATTGGTTTTTAAAAATTCAATACATTTCTTAAATTAAATTCAAACAAATTACATTAAATTTAAACAAATTATAGAAATTGTTAAGAAACATGGTTAATTTTATTAAATTAAAATATTTAAATACTATTTAAATTCTCTGGGTTTAGAAAAAAAGCGGCCACTAAAATCTTTTGTGGACTTTAATTAATATTAGAATTAAACTAATTATTAAACAAATATTTACCAATTAAACTATCATACATAAACTTTATTGATATCAGACATTAAAAAAATGTAGTTTCTGAAACCAAAGGTTTATCAAACCCAACACCTGTCAAAAGCATAACTAAAGCTATTACAAAAGCCGGTATAACATGTTGGTTGGGTTGTTTTCAGTGCTATTTTCCACACAACAGCCCTCTCTCTGCCAGATTTCTCTCAGCAAAGAATCAATCCATTTAAAAACACAATTAGACATGTCAGTATTTCACTTTAGAAACAAGCTGGCATTTAGTGGATTTTGTCCAAACAATGAGTCGTGAATGTGCAATGAATATGTATTTATCAAAATCTAAAACACTAGAAGGTCATTTATTTTGCAGTGAAAAATCAAGTTAATGCAAAGAACAGAGTGCATGCAAAGCAGCAACCCACTGTTTTACAATTCAAACATTTCAAGGTGAATTATGCCAATGCCAATTATGAAAGTATTTGTGTTAAAGGTACAATATGTAGGATTTTTTGCCACCAGCTAACCTCTTACAATAACAGGCGTATATTGATGACGTATATTCCGCATTAAGCGCAAGTATGGATCTTGTCGTCAAGCTGATGGATCTTTTATGGATGAGTGAATACTAGGGCTGGGGTAAACGATTATTAACTAAACGATTAGTTGGGCGATTATTTTATCGATTAGTCGACTAATCTAACGACTAATTGGACGATAAAAATAAAGATTATTTTTCTGCTGCTCGATTAAAAAAAACAATGTATCTCAAATAAATACGAACTAGCGTACTGAATCATGATACTGTATAAGCTGGCTAACGTTAGTCTAATGTTATGTATTTGAACACCATCATTAGAATTCTATAACATCCAAAACCGTTATTAAAATATTTTTACAAACATTTTTTATCATAGAGAATGTTTAATTACTAATATCAGCTTACGAGGGAAACAGAGCCGGAGTTAGTGGTGCTTCTTCTTCTGCTGGAGATGATTCGGGAGAGTCTGTTCCCCTTTACCGATCAGAGCGCGCGCTGACACGGAGTAAAGCCTTGTTTATACTCGACGCGTCCGCACGAGCGTGAAGATGCGCGCGGGAAAAATGACGCGTTGGGTGCGCAAGACCCCATTTCGCTTGGCTGTGTGCAGTGCACGGCTTCTTTTGTAACAGCGCGCGCGGCGCCGCGTCCGAGGATGAACGACTGCAACTTAAGGATTTGTTTACTGTGTCTTCATTTAATGGAAAGCACATTCACTTCTAGTGGTCTTTGTCCTCCATTCTGCAATGTTTCGGTCTCCCACGTGTGGTGGCGAGCTGTACTGCCGGAAACGGTGCAAAAAAAAAAAGAAAAAAAAAAGTGTCGACGCAAAAAAAGGCGTCGACGTAATTTTGACGTCGAAGCGTCGACGTCATCGACGCGTCGCTACAGCACTAGTGAATACACTGATGTTTCTAACATGACTGTGGTGAAGCACGGCGCGATTGTCAGACATTATACCAGAACCACACGCAACACGAGTCCCGCGGATATAAAGTAATAAGGACATTTCATTCTTCCGAACTACACGCAAGTGCTGAATTACTACTCACACAGGTCAGTTTATTAGACGAATTAAACTTGAGGTAACGCAGCGCTGTTTCACTCGCTCTAACAGTTACACTATCACAACGGTATTTGAGTGTGTTGAATGTTGTTAGTTGGGTTGTTTGCTGGCTGTATGAGACTAAGTAAGCTAGATCAACATTAGAATAACATACAGATCATATTCTAACATTTCATCATGTTGAACTAAATAACATTGATTAGTTTTATGTACATTTGCTGACCTGTCTAATAAAGCACATGCAACACTCGCGTCTCTGTCAAGTCGAAGTTAGTCGCGGACGTGGAGCTCTCGGCATCTCGAAAGATGTTGATCTTCGTTTTAGTCATCTTTTTGTCTCAAAATCTGCTTGCAATGGTCCATAATGTTTGAACAAATCCGTGAGCGTCCTACTAGGCATAACGGGCATAACCCGGTTGGTTGTCCACGTCTGTCGCCATGATCACTATTGCAGTGCGAGGTCAAACATGGCGGAAACCGAGGATAACGCGGATATGACGCCATTGACTGGCGACTCCTCACCGCTGCTCACACGCCCCGTTTCCTTGGTTAATATCGCAATTTTCTCACGATTTACAAATAGTTGGAAACATTTGGGATATTGTAAGTAATCAACTAAACTAAATATATAACATTGGCCTAGTGGTTTTTGGATATTTTACTGAAAAATTCCTACATATTGTACATTTAAGTTAAATTATGGAAGATCCATAGTAGTGAAAGTGTATCAGTAATTGCATTGTTGTTTAGTATCCTCATATCTTACCCAGGCTTAAAGCAGAGTGATGTTCTATGAGTGCCCAGCTCTCCTCGTCCATACAGTGGATGCTCTGCGCTAACTTCTGGCAAACAACACGTGCTGTCACTCCAGATGACACCAGGAGCGAACGACTGTTTTTATCGTCCCCGAAAATCCTAATCACCTACGAATACACAAACACAATGCATCTGACATTCCATGTTTCAAATTGTCATTTACTTTTCACTTTTTTTGAGTTCCAAAGAGTTTTTCTTGAGAAGGCTATGTATATAAAATTCCTGCCACATGTGTCACCGATTAAAGCATCCAGCCGTGCTTACATGTGTGAGGGATTTAGAGCCGAGAGATCCGGTCAGCACCGGGGAGTGCTTCGGACTGCACAGCTCCGGGAACGGATTGGGAATCAAAGGTGCAGATGAAGCTCGAAATTCTTCTTTTGATGGAAAACTAGAATCACAAGACCAGGAAGAATAATAATTAGAAAGCATTACGAACATGTCAACACGTTTTATTTCCGTGATCTGACATGTATACAGTACCACCGAAACAAGATTGTTATTTTTTTTTCATAACAGGCAAGTCATTAAAATAGCAGCAAGGTGTACAAATAAAGTAAACAGGGTCAATCTTGCTTTCATGATGACTTTCAATTTACCTTGGAATGCTTATAAGCCATTACAAAAGTAAATATATATATATTTGTGTAAAAACAAAGAATTAAATGTACTAAATTACATCATAAAATCAACTTGGAACTGTTTAGACAGTTACAGTTATAAAATAACATAACAAATATTCACAATAAGACCAGGAATGTTTACTAAAAGTAGTATGCCAATTTTGATTCCATGTTGAGATGAAAATTAAACTTGTAACTGCTTATAAACTATTACTATAGTTTAAAATAAATGTAATTTAATAATATAAAATAAATGAAACAATTACTAAATTAAATAATTTGTCAAATTAAGTTAAATCAACAGAATTACAGAATTGCAACTGAACTGTTTGAAAGAGTTTACATTTAGACACTATTTCTACAGTAATAAAATAAAATACAAAAACAAAAACCAGCAATGTGTACACATACTCAAGTAAATATGTAATTAAGTCAATATTGATTTTATGTTGACTTGAAACTGCTTATAAACTATTGCAAGTTTAAAAGAAAAGAAAAAAGATAAGAGAAAATATTGGTGTAATATAAATTAGACACAATCTAAACTTTAAATTAAACTTGAAACGGTTTATAAACTATTGCTATAGTTGACAAAAATGTAAATTATTTAAATATTTAATTCAATTAATTATATTAAATAAAGTAATTTGTAGTCAATTAAATGCAATTATTTATGTAAATATAAATACAATTATTTATTTAAAAAAGAATTACATCATTGTTGTTTTTTTAATTTAAATTATTGTAGGTCAGTTTGTATTTTTAAGAAAATTTTCAACCAATACGATCAGCAGCAAGTGCCGCAGGTTACCTGGGGGGGGCGATTCTCATGGTCAGCGGGATGGATCGAGGAGTTGACATCTGAAGGTTTTGGGATGATGGAGATCCTGAATCACTGGACGTCGTCTCAGCCGTTGATCTCTCAATTAACTCTTCCCCCTCTGTGCTACAGTCTTTCTCCATCACTACACCACAAACACACGTGAACAATCACTGATTCATGTACTACTGCTACTCTACACCAACCACATGTTGCAAGACTCGCAAAACATTGAAAAATCTTTTCCTAAGTACTAAGTTTCTCTTCCCGCAATAGATCTTTAACTCAACACGGCAGAACCGGATTTTCAGCCAAGAACACTAAGAGAACAATGATGTGTAAGCGAGTGTTTAAGTTACACTTTTCACAATTGTTTCTTATTAATCTTTTATTGGCAGTTGCTAAAGGAGACAGAATTGTTGACTGTGTCTGATCACACAAGAACTTATGAACCAGGAATCTGGCACTGAAACTCACTTCTTACAGCAAACACACACTCCATAATAAACAAATGCGTGTCAACACACTTCTCAGCAAGGCAAAGTGCTCTGACGTAGAAAAGCAAATCAACCGATCACACGTTCTAATATTCATGCAACTACACAAAGAAATCACACACAGTTCCTTTCTTTTCAGCAGCCAACACTCGAACACTATCTTGCACCTGTCAAATTAAAAGGATGATGTCACTCTCGGACAAATGAGGCTCAATTGTACATGAACAAAGCTGCAGGCTCTACTTGCATCAAAAAACAAAGGTGGTAAACCACACAGACCCCATTTTCATGGATTTGTGGATTTCTCTTAAACGTGCATCAGAAACCAGGAGACTAGCAGTTCAGAGAGGTTGATGTGGCGCACACATAAGCAGGTGGAGAAATGAAAGCAAGTCCAAGAAGTTACACACCTGTACACACCGTCCGCTGCATGATGCGCTGACAAACAAAGCTCTTGTTTATTCTGCTTTGAACTGTTGTTTTGTCACCAAAAATGATGTTTCAAAAGAATAATATCGTTTAATGTAGCATCGCTCGACAAAGGATGAGAACAACTGGCTTCCATCAATAAAAAGTAAACAAAATTAAATAATAATATTATTACTTCTCAATTCAGTTATTCAGTGTAACATCCTTGAAACAAATAATAATCAATATTCTAGAGCAGTTTCCCACAACTGTTTTTCTCTCTCTCTTTAAGTTACGGTAATGGCCAAAGAGAAATTTCACATCTTTACCATTTATTAAAATTATTAAAAATGTGTTAAAGATTTTGTAAGCATATTGCATATTATGCTTGGAGTCAATGTTGTATTTGCGATAACGCATCATTTTTATCAGGCTGTCATACAAAAAAATTAAAAACACATGCAAAAAACAAGAGAGAACCTACTAAACTGATTATTGTAATCAATGTAATAAAACCTGAAGCTGTAGTTTACCCTTTTGTTTTATTCTTCCCTCATATTCTTATGGTTTCATCAAACTTTGATGAAACAAATCCCCAAACCAATCCTCTCTAGACATCTCTTTTGGATACTTGTATATGCCATATTGGATATTATTCAACATTATCATTAATGTTTGGCTATTAAAGTCACATACATTACTTTTTTTAGGACCAATTATTACTATATTATGCAATCAAAATCTGTTTTATGTCTTCACTGTTCTAGGCATACTGTTAATGGTCAAAAACAGTAGTATTTGTCAACATTTATGGCATTCGTACTAACTAAAAAGTATTATCATGCACCCTAAAGTACCGTGCATTACGTAAATTGGACTACAGTTTAACATTGAAATTATATTTTATTAAATTAAATTAACTCAGTCATTTTTTGACATTTGACATTCGTTGAAGCGTATTATAGCAGTTGTGTAATCAGAACTCAAGCAAAACATAATTCTTCTCGCTAACCTTTGAATTTACAATTAAGATATGTATTTATGAACAGCTCAGGATCACAGTTCAGATCATGAATCGGAGAATTATACGGTTAACAGTTTGGTTTCTGTTTTGAGATGTTGACATGCAGAGCCATAGTGTAATACAAAACAGTGTAATAATACAAGTGTAAAAGACTCACCTACATGTACACTGTCCACTTGTTGTTGTTATTGAACTCTGGTATCAGTTTACGGCGACACAAGCAGGAGTTGTAGTGTTCGTAGAGTATTTCATGCAGTTCAGCCGGCATGAGTAATACACTCTTTACTCTCGTCGAGTTTCGTGTGAAAACAGAAAACACCTCACACGTGGGCGGAGCTCATGAACACACAGCTGCAGGAAGGGCAGGTAAAGTTCATGCACTGCCTACACTCACTTAACAGACAGGTTGGTGATGAGGTCATGCTGGTCCTTCTACTTACTCATTTGTAACAGGGTGCTTCAACTTGATTCTTTTCATTTCCTTTTAGATTTTTTTTAAAGAGAGAGTTCATCCAAAAGTATCATTCTGTTATCATTTACTCACCTTCATGTCAATCCAAACCTGTAAACAGGGCCTAAAACTAACTTTTTGCCACACCTGCTAATGGCCAGTGACTTAAAGGGATAATTCACCCAAAAATTAAAAGTCTGTCATAATTTATTCCCTTATGTTGTTCCGAAACCTGTATAAGTTTCTTTTTTTCTATTGAACACAAAAGAATATATTTTGAAGAATGTTGGTAACCACAAACACTTGCTCTCCTCTGAGCCATTGCTCCCTAGTTACGTATGTTCTGTCCTTTTATTTTATTTTTTTGTAAATAAAAGACTTTATTTGATATATATATCATCTGGTTTGGTCTTCACTCTGAGACAGAGGATCGAAGTGTGTTCTCGCATTTTTTCTTTCCTTCGTTACCTCCCCTTGTGACCTCTAGACGGTGAGGGGAACGTAACCGTAGCCATTGACTTTTTTTTCCTTCGCTGTTTGATTAACATTAAAAATGTACTCGGTTACTTATGTAACCTCGGTTCCCTGAGAGTAGGGAACGAGTATTGCTCATTGCAGCAACAGCACTAATCTATGGCAAGGTGGCTGAGACGCGTGAACCAATCAGGTCGCTTTGTGCCGGAATGGGCGTGGCTTATGCCTATATAAGCAGACCATTTCGCCATAGAATCAGATTAAATCGACTGAAGTGACAGCACCTGAGTCAAGCGTAATAGCACGGCAGGCTACGCAATACTCGTTCCCTACTCTCAGGCAACCGAGGTTATGTTAGTAACGAGTATCAGGGCCGGCTTTGCCGACAGGCGACACAGGCGGCCGCCTGGGGCGCCAACTGCTGGACGGGGCGCAAAATTGCAGAATTAAAAAAAAAAGTTAAATGTTATGAAAGCTGCGCAAACGCTGTACACTTTTACTGTGCACTGTCCACACGCTGCTTGTATTTGTTCATTTCTTTTACTAGATTATACAATCCTAAAAAACGACTGAGTCACTCTGACTGACAGGCAGCAGCTGTCAAACTCACGCGCGTTGCTCAGCAACCGGGGGTTGCGCTAAAACATCTGACCACTGGTTTTAGCGCTTTAAATGCGCTTTAAACGCCCCTTGGCGGTTGTAGGCTATAAATGATCGTATATTATATAATCTTTTATTATGAAAAGAACACCCAAGCCATCGGGACCGGCATTCCGAAAACGAAGGAAGGAGGAAGAAAAACGTGCCCAAAGCAGAGGTATCTATATCATCAAGCTCACAGTCACAGCCAGTGGTTAAATTGGGCCGGGGCTCTCCGGGGCTCAGCCCCAGGCCGGCACATAAGCCTGCCAGTGGCGCAAAAATACCGGTATGTGTAGCGGAGTAGGCGCCCTCATAAGATTTCATCATAGAATTTTGACAGCGGACCCCCCTCCAATAATCTCGCGAGCGGGCGCGGGCGCCGTGAGCGCTGAGCGATCAGGCACGAGTAGCTAGTGAGTTGTCATCGAAAAAGATGGATAAAGCAAAAAAGCGGCCGCGGGCTAAAATAGAAATAGCCCATTCGTTTTGTTTTGCTTAATCGGCGGCGCTGGGTTAGTGCTGGTGTAATGCATTGGTCAAAAAAAAGTCAGCGTTAGCTTTTTTTTCTGACATTGCATGAAACGCGTAGAGCAGCGGCCCATTGGTTGTTTTCTTGATTGACACTGGGCTGGCCCAATCACATCTTTAATGTGAAGTATAGAAAAATACTCTTTCTATTAGTATAGAAATTAGTACAAAACATATGAAAGTTTCCTTTATTTTTCAGTGCATTGATTTACAATATATGAGTATTATACATGGGAGTAATATTATAACTATTATTATGTAATGTAGACAGACACTAACTAAAAGAGGTTTGAATTTTTTTTTTGTTTAATTTGAAAACTGAATATGGGTTTGAGCTTTTAATTTTGAACTCTCACAGTGCACCAAATTGATGAATTTAACATTAAAATTCACAAAATTTTCTTACGGGGGAGAAACCCCCGAACCCCCCTAGCCTTGTTGCAGCCTAATAGATTAGTAATAATAGTAGTGGTGGTAGTAATTGTCATTTATCTACTGCAAGTTACATGGTCAGATAAAATGTATTTGTACAATGCAACTATGTAGAATGATTGAATTATCCTTGAGCGTTCTTTGTAGCATTTGTATAAACAATTTAATACAGTTCAAGTCATAATTTGCTTGTTGAAGTTTTTGAGTTACTATAAGAGCATTTTTGTTTAGTTAAATAAATACTCATTATTTTTTGGGGGGGGGGGGGGGGGGGGACACAAAAATCAATCTCGCCTGGGGCAACCAAAGGGCTAGAGCCGGCCCTGACGAGGATGTACCCTTTCGAGAACGTTCACTTCGTATTGCGTAGCTATATGCAGTAGGAACCCATTTTAAAACGCTGTGCTATTAGCGAGCGACTCCGCCCTGAACCATTACCTGAGGCTAGCCCGGGGTCAACAGTCACAATTCACCCCAGGACCAGCCAAAGTTCGGGCCCTTTATTAAGGTATAATGTTGAAGAGGCTCTGCATGAAGTGCATCCGGGAACGCGGCATTTGAGTGCTTCTTTCAGCTTCTTGAGTGTCGCGAAGGCGAACACATAGAAGTAGCCGAAAAGGATATAAGGCTTCTCTCTCACCGGATGGCTGCAGGTTAAGGGCGATTCAGGGGAAGGCGGCGCCGAGTTAAAGGTGCCGCTTCCGCTGCAGGGGCTCATCGGCGGCTCGGAGATCAGCGAAATAGTTGTTCACTGAAGGAGATTAAATCTGATTCTATGGCGAAATGGTCTGCTTATATAGGCATAAGCCACACCCATTCTGGCGGGTTCTGATTCGCCCTGGGCACAATGCGACCTGATTGGTTCGCACGCCTCGCCATAGGTTCGTGCAGTTGCTGTACCACAGCCAATGAGCAAGCTAGACACTCTGCTCTGTGCTCGCTGTCCAGCTGCACGGCGTTTTAAAATAATGGCTTCAATATTCTCGAGAAAAGGAGTTTTCCCACTGCATATAGCTACGCAAAATGAAGTGAACGTTCTCAAAAGGGAACACAGACAGCATCAGGAATGGCTGCTGCTGTCACTTTAAGAACGAATGCACAGATCTATTAGACTGATACTGACACACATTTCATTTATCGTTTACGGTCACTTAGACATAACCTACTATGTTTACTAGGATACACACTTTTTTTCTTTACATTATTTTGTATGAATTTGTCCACTGACTCTTGCTTTAAAATATCGTGTGTTCGACAAAATAAAGTCGTATGTTTGGAACGACATGGTGTTTAAATTATTCAATTATCATTTTGAGTGAACTAGCCTATCCCTTGAAAATTGTCCTTTTGGGAAATTAATATTAATTGTATTTAATGATGTCTGTCATCTACTGAAGTTAGAAGAAAACATCTCTAAAGCCATAAATGTTTTCAGTGACACACCTTGGCCCACATTCAGTGCCATGTCATAGGGAAGTTGAATCATTGAGCAATCATTTCAAATTCAAAATAGAATATTATATGAGGAAAAAATTACTCATAATTTCATTCCAAACAAGCCAGGAAAATATTTTAAATGCAGAATATGCAATTGTAGTGAACATTAATATTTGTAGTTAACAAAATATTTCTATACCTGGATATATTAGTTATTTGTACCTGTCATGAAGAAAATTTAATATAAATTACAAAACAATACTGTGCAAAACCTGTTTTATCATAAATAAATTCTTACCTTTCTCATGGGCCGCTGTATATCATGAGCTCTTCCTAAATATATCATGTCATAAAAATAATTCATTTACAAAATAAAAGGACAACAAATCTATCTGTTATAAGCAAAAATTTACCATGATAACCATATTTTCCAGCAAATTACCAGAGTTGCTACAGCTATTGTTACTATTAATTTAATGTGGGATCTCATTTAAACAATATAAAAAGTTCTGTCTAGTCATTTAGATGGCTGTGGCTAATGCCAAGCACAACTTTAATAATTGCATTAAGTATTTTGGTGAAAACCATGGTACATTAATAATAAGAAATGAAATCAGCATATTGGAATGATTTCTGAGGGATCATGTGACACTGAAGACTGGAGTAATGATGCTGAAAATTCAGCTTTAATCACAGGAATAAATTAAATTTTAAAATATATTAAAATAGAGAACAGTTATTTTAAATTGTAATATGTTTTTTCTGATCAAATAAACAGTCATGATGGGCATAATAAACTTCTTTCAAAAACATAAATCTAACAGATTCCGAACTTTGTACAATTATAAATAATTTCTTGACTGTTACTTTTTTCTTACTGACCCTAAACATTTGCTACAAAGCCATTCAAATAATCATTACAATAAATGTTTAGCTGAACTCTAGCTGTGTCTGTAGTTAGCTTATAAAAGATAAAACAAATTGGTGGACACATTAATGTACGGTAGACCCTAGATTTAGAAGAAACCTCTGACCTACAAAACACAATTCAAGCAACAAATTAAATTTGATCAACTCTAGACACTGGATACTAAAATTTAGTCTGAAACCTGACATCTTAACACCACACAAGAGTCACCAGGATGCACGTAATAAACATAACCAAGCATATAATATATGATGTTTTTTAATTCAAATCAAATCCAACAATTTGGTGGTAGGGGGAATGTTCAGCAGTCTGTGATTGTGCTCGGGTTTGAGTGGCGGCTGGAAACAGGTAGTGTACAGTAGGAAACCAGAGATCTGCCCACAACTCCACTACCCACATTCGGACACATTCACAAATTAAAACATGGACCTGAAGAGCCGAAAATAAAACAAGCCTGATTTTCAAATGACTCAAAAAGAACGATCAAGGATGGTGGTGGGGGAATCTGAGCGAATCGATCCTCACCTGATACAGGTTACAATGCATTTTTTCCTAAAGATACAGGGCAGGTTTTTAATCTCAATTTAAAGCTCTATGTCTAAAGTGTACATGTTGTATATCAGCAGGCCTGTAATACTGGCGGAGGAGAGGTTATCTGGTTATCGCAGTGAGCGGTTCATTACCGACAACCTTGGTTCTTTCTTCGCCATGTGAAAACCACGCGTGGTGCAGTATGGAGCAAAAACAACAAGAGTCGTATTACAGTTTGTGAGGTGAAACGAGAAGAGGAGATGTGTGTATAAAAGGCACGCCAGGGGTCATTCCCAAACCAAGCAAACAGACAGAAAAGCCTTCATACACACATGAAACAATACATTCTTGCTAACGTGCATACTAAAGATAGACGCTTCACTATGCACACACACACAAACACAGTCTGAATCAGCAATGCCCAAACCTAAACGAATGAGAGGGAGGACATGGGATACTGAGTTCAGTCAAAGTCTGGGTCAGTACTGTAGCTGTGTGTGTCTCGCTCTCTCATACATACACACACACACACACACCCATTCACACAACAACAAACACACACACACACACAGATTTGGAGGCTGTAGACTAGCTCATTTCTGATTTTTCAACTGATTGGAGAGCCAGTCCAGCCCCTCGTAGAGCCCGTCTCCACTGGTGGCGCATGTGGCCTGGATGTACCAGTTACGATGACGGAGGGCGTGAAGGCCCAGTTTATCTGTAATCTCAGCTGCGTTCATGGCATTGGGAAGGTCCTGTGATGGAGAGGAGACAAATCCAATCAGAGATTCAAAGCCCACCACACAACAGACCGTGTTAAATCAACATGAAATGGCTTTCACAACCTATTTGACCTATTTGATTATGTCATATTTTCACAAGACTGTGAAAAGCAGCCACATATTTTTTGTGCCTTTTTTTAGTTCGCATCAGGGTATAATTTTGATAAACGTTGCCAAATTGCCATGCTGGGCACTTAGGGTTGCAAAATTCAATCTTTTTTTATTGTAAACACTAAGTGTCCACAATTCAGCACACAAATGTGTTTGAAAATAATACAGTAAAAGCCAAAGGTGATGTACAGCCTAGGAAAATGTACATCTTCACCTTTATTTAAATATTATAAAAAATTTGTTAAAGATTTTGTAAGCATATTGTGTAGTTGTGCTTGACAATGAAACCAAATTGTCCAAAAATAATTTTAGGCAAGAATAACGTAAAAATAAATTATGAAAATGCAAAAACAAGAGAGAACCAACAAAATATTAAAAACTGATTATGTTGTTGTTGTCAATGTAGGTATGCTCTTTCCTGTGAGGTTTTTGTTTTTCTATGGATATGACTTTTTTTTTGTAAAAAGTATAATATAGTAAAAAAAAAAAAAAAAAAAACTGCAGCAGTATTTTGACTATTGCCAAATCATTTTGTCAGATAAATACCTTAACCAAGTTTAGTGTTTTGTTCTTCCAGTTCCCTCATATACAAATATTGGTAACACTTTATAATAAGCTGTCATTTGTTAACTACATCAGATAACATGAACTTTACAATGAAAAATATTTCTACAGCATTTATTAATCTCAGTTAATCTCAAAATTGACCAGAGTTCTCCTTTAACAACACATTAGTTAATGAACTATCAATGAACAGTTGTATTTTTATTAATTAATGTTAACAAAGATTAATAAGTACTGGAACAAAATATTGCTCAATGCTAGTTAACACATTAACTAACCTTAACTAATGAAACCTTTTGTAAATTCTTACTAAAATATATATTTTTTTAAAATAGAAAATATTTTCCTCATATTTTGATCGTTTGATCGAAATTTTAGGGTCATTTAAAAACAATTATCCCCTCCGGACATCACTTTTGGCACCCAGTAAGGAAAGTCATGGAAAATATCAATTAAAAAAAGCATATTCTAAATATAATGTAATTATCTTGATATCTCTTCATTTAAAAAAACAAACAAACAAACATGTTATATCAATGAGATACTAATGATGATGAAAAAGCTCAGAAAACACCTGACAAAATTAATAATTTTCTTTGTATCATTCACTGAAAACTATAGGAGTTTCACCCCTATTGCACTGCCCAAAAATGGTCTCAAATGTTCAAAATTTCACATATACATATTAAACTACATCACTAGATGTATAGAATTTAAAAAATATATTAATGCGACGCCGCATTTTTTTACCCATATTTAGTTTAAGTGAGGTTTTGTTTTGCTACCATATTTAACTGCGTTATACAAATGTACGCTGGGTCTCTGAGGGTTAACCTGTTTTAATGTAGTTTGGATTGTATTTACTACATGACTATCATGCAACCTGCCCATGTTGGCATCTGTCCAAATTGATACGCTTCTGAATTTGACAAGTTGAATTCGTGCCAAAATTCTGTAGCATTTCATTGCACATAATGCTTTTGATGCCAACAACAAAAAGGGTATATTTTTCTTCACTCTTTTAAAGCAGACAAGTCAATCTCAGCATCATGACTATGCATGACAATATGGTTAGTTGCTTTTATTATTCACATGTGATATTGTTTCAAAGAGCCTTGGAGAGATGGGCAATACTGCACATAAGTGATGCTCACCTGTTTGTTTGCAAAAACGAGAAGAACGGCATCACGCAACTCGTCTTCAGCTAACATTCTTGTCAACTCCTCCCTGGCTTCATTAACTCGTTCCCTGTCATTACTATCAACTACAAAGATCAGACCTGCCAACAGGAATATCAGGAAAATCATTACAATACTAATTGTTCAACATGATTTTGTAACATTCTCAGGCAAATTTGCGTCGGTCCATTTTTACAGCAAAATACACTCTTTTTGATAGTTTTTAGCTCTCATACCTTGAGTGTTCTGGAAGTAGTGCCTCCAAAGTGGCCTGATTTTATCTTGGCCACCAACATCCCAAACAGTGAAACTGATATTCTTATACTCTACCGTTTCTACATTAAAACCTGCAGGAGAAAAGATGAAACTATAAAGCTTGGGCATTACAGACACAAATTCAACACGCATTCAGGAAAACACAGCAGATAATGTGAGGGAAAGTAGCAACTTTGAGATGAGAACAAAAGAGTTTTGTGCAACATGATGCACAAGTCAAGGTCAAACTGTGAGAAAAATGTGAGAAATCAGGACATCAAACACTGCCAAAAACAAATAACAGATGTAAAAACAGATGACGTCTTCAGCCGTACCGATAGTGGGAATGGTGGTAACTATTTCTCCCAGCTTGAGTTTGTACAGGATGGTGGTTTTACCGGCGGCATCAAGACCAACCATGAGAATTCTCATCTCCTTCTTCCCGAATAAACCCTTAAACAGGTTTGCAAAGACATTCCCCATACTTTACACTGCAAAATTAAGAGATAAACACTTTTTGATTTAAAAGAGGGGTTATACAGCACCACACAAGATACATGAACTATATGCATTTCAGGGCTTTGACTTTCATTCAAAAGCCCCATTTTAAAGCAATACCCTGTAATGTTCATGCAAGGTCTTATGATATACAAACAGTCATACATTTACATAAAACTTCACAGGAAAAAGATCTTGTCGGATAATATACGCCTTTAATGAATCAAAGTATACAAGGACAAGCATAATCTATATTGGAAACTGGGATAGTCAGTCTCTAGGCTTCAAAGCAATGCGAATTATTTCCAATAACACTTCAAATATGCCTGTCATTTAAAAGGCTGCATTTTGTGAATAAATGTCTAATAAATTGAATAAACAGAGATTGTGGCAGACTGTCAAGGCCTACATATTTAATCCAAAGGTTTATTCAATTACTTTAAGGATTAAAACTCAGATTAATTTAATAATATTTAAAATAACTTACATTCTAATTGCGACAACCCCTGTTATTATAGCAGTATAGCTAGCTTCGTCTACACTGTTAACCACGAACAATTTAAAGATGATTTTACAGACAGTTTTAAATAATACATAATATTTGAGGCGTGTTTTTCTCAAACTGATTTTATGGACCAATCATCTTTAGCAGATTAGCCGACTAGCTACATACAAGATAAGAGCAACCAGCTGGTACTTCAAATTACGAATTGAATCATTTGAAAACAGATTAATGTATGACTAATGAGCTTAACGTAATCGTCAATGAATGAGCATGTTTATCATGAAGACAGCGAAATAAAATCACCTCTTAACCGGGGCTTCTTGAGCTTTATGTCTCCACTGCTGTAGCGCACCGCTGTCAATGCAAAATGGCGTATGTTGCAACTCAACGCACCGGCTAGACAGGTACCGCCCACCTCATAAAACGGTCCAATCAGGTAAGCAGAACAATGCAAAATCCCGCCTTCTAGAAGTGAGCTCCAATCAGAAAGAGCGACAGATCCGGTTGGGATTTGGGAAATGAGGAAGTAAGAATTTCCGATAGTGAGAGTACACGCCTTAGTTTACATTTCATAGCACTGCAATAGCGTTTGTTTTCAAACACAAAATATATGTATTGTATATAAAAGTATTGAGTATTTCCTTAAACGGTGTGTTTGTGTATATTTTAATATTGTCTATAACATAGTTGAACAGTGTTGTCTTCATAACAATAACTATAAATACAACAAATTTACAATGTAAGTTACCTGTACAGTTGCATTAAAATAATTGTATCATTTGACACAATATGATTGAATTTAATCCAACACAAGTATAGACAATTGCATAAGTGACAAATGATGTCAGCATCACAATGCTACAGAAAAAATATGTATACAACTCCAGTTCTGGTTATTTGTAATGGTCACTTTTGCTAAAGTGCCAATGTTGAGCAGGTGTCTGAATGTTCATCATATTCTTGCATCTCTAATTTTCCATCTCTGACCCTCCAATCCCAGCTGGGATTGCCGTCAGGAGCTGGGACACACTGCAGCCACATGCCCGATACACACACTTCTGTGTCCTGAGACACCAGCCGCCCATCCAGGGTGGCCAAACTGAAGGTCCTCAAAGATATCTGTGACACAGACATAAATGCAGATCATTGTTCAGATTCATTAAATAAATTGCTCATAAAAACATGATAAATACTACAAAAGACAACTTGTGATGGAATCTAAAATACATACATTACACAAAAAATCGCACCTGTTCACTGATTCCCACAGCAATGTGTCCGATTTTCACTTGTGGCCTCTCTCTGATCTTTAAACTTTCTCCACTTACGTCTTCCACCCATATATCCACGCCAAGACCTGCACACGCACAAATCAATACACACTAACATGACATACATAAACATCTAAAAATGCCCTATACTGATGAATCTTACCTTCAAAGTAGCAAGAAGGCGTCTGATCAGTTGACACCGACCAATCCACATTGAAGCTTTGATCCTCTGTGGTGCTGCAGGAGGAGAAAACCCCTGAGCTAAAATCATCAGAGTCCTTAAAAACAAAAACAAGGGGTTCACTTGATGTTCTGGCAATATAACCTTCATAAAACATATTATAATGTCTGCAATGATTACCTCCTCACTAAGATCTTGCTCAGAGTCACAGCGGCTGGTGCAGGTGAGAGGTTGCAGTCCATGAGAACCAGGTAAACTTGGGCTTTTTTGTTCTGTCGAGAACAAAAAAGAACTCATCAACATTGCATAGAAAGCGCTTGAGATTCACAGAACTTTGCATCAGAACATTTGAGCTACATTTGTTGTTTGATGCACTGTGTTTGAGACACAGACACGCTCCAGAAGGTGTATGTAAAACACAAGCAAAGTCTTGGGAATCAGATGAAAATGAAGAACTAACCCCAAAACTACACTTTTCCTTAAAATCATATTGGTATACTGAAAAAACAATAAATTTTTCCTCAGAAATTACTAGTAAATATCAAAAACAATAACAAGGAAACGGCAAGAAACATATTGCATTACCAGGGAATTTTAAAGTAGAAAAATGAAACCTTATTTTCTTGTAAAACAAACTCCAATAATATTTGTTTTAGCACACATAAGTCACTTTTAAACCAAGCATTTTTTGGTTGGTAAGCACGGCGAATTCACATGACCAACTTGAACATGATGGCAAATCTGCGTGGTTCGATGTTAATGAAATTATGATGGTGCAGATGTCTCATATTGGAATGATGGGTGATTTTGGCGTGGTGCCATGAGTTACGTAACTGTACGGAGATACACAAACGTATTATAAAAGAAAGACACTTAAAGTTGGCCTCACTATTTTCTAAATGCATGTTATTACAATTTGTTTTTATTTTATTTTGGACCTCGTAATTTTTAATCAAAATGTTATTGCTCGATCTTCTAGTCAGTGTAACAACAGACTTTGGTGACGTGTGTCAGACTTCTCCAATCATTTAGTCTGCTTAAACCCTGCCCCTCCACAAGCTTGCATTCATTTTGAGTGCCACACCTACATCTCAAAATCCAATCAACAACTGATGCAAAGAACCAAGACCCACCCTACAATTTTTCTCATTTTCAATAATCCATTTCACTCGGCTGTGCGTCATAATACGGAATAAAAGGTTATAAAACACTCTAGTACTACTGTTGTTTCATTGCGACTTAAACAATTTTCCTCAAACAATACTATCACATGACTTAAGTCACGTTCAAACCAAGAACGATAACTATAAAGATAGCTAAAAATATATATTAGCAAGTGCGCTGCAGCTTTAAATGATCAAGCACTTTATGGATTAGATGAATCCGGATGGATTCTGATTGGAAGTCAATGTTTTTATCGTTTATCAGCTGTAAAATCATTCTGAAAGTGATTCCAACAATATGCCGTTATCATTATAGTTGTGGTGTGTACTCTGCTATTGTTTTAAATTTAGAAAGATTTTTAAAACTATATCTTTATCATTACAGTTATTGACCTTGGTGTGAATGGGCCTTTAAAATATAGTGCAAAAGTCATTTGCACTACTACTTTTATCATTTTTGGAGCTTGACAGCCCCTGTTCATATTACCTTTCATTGTATGTCAAAGAAAAGCAGCATTAAACCTCTTTTTGTTCCAAATAAGAAACTCTTACAGGTTTGGAACAACATGAGGGTGTGTACTGTCTCTTTAAAGGCGAACAACTGAAACAAAAGTTTTATAATAGAACAGAATTGACTCTATAAAAGTATGTACAAACTGGAAACAATGAATAAAATCAAGCTCACACAGAACCAGCACTCACCACTGTTCCTCAGCATGACCGACTCTTCTTCAGACTCAGAGTAGCTGTCTTCGCTAAGCAGTTGAGCTTCTTTCGGTCGATAAAGTGTCTGGAGCTGTAGAAACGGTTCCCACTCTTGAGCCCAATCGCTTCCTAGATCTCGAAGACTCCCCAAATCACTCTCCACCTCTTCATCATCCACAAAGCTTCGGATCTCTCCATCCCAGCTCTCTGATTCCTCTAAAAGACTTCTGTCATATTCCCCACATCCTCCAATTACAACTCTCTTTTCCATGAAATAATCAGTTTTGCTTTCTTCGGCATCTGTTTGATCCTCTGTCAGATTTTCGTTGATCTGTGATGCATCTTTATCACAAACCTCTTCATCAGACTCAAGTTCTCCGTCATCGTCTGAATAGTTTTGTTCCTCATTATTTCCCTCCTCCCCCCAGTATCTGTCCATCCAGGACCTCGTCTTGTCTCTCGTTAGTTTGTTCATTTCTGCATCCTCATCCCACTGGCTTTCCTCTGAGCCAGAATCATCCTCGTTTGGTGCCGTCTGTCTCCATGTGCTCACCCAGTGGATTCTGGGTGCTGAGAGGTCTTCTGGGAAGCTAGGAGGCCTTGTTGTCATGGTGGATTCAGGGGTTTTCGGGATGGATGGGACAGAAGACTCATGCAAGCTGACATTCAGACAGTCTTTGAATGGAGGGGCTGAATGTTGTTCGGATGATCCTCCAGGCCCAGAGATCCCACATACTAAATGTGCAGAAAATAAAGGGCTTTATCTACTACTGTTCTCTAGGTTTGGTCTTGGTAAGATGGTAATATTTTTAAATTAATACTTTTATTCAGCAAGGACACATTAAATTTAATCAAAAGTGACAGTAAAGACATGTTATAATGTTACAAACGATTTTTATATCAAATAAATGCTGTTCTTTTGAGCTTTCTATTTATCAAAAAATCCTGAAAAAATGCATCACAGTTTACACAAAAGTATTAAGCAGCACAACTGTTTTCCAGATTGATTGATAATTCATATTTCTTGTGCCGCAAATAATCATATTAGACTGATTTCTGAAGGATCATGTGACACTGAAGACTGGAGTAATGATGCTGAAAATTCAGCTTTGATCACAGGAATAAATTACATTTTAAATCTGCATTGTGTAATATTTAGGAGGATCTGTAGACAGACAGATACATAACTATGTTTTCAGTGGTGTATAAAGACACTTAGCCTGGTAATACCAGACTCTGCTACTTCACTTTGCTTCGTAGACAGAGTCTGGCATAGCATAATAGAGAAGTGTTTTCTCTCCCGCTAGGGGGCGATTTCTGAAGTTTAAAATCATTGGTTACCCGTAAGCCAATCAGATAAGTTTGTTTATGACGTATGTTATGCGGCGACACAGCCGTATCGAACCACAGACATCATGCATCGAACTCAAATCTATGATCAAACTTCCACTGTAAACACTTGATGCGAGCGAAATACCGAAGTGAACATGGCTGTAAACGACCTTTTTGATCGGTGATTGATGTAATAGAATGACTGCTGCACTTGACAGGGCGCTAACAAGCAGAGAGAGAGAGAGAGAGAGAGAGAGAGAGAGAGCGAGCGATGCGAGCGAGCGAGCCCGGCCGCGCGCGCACTATCACGTCTTCAAACAAACAACACGAGCGCTGTCTTGCTCTCTCTCCCTCGCAAATATTAATCAAAATCAATCGACTAGTAAAAGGTCGGAACACCGCAGTTTCACGTGGAGCATTTGGAGATTTTTAGAGATTAGAGACTCTAGGAACAACATCTCAAAGAACAACATCTCAACACTAAATTATAAAGGCCTGTCTCATATAACTTTAGACGCCTGTCTCAAATACAAGCCGGTGCAGTTCGACGATTTGGGCAAATAAAAGCCCGGGCTATTATTTGAAGTTTTACGGTATTTAAGACCTGGAAAAGAAAGGAGACACTGACCTGTCAAAAGGCTCCCCAGTTTCTCGCTGACGATCGGTAATAAACTTTTCCCAAAGGGAGTAGGGCCACAACATCACCTCCATTCAAAATGTTTAATACACACTCTTCTTGTTCGGGCTTCAGTTTGCTAATGCTTGGAATATTCTCCACAACAGAGCGATTTGCATCCGTGTCTCACTATCCGCGGTCGTTTTCGATTTCTCTGACCTAACTCTTAAACTCGGCGCTTGGCGAGTACGTCACTGCTTTCAGCCCGCCTTCTGTTTGCTGATTGGCCCGGCTGTTTTCAGGCCGGTGGAAAACAGAAAGATAGGCTGCTATCTCAGACTGACTACTATGGAAGGAAAACAGTCTCAAAACCTTCCACAAATGCACGCGAGAGATCCACATGCGCGTGCACCCATCCACAAATGCACGCGACAGATCCACACACACGCAAACCAATCCACAGATGCACGCGAGAAATCCACACACACGCAAATCAATCCACAAATGCACGCGACAGATCCACACACACACAAAGCAATCCACAGATGCACGCGAGAGATCCACACACGCAAATCAATCCACAAATGCACGCGACAGATCCACACACACATAGCAATCCACAAATGCTTTATCTGTACCTGTAATTTCATTCACAGCGAATCACGTGACTTTTGAGACTGTTGTTCCGCGGCCTTGATTCACAAATGCACACGAGCTGATCTGTCCACAAGCCTGTATCTGTCCACATTACCTGCAAGGATGCGATATGCTGTCTTCCTCCAGAGGGCGCTAACCAGTCTTTGAGCTGAGTCTTTCAAAGGGCTGGATTCATTTCGTTTTCTGACTTTCCAGACAACTGAAGTCTAAACATTTTCACTAAATATCATATACATAAATGCAAATACAGAGTAAAACCAAACCTCCTTTTTTATTCTTCAACGTATAATCAGAATATATAGCCTATCCATTCGGATAACAGGACAGCTTTAAAGTCTTTAAATTATTTCTGTAACTGTTAGCCAACTACTAGGCTGTACTAAGTTTTCTTTTGTTTATATTATTGTAATTCTGAATGTACTTTGTGGTAATGTAATAACCCTCCCCCCATAATATATTTTCAGCAATTACCTATATGTTTTGCTTTCCATATTTGTAAAGAAAGGATGAATGCTTCCACATTTTAACCAACAAAGTAAAATATTTCTTTCAAAAGAATCCACAAGTATTACCCTCAAGCAAACAATTCTCAAGCAAACCATTACGTGCAAAAGTCTGAGATTTGCCTCAGTCGCTTCTTTTGCGTTGAATCAGATTAACCAGTTGTTGTTAGTCTTTTTTGATCGGTCCATTTACTAAAACGCTTTGGCAAAATATTTCTAAGTTTATTAAGAGTTAAATAGTAAAAGTGTGTGTGTGTGTGGGGGGGGGGGGGGGGGGGGGGTGATATTATTTCAACCAACTAAATAATGAGACTGAATGATATACTCAATTCAAGGCAATGTTTATTACAAAGCAACCACAACATGAAAACCATTTTAAATCGAGGTAAACAGATTAGTATAGTGTGTGTGTGTGTGTGTGTGTGTGTACATTAAACTTGCAATACAGATACTCAATTTAAAGTGGTTTTCATGTTGTGGTTGCTTTGTAATTGCTGAAAATATATTATGGGGGGAGGGGTTATTACATTACCACAAAGTACATTCAGAATTACAATAATATAAACAAAAGAAAATGTAGTACAGCCTAGTAGTTGGCTAACAGTTACAGAAATAATTTAAATACTTTAAAGCTGTCCTGTTATCCGAATGGATAGGCTATATATTCTGATTATACGTTGAAGAATAAAAAAGGAGGTTTGGTTTTACTCTATATTTGCATTTATGTATATGATATTTAGTGAAAAATGTTTAGACTTCAGTTGTCTGGAAAGTCAGAAAACGAAATGAATCCAGCCCTTTGAAAGACTCAGCTCAAAGACTGGTTAGCGCCCTCTGGAGGAAGACAGCATATCGCATCCTTGCAGGTAATGTGGACAGATACAGGCTTGTGGACAGATCAGCTCGTGTGCATTTGTGAATCAAGGCCGCGGAACAACAGTCTCAAAAGTCACGTGATTCGCTGTGAATGAAATTACAGGTACATATAAAGCATTTGTGGATTGCTATGTGTGTGTGGATCTGTCGCGTCCATTTGTGGATTGATTTGCGTGTGTGGATCTCTCGCGTGCATCTGTGGATTGCTTTGTGTGTGTGTGGATCTGTCGCGTGCATTTGTGGATTGATTTGCGTGTGTGGATCTCATGGTGTGCATTTGTGGATGGATTTGCGTGTGTGTGGATCTCTCGCGTGCATCTGTGGATTGTTTTGTGTGTGTGTGGATCTGTCGCGTGCATTTGCGGATGGGTGCACGCACATGTGGATCTCTCGCGTGCATTTGTGGAAGGTTTTGAGACTGTTTTCCTTCCATAGACTACAGGAGTGAAATGAAATTAGCGGAAGTAGGAAGTCTGACGTAGTCAGGCTAAAAGACACTGGCCCTAAACGGACAAACGCATTTCGTCACAATGTTGTTCTTCATGCAAAGAAGCTAGCTAAAGTCAGCGAATAAAACACTGACACAATGATACTTAAAGGGATAGTTCACCCAAAAATGAAAATTAAGTCATTAATTACTTTATTACATTATTAGTCATGCGCGAGAACTGACGTTCTTCTTCTACTACTATGTACAGCGCGCGTCTTCCTCTGCTTGTAAGACGCACGCTGTGTAGTAGAAGAAGAACGTCAGTTCTCGCGCATGCGTCCTGGAAATCTCTTGAACTCTCGTCTCAGGCCCACATGGAAGCAATGGAATAGTCGAATAAAGTCGTTATTGTTGTTTTTTTCCGCACAAAAAGTATACTCGTTGCTTGATAAACTTATAGTGGAGCCACTGTAGGCACATGAAATATTTAAACATTTTCTTCAATGACTTTCTGGGCCGTCAAGTTTCAATTCCTTAGGAAGCCTATGGAGGAGTGATCCACCTCTCAGATTTAATCAAAAATATCTTAATTTGTGTTCTGAAGATGAACGAAGGTCTTACGGGGTTAGTACAGTATGAGGGTGAGTAATTAATGACTTAATTTTCATTTTTGGGTGAACTAACCCTTTAACTGGCTACTCTTTGCTGTCTCAGACAACAACATCTGTCGGCCACCGTAACTTTTGATGGTTGCAATTCATAACCTCACCACTAGTTGCCGCTAAAAATCATACACTGCACCTTTAAGGTATATTCAAATAAAAAACTTATTTTAAACTGAAATAATATTTCACAGTATTACTGTTATTACTGTATTTTTGATCAAATAATTTCAGCCTTGGTGCATATAAGAAACTTATTTTATAAACATTAAAAAAAATAATTCCAATCCCAAAATTGTGAACAGTAGTGCACGAAGGTTGACATGACATTTATATTATACATATTTCATTAACATAAAACATTTTGAACCTGTTCTGAGTGCTTTAACAGTTTTGTGCAGCAGTTGGGATGCGGAGTGTCTCTCTCCCGGCTCCTTAACCAGTCCCCCTCTGATGACATCACAGGTCAGGGGGTCACAGTCAGGTGGAATCTCACATAAAGGAGGCGGCTCACTGACGATCTGATAATCACAGCACATTTCAATATAGTTACACAGACAGCATGTCAAAACACCAAAAGAAAACACAAACATTACTCATGTATATATATTGCACTAGCCAATTTGAGTTTTGACTGAATTTATGTTTATCACAATCTTAAACATATCTCAATCTAAATCTTATGCTTAAATGTGTGAATTTGAAATTTGGTTACAACTGTGGATGCACTGATAATACAATTGTAATGTTATGAATACAATCAATAGTAAATAAATAATCAATAAATAACAGATTTTTTTATTTTTTTATTAAATGCATTACAATTTTAAATATATATTTTTGGCCAAAATAAAAAAAAATGTATTTCACCTAAATGCTAAATATATGCTGTAAACATTGCAGCTTTTTCAAATTGAAATTTGTTTTCGTGCCAACATATATATTTCTAAACATATTTTAAAATATGTTAGTTTTAAATATAATATAAAAATATCTGAAAATATATATACATAATTAAAATTAAAATTGACAATTTTAGTTATAATATTTGTTTGTTTTTAATCTTTTTTAAAATGTGTGAAATTAGGTTTGTGCGTTTGTGTACAAATATATTTAAAAATGTATTTTCTATATATATATATATATATATATATATATATAATGCATATTTATATGTGTTAATATAATGGTAATATATATATATATATATATATATATAATGCATATTTATATGTGTTAATATAATGGTAATAAATAATATGCATGTAAATAATAAGTACATATGTTATTTTTTTGTTTTGGTGACTTTACTATTATTCTAAAATGTAGAAAATGGTCATAATTAAGAATAAGGAGGAGAGTTTCTTTTGACTGTTATTGTCTAATTAGGTGACTTGCTTTCTAAGCAACACACACACACACACACACACACACACACACACACACAGACTGCACACACACACACACACACACACACACACACACACACACACACACACACACACACACACACACACACACACACAGACTGCACACACACTTCACCTTCAGATAGAGTGGATGTTGATAGTATCGTGTCCAGGGCTGATGTCCACTGAGCATGTGCAGTAACATACAGCAGGAGCTCCAGACGTCAGCTTTAGCAGAGCGAGGGTCGCCCCTCGCCACCTCCGGAGGCATATGAGACTCGGTGCCACGCAGAATGTTTCCTGCACACACCGCACACACTATATCTATTATTCTTTATCAGTAGGCATGGATGCATGCTGGTGTGTGTGTGTGTAGTCACCTCTGAAGGTTTTAGTGCTGTATCCGCCCTGATTGAGTGTCTCAGACAGCCCGAAATCACACAGAAAACACTGTCTGCCATCCTCAGACAGCAACACGTTGTCAACTACGTACAAGAATGATATCAGTGCACCAATCAGTGAGTTTCTTCACTGAAAATCCATAACTATGACCGTGCCACAAACCTTTCACATCGAGGTGTACGACGCGTCTGCTGTGCAGGTGTTCGAGAGCCTGCAGAACCTGAGCATGATAATACAGAGCCAGTTCTTCAGAGAGACGACCCCTCACTCTCAGTAGCTGAGCTAAAGATCCTAGAGATAGAGAGAGAGAATTGTTTGGCTCAAATATGACTTGACTTAATTTTTAGAGGGTTCCACTGGTAAAAGCGCTCACCTCTTTTCAGGTCCATGAAGAGAATCACATTGGGTCCTTCTCTCACGGCTCCATACAGCTGGAGGACACGAGGAGACTCCATCCTGCTCCATGTTTCTACTTCCTCCCACCTAAAACTACAAAGGGGAATCTTCACAAGAGAGCAATGCATTGGATCAGTAAGGAAATAAGGCACAGGAAATGGATTTCATGCAATTCTTGGTCCAAAAATAGTTTATGTAATCAATAATATTCAGAGATATTTAAGGTAACACTCTTAAAACTAAAGGTTCCAAAATAGATTTGCACAGAAATGATATAGAAGAACCATTTTTGGTTCCCCAAAGAACCTTCCAGTGAACAGTTTTAAAAAGAACCATTTTTTTCTTAGTTTGAAGAACATTGGAAAATTCCAAAGAACCTTTTGTGGAATACAAAGGTTCTATGGATGTTTAAGGTTCTTTATGGAACCATCAATGCTAATAAAGAACCTTTGAGAGTGTATTTTAATATATGAGGCAGGAATGATATTCACCCTCTTGGCGGCACATGTAAATCCTGTTTGTTTGTCCCGAATGCTGAAGACGTCTCCATAAGACCCGTTTTGAATGTGGCGGAGAAGTGAGTATTCACAACCCTCTCGATATTCTGAGTTTTTCACCTGGAGGAACTAAGAAATAATGAGCATCATGAAAACTGCTGTGTAAAATATTCACGTTATAACCGATAATCAATAAATGGCCGATATTAAAATGCTTTAATATATATATATATATATATATATTATAATATATATATATATAATATATTATATATATTAATATATATTATATTATTTATAATATCTTAAAATATAATATATAATGTATACATCTATATAATTAGATATCATATTTTTTTCCTAGTCAAAATATATTTAAAATATTTGCTAAATATATGTTGTATGTACAAAATATACAACAATGGGTAAGAAAATAAATCAGTCCTAAAATACACTGAGTAAATGCAAAATGTGATTTTGTTTAAATATAATTGACAATATAAATTATTTAGATAAACAAAAAATATGACAATAAATAAAAAATTGGCCCAAAAATGAGAATATATAAATTCTTGAAATATATTATATAAATATATTTTAAAAAGTATATTAGCAATATATTAGGGTTGTAAAATCGATTAATCACATCTAACAAAAGTTTGTATATATATATATATATAATCAAATCAATTTATCGCATCTAACATAAAAGTTTGTGTTTATACATGTGTTTGTATATATATGTACACACACACACACACACACACACACACACACACACCACAAACAACACACACACAATTTATAACAAACTTTTACGTTATATGTGATTAACTGCGATAAACTGATTTAACAGCACTACAATATTTTTCTTGTAAAGTTTGAATTATCTGTAAATATTTTTTTTTGCTTTGATTGTCTAAATAGAAAAAAACATATCAATTAAAGATTAACTTTAAGTGAGTTTAATATGGCAATGGGAATGAGATCTAAATGAAAATGGACAATTAAATGTCCAATATCAGGCAATACCTTATTATTTTGCACACAGTATAAATATTCACATTTGTATCATGTCTATTGTCAAGCTGCGTTTATGTCTTTAGTCACACACCTGCTTAGGGTGGAACAGAAACCCCTCGTTTACATTCACTTTTTCTGTGTCTTTCTCCTGTGTTACTTCTTTAACCATTCTACCGAAAAATTCAGAGAAATGCCAACGGTCCGTTTGAGTCACAACGCCCCACAGTTCACCGGTTTCCAGTTTAGAGCAAAACCTTGAAATGGAAGACTCTGAATTGATCTCTGTGTCATTGCAGAGTCTTTAAATGCACATAGAGCATCAAAACAACCTGGCAAAAACACTTCGGGGCATCCGTCTGGGAATCTTATGTCACCAAGACCCTCTAAACCACAGCTGTCTGAATCTGAGCTGCTTGTTTGTATGTCCGTGTTACAGTCTGTGGTGTAGCATGAACTCTCAGAGCTGTAGCTCGGTCTAGATGAAGCTGAACCCCAGTCCGCCTCGCGGTGGTCTGTTTCTGTGCTGTCGGCTCTCCTATCCCAGTCCGTGTAAATACAAGTTGAATTAAAGTCAAAATCATCTATGAAAGACCCAAAACGATCAGCTTTTAACCTGGAAGTATAGCAGGAATATCCAGAACCTGCTGTAGCTTCTATACTGCAACCAGGGACGTTACTCGAGACGTACAAATCACAATCCAAGTCTTCAGATTCTTCGTCTAACATTTCCAGATAGATACAGGGTTCATTGCATATATCAGTTTTGACAAGGGTATTGGGAGTATTACAGTCAACTGAGTACTGTAACAAGAAGAGTCGCATCCCTTGATGCTCTCAGCGTAAATAAACTCAAACTCAGAGTCAAAGTTTGGTTCCACAGCGCCAGATATCGAGCTGCGAGACTCAATGGTAGAAGGTGAGTCAACTTCCAGCCTGTGAAGACGTAAACGGGAAACACCTACATCCTCAGGACATTCCCACCATGGAAATCTGGAGAGATCTGACGAGTTTGGGATAAACGCTCCGGTGTTGGAAGCTCTTGTGGTCAGAATCGACAGGTGCATTTCTTCTCATACAAGTTTCCCTTCTTTTCTTCATGTCTTCAATCACTTTTCTGTGTTTCCTGTGACGTTTCCTGAAGCAGCGGGGTGTAGCTTTCTCCACTCGCTCACTTGAGTCATCTGACCTTTGAATGACCACAGAAAACATCCCAGTTAAATCAATACATGGAACAATAAACCTGTAATTTAATTGGAAGTCACGAACCTGTTGCTGATGCATGACTGGATATTGTTGTCTTCTGTACTTGTAAATCCAGACGTTTGATATTCCTCTTCTATAAATACATGTAAACATCACTTAAAACATAGCTATATGATGAACAACAACTTCTTCCAATCCAAATCAACCTCTAAAGGGAACCATCTCATAAAAACAAAAACTAAATCATTCTCATTAAACTGAAATTAAACTAAAATAAAATATTAGAAGAAAAACTTAAGTAAAATTTAGTTTAGAACCACTTGCTGAAATAAATTAAGTTTAAGTACTAAAAACTAAAATGGGAATAAAAATAAATTCAAGCAAAATAAAATACAAGAATTAAAAACTAATAAAAAATGACAAGTACATGAGTAAATTAATAAAACTTGAAATAAAAGGAACTATATATTTTGCAAGAACACTGAAAAAAAAAAAAACTCTGTGTAGGAGCCTGACGATCGTTTTTTGACTGTGGAAATGTACCCTGAGAATGTCTGAGAATGAGACAAGACCTTCAAAAAGACCGGTACTCGAGTACTAGGCTACAACACTACTAGATGGTTCTTGCAGAAAGTTTATTTCTAAGAATATAAGATCCCGTTCTCTCTAAAAAATGGTTGACATCCGCTCTTGAACCCATTAACCTTTAAAGTGACTGTCCTCTCTCACCCTTCAGCATGTTTGATATTCTAGTGTCTTCTACACACACTGTCTGAGGCTCCTTTAAAGCGCTTGGCTGAAGATCAGACTCCTCTCCACACTCGGTGCCTGACGTCGAAGCTCCCTTCATCCAGATAAAGCAGTGTAGAAACTTCTGTGAGCCTGCTCGAGCGAGACGTGCTCGGTATGGCCATTCCTCTGTCGACTTTAACTAAACAAAATTGCAAAAAATAAAGATAGATAGGTTTTTACCATCACTTTCTTCACACTTCCTCCTGACATAAACACTCTCTCAGATCGAGCATGTCTCCATACATTGGAGAGCAGTTGCTGAGGTGTATTAATAGCATTGACATTTTGGCACGTTTGAAGTCTCTCGCTTCCCTTCAGCTGTCCCAGTCTCTCTTTCACACTTTCTCACACCGGATCATTTATCAACATTCCGACATTCTTGCAATTTATGTCAGTCTCTTTACCTTCTCCATTGAATTCTTTATTTCCACTTAGTGCTTGCTGCATAGTCAAACTTTCATCCAGTGATTTAGTTGATTCGATACCTCAACATAATCACACATGCGCAGAATGCCTTCATTAGGCTCAGCATTCACACCTATCAGCTCCATAATTAACACCAGGAGAGTTATACAAAAATTACAAGAGACACTACTGTTTAAAGTTTGGGGTGAGTTAAGATTATTTTCAGACTTATTCAGCAAGAGCACATTAAAAAATATTAGTAAATTTAAACTTTCAATTACCGGTAATCAAAGAATCCTGAAAGAAAATGCATTAAAAATACAAACCAGCACAACTGTTTTCAATAATCAGAATATGATTTTGAGCAGCAAATCAGCATATTAGAAGGATCATGTGACACTGAAGACTGAGTAATAATGCTGGAAATTCAGCTTTGCATCACAGGAATAAATTACATTTTAAAATATATTACAATAAAGACAGTTATTTTGAATTGTAATAATTAAAAATATATATTTTTAATTAAATAAATGGAGCCTTGGTGAGCATGAGTTATTAAAGGAAAAAATCTTACCAACTCCAAACTTTTGAATGGTCCTGCACATGCATTTTGATTTAGTTTTGATCTATTTGTACAAACTCACTTGCTTTAATTCAGCTTACACCAGTATACTAAATTTGTTCCGGTCAAGTGTTGTGTAAGTTCTCTAGCTGTGACACAAAAATATGTCAACATACCAGAAGAATCAGCCAGGACAGGGTTTCGGAAATCAGCAAACTTAGTTTTCTTCCTGAATATTGAATGAATATTGTTTTCAGCTCTTGAATGGCTTCAGCTGAATAGTAACAGTGTTTTAGCCGGTCTGAGTGAGACCTCAAACACAAGCAGAACGCAAGCTTTGAAACATGAGTCCTTCAAGCAACAGCTATTTGGAATAACGGTGTCAGCCTCTCTGATTGGTTAAAGGCATTTACATGCCTATTCCAATACCGGTAAAAATTCAATCACATTGCTGAGATGGGTCTGCCAACATGCACCATGGAAACAAGACAGAGTTTATCAAAACAAGTCTGATGAGACATGAATGAGTCGACTCGCAATCTATTTTAAAAGTATTTAATTTCAGTGTTTTTTCTGGTATAATTAACCAAAATCAAATCCACTCCAACAAATAACAGAGAAAGAACAATCTCAAAAAACAATCAACCTCATTGTATCACAGGTAATCAGTAAGCAAATTGATTTGACCCTTCGGTAAATTTTAATATAAGATAAAAAAAGACAAAAATCTCAAAAGAGTAAAATAGTGAATATTGAGAATGACACTTGCATTTGAATAAACCATTTCAAGCATTTGTAAAACTTTTAAAAACAACTTGGAACATTTGAAATGAAACCTACAATGGAAAAATCAGATAATTCTCCTTGACAGAGTTGAGTTAACCCTAGCATATAACAGCCTCAAAGTAAAATATCGGGTTAAATGCTTGGCGACATCCATTCTCATCACGGCCCAATTGCAGTTAACATTCTAGAACAAATTTTACAGATTAAAATCACTGTGAGGTTTCTTTTGTGGTTGATGCATTGGACTGTAGTTTTAGGTTTAGTTCACTGCCGATACATTCAGTTTAGATTCTCACAGTAACTTCTGTCACTTGATGGTCATATCTGTTTTTAGATAGTGTGGTAATCAGCAATACAATTTAAATTGCATGAAATCAACATCCTCAAACAATGTACACAATTGAATTCAGTTATCATTTACTTGGCTTATATGCCACTAATTATTTCAAACGTCTTGTAAAATCACTTCTATAGCCACTCTGATATCTGGGAAACATGTAGAACTTGAGGCTTGAAAGTGAAATAACATTGAAAATGTGCATTGGTTTTGCTGTCAGTTTCCCTTAACAAATTGATTTAAATCAAAGACTAAAAAGTCTCTGTGTATCCTGCTTAAGCATAAGGCTAAATATTAAAGACAAAACATGATGTGAAGTCCCTTGTCTAAAGAGGGCATCTTAGAAAGCAATGCTTTATGCAACATGTACTGTGGTGGTGTGTGTGTGTGTGTGTGTGTGTGTGTGTGTGTGTGTGTGTGTGTGTGTGTGTGTGTGTCAGTTTATGTTTTTTTCACTTAAAGAGAATTATCCCACCACGTGGCTGTGGATGGTTTAGTGCAACTTTGCACTTCCGAGTCACATTTGTATCCCATAGGGCAACAGTGCTTCATGTCTTTACAGCACACTGCCTACAAAAAGAGAGAGAAACATCTGTTAAATGTTTGCCTACTTTAGTGAAGATAGCTATCAGTAGTACTGATTTTAATTTATGCATGCATGCAAATTTCAGTAAACACAACAATTAAAAATAAATAACCAAATTAATAAAAAAAATAAAAACAACAAATACATGCAAAAAAACTAGTAACTCATATATATAAATATATATATATATATATATATATATATATATATATATATATAATATATATATATATATATATATATATATATATATGAATGAATTAAGGCATTTATATAGTGCTTTCATATGTACTATATCAAGGAATCTCTCCTCAACCACCCCAAAAAATAAATAAAATACCAATAATAAACACTTCTGGCAAATAATATATATATAATTGTATTTATTAATTTGGTTATTATTGTTTATTGTGTTTACTGAAATTTGTTCATTTATTTTATGTCATTTATTTGCTTTCCCAAATTTTATTTCAGTATTAATATTTATATATACATAATTTTTTTTATTGTTTACGGTCAATGAATTATTTTCGTCTTTACCAAATTTGGTATAGTAAAGACAAAAATAATTAAAACAACTAATAAACAAATTGCAGTAAAAAATAAAATTCAGGAAAGACAATAAGTAAATACATTAATAAAACAAATTTCAGTTAAAAAAACAACATAATTAATAACCAAATAAAGTAGAAATAAACAAATAAATGTGCAAATGTGCAAACTGAACAAATAACAATAAATAAAATTTCAGTAAACAAAATTAAAAAAAAATCATTGAATAAAATACAAATAAAAACAGTTAATTGATAAATAAACATTTCAGTAAACAAAATGACAATATATATATATATATATATATATTAAAGTAACAGTGATGCTTCCTTTAGCAAGTAGCACTAATAATATCATACCTCTTTATATGGACAGCAAGCCCATGTGGAGTCTGATAGTCTACAGCAGGTCTGTGTCTTTGAGCAGCGCGTTGATTCGTCACACACCATCTCCTCTTCTAAATGTGCGTCGGCGTGTGTTTGTGATCGTGTCAGAGGAACACTGCGCACGTTGGAAGCTTTAACGCAGGTTCCAAATTCGAGGTCGCAGGTGTAGTCCTGTGGGCAGCAGTGCTCATGGTCCTCGCAGCACACAGCCTGCAGAGAGACAGTACACCCAATCAGTGAAGAGCACACAAACACACCTGCATGAAGAACATCAGGTGAATGCAAAACACATGAAAACAAACCCAGTGGTGCTCAGAGTACTCAAACTAAATTCAAAGTCATATGGAAAACATCCTCAAAACACTTACAGCATTGTAAGTGTCTAAATAAACTTGCTAAAGGTCTCAAAAATACACTAATAGAATAAAGGCATTTTAATCCATAAAGTCAATTATTGTAATAAACATGTATATTTAACCCTGTAACTTTTACATGACATATGCAGGGATACTAGAAAGACCTGGTATTAAGATGCGTTTTTGTCGATCGGATCACAAGTAGACGAGGGAGACACATTCCAGTTTACACCTGTGTTTAATAAGTCTATTTTGACCATTTTTAACCACTTCTGTCCTGATTTCTTCAAGGGGAGGGTCTATGGGTGGATAATTGTATGCGTTTTTTCAGATCTTTCGATCTAATGGATGAAATAAGCTCACGCAATTTACACATGAACACGACGGAAAAACACACAGAGATCATCAGCTTTAGTTTCTGCTCCGACAGCCACAAGACCAAGTGAGGAGCTCTTTTCCAGATGAGTTTGTCATGTCATTTTGCTGTGTTCTGAACCTATTCACTGCTCCATCAATGTTTCATGCCAAATCGCTATATTTCCTTGTTTAAAATGTACTGCAAGATGCAGTTCTTTTCCAAACCGCGATAAGCGCCAAACCTATTTTTAGTCTAAACGCGATAAATCCTCTCTTGACAATCAGAATTCGGTGAGCGTTCTACGCAATCCAACATCGGCGCGCTGAACAGAGGTTTGTTTATGTTCATTCATTCCTCAAAATGAGTGCTTTAAACGGTGATAACACTTTTGATGGCCTTGATGAGCCAATGAGACCTACACATGGGGGTAGATGCTGCTGCCAAAGGTTTCTGTCTATTTTATAATTTCTGCCAAAAATGGCATTCGACGATCAAGGAGCAAAAGTCGAATATCGTTCGAAAATCGATTTTTTTTATTTTATTTTTTATTAATCAACTGTTTTCTGTGTGTCAGTGTATGCAAAGATGAAATTGACGATCAGCATCTCTGTAGTGAACGCGCCTATAGAGAGAAATGCGTGTAATGGATTACATAATCAGAGAGTAGGCTATTTATTTTCGTTTTTAATTGTTTCGTTTAAAGACATTTCAAGCTTTCTATATAGATATATTTCTCATGTCTGCTGTGAGACATACGCTGAATTTCGGTTAATATATGATGAGATGCGCTCCAGCTCACGTGCAATGCAAGTGACGGCTGCGGCACCTCCATGTCATGATTATATTGTCTATTTGCTTCTTATTTACTAAATCCAGGCAATTGGTTAATAAAAACATTATTAAGATTGAGATACAATTTATACAAAACGAAATTCCCTTTAAAGAAAGGCTTTCTACAAAACAAAATTTAATTAAGTGGTCAAAATCATCCTTTTTTTTGTGTGGATTTATAGCGTTTTGAAGAAAAAAAAATTAACTTTGAATTTATCATCAACAATATTGTTGTTTGATTTAATAATCATTGTTCAACATGTTCAGACTGAGGGGAAAAAACATTTTAACAAGATAAACTGAATATTCACAAGATGTGTGGGTCTAGGTAAAAAATGTAATTTTCCTGAAAACTATTGAAATGGATTTATCGCGTTTTGGAAAAGAGCTCCTCAAGTGTAAACCGGGCCAAAAAGACTTACCTTGACAAGAGGACAACATCCCCACTGCCCTGTGGATAATTTACAACAGGTAGAGCCAGACGCACAGCTCGTCGTTGAATCGCACTTCACATCTGTGTGTCCGAGCAACACCTCTGTGACCCTGGCCTCTTGTTTTGTGTACCAGGGGATCTCATGGTGGGCTTTAACACAGGACGTTTTCTTCTCATTACACGTGTAGCCGCTAGGGCAACAGTGATCTCCATCCTTACAACACACCGCCTTAAAAAGAGGAGATCGTATAGTGGGAGAATGAATTCCTTCACTACATTCATAATGGAGTACTATATACGGAATGCAATTGGTTTGTATAAAAAAATTTTTTTTAAAAAGGCAACAATAAAATATTCTAATGGCAGTATACTTCATTATGTTGCAATGGTTGTCAGCAGTTATCTTGAAATTAAACATTTTATTTTGCATTTTAATCAAAGTAAAATAAACACAAACTAAACAAAATAACTAATAACTATTAAAGAAATTAAATAACTAAAATAAAAATAAAAAACTATAAAAAACTAATTTAATTTTAAAACTAATTTTAAAAAAAATATATAAATAACTAATGACTAAAATTTAAAATAAAATCAAAATAAAATTAACAACTACATAAAAATTATAAAGATATAAAATAAATGTGAAGAAATTAAATAAAATAAACAATGAAAAATAAATCAAAATTACTAATAACTATAAAATAACTAAAATGAAATAAATAAATGACAAACTATTTTTTTTTAAATAAACTAAAATAAATAAATATTCTAGTGTCTTTTTATATCCTACGATATCATCAATAATCTGCCACAATTTAGATGTATGTGCATGTATTTATTGCATATGAAAATATATTTTACTATATTTTAAGCTATTTGAACACACTTTATCAACTGTAATATATGTGTACTATATGTGTGAATTATCTATCTGTAGCTGAGTTGACTCATTTATGGTCATTTAAGGCTCACATGTGGCATTTACATTGTATTAAATAGTGAATGGATTAATTTATATCACATCTAACCTTAGAAAGTGGACAGCAGCCCCACTTGCCGAGATTGCCCATAAAGCAGCAGGTGTCGTCTCTTGGACAGCTGGTGTGAGCGTCACACATGTGTCTGTCCACTGGATCTGCCAGTTGTGGAGTATTATCATCAGACTGCAAGCTCACGCTCAGTGCAGACTCCTTCCTGAACCAGGGCATGCTGGGAAGGCCAGGACGTACACAGGATTTTTGAGCCAAGTCACACTTGGAGCCCTGCGGACAGCAGTGCTCCTGATCGGCACAGCACACGGCCTACAAAATTAAATTATCCACATTGGCAGAAATGTAATACAACTCATAATTGATTCCAATAGAGTTTGGTGTAAGAATTCTCAAATAAGTATAAAAACAAATAGCACATAAATATTGCTTTCAATTTAACGTTTAAATCTGTGAAATGTATTACAAATAATCTCAAAAGATTGATATGCATTATATTTAAATTAATTGGCATGTTAATTTTATCTATACTATACTTTATATTCAGTATACATTTATTCATAATTGCAGTATGGAATTGCATTCTCTGTAAATGATGCATGCAATGCTGTCATAATTAACATAACATAGACAGCATTATATACCATTACAAGTGCAAGCATGTGTGCACACCAGTGCTTTAGAGCTTCAGGCCTAAACCCTTATTATTAAATGTGTGTTTACCTGTGGCATAGGACAGCAGGCCCATGCCCCCGAGGTTAGTCTACAGCAGGTCGTCCCTGTTGGACACAGCGATGTCGCGTCACAGTTTTGGTTCTGCGATGGCAGGGTCACTGCATCGATCTTCTTCACCAAAGGCACAGAAAAGCGGAGACCCTGATCGTCGGCACTATCACAAGAGCTGGCGGCCAGATTACACACAGTATCGTGGGGACAACAGTGGAGATGGTCCTCACAACACACTGCCTAGAAGTTTAGGTAAATAAAGAAATGTACAATGAATAAATATTTATTTATTTAAATAAATATGGTTTATAATTAAAAAAATATATATGCATTTTATATTTTTATTTATTTTCCTTTTAATTTATATTTATTTGTCATTTTATCAATCATCTATTTTAATTTAATTTATATTTTTACATTATATTTATTTAAAAATAAATAAAACAAATACATTTTATATCATATATGTGTATTATAATACACATATATCATTTTATATTTTAATTGATTTTACTTCTAATTATTTTGTAGTGTTATATATATATATATAATCATCTTCAGATTTTAAAATTAGAAAAGGAGTAAAGTACTTGTGGCATTGGGCAGCACCCCCATTTTCCAGTTGGGAGTTTGCAGCAGGTGGAATCATCCGGGCACGAAAAGGTCTCGTCACATTTCTGATCGGATGGAGCTATTGTAAAGGTAGGCACCTTTGTCAGCCAGGGAACAGACACTGAAAGGTCAGCAGGGTCATCACAGGTGCCTGCAGCGAGGTTACACACCGTGTCCTTCGGACAGCAGTGGGCATGGTCCTCACAACACACTGCCTGGAGGTCAGAAGACACCAAGACATCATAGACTGCCTACTGAAACTATTTGTTGCAATATTTTGATCTAAGGCAGTGGTTCCCAAACCTGTCCTGGAGGACCACCAACACTGCACGTTTTCTACGTCTCCCTAGTCAAACACACCTGATTCAAATCATCAGCTCATTATCACATGGGTTAATGAGGTGATGAGTTGTATCAGGTGTGTTTGATTAGGGAGACATAGAAAACGTGCAGTGTTGGTGGACCTCCAGGACAGGTTTGGGAACCACTGATCTAAGGAACTTGTTATGGGCTGGGTTTTAAAAAGATACTACTAAGCCATAATCACAGTCCAATGTTTCCACACTTTAACTTTCTGCAGTGCCGAATACCTTTGGTAAAGGACAGCAGGCCCAGATGCTTTCTTCTGTTATACAGCAGGTGGTTCCGCTAGCACACGCTACTGTTTCATTACAGGGAACTGGTTTCCCTGTAAGAGCGAAAAAAATAGATGGATTGATGCATATTCATATTGATCCAAGTAAGCTAAAATTGACATTGCACCACACTCACAATCCAGAATGGGTTCAGCTACAAACACAAACTGAAAAACTTTTAATTGCACAAAGATATAATATCACCTCTAGGCTTCAGGGCAGTGACAGCTGGGATCTTAGTGGCCATTTCCGTGATGCCATTGGCTGACAAACACTTACTATGGACAAGGTCACATGTTGTGCCCTCTGGGCAGCAGTGCAAATGATCAGAACAACACACAGCCTACAATAAAACATATTTACATTTGTTAATTCAAGCTTACGTTGAGTAAAATACAGGGTAACCATAAAATACATTTAATTATACATTAGGACGAACATGAAGCACCTTTGGCATCGGGCAGCATCCGTAGCTGCCTGTCTCCATTTCACAGCACGTTGTATCCTCTGGACATGTGGAAATCCTATCTGGACAGATCACTGCCCACATAAACACACACAGAAGCCTGAGATGTCATTTCCAACAAAGACAATTGATGAATAATGAAAAGAAATAAATAATACATCAAATAGTGCTTGTATATATATAAAAAAAACTGCCAGAGTTAGTCTTACCATCTCTGATATCACTGAAGTCTGCAGGCGGATCAACTGCAATAACAGGAATACAATATACAAACATTCATAAACAGGTGTGAAACTGACTGAATTAATCCCAAACTTAAGGATATTCTACTAATTCATTAAAATAAATTTTATAGCTATTTATGCCCCAGTGAACAAGACATAAAATGTGCATGTGCAATAAGAACTTTAAATGACAGAACATTAATAATGAAAGCAAAATCATGAAAGCTATTTGTCCTCAATAATGTGCAATAAGAACTTTTAGTGCATTAATAAATAATGAAAGCTATTTGTCCTCAAAACAAACATTGCTGACAGCAGAAAAGCAATACTTAATGTTTTGTGTAAATCTGAAAATCTTAAAACATCCCCAGCTTTTCATTTTTATAAAAAAGAAACTGTCATATCGGTAAGGATTTTGTCACGTCATATACGATTATAACAGTGACTAATATACTAACATTCAAAAGTTTGGGGTCAGTATGATGTCACAGTAAAGACATTTATAATATATTACAAAAGTTTTCAAATAAATGCTGTTCTTTTTTAACTTTCTATCTTCAAATAATCCTGAAAATTTGTATCATGGTTTCGAAAAAATATATTCAGCAGCAAAAACTATAATAATATTAAATGTTTCTTAAGCAGAAAATGAGCATATTAGAATGATTTCTGAAGGATCATGTGGCACTGAAGACTAGAGTAATGATGCTGAACATTCAGCTTTGATCACAGGAAAACATTTTAAAAATAGTTTTAAATACAATGGAAAACATTGCAAAAATACTTCACAATATTACTGCTTTTACTGTATTGTTATCAAATAAATGCAGCCTTAAGAGACTGAAAAAAAATCTTATCAACCCAAAACTTGAACAGTGGTGTAAAATCTGAAATTCCTGTATAATGGCTGACATAATACTAGTAAAAGCATAATGCAATTAAATACCAAATGAAGTAAACCTGTCATATTTCCCTCTGTCATACCTGCTTTTTTCTCTGATGGTTTCCTACGAGAAGCAGCGAATTTCCTCAAGAAAGGGGAGGGTCCATAGGTGGCCGACACACACATCGAATGCGCGAGGTCACATTTGGTTCCCTCAGGACAGCAGTGTTGCTTATCTTCACAGCACACGGCCTAAACACACAAATGGGGAAAGAAAGACAAATGTAAACATCACCATATACATGTAACCGCATTCCAGAATAGAAATATGTCCAAACAGGTGCTATACATTTTTCATAGGACAACAGCCCCAGCTCCCATCAGGCAACTGGCAGCAAGTGGTGTCATCGGGACACTCAGACGCCTCATCTGGACAAACTACCGCTTTCTAGAAATAGAAAAAAGAGAGATCCATTTCAATGCTGAGTATTTACTCAAGGCGTATCTGAATTTGTGGCTGTGCTGGTGTGTGTGCATTACCTGTTTTGTGGCGACTCTTTCCACCCAGTTTAAAACGTGCGTCTTATTCACACACTTAGAGTGTTCCAGGTCACACAGAGTGCCCTGGTAACAGCAATGCAAGTGATCGGAGCAGCACTCTGCCTGGAAACACACACACATACAAACAAGAAATTAATGTGTATTTTTTGTTAACTGGTGTTGGAATAGTTAAAGAAATAAAATTATATCTACTGTGCATCACAAAAGGGAAGTTTTAAAGTAACTTTTGTGTTGAGAAAGAAAGTCACAAGAATGCAACAACATAAGGGTGAGAACATGCTGACACAATGTTCTTTTTTTGGCTGAAATTTCCTTTTAATAAAGCACATATTAAAAAAGGGAACAAAGTAAATCATTAACAATGTCTTAAACACTAAAAGAATGCAAAGGAATTCACTTTAGAAGTAGTGTAAATTATTCAAAAGTTTGGATTCAGTAATATTTTTGCTTTTAAAAAAATATATACTTTAATTTAGCAATGATCCATTAAGACATTTATAATGTTACAAAATATTTATATTTTAAATAAATCCGGTTCTTTTGAACTTTCTAGTCATCAAAGTATCCTGAAAAGAAAAAAGTATCACAGTTTCCACAAAAATATGAAGCAGCATAACCGTTTACTACATTGATAATAATCAGAAATGTTTCTTGAGCAGCAAATCATCATATTAGTTTGATTTCGGAAGGATTATGTGACACTAAAGACTGGAGTAATAATGCTGAAAATTCAGCTTTGATCACAGAAATAAATTACATTTTAAAATATATTACAATATAAATCTGTTATTTTACCTTTTTTACTCAAATGCAACTTTGGTGAACATAAAATACATTTTCATAAACATTAACAAATCTTTTGAACAGTAGAATACGTTAGAAGGTGGGATGCTGAAAATTCAGCTTTGCCATTACAGTACTTAATTTTATGTATTAAATCAAAGAATCATATTTGCTTTCAATTTTAAATATATTAAAAAAGAAACAAATATTTTACATTTTAATAACATTTCACAATATTACTGTTTATGATAAAATAAATGCAGCCTTGTTGAGCATAAGAAACTTTTAAACAGTAGAGTAACTCCCAAAAACTCATTTAACTAAAAGCCTCTCTTACGTTGGGTAACGGACAACAGCCATATCCTCCTGATGGTGTTTGACAGCAGGTGTTTCCATCTTCACACATCCCTCCATCAGGACAAATCAGAGCGACACACACGTTCAGACACACACATAGTAACGCTACGACACTCACACGCACCTGAAAGACAGGAAATGGCCATGAACTGTACATTATTTGAATCTGTGTTTACTGTAAAACAGTTTTATATTATGACATTATAATTATTATGAAAGTTCTGATACATAAGGATCATTGATAAATGATTTTCCCCATTTATTTAAAACATTCCACATGTCTGAGTGTCTTAAGTCAGTTGACTGACAAACAATACAACATTTGAAAAAGAGTCTCTTAAAGACAGGCATTTCCCAATGTGTCCATTTAGTGAGCAATACAACAATGATAAACACACTGCTGCCGGTCTCATGACATCACCAGGTCATGTCTGGTTGATGTCAAATCACTTCAGCGGACTTTAGACTTATTTAAAAAAACACTATATTGTTTCAAAATGGAAAAAGCTTAGTTTGATTTCATCTTTTAGGCTATTTACAGTAGCGGTGATGATAGAGCTTTACATCACAATATAAGAAATATTAAGAAAACTACAACAAAACTCACCATTGTGTGTGTTGACTGTGCTGACCCCCAAAACTAATGCTCTTCAAACGTTCAGACGCAAACCCATGAACAACTTTCTTGCGCTGTAACAGAAAACATTAAAATACATAACTAAATGAAGTACATTCATACAGGGTTTGTCACACAGGTGTTTCAACAGGAATTGATTTAAAGAGAAATCAATCAATCAAAGGAAGAAATCAATTCCTTAGTAATTGAGTTGTAGTGTTTATAATCATTGTGGTGTATGATCCATATAAAAACTGCATTTCGCATACATATATCATAAATTCAACAATTGCAGGATAGCAAAATATGCTACATGAGTATATTACTCGACTACAGATTAAGACACAGACAACAACATGTCTGCAAACTTATCTTATGGTTTTTTTTTTTTTTTTATCTAATCTCATCTCAGACCATTGATCACATTATATGAGGAGCACTGTCTTAAAGGAATAGTTCACCCAAAAATGAAATTTTGTCACCATTTACTTACCCTCAAGTTGTTCCAAACAAACAAGTTGTTTTGCAGAACACAAAAGATATTTTGAAGAATACAGGTAACCAACAACTTGATGGGCCCCATTCAGGTTTGGAACAACATGAACCCCTTTTTGGGTGAACTATCCCTTTAATAAATACATCACTTTTTAATCACTTCGTGGCACCGGTTAACATAAAACTGCTACACTAATTGACCATGTTTATTATTAGTTCATGAAAACTATCAAATGTCTATCTGCCAAAGCTTCAATTTGTATCAGTTAACCAGTTAGTATAGGTTATTATAATATATAATTTTAAAACCGGTCTTTGAGACGCACTAAATCAGTCATTAAAAACGCATCATTCTAAACCGCTGTTGCAATCGATCGTTGTTTCTTGTTGTTTCTTTTTGTTTCCAACGGAAGCGCGTGAGCTCGGCCGTTATAAACCCTAAACAAAGACTTGATTTATTACAAAACAAGATGTCATAGTGTAAAGAGCTTAACGAACCGTATTTTCACGATGCCAGTGGGGGAAATCACCGTAAAACTGGACGCTGTGAAGAGGATATAGCTACCGTTGTTCTCAGCCGAGTTTTTGAGTTCACCATCACGTGACGGAGTGTCACATGACATGAGTCAGGCTTGTTTGTCTTTCATGAACCACATTAACCTGTTCATTTAGTTTACAATGTCAATATAATGTACATTATGCAAACAATATACATATTTTTTTATATAATATTATAATAAAAATAAAATAATAAACCGTAACAAAACAAAGTAATATATATATATATATATATATATATATATATATATATATATTATATATATATATATAATATATATATATAATATGAATATAAGTAATAAATATATTAGAAAATGTTCACATCACTTATAATAATATAAACAAAATGCAAATAATATTAAATGCACGAACAGTCGTTTTGTTTTAACCATCCAAATCGTATAAGCATAGCAAATATCGCTCTTATATGACTTTGAATCTCACAGAACCTGTTAAAATGTCGAGGTTATATATTCCATCTCCCCAACATAACGAAATTTAAAGTTGAGATGATGACATATATCCATGTACACTGTATATTCTATAAAACAGCAAATATACTAACAGTAGGTGGCAGTAACGCGCTGCTTACGTTTGCGCGCCGCCGCTGAAGGAAAAACAGAAGTTGTGTGTTGTTGTCGTCATAATGTGTCGCTAGTGTTGTTTGACATTTAAACATGTCGTGTGCAGCTTTGAATTGTACTAATCGTTCCTCACCAGGGTCCAGTATAAGTTTTCATCGGTCGGTTGGTTATTCAATTTATTTAGTCTAATTTAACCGTCCAGTCACATTGTCAAAACTGTGTTTGTCTTTAGAGATCAAGCGCGTGCACTTTATGTAGAAATATTAAGAATTATTTCTCTAGTAATGAATAACAGACGTTAATATTTTGTGTATGTTGATTATTTTTTAATAAAAGAAGCCCATTTAATAACTCACAAATGCAAAAGAGTTAATAAGATAAATAATGTTTCAGTAGGTTCTCAAAATCTTATAAAAAGTGTTTTTGATCCTCAAAAATGAATCCCATTTCCAGTTCAAATCCCTTTTCTGTTGTAAAACAAAAAGTTGTTATTTTTTTATTCCAAGAATACTACTTTTATGATATGGCTTATATCTGGTCCTATTGAACAAATACTATATATGTGAGCTCATATTCTTTTAAAATCATATGTGACTATCTCTCCCATTCTCTAATCCGTCTATCCATTAATTTTACAGTTTCCCATTAGGTGACAAAGATCGACTGCAGCGGTGGATTGTGAACATCAGACGTGACCATTTCAAGCCATCTCCATCTTCTCGCATATGTTCCCAACACTTTGAAGACAGCTGTTTCTTCAAGAACAATAAAGGTCAAGTGTGCCTTAAGAAAACAGCTGTCCCCACCAAATTTTTCTTCCCTGACTCATTTAAGATGGCATGGTGCACCAAATTATATAGAAGGCGAAGGAATGTGGAAAATTATGAACATCATGAATTTCATACATACAGTCTCAAAAGGGATTCCAAGAGACGGTTTGTGGAAGAGGAGGTGATTTTAGATGAGTTTGTGAGAGATGAGGAAGATGCTTCGGATCAGGACATGTCTGAAACCAGTGTGACGCCAGTGATTTACCCCACTGAAATATGTGTCATTGCAGTTAGACATGATCACTGCTACCGTTCTTGGTCTACAAACACAGCTCGCAGTTCCATAGATGACCCGAAATAACGGCAGAAATGCAAAAGAACGAATCTGCAAGGAAGCTGAAGCACAGTTTGAACTTGGTCCTGGGCAAGATTGAGGCCTGCAGGAAAAAAATGAAAGTGAAGAACGCCACGATTAGAAGGTTAAAGAGAAAAGTGACTTCACTGTCCTCCGTCATTTCAGAGTTGAAAGCGGAAAAAAAAGAAATTCAAAAAATGAATGCTACCCTTGGGCAAAGCACATTGTAAGTATATATAACTTTTTTTCCATTATTGCTCTGTGGAACATAAAATAATGCCTTTTTCATGCAGTGACTTCTAAAGAACAGAATTAAGAATTTACATTTTGAGTGAACTATTCCTACCAGTTTTATTAATTTGCAGGATCTAGAGCGCGGGCTCCAGCCTGAACTGAAGAGTCGAGCTGTAAAACAAGAGCCTTGGACTCAGTGACTTGCCTTTGAATGAGGATGAACAGATTGTGTTTTGTTCTGCCAGCGTTCTTCCAATCATTTCCACTGGTATGCGGCAAACACATTGGTCAATAATACTGGGGGGAAATGACCTGAGAAGTTGATTTGGTCAGGAGGATGAAGAGATATCAGATGAAGAATGCATAAATAGCCCTTTATTAGGCGGCATGGGAGAAATGCATGAAACCCTGCAAGAACCAGCACAAATGTTACTCATTTTCTCAGGGATGTTAAAATGTAATTATTATTACATGATTTTTTTTTGTTTTATGTTCTACATCCCTTTTTTCTATAGTACAGTTTGTAATTTTCTAAATAAATAGTCAACATCATGATTCCTCTCTGATTTTCAGACGGTTAGTTTTCCAGGCTGTTGGCACCATTTGCATCAATATATCTATAGAAAAAGTATATGTAACATTACATTAGTCTCTTTAGTTAACTTAAAGAGTTCAAATGAACAATACTTCTACTGCATTTATTAATGTTAACTCCAACATGTGATTTAAAGTTTTACAAATGTAAAGTAGTGATTAATGGGGTCAACCTAAACAAACATTTGTATTTTTACATTCAAAAATGCTCTAAAAATGATATTGCTAATTTTTTGGGCATGTAAGCTAATGCATTAAATGTTAACAAGTGAAACCTTAAATGTAAAGTGTAAGCAAATTATCTTATTAATTCAATAGCTTTTTTGAAACGGCATAAATAGTTGAAAAAAGAATAATTGAAATGATAACTAAACAGATTTGAATTAGCATCAGTTCATTTAGTTAAACTGATTTTCTTCACAGTTACATTATAAAGTTACATATTTACAAGGAAGGACATAAAAAAGCAATATATTCTGGGTCAACATATGCCATTAATAAACCAACCACATGGATTTAATATCTATAAGTCAGTAACTTCAGCCAAGACAATAAAGAGACTATAATTGGTGATTTCCAGCTTCTCCACCCTCATAGACATATACACTAGACGTCACCTTGGGGTTCTAAGCATGCGTCAAAACCGCCGCCATCTTGGAACAGGGGTCTTGTCAAAGGAAGTATCTAGGTAACGCTGCTATCTCCGCCTGTACTTCAAATTCATGGATGATGCCGGACTTTTGTGCTGCGTATGGATGTTCACGAACGAAATCTGAACTAGGAAGAATGTTTTTAAAAATTTTTTTTTTTTTTATAAATTTCTCTGGACTCGATGATAAATACATGTCTGACTGTTGGAACGAACCAAAAAACTAGAAAATCGCATTCATGACGATTTATGGTGATTTTATTTCCGTTAGACCTTTGCCTATACATTGACGCTGATGTATAAAGAGAAAGGGCTCCCCTGTTCCAAGATGGCGGCTCTGTTGACGCATTCGTTCCAATGAACTGCTGTAGCCAAGGTGACGTCTAGTGTATATGTCTATGGTCCACCCTGATGTTGTGTATAAATGAAGGACATAGTCTCATTTTCAAATCCACACGATCATAACACATAGAGCAATCCTTTAATAAAAGCGTTACTTTGGGCAAGGTAGACAATTGAGAAATTTTTTTTTTAAAAATCTGTTTTGCCTTCAAATTATTCTGTACACACTAAAAGTCAAAGCAGAAACCATAAATGTTCATAACTGTAAGTTTTCCTCTGTCTTTGCTCCGTGGTTCTGCTCCTGGAGTTGGTTTGTGTTTGTCAGATGGGAATGTTTTGATTTTTTCCCCCTGTAAACGGTCATCTCCTCCCCGTTCTCTCCTTCTTCTTGCTCCAGTCTTCCTCTTTTTACAAAGTGCTGGATCCTGGACTCCAAACTCTGGCAGCGCGGCCGCTCCAAAAGAGGCTGGTACTTCTTCTGCCTGGATCCCTCCATGAGCCAACACTGCAGAGAAGTCATCTCTAAAATACAAAAACAGAAAAACAACTTTTTATAATGGTTTCACAAGCTAATTTTAAGATAAATAGCAGCCAGTGTGTTAGTATGTCACAGTCCAGACATCAATAGTTTCAATATGAACGCACACCTGTGGTTGTGTCCTGAAGGCCTTGGATCATGCCGAGCAGAACCTGCGTCTTGACTGCCTTCTGAACCCAGTGTTGGTGCAGGGAGTTCAGGACGTGGTTCTCCTCCTCCGTTTCATTCCTCCAATTCACACCCTCGAAGTGGCAGTCATACAGAACCAAAGGGTAATCCACCGCCATACTACAGAACACAGGAACTAGAATTAAAGTCGGCATGAAACGATAGCTGTGCGATAGACTTTTCTTTCCTATTGCGTGTAAAAGGCCTTCTGAAACAAGAATAAATTATTTTGATTTGTCAATGGTGAATTGATTGGATGGTTGTGGTTTGCTATTGGTCAATCTCATGTGAGTGACAGGTTGCCCCGCCCTCACGCCAGTAAACATCATCAGAGAAGAGATGTCGCTGCAAGAAGGATATTTCGTTTCAGGTTTACGAGGGAATAAGAATTAAAAAAATATATATGCACAGATAAATCATTTATAATAAAAACGGCATATTCCATTAAAAAATTAGTCAACTCTGATTTTAATGGTCATTCATTTGTTGAAATAAAACCCACCTGTATTGAGGTTTCCTTGGGTTTTTCTCCACATCCATCAGCTGATCAATAATTTCTGGAGCTTCGAGTTTCTGTCCAATCAGCAGCAGCAAAGCCATCATGCAGCGAACCTGCAAAAGCAAAGATCAGTTATGATCAGAATGGAATACTAGCTACTGCTACTACTGAATCCTGCATAGTGTACACTGCATACTAGTTTTTTTAAACAAAAGTAGTACCATTGAGATGGTTTCACACTTTTAAAATGAGGTAACTTTTATATCCAGGTTTTCAAAGACAGTGGAAACAGTTAAGGAGGTTAATTTAAATTTTACAAAATATATACTGATTTTTAGTCATTTAGTTTATTCTAAAGCTTGTTTTGTCTTATGTTAAGTCATCTTAAGAGCCCCTTGGTAAGAACCACTGCTTTAGCATTGAAGGCCTCCAGTATGAGGCGGGCTTCTTACCTGGTGATAGAGGAAAGCAAGACCTTTGACCTGGAAGACGTAGAGTTGGTGTGGGTCGTCAGGACAGGTGGGGTTAAGTTGGGCTGGCTGGACCGTTGCAGACAAGATGGTCCTTTGGAACTGCAAGACTCCATTACCAACATCCATCTTACACAGGTTCCTGAAGTCATGTGTTCCCTCATACCTGCATGGCCAGGGAAACACAAAGAAGAAGCCATTGTGACCGAGGTCCAGAACACAGTGTCAATTAAATTAACAGCAGCTAGAACAACTCCAGAATAAAGACATCAATTCAGAGGCATTGTTTTATTTAAAGGGTACCTATTATGGATTTTTGAAAATTACCCTTCATGTAGTGTGTAACATAGATCTAAGTGAATGAAAACATCCTGCAAAGTTTTAAACATGAAGGTTCACCGTATACAAAGTTATTGTCTCTCAAAAGTAAGAGTCGACACTGAGTCGCTGATATGAATCGTTCGACGAACGATGCTTTTCCTTTGTCTAGATGACGTCAACTTGACAAGTTATTTGAATAAGATACGCCCACTTATTGCGTTTGGAGACGCCAGGGAAAACTAACATCATGTCGACGAGACGCTGTTTTGAAGTGCGACGCAAAAGCAAACTTTTTGTATCTCCCCAATGAGGAGCATTTGAAGACTAAGTGGCTACAGTTCATATATACAACTATACCACAGAAGTATTATAGCCCGAACTTGTTCTGTGTTCGCGTAATTTTGAAGATGATTGCTTCACAAACCTAAATGCTATAAAGTATGGATTTGCGAGCCGGCTGATACTCAGGGAAGGTTCATTACCGAGTTTATTTGGATCAGCTTCCTTCTCCGAATCACAACCTGTAAGTATTATTAATATTTATTGTTGCTTTTATGTTTTATGTATCATGCTCAATAATTATTTTGGGTGTTGTGTACGCACAGCGCAGCTTCTAGGTCTTCAATGTCAATTGTATTGAAATGTGAAGTGTTTGTCGTTGTTAATGGAGTTGTCATAAAGAATATAGCTATAACGTTACCTCTTAGTACTGCATTATCAATATGTTTATGCGTTGGGCTAACGCAAACAAAGACTAAATGTGCTTTTACCACTAAACTTTGGGCTATGGTAGCTAACATATCACCGCAGATTAGCGTCACGCAAAGGCAGGGTTTGGAAAAATGACTCGCTAAACGATTCATATGGGAGTCGGTGAGCAAATCAGGTAAAAATAAATGCATATTATAAGACAACAAAAGTGTTTTTTGTCATTGCATGCTTGTAAAACTGTTGTTGGGGACTCCCAGAACATTATTAGGAACATTTTAAATGTTCATAATATGTGCCCTTTAATCAAATGTTTAAATTAAGTTGAGTGACTATACTTAATATTCTTTAAGCAGACTCATAGTAGATACGGTTATAGTGTTGAAGTTTTCATCTACTGACCGTTTAGCAGCCTCTGCCATGCGTTCCACATCCAAGTCTCCACGAGGAAAGTAGTATCTGTATGTTCTGGACCGGCAGTCGAAGCGAGCACTGAAGCCACTTTCTACAGGGCCCCATTGCAGTATCCTGATGTCCTGTGGCAGGACTCGATTTAGCATCTTCACATAGGGTAACTCTTCTGCAGAAGCCTTGCCTTTGACCTCCACGTCAGCCGGGACAGTCACACCTAAACCTCCTCCGTACTGCGTGGAGCGCAGATCAATGGATATAACCTGGAGAAGAAAATCAATATCAGCATTCCATGACTTTACAACATCTGAAAATATATTTATTATAAAGTTCACAAAAACAAATGCAATAGCATAAATAATAATATTTTTTAAAGATATTTGCAATTCATGTTATGCTTTTAGTTGTTATTGCGTCAAAATTAAATAATAAAAAAAAATGGTTCTGAATATAAGTTATCAGAAACTGACAAATATAGATTGGTTGGATATAATCTGGAGAAAAAGTCAATATCAAGAATCCATAACTTTACATGTTATGTAATCGTGATTAATTTGACAGCACTAATATATATCATTTTTCTTGTTATAATCTAATAAAATAATAAAAATATATTATATATACAAAATTATTATTGCATAAAATTGGTTCTAAATATATGTTATCACTTATCAGACACAGTTTACATAAATATAAATTAGTTTGATGTATAACTAGGAGAAAAACAATTATATCAATAATTCATGACACTACAGATCTGTTCAGATCAGAACAAAATGCATAAATGTAATGAGTTTAATAATAAAAAATACTTTATAATAATTGTATTATTCATGTTATGCTTTTAGTTGTTACGGTTTAATGTTATTATATTGGTTATCAGACACATAGAAAAATAAATTATATTGTATCAGCTGTATAATACATTATTGTTTAAATCTCTATTTTCCAAGATTGTAGGAACCCTGGAAAATATGAAAACATGATGAAATGGAATATCATACTAAGTTGCTATTACAAAATTCAGTAAAGCAGATCACACACACACACACACACCTGAGAGAAAGCACTGACTCCTTTATCTGTGCGGCCGCAGCGATGATAGTTGGAGGTCTGTCTGTCCTGGATCAGTTTAGTCTTCAGCAGGGCCTCAAAAAGCCGGGCTTCAACAGTGTTGTCTGTGTTTTCTTGGACAGCGAAGCCCTGATATTGCCAGCCGAGATATGCCAGCCTCAGTGCCACATGTCTGCGAGGGTGGGCAGAGAAGTCAAAGGGTCTTTCTGCTCCTCGTTTCTTCTGTTTGGATCTGTTCTCGTCACCTTTCTGATGTTTGAAGCTGCCTGATGCTTCAGTTCTCTCCTCTGTCCCAGCTCCATCTCTCTCTACTTTCAGCTGAGCTTTCAGTCTCCCCACCTCCTCTTCCAAAGCCTTCACACGAGCCAGCAAGTCCTCTTCTGACATCTTTACAATGAACACAGATCTGTGAAACAAATAACAGAGAGCTCATATAACAGCTTTTCACTACAATGTGTACATGTATGTGAATGCAGTTCTTGCTTATGTAAACAATAATCAGAGATATGTGAGATAATTCACAGTGAGCGAGCTTAACATAACATAAAGTTCTCAAACAGATGATCCAGTAGAATCAATAGAGATAGAGGAGGTGTTTAATGTGTAAATCTCCACGTGCTTTCTACCTATTAACATTCTGGGCTTCCTAACCTTTTCATAAATATATAGTTTATAAAACTACAAAACAATTATTTAATTATACTTACATCCTTCATGAAGTTTCATGAAAATAGCGAAATAAAAGATTCTGAACAGTAACTTTTACACACAGGACGATATATTGACTTCCGTCAAGCCCCCCTTCAAAATAAAAGTCCGGACACACAAACACTGACTTAAATGCACTGATTTATTCCAATGAATGTGCAAATGCCTTCTTCATTGCTGTATCTTCTTAAAATAAAATAAAAATAAAATTATACATGCATTATGTTGCTTTATTGTAGTTGATTTAATTGTTTATTAAATAACAATGTAATTATTACTATAAGGAATAATAATTATTATTATTTTATTAGGCTATTATCACAATTTAGTATATTTAACATTGATTTAAATATGTGGCAATTTGATTCTGGTTCCCGATCCAAGGGTTTCTACTTTATCAACCTTACCATTTTCCTTATTGTAGGCTTCTTGCCACGGTTGCTTTTGGCTTTATAACTATTTTCTGGGAAGTTGTTCGATTTATTGTAATAAAAAAAAAAAAAATCACCGCCCATTTGAACTGGAAAGTTTATTAAAGTTTAAGTTAATTTTCTATTTCCTCAAAATTTTCTTCCAGATAAACAGCATCGTTATATGTTTATGCTGTAAAACAGCCTCATAAAATCAGTTGTTTATGTCATTATAAGGATCACACACATTCAATGGAATGGAATCATGTGATGAATACAACAAAGTTTCCTCGTTTTCTTTCAATCCGGAATTCTAATTGGTTCAAGCTCCTCAGAGGCCATTGAGGCAGTCTCGTGATTGGTCGTCTGCCTCCCCATTGACACACATTGCTTCCTGCTCACGCGAAGGAAATCAATAGTAGAAAAGTGTAAAGTTTAAAACCTACATCTGTTGCACCGATGCAACCGACGTCACAGAACTCAAAATGAGACATTGTAACCGCAGCGCATTGCTCGCGCTTTTGTTTGTTACATTGTTGCAGTCGGTCTGCAGCGACTTCCAGACTCTCGCGCATCTGAGAGCGAAGGCGAGCGATAAAACTCAGTCCAGAGCTGTGGTGGACCTGCTCAGGAGACTGCTGGGCAACAGATCTCGGGAGTTCATCGTGTCAGTCAACAGGACTCTGTCTAATGAAACTTTAGACGTGTGTGAGCTGCGTTCCGCGAAAAACAACAAGATCATAGCAGTGGGCAGCACGGGGGTCGCGGTGGCCACCGGGATATACAACTATCTGAAATACTTCTGCAACTGTCATGTGTCCTGGTCTGGAGATCAGCTAAATCTCCCCCGACCCCTGCCTCCTCTCACCGGCGTCCTGCGCATCAAAACACCGCACAGGTATACATGTTAAAAATATCCATAGCTTGAAAAAATATAGACCTATTCGAGATTGAGCCTCAAATAATTAAGTAAAAATCAAAATATATAAAAAAAACATTCTACAGAGTATAAAATGAATTGTTATTGTTATGTATTATTATTATTATTATTAATTATTATTTATTTGTCACTGACCCATACATGACATCATATGTAAAAAAAAAAATGCCACAGATAAATGACAATACAGGGCAACTAAATGATGTCACAGTAGATGTTTATTGTGATTATTGTGATGTGATTTTATTGTTTGACAAGAGAACAATGGCTTGGTAAACACTCTCTAGTTTTCTATCATAGATTAGTAACTTTTGATACATTTTGATTCAAGTTAAAGAAGCTCTGGAGAGTGTTTCAAACCTAAATGTTCCTATGAAGCGCTCATAGCATTTACATATTTATAATTTGTCAAGTTTATCCTATGCATGCATTTTAATTCTTAAATCTGATATATGTTCAGCAAATTTCTTATTCCTATAGGGACTGAAGCTCATACCTGTTCAACTATTCCAGATATTTTGATAAACATAAATTAGATATTAGTGATATTTGCATATTTTTATATAATTATATCGATTAACATATACCTCTTTATGCCAATGGGGCAGCCTATATTGAACATCAATCCCAATCCAAATTGACTTTCACGTTCACTTTTCTCCTCTTTTCTTGGAACCTTCCATACTTGGACTAAAACAAAAATTAGATATTAGTGATATTCGCCCATTTTGATATTATCATATCGATTAATATATTCCTCTTTATGCCAGTTCAAAATAAACTGTTTGTATGTACTCATAATAACCTTTTTTGTTTTAATTTTTGTGAAGTTTGTGCAAAATGTTTTCATTTTAAATAGTGTGTAAAAAAAATTATCAGGTATTGAAAAATCCATATTGGTCAAGCACAATTGATATACTGTATATTTCTATAAAATAGTTGCAAAAGGACTGACATGTAATGTCTGTTGTAGCACAGACATCAAACAAAATACTAGTAACTATCACTCGTTTTCTCAATGTGATTAAGCTGGAATATTTAATGTTTATTGTAGTTTTTTAGATTTGTGCAACTAAACCATAATTTTATAGACTAATGGACACATTATTAGCTGTCATTCAATGAGCAGTTTTTTTTGTTTCGTTCTTCTAGATTTTCCCATGTAGATCCAATCAGGACAGCCCCCACTGTGTGTGTGTGTGTGTGTGTGTGTGTGTGTGTGTGTGTGTGTGTGTGTGTGTGTGTGTGTGTGTGTGTGTGTGTGTGTGTGTGTGTGTGTGTGTGTGTGTGTGTGTGTGTGTGTGTGAGATTTGGTGATTTGCAGGCCAATGAAAAAAAAAAGCAGCATTGTTGATTCTCTCCGCTATTGTTCATGCGAATGTTTTGCTGTAGCCGGACCTTTTTTGTTGTCTGATTGTGTGTTTGTCTTGTTAGTTCTGCATGAGCTGGCCTGTACTATGTCACTCTCAGAGACGCCTGCGAACTGTGATTTCCACACAATGTGAATATGACGTTATGAATGAGGTCATGTTCCTTACAGCTCCAAAACAGTAAATAGTACGTCACAAGTAGGAGATCACAATCATTGAGCTGTGCCAGCAAACCTATTTCAACAAATTCATCTACTTTAGTGTTTGTGTAACTGAAGGTTCAGGTACTATCAGAACGTGTGTACCCAGAGTTACTCCTCCGTGTGGTGGGATTGGCCGAGGTGGCAAAGGGAGATTGATTGGATGGCACTGAATGGCATAAATCTTCCACTGGCATTCACAGGACAGGAGGTGCTATGGCAAGAGGTGGGAGTATTTGTGAATTCAGTTTTTATAAATGTATATTTTTCAGAGTATTGTGTTTTATATTTGCCTGTTTTCTTTTCCTGATGGACTGTAGGTTTATCTGTCTCTCGGTTTGAACCAGACTGAGATGGATCGCTTCTTCACAGGTCCAGCTTTCCTAGCGTGGAACCGCATGGGAAACCTGTTTCAGTGGGGAGGACCACTTCCTCAGTCTTGGCATGTCAAACAGCTCTACCTGCAGGTACTCAGCAGACTTCGGATTAAAAAAGGAGAGGAGTGATGTGCTATTATTCTTCAGGTTTTATTTTTATTATTTTCTATTTAGGAATAAGCTTGAACATAGCAATTGCGAGATATAAACTCGCAATTCTGACTTTATAACATGCAATTGCGACTTTATATCACGCAATTCTGACTTTATATCTAGCAATTTTGAGAAATAAAGTCAGAATAGCAAGATGTAAACTCACAATTGTGAGATAAAGAGTCGCAATTATCTTTTAAAAATGTTTTATTCTGTGGTAAATCAATGGTCCATACAAATGTATTGGAGTAAAGAGTGCATATACTTATTCAAAAATGTAGTCAAGTAGAGAGTCAAAGTTGCTAAAATCTTTGATAATTAAAGGTGGGGTATGTGATTTGGAAAACGACCGGCAGATTTTGAAAATACACAATTCAAAATGGTCCTACCTTCTTTCCTCCAACGCTGGCCCTGACTCCACCCATTCGAAGAACATGAACGTGCAATCATTCACGAGCGAAAACTCAGATGCACGAGAGATTGTAATGACGATTTACTACTAATCATGGAAGAGGCTTTACTGACGAGATGCGCATGCGTCACAACAAGCTTTGAGTATGCGCACGACGGGGGTCACGCGCGCTGGGGGGAGGGGTGTGTGGTACAACCGTTTGATTGACAAACTTACTGTCCAATGATTCTAGGTGGTCTTGGAAATGATTGGCTGGAGTTTTTCGAGTCCTGTCCGTTCCACAGATGATTAAATTGATTAATTTTTATTTCAGTGCTTCTAACTCAGTGGCTGTAAGTGGGTTAGGAATAGGATTTTAAGTTATTTTGAAAAAATGGACTAAAAAGAGAATCACATACTCCACCTTTAATAAAACTACTAAGTAACCATAAATTTACTTAAGTATAGTAACTAATTACATTTACTCAAATGCTTTACTCCACTGATATTAAGAGGCCAGATTAGACCAGAATCCACAATATCTAAACCACATCTAGAGGCAGTCATATAGACTATAAATAAAGTAAATTAGTAATCATACAACAAGCTTTATCAAGTTGCTAAAAACCTATCTTGCTAAAAACATTCCAAGCACCCTCAACACTCTAGCTTATGACAACTTTTGCAAAGGCAAGCACCACCAGAAAATGTACAAATCTAGTTGCACATACTCATGCATTAAAATGTTGTCTTTTAAATATTGTACTTTATATTCTGCAGTTTAAAATCTTGGACCGTATGAGATCTTTTGGGATGATACCTGTATTGCCTGCTTTTTCAGGAATAGTACCTGAAGGTATTACCAGGTAATATTCCTCAAATATGTCTTTCTCACTTTTTTCAGGAGTGCAGATTTTAGATATTGAGATTCCAACAGTGTTTTTGATTGTTGTTGAGTACATTTTTACGACTGTTAGATTTCCTAAATCTTGTGTAAGATATTTCTTTGGATAATGAAAAAAGTTACATTAAATAAAATCAAGGTATGATTGTTGAAGTATGAAGGGGGTGTGCACCTGAGAAAGAACCGTTCAACCTGAAGAGGGCAGCACTCCTGTTTTTACACCATATATTGTAGAATTAAAACACTTTATACCCAAATCAACGAACAGCATTAAAGGTTCTCTAAGCGATCCTGGGTGACATCACTTCTTGTTGACATTCGAACTATTGTCAAACAAAACGGAGGCTAGCTAGACCCTCCCTCCTCCTCATCCGCTCACTAACCCCTCAAACCCACCCCCAAACCATTCTTGTCGGTTATTGGCTGGAACAGTTTGTTATGTTTCGTGGAGGGTCGCTAGAGTTTGTTTTTGTAGCCGTTTGTGGAGCCTGGGGTGTCCGCAGAGACCGCGTTTTTTTACAGTGTGTTCAGGGGACAGGCAGCTAGCGGTAAGTGAGGAGATGTTTGCTCTATGTAACAAAAAATGTTTTGGCCTTAAAAATGCGTGACATCGCTTAGAGCACCTTTAATAAAGCCCCAGTCTTAACAGATCATTAACTAAAAAAAAGTTGTTTTAGGGTTTAGTTACCATTTAAGTGAAAGGCAAAGAGGCAGCATTATGCTTTCCTTGTCAAACTCCAATGACTGTTTAATATATTTTACTGGACTACCCTGTTTTTAATATACATTTTTATTCAGAGATATGTTTAACTGATGTATTTAAAAAGTTTCACCACTGTATTTTACAAGTTTTGTCTTGTATTAAATGTCTTGTATTATAGTTTTTTGTTAATTGTATGGTTATTGTTATTTACCATTTTAACATGGCGTTAAAAAAAATAATATACAGTATAATTATTTATTTGGATTTGGTCAGCGCAATAAAAATGTCTAAAGAACATATAACTTGTTTTTTTTCTGTTTACCAGATATGTGAAGATAGTGGGATAGTGAAATAATCACATTTAGCAATGTCCCCTAGGTTGTTTCCCCAAGCAAACGTGACCAAGCTGAGCCCCTGGAGCCATTTTAACTGTACCTACTCCTGCGCCTACGTCCTGGACCCACGCGACCCGCTCTTCCAGCGAATAGGAGCGCTCTTTTTGACCCAGGTCATTAAGGAGTTTGGAACAGACCACATTTACAACACAGACACCTTTAATGAGATGATCCCAGCCTCCTCAGACCCCACTTACCTGGCATCTATAAGCCGTGCCGTTTTCAGTACCATGACTTCAGGTAACTATGCCATTGTTACCCCGGTTTTGCACCAACAAGAGTTTGTGTTGAAAATAATTCAAGTCGTATTGTCCTAGATTGTCTTTGGCACATCGGATTGCATTTGCTCTAGTTTTAAAACCCACAATTGACCCGTTTCATTTCTGAGGCACAGTTGGAGTTCCCAACCCCATGGTGGGTTGAGGCATGGCGCCCTCACAACTGCTTACACAGATGCGTTGATTACTTATTCTCTCCTATTTACTCTCTCTCTTTCTGGCAGTGGACCCTCAAGCAATTTGGCTGATGCAAGGCTGGCTATTTATCAGTGACCCTTCGTTCTGGAAACCAGACCAGGTCAAGGCTTTGTTACACGGCGTCCCCCTGGGGCGCATGATTGTCCTGGATCTCTTTGCTGAATCCATTCCTGTCTACTCTTCCACAAACTCCTTCTACGGCCAGCCGTTTATCTGGTGCATGCTTCACAATTTTGGAGGGAATAGCGGTCTGTTTGGAACGGGGGAGAGCATTAACTCCGGCCCCTTCAATGCCATCCGCTTCCCGAATTCAACCCTTGTGGGTTTGGGTTTGACTCCCGAAGGCATCGAACAGAATCCAGTTATTTATGAACTCATGACTGAGCTGGCCTGGCGCAAAGAACCCGTCAACCTTTCCAAGTGGGTATCACTGTACGCCTTGCGGCGCTACGGTACCATGGATGAGAACCTGACAGTGGCCTGGCAACTCTTGTTTCATAGCGTCTACAATTGCACTCTTCCAAAATACAAGAACCACAACCGGAGTCCTTTGGTACATCGGCCGTCCCTGCACATGCAAACAGACATTTGGTATAAACCGGCTGATTTCTTCAAAGCGTGGAAGCTTCTGTTCGAGGCATCACCGGGGTTAGTCACTCTGGAAACCTTCCGGTATGATCTTGCGGACGTGACGCGACAAGCTCTTCAGCTTCTTACAACTGAATTCTATAAGGAAATACGAAATGCTTTCCAGGTAAACACAAACGTAATATTTATGGTTGATACTGATGATCTAGCAAACCAGTCATACTAGATTACAAGATGAAAATTTAAAGAGATAGTTTCCCCAAAAATAAAAAATTCTGTCATTAATTACTCACCCTCATGTCTTTCCAAACCCGTAAGACTTTCATTCATCTTCTGAACACAAATGAAGATCTTTTTGATGAAATCTGAGAGCTTTCTGTCCCTCATTGACAGCTACACAACTACCACTTGGACGCTTCAAAAAGTTCATAAAGAGATCGTAAAATAAATCCATATGAATCGAGCGGTTCAATCCAAATTCTTCTACAGAGACACAATCACTTCATATGATGAATAGATTTAATTTAGGCTTTTATTTATATATAATCATTGATCAGCGAACGTAAACAGAAGCTCAACTGGACTTGCTTGACGCACAAGAATGAACCTCATTGGTTCCTTAAAGCAACACTATGTAACATTGTTTACCTTAAAGGGGGGGTGAAATGCTCAGTTTCACTCAATCTCATGTTAATCTTGAGTACCTATAGAGTAGTATTGCATCCTTCATACCTCCAAAAAGTCTTTAGTTTTATTATATTTATAAAAGATAGACAGGCTGTACCGAGTCTTTCCGGAAAAAGCCGAGCGGGTGGAGGCGTGCTGTGTGGGCGGGAGCGCGCAAAGCTTTTGCGTGTGTTGTAAACAGACAGACTCGTGGATGGTTTATGAGGACATGAATTATTTTTACAATAATCAAACTGACATCTACAGTGGCCAGCTAAACAAATGTATTTAAACACACACACACACACACACACACACACACACACCACACACACACACACACACACACACACACACACACACACACACACACACACACACACACACACCATACATCGCATGCTCCATAGATACATTAACTGTAAGTGATCATGTTGTTTACTTGCTGTGCTTAACGCCGATAGTTCACAACACAGACATTTGAAGCAGTTTTACTCACCGCCTGCGGTTCCAACGCACGACCGTGAACCTTTATCGTTGGGACTGCTCCATCTTTAAGTATTAGGCGATCTGCAAATCCGGCGTCGAACTGAGCCTATAACGTTAACTATAACCGTCGAAATGAAGGAAACAAACAAGAACACGTCACTTGCACAACTTCGTTGCTGCTCTAGAAAAACAAAATCCATCCACAGGTCCCTTAACGCTGGGTTCTTTGGAAATTTGTGCAATGTTGTCTTGCCCTGGCAACCAAAAACACACTTTTTTTGTGCCTTTTTTTTATTGCAGCGCTCTGATGGCATAGGACTCTCACTCTCGCACGCTCTAGGCTACAGATGTGCGCGCGCACTTCCGGGAGAATTGCCCTTAAGACCCGTATAAGGAAATTCCGCACACTATGACGTCGCGTAGAGCCGTATTCGAAAAAAACTTTCCGAAACTTGTGACAAACCGGAAGGGGTATTTTTGGAACAGAAATACTCCATCAAACTTACAACTTCATTTTTGAAACTTTGTCCATGTTTAGCATGGGAATCCAACTCTTTAACAGTGTAAAAAACTCACTATGCATGAAACAGCATTTCACCCCCCCTTTAAAATAATGTTTCCAAAATCGTATCAGTGGTTCATCAAGTCGTAACAGGGTGAATGACACGTCTGCCATCGCCTGACGGGGTCTGTATCACTTTTACTGGCACTATGTAACTTCGGGGTTCGGGTAGTAACCCGTGCACAAAAAGAACTACAAAATTCGACTGCTTTACGTCAAGCGCTACAATAGTCATTATTTCGTTTTTCTTTGTTTCTGATGTCGCAATACATCATCCTTTCATGAAATCATGTAACATACTCTACCTTGTCTGTGAACATCGTTCATTCTAAAGCCGGTGCTGGATAAACAGCGAGCGTGCGTGCGACGGTAGGCTAAATTATTTACGACAGCGGCAATGGACAATTTCGTTTCCAACCAGTAGGGCGACCGAAGAGGAAAAGTTACTTGGTGTTACTTTAAAGTCAAGCGAACATGCCTGAAGGCCAATTTATACTTCTGCGTCGAGTGTACGCCGTAGTGTAGGGCGTAGGCTACGCACGTAGGCGATGCCATCGTGAGCATTTATACTTCTGCGTTTAGGTCTGCGTTGCTCTGCAGTACAGCGCCGAAACACTAGTTGGCAGCGGAGGGTTTTAATGTTCCACTGTGTTTAGATTCCGCGCGGTTCCTAGAGAAGAAGAAGATTCCTCGCGACTGTTTTGAGTTTAGGCTACTAAGCAATGGCGATTGAAAGAGAGCGGATCACATTGGAGTTGGAGCTTATCGAGGTGGAAAAGCAGTAAGTTTTTAGTTTTTTTTAACAGTTTCGCTGTACTTAGAATTTAAAAATGGCGGGCAGTGCAGAAAAACACGCCGGAAATGCGTAGGAGGAAACGCGATGCTACCAAGCCGACCAATCACAGATCTTGCGGTCCGCGTCGCCGCGACGCGTAGTTACATTTTTGAGGAGGTGCGCGTCAGGTTACGGCGAAGGGTACTGCGAAGGGCACGCGTCTGTGCGTGTGCTACGCCGTACCTACCGCGCGCACCCGACGCAGAAGTATAAATTGGCCTTGAGCTTCCTTGACCAAATTTCAATTGAGCGATTTAGTCAAAATTTTCTGAAGAGACTTGATCGGTTTATATGATAAACAGATTGAATTTAGGGTTTTATATACATTCGGCTTTTACATAACCAATTTTCCATGTGAAACGTGCACTGTTTCAAACTTACACTGCCAGTCTGAAAGCCATAGTGCGTACAAAATTACAGCTTTGAAATATTGTTTTCTTTCTTCGATTCTCAGGCCCAAAAGCTTCCTGACCTCTTGACCGCTGGTGGTGTGCTTATCTACGATCTCTTACCTGAACTGGACCGTCTCCTTTCCAGCAACGAACACTTCCTTTTAGGGGTGTGGCTTGATCAGGCTCAGTCTCAGGGTGTGGACGAGCACGAGGCGCAGCTGTATGATATAAACGCACGAAATCAGATCACCCTATGGGGACCCGAGGGGAAATCCTGGACTACGCCAGCAAGGAGTGGGGTGGTCTAGTGGAAGACTATTATTTACAGCGCTGGGGCTTGTTTGTTAATACGCTAGTGGAGTGTCTGGACAGAGGAAGACCCTTCAAACAGGACGTGTTCAACCAGGCCGTGTTCCAGGTTGAGAAAGGGTTCGTCTACAACCAGAGGAAATATCCCTCCAAACCACTAGGCAACACATATGACATTGCACGCCGGATCTTCCTCAAATACTACCCTTATGCGCTGAAAAGCCTCAAATAAAGAGAACTTGATGAGTTTGATCCACAGAAATCCACCATAAAACATTTAGGTATCAAACTGATATGGTGGCAAACAATGGTCAAAACACCAGCTTGCATTTTATTTATCTTTTTACTTTTCTTTTAAAATCATGCCTAAACTATTATGAGAGACTAATATGACATTCTAAGAAGTCTTGTAGAAACTCCTGATTGCTTTATATATCAGATACTGAGGTTTATTGTATTATGAATGTGTTTTTGCAAAAGCACAGTGCCACTGATAATGTCAGCAGCACAGCTACCATTTACATTTTTTGGCCTGAAATAAATGTTGTCCAAGTATGCGATCTAGTAAGCACAGTTTTGCACAATCTTCTCAATACAATGCAAGTACACTTTGCATTCTCAGTGAGCATTAGCAATGGCAAGAAGAAAAATTGCAGAAAATTTTGCTGAGAAAGTTAGTTATTTCTATCTTCCTCTTAAGTACTGTTGTCAATATTCTTGCAATGAGTCGGACAATGATTTGTATATGTATTTGCGTGTTGTTTCTGGCCTCAGTCTTAACACTGTGCTAGTACAGAAAAATAGTGTGCATTCAGGTTTCTGATGACATTTCAGGTTTTTTATGTATGTCAAATATGCTGTATATACTTCTATCTATTTTGCCACCCCTAAAAATTGTGTGAAATAGGGAAAAAAAATGTTATAGACAAGACGTGGTTATAGGCATTGTAAATTCGCTGCTTTGTTAAATTAAAAGAAACTGGGTCATTCCTCCCGTCTGGATCCAAACAAAATACTGCTACAGAAGTTGGCTGACATTATAAAATGGATGCACAAATATCTTTGAAATGAGCCTGTGAAACATTGGAAGTTTATTACTATCTTGAGATTGAGTTTAATTGGTTTTTAGGAGATTGTTTAGATTTTTTTTCAGTCTACAATTTTTTACAATTTTACAATTACAATTTTTTTTGTTAACCTGGACAGACAGATAGTCACTAAGACCAGTACATTAGAAATTTCTAAATTGAAAAGTTATTTTTGTATTTTTATCAAATAAAATCTGTACTTTTAATACTTTTTAGTGGTCTGTCATAAATACAAAGGCTCTCCAATTAAGTATTTATTATTATTATATTATTAATGGTGTTGTTGTTGTTGTTGTTCTCTCATTTCTGTAGGACACAAGAAAGTCCCAGACTAAATGGATGTTTGAGCTGTTTTAATTAAAAGCAACTTGTTTTTTTTTTCATCTAAAGCATGTTTAAAAACTACTTAAATGTCCTTTTTCATTTGAACTAAGGCCTAATTCTGTCATAATCAAATCCCTGTCTGTAAAACCAGGCCATTGTGTTTATAGAGGATTATCCGCACTAGAACTTGATCTGAAAAGTGGAAGTATTTTAGAAATAACATTATATGATGATACAAATAATCTAAAGTCTAAATAATATGAAATGACAAGAAGACAAGCTAGTTCGTCAGCGTTGGGGGAATTGAACGCCTTTATAAACTACATTTCCCATGATTCCTTAGGGCAGGAACTCTCTCTGACAGCCAATCAGCAGTCAGTATTCCAGCACATGGCCGCGTCTAGGTCAACTGGACATGAGTTCGCTCTCCTGAGCAAAACATTAGTGTTTTATATGGTCATTATGACGAAGGCTGATATCAGACAGTTGTCTTCTGCAATATTATTCCGCATTTAGCATTTTTCAACTCCCTAATCGGCAGAATACACAAGGTAGGTTTTGCTGAAGTAGTCTGGTGTTACTGTGTGTTTTTCCGGATCAACTGTGTTGTTTTTGCACTAACCTGGAATCATTCATCGATATATAGGAAATATAAGAGCTCAGCAATTTTTCAATGTCTGTTGCTACTTTAAATTAATAAACGATTCAGTAAATTAGTTATTGAAGGCATTTACGTATGAAATTTCTAGTCTAGTCATTTTTTATTGAAATGTATCAAACGTTCCAAGACTAACCAGCAATATGTATTTTCTATTCTAATTATTATGATTTTTTAAATCATGTTTTATTAATTAATTTAATCAAAATGGCAAGATTAAAGAGCTATAGATTGTATTTAATTTTTAATTATAGCCCCTTTTCAGAGAATAAAAACGCTTTACAATAGTAGTACAATAATACATAGACAATGAACAGTTGTAGGCAAAAACAAAAGATAATAACATTACATAGATAAAAAAACATTCTCTATTTCAGAGCTGTTAATATTCTTATATTGTATACCAATCCACCTACCTCAAGTCATAACTCCTGCACAATAATACCTATCCACCTCCGACATGTCATAATAATAATAATTTTATTCTTGCACTCTGCTCACTGCACTTTTGTGAAGTCATTTCATAGTCATTGTGAAGACAATATACATCTATTGTTCATAGTGTGTATATTAGTGTTGTCTATAATGTAGCCTGTGTCTATTGTGTTATGGTATTTTTGTATGACTAGTAAGCACATCGTGAGCATTGTACAATCCTGAGTCAGATTCGTATGTGTACACATACCTGGCAATAAAGCTGATTCTGATTCTGAAAAACATAACTACATAATAATTTATTTGTGGTATTTATTAGTTGCAAAGTGAGTATTTAAGATATGCATTTTCATATCTATAAGCATATTCTTATAGGACTACATAAAGCGTTGTCCATGATCACTGTGTGAACTGTGTTATATCTTTCAGTGTCTCAGACCAGAAAGTCACCATCAGCTGTCAATCATGTCCATGTTCAGCACCGGTATCCTGGTCCTTACGTCTCCGTTACACGTTCTTCCTCTCCGCCTAGCGCCTGTACTCACATCTGCCGCCCAGGTGGTTGAGCGCACGCTTTACGTCCATCTCCACCCCGGCCTGAACCTGGGCACAGGTGGGCAGGTGCGGCCCGTCTACATCCCACCCGTGGTGGATCTTTGCACTCTCATCTCCCGCCTTTACAGCAACGCAGCTGACATTTGCGCTCACCTTGACGTCAGGGTCCTGCTCACTAATGTCCGTGGCCAACCGACACCATTGAGTGGAAACAACGGCCCGTTTCCCACCCCACAGACGCTGTCCCACTCGCCAGAAGTCGTGATGACAGACTTCCCCATCCAGGATTCAGGCCAGTCCTCGCTGGTCACCCAGTGCTTGCAGAAGTACACAGGTCACTGCTACGTCTGCACCCCGAGCCTCTCATCTGTGCTTCTGTACCCGCGACTAAAAGAGGTTAGCGGTGAGGAAGATGATGATAGAGGAGGAAGAGGTGCACAATTAAAACCCTTAGAGACGTTCAGTGATGTGGTTGTTGGCGGCACGTTTGACCGTCTACATGGCGCCCACAAGACCCTGCTGAATATTTCGTGTCTGCTGGCCAACAGACGTTTTGTCATTGGTGTGTGTGACCAGGAACTCCTAAAAAGTAAGTGGAGCCCCTCTAGAAAGCTTTGTTGGATGCATAACCAGTCTAATAAATTGTCTATTGTGTTCTGTTGAGCTGCTTATACGGAGAAGTGGGCAGTAACAAAGTACATTTACTTGAGTACTGTACTTAAGTACATTTGAGTATCTGTAACTCATTATCTGTAATGAGTAACTCCTCTTTACTTGAGTATTATTTTTTTCTGGAAACTTTTTACTTTAACTTAACTACATTTGAAAAACAAATATCGTACTTTTTACTCCACTACATTTCTGTCAAGGTCTTTGAGTAGAAAAGTAGTAACGTCAGGGGATGATTTTGATCGGAAATGAAAGTCGAATTGACGAATCTGACGTTGGATTCTGACATCAACCTGATTTTCATTTTCAACATTGGGGTTGGTTTTCTAAATGCGATTTTTGTCATTGCTTTTATGAGGGATCATAAAATAGAGTCACTATTTGAGGGATCAGCCATTTGGGTGTCTGAAACCATTGTGGATGTTATTGAGAGCATTTATTCAATCTCACATTCAATCCCACTACTAGAACTTTGCTCTATTAATACATGTGATATTGAAATGAGGGTAGGCAGGCATTGATTCAGAGGCATAAGATACTGTAAGTATTACATAAAACAATGCATTGACATTTACTTTTTACTTTTGATACTTAAGTCCTTTTTAAAACGAGTACTTCTGTGCTTTTACTTAAGTAAAAATCGGTCTTTACAACTTTTACTTGAAACAGAGTAATATTTGACCAGTAGTATCTGTACTTTCACTCAAGTAGGGAAGTTGTGTACTTTGTCCACCTCTGCTTATACGTTGTTAAAAATAAAGGTTATTTGTTGGCATTTAATGGTTCCGCGAAGAACCTTTAACATCCATAGAACTTTTCCATTGCACTAAATGTCCTTTATATTGGAAAAAGTTTCTTTAGATAAAGTGTTGTTCACACTAAGAAAAAAACTGTTCACTGAAAGGTTCTTTGGGGAACCAAAAATGGTTCTTTAAGGCATTGTCGTGAAAAAAATCCTTTTTGGAACCTTTATTTTTTAAGTCCCCATGAAATCAAAATGGAAGTTTTTTGGCTTTTAGTTAGCCTGGATGCCAGCCCGAACCCCGCCCACAACATTTTTTGGTCGGGAAGTTCGGTCTGGACTCGATCCATTGAGGAGTAATTATGATCAGCCAAAAAATGGTCGGACCAATCAAATTGCCAGGGCGGGCTTTATACGATGATGGACAGATAATCCATCCAATAACGTAATCATCACGTCCTCAAACGTATTTTTTCTTTCAAAAATGCTTTTCGTGTTTGCATGCAAGTAGGCCTATTCTGCGAATCCTTAAGTTCTTTTTGCAACACCGGCAAAGATCGTTAACACTCCTTATTTTTTTCATACTTTTTCCAGAGTTCTGTTTGATAACTATGCGTTGCTCAACATACGTCACTTACTGCGTTCCTCTGATTGGTTGTCGGTCTATCCAATTGAGTGCAGAGTTGTTGTTTTTCCTGGTTCGGTTAAGACACGCCTCATAATCAAAGCCCTATGGAGCAGTCTCAGACTCATGTTCTGACCAGAATATGAGTATGACGAAGTCAGGCTAGCTTTTAGTATGAATATGCTAGTGTACTCCAAAACAGTGACAAAATTTGGATTTAGAAGATACAAGCATTCAAAACTTAGTCTCTCATTTCTGCCAAAACGGATCAATGATTTTGATGACATCACTGCACCTCAGCTTCTCATCAGATTTTCTGTCCAATTGTAAATTTTTTCTTTCGTTTCCTGGCAGCTAATGTAATGTGAATGTGTATTATCTATTGTTCTCATGGCATTGAAAAAAAAAGAAAAAGATTTTCTTTCCAAACAAATGCTCTCTAGAATCAAAAGCTCCTACATTATAAATAGACGCTGAAGCCACGGCTAAAATCCGCCACTTGTTCACACATTTACTATTTTTTTACACTATTTTCATAGTGCACTATATAAGGGATAGCAGGGTTTTTCCTGCATAGACAATTATGAGGCGGCCGCCTCCGTCAAATTTCGTGCCGCCTCCGCCTCTCGACAAAACTCGGACAGACAGTCACGTGCTCATATACACTTTATCCAGTTCTGTCGCGATTCCCGCTTGTGTCCATTCTCTAACCGTGTAGTTTGCCGATAGTGCTGCACGGATCATAATCCGCGGGTCGAGTAATAAAATCATTCCATTCAATCGAGGGTGGATGACAGCTAAATGAGTGTAATAAAGACACGGAACTCCCATCATGGTACCTAGTGTACGGACGGTAACAAAGTTGCGCTGTTGAGTCTCGCGCAGTTATTTATAAAATTAATTATAGTTAAGAAACAATATATAGGCTACACACGACCAGAGTGCTGTTTTCCTGAATGCCATCACGATTGAAACCGAGATATTAATTTCATAACAGTTCAATAAACAAATAGTTAAAATTAAGTTACTTACATTTTTAGACTGTTTTTGTTCTGTTTTAGCAGCGAAAATAGTTCCAAACAACAGAACCATATCGCGTCTCACAGCAACACTCATCCATGATTCATTACTGAATCATTCAGCGTTTTGAACTAATCGCTTGAGTCAAAGATTCAATTGCCCATTATTAAACTGCCTCATTCTGAATCAATCAGCCGTTTGAACGAATCGTTTACATTAATGACTCAATGACTCGCTCATTAAGACGGCCTCCTACCCCCTCCTACTGGCGGTTTAGTTTCAAAGTATCTTTTCAACATTCCTTGTATATTCAAAAAATATGAGATGGTCCTCACTGCAGAACATGAAATCCACGGGGAGGAGTCGGATCTAGATCCGACTCCTCGCACCTTACATACCTAAACCTACCCAGCTCCACCCCTTATCCCTAAACCCACCCCTAAACCTACCCAGCTCCACCCCTTATCCCTAAACCCACCCCTAAACCTACCCAACCCCACCCTTAATCTGGATCCGACTCCGCCCCCCGGATCTCGTGTACTGCAATGAGGTGCTACTGAAAAATATTCAAAATAATCTCATTTAATACAGTTATAATTTTTCAATGTAAATTATTTAATTTGATTGGTAACAGCCTAGTGATTAAATAAAATTAGGGGGAAAATGCCCTTTATAAAGGTACAAAAAATTATTCCGATAAGAGTGTTTTCAAAAATGAAACATTGACAATACGTTTAAACGGAGTAAAGCCTCTGTTTAGGCTATAAAGAAAATGTAATTTTGCCAAAAGAAGAACTTTTAATTTAAATAAATGTTAATTGTGTGATATGTTATCATATTATCATGCTTAATTGAATAATTGTAATGTGATGATCAGATGCAGATATCTAAATCAAAGAATATGGGTGGTTGGCGGTGGATTATTATTTATTTTTAACAACAGATTCGAGTGACTCAAAGTGCACCAGATTAATGAATTTTTCTTTAAAATGTACAAAATTTTCTCCCGGGGGGCATGCCCCCGGACCCCCCTAGTGTTACAGTTTTACCACCTCCGCCTCATTTTGAGCCAGGAAAAACCCTGGGATAGGGAACGATTCAGACAATTATTTTTACAGGAGTGTCATGCGAACTGCCGCAGCTCTGGTCCTCCAGAGGCACGACAGCACAGAGCGGATCATATGATCGAGTCGGCGCAGACCAGAAAACATATCGGACCCATTTGAATTCGACACAGAATGCTGTATTTTAAGGCTATCTGAGAAACGGTTAAAGATTAGGAGGAAACTTTGGCTTTACCGAGCTCAACGGCTCTAGCCGAGCTGTGATAGAAGCTAAAGGCTATTGGCTATTTTGAATTGAATAATGCTGTGCGTTATCAGCACTTCAGTGTCGGCCTTTAAGTGTGTAGCTGAATTGAATTCATTTCATAATTGATGAACTTTACACAGTTTATTGAACTGAACTGAATCAACACTGAACTAACCGACTTTATCTGAATGACACTTTTATCTGAATTTGTCTCATATTTGATATCTTGATTCTGTAATTTCCCTGTTTATGACTGTGAAGCTGTATTGTATGCTTTTGAGCCAAGCCCCAAATGGCTAAACACTAAGCTTTTAGTTGTCTTAACTTTAAATTATTGCTCAGGAAATTAGCCAAATTTAAGCAAATGCACTACTTAAAAAGCCATTGCTCTCTCCGAATTTTTTGGCAGAATATGTCTAAAGGCTATTCTGTGCTAAGCTTTTTTTCTGCCCAGCAGTGTATATAAATAATTGTGACTTGACTTGACTAGCATTCGAGACGTTTTGTCTCCATTGTTATCAACTGATTAACCACTTGGAACTGTGGCGAAACAGTTTGAACCACAGAAAAACTGTCTAATCTTGTATATTTATTATTATTTTCTGACTCTAATGTGTAGATAAGGTCTTAAAGGAGTTGATAGAGCCATACGATCAGCGCGTCCAGAAGCTCCAGGACTTTTTGAACGACGTGAAACCATCACTCAAGTATGAAATCGTTCCTCTCTCGGACCCCTTCGGCCCCTCTATAACCGACCCTGAGCTGCAGTGCATTGTGGTCAGCGAGGAGACGAGGAAAGGGGGAGAAGCTGTCAACAGGAAGCGTGTGGAAAATGTGAGAACGTTGGTTGTTTTCTGGCGCCTATAAAAAATCTTTTGTCGTTATACCAGAAAACCACAATCGTGACATACAGTTGCTCAAATGTATTTGTTAGTTAAATAATAAAACAAATATACACTATGGTTCAAAAGTTTGGGGTAAGTTAGATTTTTTTATGAAAATAATACAATCAAAATTGACAGTAAATCTATTTATGATGTTATAAACGATTTCTATTTCCAATAAATGCTGTTCGTTTGCACTTCATTTATCTTATAAATAACTTCTTGAGCAGCAAATCATCATATTAGAATGATTTCTGAGGATCATGTGACACTGAAGACTGGAGTAATGATGCTGAAATTTCATTTTTAATCCCAAGAAAAATTACATTTTAAAATATATTCAAATAGAAAACAGTTATTTCAAATTGTAACAATATTTCACAATTTTTATTGTATTTTTGTTCAAATAAATGCAGCCTGGGTGAGCAGAAGAGACTTATTTAAAAACTTTTTAAAAATCTTACAGAACCCAAATTTTTGTACAATAGTATTTTATATAATATTAAGAACTTAAGTTTATACATTATAATGCTTATAAATGAAAGTATTTTGCTCTGGAAGTTTAATGTGCATTTGTTGTCACCACTCACATGTTAAATCCTCAGTAAGTCATAAACTAGACGTTTGTGATCTTTAAACTTACTATGTTGACCACAGTGCATTTGGACTTTGCGGTCGTCTGCTTTTGGCCAGTTTTTGGTCATTTATTTATTTACAGTGTTGGTGTCTGTGCAGGGATTGGCTGAACTGGTTCTGTACGAGATCCAGCTGTTGAAAGACGCCCATCACGCTGACATCGAGGAGGAGAAGATCAGTTCTTCCAGCCTGAGAACACGATTGCTGGGGACGCTGCTCAAACCTCCATCTGTATGAACATCCCGATACTTCATTCATATTCACTTGTACTTAAAAAATTCCACAATCACATAATGTGCTTTATCTGTACATCCATCTATCATTCATTAGTCAATAACTGTCCTATTTATGCATCCTCTGAAACTGGTATATTTTAACTATAGCATGTATTATTGGAAAAGGTCTGTGTGCATGAGGAGTTAGTGAATATTGTGTTCTTCATCAGTTAGTGCTGCACGATTAATCATATTGAAATCGTGACGTCAAGCCTATGCGATTATATGACACAAAAAATCAGGGCTGTTAACGCAATTAACGCAGCTGTTATTTTTTTGTCATCCTCTGGCTAGTGTTACATAATCCAGGTCTTATTCGTGCAAATGCCTTTAAACCATTCATGCGCGACAAGTCAAAAGAGACCGCGCTGCCTGTGAATGTCCAGACTGTGTATCATGCGCATGCACAGACCGCGCGCAAGAATACAGTTCTCTTTTGCGCTTGAACGAACAATAACACACACAATTATGCCAAAATGTCGTTTTGTCGAGTATCTTCATAACATAAGAGTTGTCTTATGATGGACGTAGTTGTGAGAGAATGATGCGCTTCTCTGTCAGCAGCGGCTGCTCTTAAAGGGCCAGCAGCCAATAAAGCTTTCTGTCAGTAAGGTTAAAGCAACACTATGTAACATTGTTTACCTTAAAATAATGTTTCCAAAATCTTATCAGTGGTTCATCAAGTCATAACAGGGTGAAAGGCACTTCTGCCATCGCCTGACGTGGTCTGTATCACTTTTACTGGGACTATGTAACTTCGGGTTTCGGGTAGGAACCCGACCACAAAAAGAACTACAAAATTCGACTGCTTTACGTCAAGCGCTACAATAGTCATTATTTCGTTTTTCTTCGTTTCTGATGTCGCAATACATCATCCTTTCATGAAATCATGTAACATACTCTACCTTGTCTGTGGACATCGTTCATTCTAAAGCCGGTGCTGGATAAACAGCGAGCGTGCGTGCGACGGTAGGCTAAATTATTTACGACAGCGGCGATGGACAATATCGTTTCCAACCAGTAGGGCGACCGAAGAGGAAAAGTTACTTGGTGTTACTTTAAAAAGAACAAAGGGAACACAGAAAATTACTCACTGCTCTTGACTAAAGAACTTTTGTAGATTTAACAAGGATTAGTCTATATATAATTTATAATTTATGCAGCGCAAACTGTTTGATAACCGTTTCTGTATATGTACTACCTACTACTGACAGGAATTAGACATTTATTATGGGTTTATGTGAGGATTGTTTCAAGTTCACTCAAATTTAAAGGGTACCTATTATGGCATTTAAAATGTTCCTAATATTGTTCTGGGAGTCCCCAACAACAGTTTTACAAGCATGCAATGACAAAAAACACTTTTGTTGTCTTATAATATGCATTTATTTTTACCTGATTTGCTCACCGACTCCCATATGAATCGTTTAGCGAGTCATTTTTCCAAACCCCGCCTTTGCGTGACGCTAATCTGTGGTGATATGTTAGACACCCAGCCGACGGGGTGTCATTGGTTGTTGCGCTAGATCTTACCCAGATACAACAGTGCTATTTTCTGATTGGCTAACAACACCAGACGAACAACACCAGAGGAGACCAGGGTTGCCAGGTCTGCACAACAAAACCAACCCAATTGCTCATCAAACTAACCCAATCACGGCCAAAAATATTCAAATAGCGTTCCCGGGTGTTTCCTCAATAACAATCATGTTCCAGTGGATAAAACAATCGCGTCAACCAGCGTGCACTACACAAACAACCCGCGGAAACAGTGCAGGCATACGGACCTGGCAAAACTGGAGGAGACGCGCGTGAATCCTGCCGGTTCCACAGTGAGTGAGTTTTGGGCACTGCGGCATATTAAATATATTACAAATAGTTTATCAGCGTGAGAAATACAATGTGTCGCCGGAGAGCGTGACAAAAGACCGAAATGAGTGACTGTCACGCTCAATGCGTGATGCGTGACACTCGAGAGCCCTGTGACAACTCCATTAACAACGACAAACACTTCACATATTTCAATACAATTGACATTGAAGACCTAAGTTAGCTGCTAGAAGCTGCGCTGTGCCTGTGCGTACACAAAACACAAAATAATTATAGAACATGATACAAACATAAAAGCAACAGCCTACTTACAGATTGTGATTCGGAGAAGGAAGCTGATCCAAATAAACTCGGTACTGAACCTCCCTCCTTCAGTATCAGCCAGCTCGCAAATTCATACTTTATAGCATTTAGGTTTGTGAAGCAATCATCTTCAAAATGACGCGAACACAGAACAAGTTCGGGCTATAATACTTCTGTGGTATAGTTATGAACTGTAGCCACTGTCTTCAAATGCTCCTCACTGGGCAGATGAAAAAAGTTTGCTTTTGCGTCGCACTTCAAAACACAGCAGCGTCTCGTCGACATGATGTTTTCCCTGGTGTCTCCTAATGCAATGAGTGGGCGTATCTTATTCAAATAACTTGGACAAGTGACGTACGAAAGTGCATCGTTCGTCTATCGATTCATATCAGCGACTCAGAGTCGACTCTTACTTTTGAGAGATAATAACTTTGTATACGGTGAACTTTCATATTTAAAACTTTGCAGGATGTTTTCGTTCACTTAGATCTATGTTACACACTACATGAAAGGTAATTTTCAAAATTCCATGATAGGTACCCTTTAAAGCTGTTATATTTTTTTGAAGCCTAATTTTTAAATTTTAAAAAATTGATAGCTTTCAATTGTAATGACGGAAAATGGCTTCTTGATCATTATAAGTGTTATCAATCATTTAGTAGTTGTTGCTAGTTTGAGTTGAGAAATACACATTTCAGAATTATCACTAATCTGTGCATTTTGCTTTAGGACCAAGCAAGTTGGCTCATGAAACCGTTTGTTTATTATATCGCAATCACAATATTGATCTCAATAATCGCAATATGACATTTTCCCCAAATCGTGCAGCCCTACTCATCAGGGTGAATGGTCACATAGGAGACGTATCTATCAGGTGGTTTCGTGTCCCGAGATGTTTTTTCAGTCCAGGATTATGGACATAAAGCTTGTTTAGCAGAAAGAGTGACAGACCTTATTTTGTTTCCTCTGTATCACGGGGTCTCCAGTCCAGACATTACTTTAAGAGTCATGGCAGTGTGACTGCTGGTGTAATTTAATGAAGGATATTCAGTCATGTGGATCTTGTTGATCACGTGATGACTGATTTGGCTCAGCCGCTACTGCTTTTTCTTTTGCCTTACCTTTTGAGATTATATATTTACTCATATACTCTAAAGTTTAAATGTTTTAGGTCGGAGAGAGATATTAAAATGTTTTCAAATGCATTTATTTGATCAAAAATACAGTAAAACAGTAATATTATTGTAATTTAGAATATTATTTGTATTTTAAAATGTAATTTATTCCTGTGATAAAAGCTGAATTTTTAGCATCATTACTCCAGTCTTCAGTGTCACATGATCCGTCACATGATCATTCTAATATGCTGATTTGCTGCGCAAGAAACATTTATTATTATTATCAATGTCGAAAACAGTTGTGCTACTTAATATTTTTGTGGAAACCGTGATATTGTTTTGTCAGGTTATTTCGTTGAATAGAAAGTTCAAAAGAAAAGATTTTCTTTGAAATATAAATCTTTTTCTATTATTAAATATCTTTACTCTCACTTTTGATCCATTTAATGCATCCTTGCTGAAAAATTTCTTTAAAAAAAAAATCCTAACCCCAAACATTTCAACAATAGTGTACATTCATATGTATTCTTATGTTGTTGTGTGAATATGAGCAATTATTCATGTAAGCTTTTTAAAGATCAAATTAAATATTTGAAAAACTAAATGGGTTCCTTCAAATAACTAAAGTGTAGACATATTAATAATATACATATGTGTGATATATTTTAGCATTTAACTTTTTAAAAATTGTAATTCTTGGACTAGTTTTAAAAAAAATAATGAAGTAATCGTTTATTACTTTGATTTTATCCACAAAGTTCTTGTAGATCTTGGTTTGACGTCCTGTTCTTGTGTTTGCAGCCGCAGCCGGATCTGCCTCTGGATCCGTATGTGATTGGTCTGACGGGCGGCAGCGGGTCGGGCAAGAGCTCAATAGCCCACAGACTGGAGGGTCTCGGTGCCGTGCGGATCGACTGCGATCAGCTCGGTCATGAGGTGTACCTGCCGGGAACATCTGCGTATCAGAACGTCATCCAGGAGTTCGGTCCAGGTAGGGAGAGGACACGTCGAAATTACCTGAAAGAAATGAGTTTACTCATATTATTACTGAATGTTCATTGTACTTATAGGAAAAAAGGTAACGTGAGCTGAATGAGTTGCAGTAGATTTCAAGTTCCCAGCATGCTTTGCGTCAGACTGTATAAGGAGAATAACACTGTAAAAAAGATATACAATGAGTAAGCATAGCAACATATGTTTTCCCATTACTTTAACTCATTGAAATAATTTCAACATCATTTTCTAAGTTATACAAGATTGAACTTGGAAATTTAAAAAGAAAATGAGTTGAAATTACTTGTACAGCCAATTTGATTAAACTTAAAATTTAAGGCAGCAACTGAACTTTAAAGGAGAACTCCGGTCAATTTTAACATTAAACTCATTTTTTTGTAGATTTGGAGTGCTGTCAGTACAGACAAAAATCGGTGTTTCCTACACCGTGTTATCCTCTTTTTAAAAATCGCACCCTGTTGACTTCAATGGGGCAAAACTAAACCTGCTTTTAGCCTCTTAACATCCTTGATGTGTCATTACACGTGCACAGTCATGCGAGTGGTGTTATTAAGGGTGACCACGGTCAATCTGACTGCAGTAGATGTGAAAGATATTAATAAAAATTATGTTAATTCAGTCAGCTCACATACCTGTATTTACTTCCTGTTTTCAGTCGAAGTCCACAGTAGTCGATTGTTCAGTTCGCGCGCGCGATCATTGGTAACAAAGCAACAGGATAGTTCATCCGAATCAGATGTTGAACATCATTTAGTTACCAATGATCGCGCACGCGAACTCGACAATCGACTACTGTGGACTTCGACCAAAAACAGAAAGTAAATACAGGTATGGCCCTGTCCCAAATGGAACCCTAAGCACTCGCGGTCTTCCTCTGAGTCCGCACTTTCGTAACGTAATGCCGCTTTGACTGTCGGGAAGAAGTCTGCTGTGGAGTCCGCATCAGCGCGGGCTCGGCAAAAGTGCGCATCAAGGGCGCAAATCGACCACACGGGGCGCTCGCGAGAACCCTTCTGAGATCTAAAAATGACAAATGGGACACACTACGGTCTCATGGACTTAACGGACACGCGCACGCGGCAGCCATTGTAAGTCCACAAGACCGAAAGTGCACATGAAGTGTGCCATTTGGGACAGGGCCGTTGTGAGCTGACTGAATTAACATAATTTTTATTCATATCTTTCACATCTACTGCAGTCAGATTGACCGTGGTCACTCTTAATAACACCACTCACATGACTGTGCACTTGTAATGACCAGTGTTGTGCAAGTTACTTCCAAACTGGAATACATTATATATTACATGTTACTGTTATTTAAAAGTAATTCATTACCTTACAATATTACTGTCTCAGAATTGTAATGCGTTACATTACTCCTGTATTACTTTTGAGTTACTTTCACCAAAATAACTATACAGAAGTAGAACTTAACATTCTAAAATGACTAGGGCTTTAACGATATGAAACCGAAATCGCAACACTCAGATCCACAAACCTGCAGAATCGCGACACACCCCTTCCAACTCCCAGTGTTATCCATACCAGATCCAATGCTACCACATCTTTAAATTACTATTAGTATTATTTGAAGTTAACTTAACATTATAAAATACGTAGACCTACACCACAAAACACTTAAGAATAAATTATTTAAAATTTGGGAATTCCAGCGTTATGGACATGGCATTTGCTGTCAAAACTTAAAAAATAAATTCTCAGAAAATGCATTAATACCAAAATATTGAAACGTCTGTTTATCCATAGGCTCCTCCCTGAAAGGAGTCCAGACATTAGAAAAATATCAGTCTACACATGCGTTTTAATTTTAATATTAGGGAAATAGACAGTCATGCATGACAAAAAAAAATCTTTAACTTTTAGGAGGCAACGATTTTGTTGTTGTAATTTTGTGAATTAGCCTACACAGCGCAAATCGGATGAAGAAGGGTTGGCTCTCCACAGAACATAAAATATTATTTTATTTTATTTTTCGTGTTCGCATTTATGAGGAAAAAACAATGTTACAGACGTGACAGTTCTCCGTTACGGACGCGAGCGCTCTGAAGCGGCACTAAAATACTGCTTTAAAAACTTTCACAAAGACCTTACACAGAAGACACAAAGCCTTTCTTTAAAGTGAATTTCGTTTTGTATTAATTGTATCTTAATTTTGCCTGGATTTTATAAATGAGAAGTAGGCTAAATATAGCAGACAATTATAAATAATCAAGACACGGAGGACAATTCACTCATAAATGAACCAAAACTCAGTGTATAAGGTAGTCTATTCACTGACCTGAAAAATATATCTATGTTGAAATGTCTATGTGTGAAACAGAACAATTCAAAACGAAAGAGAACAGACTGCTCTCTGCTTATGAAATTAATTGTGCATTTCTCTCTGGTACTAGCCTACTGCGAAGATCGCGAGTCAGCATCGTCAACTTCGCCTTGACTATTAAAAAACAATTAAAATGTCTCCTTGTTATATTTGACATATTCATAATCATTGCTTTTGCCGGTTCTTTGTGACAGATTTTAGGTGCTTTATCGGCAGCGCCGCTTAAATGAACGCGTCACCACCGCATCAAAAACATGATTACCTGATGAAAACATGAAAAATACCACATAAACACAGCCTAACTGTTTAGAAAGAAAACACAGAACGAATAGCCTAATAGGCATACGTCCATCTCGCGAATGTACAGTCTTCTTCATGCCATCTTCACCATTAAGGCTTTAGCCGCTTTTCCACTGGCCAGCGCGAGCACAGAGGCCGAGATCATACCTCACGGCACTCCTGTAAGAAATAAATCGCTATACAAATATCAGACGCTGCCATATAGTTTTTATTAACAGACTTGGACACCACACGCGGTATCGACTGACCACGAACAGGTAATTTAGCCTACTTTCATTTTTCACTCATTAATGTCTCCCGGTCTTGCTGTGTATTATTATTATTTTTTTTTTTTACAATTAAAACTAAAAGTCTGTTGTAACTTGTAACGCAAGCCTTACTGAACATGTACCGAGTAAAATATTACTGAAAATTGATTAGTAATGCCTTACACTACTGCGTTACAGCAAAAAGTAATATGTTACTGTAATGCATTACTTTTGTAACGCGTTACTCCCAACACTGGTAATGACACATCAAGGATGTTAAGAGGCTAAAAGCAGGTTTAAAACTTGCCCCATTGAAGTCAACAGGGCGCGAATTTTAAAAAGAGGATAACACAGTGTAGGAAACACCGATTTTTGTCGTTTTTTTCCTGTACTGACAGCACTCCAAATTTGCAAAAAAAATGAGCTCAATGTTAAAATTGACTGGAGTTCTCCTTTAATTGAGGACATTTGCACAGTGAAATGTTTGAAAACAAACAAATGTTTGAGTTAATAGTATGCTTATGCAATCAAATTGTATGAGTGTTTCAATTAAATTGCAATTAACTTGTTTGTGTAATACAAAATCAAAATGTAAAGTTCTACTCATTTATCTTGAAAGAATTTGATATAGAAAAAATTGACTAATGCCAACATATTGCGGTTTATAGTGTAATAAATCTCAGTTTGTACTGGCCTTCTGTAGATTTTTCCCCACAGAAAACATGAAAAATGTCAGTTAATCAATGTTTTGTTTCTCTTTGCCATCAGATATTGTTAATGAGGATAAGACCATTAACAGACGAGTACTGGGGGGGAAAGTATTTGGTAACCAGGTAATTTAACTGCTGATAAATATAATTGAATTCAGAACACGTAGTTTTCGTCCTGTTCATATTGTGTTTGTATGTGTTTTCCAGGAGCGTCTGAAAGCTCTGACAGATATCGTGTGGCCTGAGATTGCTCTGCTGGTGAAGAAAAGAATAAAAGAAGCAAAAGAACAGGGTGAGGCATTTTATCTCTGACCCACTTCATTCAGAAGTGTTCTGTTTTAAATTGTACATGTTTTCTGGGTGAGTTTGATTAGTTGTCTCTTCTTGGTTTCAGGTAAGCGTGTTTGTGTGGTGGATGCGGCTGTGTTGCTCGAGGCGGGATGGACATATTTGGTGCATGAGGTTTGGGTGGCCACCATCCCAGAGGAAGAGGTACCACAATTTAAATATATCCACACAAGTTTTTGTTTTTAAATACTTTGTAAGGTTGAAAAGCACTAAAATCGGAAATAAACACAGTATTTTGAAAAATTTAAAACAAAGAAGCATCCAAACAACCTGACATATTAATATACAAGTCTCTTCTGCTCACCAAGGTTGCATTGATTTGATCAAAAATAAAATGAAATCAGTAATATTGTAATTAATTAATAATTATTTCTGTGATCAAAGCTGACTTTTCATTCATTCTAATAAAACATTTATTATTATGAAATGTGATGAAAAGGTTGAGCTGCTTAATATTTTTCTTGGTGTATATGGTGATAAATACTTTCAGGATTCTTTAATGGACATAAAGTGAAATGTTTTTTATAAATAAAAATTAATCAATTTAATGCATCCTTGCTGAATAAAAGTATTCATTTATTTTAAAAATAGCTGTCCCCAAATTTTTTAACGGTACTGTTTTAAGTGCTAGTGGCATTGATTACGTGACCCTTTGTACAGATTATTATGCTGATAATATAAATTATAAAGAAAAAAGTTACTTTTGCTAAATATCAGACTTTTGCATCCCACTGTATGTATGCATGTGTACTGTCTGTGTATATAGTCCGCCCAAACCAAATACATTGTCATATCCATTGACATGCTAAAACTATTCAGAGTTATCATGATTGAAATAACAATATTGTAATATTCTAGATGTGTTAACTCTCTCAGGCAGTGAAGCGTATAGTCCAGCGTGACGGTGTGAAGGAGGAAGACGCCTTGAGGAGACTGAAGAGTCAGTGGCCGAATGCAAAGCTGATAGAACATGCTAACATAGTGCTGTGCACACTGTGGGAACCCGACGTTACTCAGAGACAGGTATACGCCAAACACAAGGGATGTGCTTTATTAACCTCAAAACATGCAGCTGATCAATAATGCATGTGTGTGTCCATAGGTATTGAAAGCCTGGACTCTTTTACAGCATCGGATTCAAAAGAGGCCAGAGACAACCTGATCTTCACTCTGAGTGATCGACAGACTGCACTGGAAAAGCAACCAGATCTCAACACTTTCAGAATTTTGTGGAATATGTTAATGACGTTTTTTCTTAATTGATAATTTCAGAAGCATAAACAGTTTTTAAAAAAAAAAAAAATCATTTATCTTTTGTTGATTCAAAAGCCTGCATTCTTCATAAGCAAATGAGCCAGTATCAGTTATAGCGGTTTTAATGCTGTGAAATAGTTTTCACAGAAAATAAGCCCTTTTAACATTTTACCATTTATTCTTGTGCCTGTTGTCAGAAATGTTGTCACCTTCTCATTTTACACTAATTTTGTGTTGATCTCATTTTCACTGAAAAAGGCTTTGATATGATTGTGTAGATTATACATTCTGAGAAGATGGTCAATCTATATTGTGCCTCCTGAATACCAAAGGTAAAACTGAATGTCAGATTAACCCATAATAGACAACTCTGTGATTCAAAGCAAAGATAATGATTTTTGATATAACAGTGATACATTCTTGATAGGAATATAGTTTGAAATTAGCCACTAAAAATAAAAGTTACCTTAATTTCATAAAATGAATGCCTTTATTTTTCATATATACACACACATGCATGTACAACAAATGTAACTTTTTAAAATGTCTTTCTCTGTATTAAATGCCATGTCCAACTTCTGTAGATAAACAAGAAAATTATGCCAAACTATTTTCACACCCAGTAAGTGACAGTGAACCATAATAAGGGATAATATTAATAAGGGTGTGTGGTAAAACTGTGACTAAAATGCTAACGATAGAACAAATCAGAAATTGAGAATTACAACAGCATCTAGTGACCTCAGACATATGATAAAATGGTTTTAAAGTGCTTTTGTTCCAACACTTTTTGCAACTGGTTCCTAAAATTCAGAAGTTCATGTTCTAGAGTCCAACAGTGAGTCTGGCTGAACACAGCGCCTGTCCTAGGCTGTTGGATGCACAGCATTTGTAGATCCCAGAATCCCCTGGTTGTACGGAACAAGGGTGAGCGTGCAAATGCCTTATTTTCATAATTCATCTGAACTCGTCTGGACTTCTGCAGCGGCACCTCATCAAACAGCCAGATCACTTCAGGGTCAGGATATCCTGCGAAAACAGAAATTATGATTCAATAAAAACCTTAGTGAACCCTGACACATAAAAGTCATTTAAAATGGGACAATTTATTTAATATTTAGACCATCTAAAACTCTGCATTTGAGCGTCATGATACATCAGACTTTTATGGCTATATAAGAGTATGATATAGCATACTATGTAGCTCATACTGGCCTCAATTTTATTCATATGCCCAAACTGAACAAATATATGCAATTTGATATTTATGTCCAAAAACTAAGATGAAATTCTGATTCCTTGTAATGTAAATCTATGAGATCTTATAAAGAGTAGGCCTATAGCAGATTACTTACAGTATCCATTCCTCAAAAGCCTGATTGATCATCATATTTGATATATTTTATAAAATGTAAAATAAACAAACTTGCTAGTGTCCAGTAACTGTTCATTTTGAAATATTACTACCAATATAAGAGTTACAGTTCTGCCAATCGGTTATCATTTTGCAAGACACACAAAAGTTGATCATTTCTGTTAAAAACCAGCAATGCAAGTTTGAGAGGAGGCCCTAAAAGGCTAAATGATGATTTGGCTGTATATACGGCAGAGCTGGTAGCTATATGGTTTGCCTTGGTGAAGTAAGGTAATAGAAAAATAGTTACAGCATCTGACTCTAGTTCTGCTCTTTTAAGTATCCAGAATTCCCACTCAGGGTCCAGGAAAGACATTCTTCTGGATATTTTACAGTTAGCGAGGCGGTTAATTTGTCCTTTAGGTTCCAGCCAGCCCACATAGGGGTGGAGGGGAATGAGCTGGCTGATATATATGCCAAGAAAGCAGCAGGGAAAGACAACATTGATGTTGACATAAAATACAGCAAACTAGAAGTTAAGAGCATTATTAAAACAAGAACTGGCTATTTCTTTGGGATAATGAATCCTTTGGAGACATCTTTTTAGTATACAGCCTAAAGTTAAAAAGTTTGCAGATTCGATCAGAAAAAATAGACACGAGGAAGTGGTATTGTCCAGGCTGAGAATTGGGCATAAACTTAATAGTACCTTATTTCTAATGAAAAAACATGTAGATGGTAACTGTGGGTATTGTATCAGGTTAGCCCTGAAACAGTAGAGCATGCATTAATTCATTGTCAAAAATATTATCAAGATAGGCAGAGGCTTATTGCTCAAGTAGAAGCTAATGAAATTATCTTTGAATTCAGGAATATTTTACAAAGAAATGCTGGGAAGATTTTTCATTTTTTTGTTTTTAAAGAATACAGGGCTTTTAAAAAGAATTTCGTTTTATAGAAAATATGTAACTCCTGTTATATACAGTCCAGCGGTGGCGTTAATGCAACGAATAGTTGTCAACCGCCATTTAAAAATTGAAGAAGAAAAGAGGAAGAAGAGAGGAGCGCCCCCGACAAATCTCGCGAGAGAATCAGGATATGCTTTAGGCAACGACGTCTCTCACGCACACTCACCAACAACATATAAAGCACGAAGACACTTGCGCGCATTTCAGAGGTGATACTCGATGGAAAAAGCAAAGAAAACGCGGTCGGAAGAGTCTATGAAAAGGAAGAGAGAATCTGACCGCGTGAGGAACCGGACAAGAGTCCCACTCGGTTGGGCTTTAACTCGTTGGCGCGAGCTAAAATGCAGCACTGGATGCGACAGTGATGCTGACCTGGCGATCTTGTTGATGGACCAGTAAGTAAATCTCTTATTTGTAAAGATTCAGATTATTTTATTTAATGCCATGTCAGCATTCAAATCTATTTTCATGACAAAAATTAAGTTACAAATATCATATAAATACAATAAAAACAAAACCGGTAAACAACAAGTCATATTATACAATATATTTTTTTTAATTAACATAGGATTAAAAAAAATCCAAAACCTTTTCAGGCATAATTTCATTAAATATGTCCTTCAATGAAGTAACTTCATAAAAGAGCATTCTTTTTATTTGTAAACTTGTTTGTGTTGTATGTTGTATCAGTGGCGTGCACAGACCTCTCAGGGCGGAGGGACCAAAAAGGGCACTAAAAATTCTCTTCAAGTGAAAATAGGAAATGATGATAATATTACTAAATATTATTTACTTTACCAAACAAAACAGTGAGAATCAAGAAGGTAATTATGGAAAATTATTTTTTTGTTTTGTTGATGTTGTAAATTTAATGTATGTATTATATGTATGAAAGAGTGTTAGCTATCATGAATCAGTAACACATTAGTTTATATGAACTGCACTTCTACAGCATTTATTAATAATATTAATTCCAGCATTTACTAAAAACATTAAAATCAAAAGTTGTATTTGTTATCATTAGTTAATGCACTGACTGTGACATAATATAAATAAACAATCAACAGTTGTATTATTAACTATGTACAGTAACCATGCTGCTCATGTTTAGTTCATGTTAGTTCATTCATGAGTAATGAACCTTATTGTAAAGCGTACTATGAAATCAAAGATAGAAGTTCCTTACAATTTAGAGTTGGACATGGACTTAAGATTTCATTTAACTAGATGCATTTCCCCTGAATAAAAGAAGTGCACTTTTATTCCTTGGATAAAAGGAATGACATTGTCACTCAGAATGCGTCTGAAATCGAGTTATACTTTTATTATAGTTATGCATGTCTAGAAGTCATAATTACGAATATTACTTGTTTTAACTAATGATAACTGGTAAACTGCACTGTTTAACTAATGATAACTGGTAAACTGCACTGTCAACAACATGCTCACACCATGGAAGTATAAATCAATGTTATTAAATACTTCCATTGCTCAGTCACATTAACATGCACACAAAAAGTTATGTAAACAAAGACTTTGACACGTCTTCCAAGGTATTTTGTACAGTTATTCATTCATTCATTCATTAACCCATCAATGCGATAGAACCTACTAGTAACATTTATTTACAAAATTAGTTTTAATTTTTAACCCCCGCGTGCACGCCACTGTGTTGTATGTTGTTGCGCTTGTTTGTAGTATGTAATTTTTTTACGATGCTGTTCATTCATCCATTGTTGATTATTAATAACGGCTATTTACGACAGTGCAAGTATTCGACAAAACACAAATTTCTACATAGTGTGCCTTTAATCCTATAAAGCCTAATGCATCTTTTGAGCGTCTCTTCAATATCCTCCTGCAGTATACGTTTTATGTATTAATTCGTCCACAAAGTTTTTACTAGTAAATGACTACTTCTGAAACAGTACCATGTATTGTACAGGCCATGTTGACTGTGGCTCCACGGCTCTCGGTTAGATCACGCAGGGCTTGGTGGAAACATGGCTCACTCCACAGCCGTTGTTCCAGTGACGCTACAGCTCGTTCTCGCTACTTGCTCTGAAATACAGTGACATCGTCATGAGAGGACAAACCATTCATCCTCAGGTAGTTGCAGGTCAAGTCATTTTCGTGTCACTAACCAAACCAAAAATCAGACCAGAAATGGTTTCCTGAACACCACAGTTGCAGATATTCCCATGCGTCTTACCATCTACAGAAATGGGAGAATGTGAGCCATCAGATTTACTGCATCGAGCCATCCTCTTCAGTGCAAGCAGGGCTTTACCGGTTTTCTGCAAGACAGAAATGATACGTACAGTTTACCAAAAAAGGTAAAAAGTAGTATTGATGACCACCTGAAGAAAGTGATGATAACCATCAGGGAGTTTTACACCAAAACAACTGCAAGCGAATAACCTCATGATTTTCATACCTTCCATTTCTGTCGGGCCAGGTATCTTCTCATCTTGTCTTTGTTTAGGGATTTAGTTGATCTTGCGTTAAATAAGGCCAACCAGGGATGAGCTAAAGCCTTCTCACAGGACAGTCTTGTTCTAAGAGTGTAAATTGAAGTTAAAGACCATGAAACAGGTGACTTTCAGACCACTTTGAATGTTGACTGAAAATAGGCGATTTAATAAAGGTTATGCATGATGTGACCGTCTATCATTCACCTCGTATCCTTCATCAATAGGCCGCTGATGAAATCCTTGGCCTCATCCGTGATCTCATCAAAACTGTCAGGGTCAAACTCCCATTGTGCTGCAGTAACCAGAGCCAAGGTTTCCGCCTCACTGTTTCCCTGGAATGGAGACTCGCCACTCAGTCTGGAAATAAGAGGCATTACAGAAACCAAAAATCCACACTTTAGCCAATAAACATGTTCTGGTGGCAGTCATAAATAGCTCCATTTGTAGTCCTTACAGAATGTAGCAGATGACGCCGATGCTCCACAAGTCAGTGGCCAGATCTACAGGTTCATAATTGATGACCTCTGGGGCCACAAACTCTGGAGTCCCATGAAGCACCATCAGATGTTTCCCAGGCTCTGCAAGGGCCAAAAAAAATATAATCCAAAATAACTTCCACATGGCCTTTAAGGAGACAAAGTAGATACAGGCAATAAGACGTGACGCATCAGTAGGAATGGGTAAATTGAATATATCTCCTCCTGTCATGTTCACAGAGTGGTGAAATAAGCAATGGACATGGTTATAATTATGAATGTTTTTTTACAATATCATGTCGCGTTTCCTCCAGTGGGCGTCGTAGTTCTCAGAGTAGTTTGAGAACTAGTTGCACTGTCTCAATTGATCCACTTTCGTTTTTTGGGGTTGACAGTTTATAAAAATGTATTTCTGGGTTTGACAGTTTATAAAAATGTATTTCTGGGTTATTTAGCTTGTTTGCTGTACACCCTGTCACAAAGCAGCTTTTAGACGTTTTGTTTTTTGTTATAAGTCATACATGACAAGGAGGCAGCCTCTCACAATGCAAAGTCAATGCAGACGGTTGGATTTGTACTCCATACCGTGTGGGCGTGGCCTAAATACGCTCCGTCTATATCACGTGGACAAATGCGGAAGGGGTGGTTATAGCTGTTGTGTATACATCATGGATCACGATTACTCTTTGTTGAGTATTGAAACTCCAAAAAAACGTGAGCGTCGATATGAGGAGACACGCAGAATTTGGGACAACCGGAGGAATAAAACCAGGATAAATATCGGCGTGGTGTTTTCGAGATGGAGAGAGCTTCGCGACGAACTTGGGCTTTACAGAGACTCTGCTCTCGCGCGTGTATTAATAGACAAGTAAGCAAATCCATGTGTTTTTTTGTTCAAGTAATAACACGCGTCAATAATAGCACTTGTAAACAATGTGAGCTGCATATATGACGTGACAGATCATAATGCATATGTTGATTCACCTAAAAAACTATCAAGTGATCGTTATGCTAAATGCTCTTTGTACTTCGGTAATGCTTTTATTAGGCTACGTGTGGTGACCAATATTATGGCAGTGAAATTAAATAAAGGCTGTGTTTTAAAAATATTTAGCCATTACTTGCAAATACTGTGAGTTCGTTCAAATTTACTTTTAGTACGATTGTTTTGAACACATAAAACACGGCATTAAAGGTGCATGGCGCAACTTTTCATGTTAAAAATACCTGTTTTTCTATCATATACATGCTTAAAGAACTGCCTGATGGGCTGAATGAGCCCTTCTCTGCTCACTGAGTTTGCCTCTATAATCCTGTACAGTAAATATAAGAGGGATTCGTTCGGGCTCGAATTTGAGACTGGGCGTGACGTCATGCGCGTTCACGCTCACCAGGCTATGGCTGGCGAGTTTGCTTATAAGCAGCCATTCTCCGTCCGTATCAACGAAGACAACTCGAGCGTCAAAGGTAGAAGATGGATTCAAAAAGACCGGTTTGTAGTCCATTCCAAACCCCAACGCAAACTCCACATAAAGTAAAGAAAAGACAAGTTTTGTCTAGTGCCACCAAAATGGCCAAATTGGAGTCAGACAGGCGTCGGAGTAAGACGAGAGTCAACCTCGGAAAGGCATTCAACAAATGGAGAGATCTCCGGTCTGCTCTTGGTCTCAAACGGGATCCTCAGTTGGCTTTGTTCTTGATAAAACGGTAAGATATAGCCCAGTCTCTAATGTTTGATCCGGCCAATCTATGTATGACAACAAATGACGATGCGTAAAATGTGTAATGCTTTAATATTTAATTACTTGCTTTAATATTTAATTACTTGCAAAAAATCATATGAAATGGCCTTAAAGGTGCATTGCGCAACTTTTCATGTTAACTTTATTACCTCTGGTGACATTTTGGCTGTACACCAAATAGGGCTGCACGATATTGTTAAAAAAAAAAAAAACACATTGCGATATATAGACCTTATGTAGCCACGCCCCTTTTCAGCGCTGAGCTCATTGTCTTTTGACTTCCGGTCTGTATTTTCACAGCGATCTTGCGTAGTTATGAATGAAGGGCTCGTTTAAAAATTTCCAAGGTCCATTTGTTAAGACATGCTTTACAATGCTTATGATAAACATTACAATGCTCATGATAACTTTCGTTAACTCTACAATAAGTAAATCAATTTCATCAGCTAATTACTCCTGGACAGCGATGCCATAGAAATATACAGAGCGACCGCAAAAACAGAAGTTCAAAAGACAATATTCTAAAGATGGCGGCGCCCTCGTTTCTCTGGTGCATAAGGTCTACATTGCGATATAAAAACAATTTCACCAGATGACTTAAATAGCTCTATTTGGAAAGAATGAATCATACTAGAATGACTGGGGTGGTTTTGTCATGGAGTAAATAAATCCGCATAGAAACTAATATTAATAAAATGTTAACTAATGTAGTTAACTAGACTTTAATAAATGGAACCTTATTGTAAAGTGTTTCCAATGTCTCTTGAGTTCAGTGTTGGACAGATCAGTTGTTTTAACCATTCATTAAAGTGAATCGGTTCAAATGAGTCATTAACGGACCACATCGCACAAGATTTATTTGTCAACACAGACAACATTCCATCACTGGATGAAATCCATCACTGAGTCAACTCAATTCATTAATATGCGCGAGGGAGGGAGAGCGAGAAAGACAGTATCCTTGCGTGGATATGCGTCAAAACTTGTGTTCATTTGTAATAATCTTAGCTCTTTATTATTATTATTATTGTCTAACCAGTAGTCTGACTGACATTTGACAACTTGATTTGTTCCTTTTTGGATAAAAGCACATACTATTCTAGCCAAAATGTAGGCAAATAGCCTAATAATAGTTACAATTATTTGCCTTTATAACTATAAATGAGTTCACTTAAGGCAGTGTTATGTTTATCATAAAATTTATTAATGTTTTATTTTTATATAACCTTACATTTAAAGTTTTTGAATCGTTTTTGTTTTAGGCTAGAAGTCTTTTACTGCTTATTATATTATAGGCTATTGAGCTTTTTCCTTTTAAAAAATTGACTTTAAAAGATTCTAGTAAATGTAATTTTTTAGAAAATTCAAGAAATGATCAATTTTGAAAAATAAAGTTTAAACAACTTTCCGTGCCTAAACAGCTGGCCTGGTTGGTTGAATCAGCCGGCACAGAAAAATCCGCGAGTTTATAAACCGAGGAGATGAATTGCAAAATGGTTTTTTTTTTTTAGTTCTTTTTGTTCACAGGTGACTTCACGGGCTCAGTAGGCAATTATCTAAATGTTCCAAGTCAACGCAAATAAAATTGAGAAATATAAATTTCGTAAAACGTAAAAAAAAAAGTTGTCACTTATTTGATTTTCAATTAGGCTAAATATCTAAGCATTGTATGCTATATTAGGAAAATAAGTCTGTATGTGAATATTGTTTCAACAGTCTAAAAACGAATAAAGAGGAAAGCATGTTTTTAGTTAAAAAAGGAATAAGGAATGGACGCAAAAGTACACCGAAGGTAGTGGGGAGTGTCTATTGTGAGTTTAGCTATCGAGTTTAGACTGAGGGCAGGTCAGCCAGAGCGTGCGTGCGTGTGCGTGTGTGAGAGACTAGGCTACTGCATGCTGAACAGAGGGTTGCCGAAAGGAGGATCTGAAGTGCCGGTGTTTCGGCTACAAAAACCCGCCGAACTGATCCGAAACCAGCCCAATTTTTATCCACCCGCCCAAACCCTTTTTTGCCCGCAAAATAGATTGCAAAACCACCCGCCCAATCTGGCAACACTGGCTCCTTTAGTTATGAACAGCTCGTGCATGTGTGCGTGTGGTTCATGAACGTGCACAACTCTGGTTGCAGTTTCGCTTATCGCCAGAGGGGGCGTAGTTCAGCAAAAACTCAGAGACTTGCATTTTGCACCTTTAACCATAAAGCGTAAAACTGCGCAGCTTTAACCCACCAAATCATTAAACAAATAGCTGTAACAGGATAATATAGCATTACATTCCGCGTTCTTTGCATTTAATTCATTACGATGACAAAATAGTGTGATAACACGTACAGGTAATATAAAAATAATGATCTCAATTCGTTAATTCAATACATCTGGATGGTGAGAACGACATCTCCCATCGTCCCACTCTCCTTCATAGCGTCATCAAGATTCGCCCTTTTTATGTTTTGTAAATTGCGCCCCCTTGCGGTGAGATCTTACATGTATCTTTTAGTACTACTTCGGTTCCCTACTGTAGACGAAAAATGCAGCTTTTGCTCTCTGGAAACAGAAACGTTAGACAACTTATGCTATAGCTGTTCACATAGCTCTTCTCTGTGGAATGATTGTTTGCAATTGCAATGTTTTATTAAGGGACACTTTGGCTTAAACACATATCTAGTTTTGACATTTTACTTTTCTGACTCAAACTCTTCTGTACAATATATAGTCAACTTATCAATTTATGACGAACAAACCTCTTTTCAATGTTTTAAAACTTGACTTAAATTATATAGACTGGATTAGGTTGTAAATCAGCATCGACATGTATGCAATATTTATCTAATTTAACTTTTATAATTAATGTAACTGATATTTACTGTCTTATACTCTGGCTGTGTACTTTTATGTTTAATTTTTATACAGATTATTTGTTACTTATGATATTTGTTTCAATTCTCATCTATTAGCTGATGATATCGGTTTCAATTCTCATCTATTAATTAGCGGATGTATATTTATTCTTTATGAAAGCGTGAACTATATGATTTTTGTATTACAAGTTCAATTTACTTTTTCTGCAAATTGTAACAAATGTGATCTGCAATAAAGGGGAAAAAAAAGAAAAGTACTACTTCTGTTGCAGAGAACGTACTGATCTTGTCCTTTTATTCTAGTTACCAGCGTCAGGTAGTTGTGTCTACACCCAGCAATGATCCCACAAGACCACCAAAGCCACCGGGGTCCAGTATAACGGAGTCAGACTGTGATCGGTATGTTTTTTTTCTGCTCTGTGCTGTATCTGCCTTGATTATTAGGATATTGTGGGGTATCAGGCCGTGAGTGCAGAGACAGTTAAATACAAGTACTCCACAATGACTGTAGGGGTCGCTGTTTGACTAACTGAATTCCTGCGTGTGCCTTTAAACTTTTCCTATTTTGGTTCCATGTTGATATCACATGACCAAACGAGACTTGCTCATTGGCTGACGCTGCAACTAGAAACATGTCTATGGTCAGATACCCTTTCCTTGAGGGAGACGTCAAACTCTTGTCAAAACGCCAACGACAGCTTATTTCTGTTGTTCTGGTAACCTATTTCTAGCATAACGCAACGGGAAGGTAACAAAGGCGGTATAATTATGTAACTGGGTTTTGTAGCTTTGTAAAACAGTGATCTTCAAGAGATGTCGATCTTGTTAAAAAAAAAAAAGTTGGCAATCTCCACCTCAATCTCTTTCTGCCAAAGTCTTTCAGCATTAAATGCCATTCAGAGCATTAAATTATGGACCACGGTTATGCATTAGCCGCAGGGACATTACAAACTCTGCCGAGGAAGCGAAAGAGGTCAGATGAAAAGAGAGAAAAAGATAGACTGAGGCAGAAACACAGAGTAAACATCGGTGCGGCCTATTTCAGGTGGAAAGCGCTGAAGGTGGAAAAAGGCTTGAAGAATGACGCAGAAGTTGCTCGTTATCTGCTGGACAGGTAAGGAATTACATTATATCCTACACGTACAGATTTATGACACGATACTCATTACTTTAAACAAAAGTGTACATAGTGTAATGCTGCGTCCACGCCGATAGCGGTCATTGTGAAGAAGCCTTCAAGCCTGCGGTCGAATCCGTCATTTAAACGTGTTAAACTGCAAATGCATAATTCCCAGATTTAGAAAAATAAAATAACGAAAACAGAAAGACCGACAAATACACAAAATGAAAGTACGGAATACACAAGGTGGAAATATTTTATGATGAAGAAAAACCCAGAGTAAAAATACCCAATTTGCTGCTTTTCTTTACTGGTCAGATTCATTGATTCTGAGCGATTTAAACCCATAGACAGTAAAAGAAAAAACGTTTAAACCGTGTAATGTACATACAAATGTCATGCTTATCCACGTCAACAGATAGCAGGTTTGTGTATCTATTCTACATACAGTGTACAAAGAAGAGCAGAACTAACGCTCCCCATGTACACACAGTCTATGCATGTACAGTGCTTATCATAAGTGAACACACCCATGCTAAAGTTGACTAAAAAAAATTGCTCTTAATGCCTTTAAGGTTGGAATTTTTATTTTAAAGGACACAAATTTTCTTTGTGAATAAATGTTCTTCCTTATAGGGATAGTTCACCCAAAAATTTTAATTCTTTCATCATTTACTCACCCTCAATTTGTTCCAAACCTCTATGTGTTTATTTGTTCTGCTGAACACAAAGGAAGATAGTTGGAAGAAAACAGATCTCAATCCCCATTGACTTCCATAGTAGTAAAAAAATACATACTATGGTAGTCAATGGGGATTGAGATCTGTTTTCTTCCAAATATCTTCCTTTGTGTTCAGCAGAACAAATAAACAGAGGTTTGGAACAACTTGAGGGTAAGTAAACGATGATAGAATTTTCATTTTTGGGTGAACTATCCCTTTAAAAGTCAGGACACCCCTATGTTAAATTCCCATAGAGGCAGGCAGATTTTTATTTTTAAAAGGCCAGTTATTTCATGGATCCAGGATATTATGCATCCTGATAAAGTTCTCTTGACCTTTGGAATTAAAATATCTCCACATCATCAGATACCCTTCACCATACCTAGAGATTGGCATGGGCTACTTTCCATACGATCATCTCTCAATGCAAATCAAACCCACTATTAGGCTAACTGAAATAAAACCATGCCAATCTCTAGGTATTGTGAAGGGTATGTGATCATGACTGTTTACAGTCTGCAGTCTGGTTACCTCTTCCAAATATATTTTTAGTTCAATATAAGAAACTTATACAGGTTTTGGAACAACATACGAGTGAGTAAATAGTATAGACAAAAAAAAAAAAGTAGTAAATAGCCATTTTCATTTTGGGGTGAAAAATCCCTTTAAGTGGGTTTGGTTTAGTACGAAACCGCATGTTTACGTCACGTCCATAAACATAGCGAAGTAAGTCCAGCGCCCCGGGGCTGTGGGAGGGGAATAGATTGTAGCTTGTAAGTGGCTGCAATAAAAAGATTGTAATTTTGGAAATAGTCATCTAGATTTATTATGGATCGTTTGACCTCTCATTCTGAAGAAACACCCGTGGTCAAAGCAAAGGCTCCTCAACGCAGTGAGGAAAAGAGAAAGCGACAGAATCCGCAACAAAACTAGAATCAATATCGGCAGGGCTTTTGAGCGATTGCGACAGTTGCGAGAGCTGAAGGGGTTCAAGTCCGACCCAGAGCTGGCTTTATTCTTGCTGGACACTGTGGATAGGTAAGGTTATGGGGGTGATAGTAAAAAAAATAAAAAGTTCGGTTTCAATCATTGGTGTCAATCTAAAGCACAAATTACATAGTGTAGATTGGGGAGGTTTAGTATTTGTACAACAATTGCCAGCGTTACCAAACAGCAGTCAGTGTTAAAGGGTACCTATTATGGCATTTAAAATGTTCCTAATATTGTTCTGGGAGTCCCCAACAACAGTTTTACAAGCATGCAATGACAAAAAACACTTTTGTTGTCTTATAATATGCATTTATTTTTACCTGATTTGCTCACCGACTCCCAAATGAATCGTTTAGCGAGTCATTTTTCCAAACCCCGCCTTTGCGTGACGCTAATCTGTGGTGATATGTTAGACACCCAGCAGACGGGGTGTCATTGGTTGTTGCGCTAGATCTTAGCCAGATACAACAGTGCTATTTTCTGATTGGCTAACAACACCAGACGAACAACACCCGAGGAGACCAGGGTTGCCAGGTCTGCACAACAAAACCAGCCCAATTGCTCAAACTAACCCAATCACGGCCAAAAATATTCAAATAGCGTTCCCGGGTGTTTCCTCAATAACAATCATGTTCCAGTGGATAAAACAATCGCGTCAACCAGCGTGCACTACACAAACAACCCGCGGAAACAGTGCAGGCATACGGACCTGGCAACACTGGAGGAGACGCGCGTGAATCCTGCCGGTTCCACAGTGAGTGAGTTTTGGGCACTGCGGCATATTAAATATATTACAAATAGTTTTTCAGCGTGAGAAATACAATGTGTGGCCGGAGAGCGTGACAAAAGACCGAAATGAGTGACTGTCACGCTCAATGCGTGATGCGTGACACTCGAGAGCCCTGTGACAACTCCATTAACAACGACAAACACTTCACATATTTCAATACAATTGACATTGAAGACCTAAGTTAGCTGCTAGAAGCTGCGCTGTGCCTGTGCGTACACAACACACAAAATAATTATAGAACATGATACAAACATAAAAGCAACAGCCTACTTACAGATTGTGATTCGGAGAAGGAAGCTGATCCAAATAAACTCGGTACTGAACCTCCCTCCTTCAGTATCAGCCGGATCGCAAATTCATACTTTATAGCATTTAGGTTTGTGAAGCAATCATCTTCAAAATGACGCGAACACAGAACAAGTTCGGGCTATAATACTTCTGTGGTATAGTTTATGAACTGTAGCCACTGTCTTCAAATGCTCCTCACTGGGCAGATGAAAAAAGTTTGCTTTTGCGTCGCACTTCAAAACACAGCAGCGTCTCGTCGACATGATGTTTTCCCTGGTGTCTCCTAATGCAATGAGTGGGCGTATCTTATTCAAATAACTTGGACAAGTGACGTACGAAAGTGCATCGTTCGTCTATCGATTCATATCAGCGACTCAGAGTCGACTCTTACTTTTGAGAGACAATAACTTTGTATACGGTGAACTTTCATATTTAAAACTTTGCAGGATGTTTTCGTTCACTTAGATCTATGTTACACACTACATGAAAGGTAATTTTCAAAATTCCATGATAGGTACCCTTTAATCTCTAATTTTCATTAATTAAGGGTCTGTGGTGAACATTCACAAGACCAATCCAGTGCATCTTGGAGAAAGAGAGGACAACCGCGGAAATCAACAGCTTCACCGCAAACTGAGGTATGGAAGAAAATAGTTTATTATTCCACAAGCACAGTCAGCCTAAACCAAGAATTTTAAGTACTTTTTTAATGGTTATTTGCTACTGTTAAAAACCAGTAGCTCTGTTCAGACTAGTAGACAAAGGAATTTGGTTTACACTGCATCTGATACAACATACTAATCTAAGACATGGATTGTCTTGGGATTTATCTCAGCCCAGTCCTGACCCCTACTCAACAGATCAATGTCATGCCAGCGAAGACCCCTATTCAACAGACCATTCTCAGCTCAGTTCAGACTCCCACTCAGACCACTCTCAACCCAGTTCAGACTCCTCTCAACCCAGTTCAGACTCTGAATCTCAGCCTAGTCCAGATCCCCAGCCCACAAACGCTGAGGTCCTTGGCATATGCGGTGACCTTCCTTCCCATTGGCCATATAAACCGGTAAGTCCTACTTCAATTACTTCAACACTAGTTTGCTCCGGTAATGCCATTACAATGCTTGCAATCCAGCAGTTATTAATATATTTGACCTTAAGCTTTCCCCTCAAATTTTGTGCAAATTGTTAAAAATAGGGTCTAACATTCAAGATTTAAAATGGGCGATCTGCACACTTGACTGATCATCAATTGAAGTGCATTAAATGTAGAGTTGTGTGTAAACTATACGCAACTGCTTTCTGCACTATAATTTTGCCCTTTTTGTACTAAGTCACTATTTTCTGTTTAGGATAAACAAGCCAAGCCTGAAAGACCAAATGATGGGTCTGATCTAGATGTCGTGATTGGTTCCATTGCACCATCGTACAGCTTTGCTCATCATAGTTCGTCTTCAAGCACAACTACAGAGGAAGACAATGTAATGAACTGGGAGGAAATGAAGGTTGGTAACTGTACTACAAATGGTCTTTCCTGTGAAAAATTTACACTCTTCAGGACTAGTTTGCCATATTTTAGTAAAGTCATCAATACTCAAACACTCTAGACCATGGGTGTCCAAACTCTGGGCCACTGTCCTGCAGAGTTAACCTCCTAACTTGCCTCAACACCTGCCTGGAAGTTTCCTGTATGCCTAGTAAGACATTGATTAGCCAATTCAGGTGTTGAAACCAAACTTTGCAGGACGATGACCCCACAGGAGCAGGATTAGACACCACTGCTATAGATATTCTCAACCAAAATAATTGCATCTGGGATGCTTTTTAAACAGATTTGGACACGTGATGGCTGCTTAACTTCTTAATCCACTTATTCGGTTTACTTGAAAATGTTTTGTAAAGAAATTCAAGCCTAACATTGGCTACAATGCTTAAGCCTTCAGATTGGTTAACATGTTAAGACCACAAACAAATTTAATCAAATGTTATCAAATGTTTTCAAACTGCGCACTAGCAAAATCTATCCAATTGGCTCACCAATTGTTTTTGGTCTTCTAGGATGAACTGGCACAGACTGCACAGCGACTGGAAGAGCGTTTAAATATCATGAGGTCCTTAACTAATGGAGCATTAGAACCCATTTCAATGATAATAAGAGAAGATGATCAGAAGGAAGTAAAATGGGTGATCAACAAATCCAGTTTGACAGGACTTTTTAGAACCTGCCATCAGTGTGGAGAGCCAGTTCTGGAGTTCAAAACGTTAACATCAGGGAGCCTCGTCCGCATTCAGTGGGAATGCGCAAAGGGACATCTCATGTGGCTTTTCCCCAACAACAAACCAACGTAACAGACACTGAAACCAGACGCGAAAGAATGGACTGTAAAGAATAAATTTAGGTTTTATATATTGTCAATAACAAATAAAGTTTACACTTCGGAAATGTATGTAATTTTTTTTCTTTGGTGGAACGGAGGGTAGAGCTGTAGTACCACACAGTATCATTTTTTTGTCTTACAATAATTCTAAATAACTAATAGTACTAGGTTAAGTTTATAGTCGGGATATAAACTCAGTAGTGATCAAAATGGAGTCATTGAATCATTCAAGAGATTTGTTCAAAAACGCTGATTCATCCAATAATGAAACAAGTGAAGTTAATGAGTGAGTTCATTCAAACCAATTAAAATAAATAAATAAATAGACTTTAGCAATTAAACATTTTGTTAGAACCTCTAGTAAATTACTCAATTAATGATCCATTTACAATCGTGGGAGAAACTGGATCTCCATTTTAAACCTTCATCCAGAATCGTGCAGCTCGCTGGCATATTGTGAAAGAGTGGGTACTAAAATTTGAGTTTTCCTCAACCTAACTTTGCTCCTGATAAAATACAAAAGAACTAAAAGCTTAACTCACCCAGTTTGCGGGCCAATCCAAAGTCGATAATCTTGATGAGCGTCCCAGTGCTGTTCACACAGACGATGTTCTCTGGTTTCAGGTCGAGGTGAATGATGTGTTTGCGATGCATATACTGGACTCCTTCCAGGATCTGACGCATGTAATTCACACTGTTGAGTTCTGTGTGCTCGAAATTCTCATCTACAATCCGTTCAAACAGCTCACCCCCTGCAATGCTTCAAGACATGGATTAGAAATATTAGAGGCATTTTCTTCAACTTTCAAAATAAGTTTCAAACATTTTGTTGTTAAAAAGAACAAATTTGAAGAATGACAATCTTTTTAAATACAGAAACTGAAAACATGCTCTACCTACGAGTATCATTCTAGTGATTTAAATGCATTTAAGTATTAAAAAAAAAAAAAAAGACCTGTGAGCAGTTTAATAAAAATACCCATTATGTTAAGACTGTTTTAAAGGAATAGTTCACTTAATGAAAATAGTCATCTACACTCACTAAGTGCAACAGTTCCAGAACATTTTAGAACGGTTCGTTATGAATGTAGAAGCAAACGCCATTTAATGTGAAATTTTAAAAAAGTAAATTCTCAACTCACTACTCCAGAACCATGACTATCTCGGCCCGTGTGTCGTAGGCTGCGAGACACTGCACCAGCTTCGGATGGCGTAGTTCGTTCATCAGCTTGATTTCTTGCCGCGCTGCCATTTTGTCTTTGGAGACACGGGCCCGGTAGATTTTACCCGCACACACACGGCCCGTCTGCTTATGGGTCATCCTGAACACTTCCCCAAACTTCCCCCTGTGTAGAGGAGGTATATTAAGATATTAATTTTTGGGATGACCAACATAAATCCCAATTTTACATTTTATAAAGAGGCTGATACTCACATTCCCAGTTTTTCATGGACATGATAATGATCCCTGGCTTTATGTGTGGTGTCAATCACAACCTCCACATGTGAGGTCACTTCCTGTTGTGGCTCAACTGTAACACATTGATCTTGCTTCAGACTCTTGCTTAAGGAACACAGACTTCTTAAAGTAATTAATATGCGTGTAAGAAGAGCATACTTAGAAGTTAATACAGCATGGTTATGCGTGTAAGAAGAGCATACTTGGAAGTTAATTTATAATGGTTTAAAAGTTCGAGTACCTGCAGTGTTCATCTCAATGTGGTCCGACTCCTCACTGGGGTCACTGACTCCCACTGCGTTACAGGCACGAACTCTGAAGCGATACTGTCCCTGCGGGTCGAGACCAGAGCGCACCCGATACGAGGTGTTCTGACACCGGTCAGTGAGTACAGTCCAGTACCCGGGCTCGTGTTGGTCCAGTCTCTGACGCTCCACCACGTATGCAGTGACGGCAGATCCTCCGTCGAAGCTCGGCCCGGACCACGACAGAACCAGAGACTTGCAGGTCAGCTGGGACACGAACGGACACGAGGCTGGAGGGTCGGGACGATCTGGGGAGAAACAGAGTTTTGGAGAAACAGTGTTATTGTTAACTAAATTAAATAAATTGAAAAATTAGAATAAAAAAACAAATTTTAAACAGTAATTGCCTTGGCAACTATCTAAAATAAAAGTTTAAGTTGCAGTACTAAAATGACCAAAATTGATATATAAAATTAAAGCTAAATAGATTTAATAAAAATGACAAAAGCAAAAAAATTAAGTACGATCCACATCAAGGTTAACAGTCGAGCTCATTTTGTGTTCATCACAAGCATTTATTCACTTATCTCAGTCGATTCATCAATCAGTCAGCAAAACGAGCTAAATAAAATGGCAAGCACATACAAAAAAAAACTTGAAACTAAAGTTCAAAAAATGTAAACCAAATCTAAATATAAAAACAATATACAATTACTAAAACCTAATCCAAAATAAAAAAGTGAAAAAATAAAATAAGCTAAATTAAAATATTAAAAAGCACAATTTTATATATATATATATATATATATATATATATATATATATATATATATATATATATATATATATATATATATATATATATATATATATATATATATATATATATATATATATAACACCAATAAAAACACACGCAATCTGATTGTTTGTATTCATCACAGATGCAGGCATGTATAGAGAATCCAACCGGTTAAATACTTTGACCACCTACATGTCTTTTATTCAGAGAATGAACAGTCTTACCAATGACACTGAGGCTTGCGGTCCAGTGAGCTGTACCACCTCGGTTACGGACAAAAAGAGAATAACTTCCTGCGTCTACAGGAAGAAGCTTCGAGAGAACCAGGGTGCTGCTACTGCTGCTGCTCAGCACACTCGCTCGTGGTCCTTCTAACACAACCTAACACAGAAAAAACATGCAAACTGATTAGGAGAAATTTTACGGATTTGATGTTGAAAACACAGTGGCCACAATCATTGGATTAAATATCAAACCAGCAAAGCATTTCTCTACACCAACTTCACCTCTTCTCAGCGACTTCTAATTAACTGGTATGAGGTCAGATCTCCTCAAGTTCACAGGTGAGCTAGCTAGAAACCACAGGTGTAGAGAATCACATTATTCAGAGACACCTGAACAAGCTGATCAAGGTCTATGGATTAAAAGGCGAGTTTGATCAGAACCTATTCGAGGAACCCAACACTAATGCTTCACAAACGGGTCAGACCTTTTCTCTGTCACGAATCCAGCAGAAAGCCACCGGCCCGGAGCTTCTGAAACGGCAGTGCAGTCGAGCGCTTTCTCCGACACAAGCCACAACCGGCAGCTGGGGATCCAAAAACTCCACTACTGCACCTGGAAAACAGTCGGAATCACTACAACAAACAGGAGGACTACTGACGCAAAGATTGAAGTAGTTCAGGTTCTCAAACCACAATAGAAATGCTCCACCTTCTACAGCACTTTTCTCAGAGGATCAATTCCTGTTATAGTATTGAGCTCATTTTGAGGATCAGAAATAGTTTGTAGCCCCAGTGTTATTTTGGTAACACTTTACAATAAGGTTTAAACTTCTACAGCATGAATTCATCTTAGATAAACGTTAATTTCAAAGTTTACCAATACATTGCATTAATGTTAACAGATGCAGCTGTTGAACTCACCGAACTATCAACAAAGTAAAAATATATTCCTTATTGTCAGTTAATGCATAAATCTTAAGAAATTAGCCCTCATTGTAAAGTGTTACCAATATTTTTGAACATTGAAATCATGTAGTCATTTAATATTTTGTATTAGATCTTTTAATATATTTAAGTAATGAAAATGTTTTTAGGCCAAAAATAACTGCTTTTAACAGTTCGATTATATACAAAACAAATTATTGTATTCAGTTTTTTCTGAAATAAATTCAGCGCTCTAAATTTGGAATTTAGATTATCAAATGCTTCTGAAAATTTACATTAAAACGATGTTAAATGTAAAACTAAAGTAATACCGTCAACCTAAATTACTAAGTAGCACACTAATATCTTAGTGAATCAAATCACACACTCACCTGAACTACTGCTGGCCGTTTTATTCAGTGTAACATCTGCAGTGAAACACACTAAAGTCATGAACTTGAACAAGACATGTACATATAGAGAACTCATCAGTCATGTGACTTGCTATGGTCAAGGCAACGGGGTTATTAAATGTGGCATATAATTGGCTAGAAAACACAGAAGGCCTCTGTGATTGGCTACAGGCATAACGAGACCCAAGTGTCTTCTGAATGCAATTTAAAGAAATCTGTTTACAAATCCACATTCAACCCTGCATTGACATTTAGGCTGCATCTGAAATCGCATACTTCCACACTATATAGTAGGCGAAAAACAGTATGTGACAAAAGAAGTATGTCTGAATTCACAGTACTCGTAAAAGAGACGGCAAAAAGTACCCGGATGACCGACTACTTCTGCAGAGATTCTGAAGTGTGCATATGATGGACACTTTACTATCCCACAAGGCCACGGGAGAGGCTTTGTGGATGGCAGAGAAGCGATGCACCTGATGCTGGTAGGTCACATGATAATGACAACATGGCGAATGTAGTACGTCTGGATTATATTCATACTACACACATTCATACTATATAGAACATACTTTTTTAGCGGCCATTATGCATTTATTAAAAATAAGTACCTACTCAAGAGAGTATATGATTTCGGATGCAGCCTTAGGGTACGTTTACACGACAACGATGTAATTTTTAAATTTTCTTGTTGACAATGTTGTCAAAACGATCATAGTTCACACAGATCCATGAAAACGACTAAAAACGCTGTATTCTGCTGCCAGGCCAGTAGTTGGCGATGTCACTTTGTAAAGAAAAACGACATGCCTATAGACTGAACACGTAATACTCATGCGATTGCGCATGACATCACAGTTTTCACAAATTTGCATTTTTGTAGTTTACACGGAGACAATAAATGTATTGGTTTTAAAAACTTGCACTTTGAAACCCATTTTCAAAAGTTTGCGTTGCTATTGTCGTGTTAATGAATGGCCAAAAAAATGTTTTAGTTGAAAATGGTGACATTGTTGTAAACAATACCGTTATTGTCTCCGTGTGAACTACAAAAAAGTGAATTTGTGAAAACGGTGTCTTCATGCGCATGCGTATTAAATTCAGTCTACATGCGCTTGGTTTCTCTAGAAAATGACATCGCCATCTACTGGCCCGGAAGCAGAATACAGCGTTTTTAGTCGTTTTCATCTATATGGGGAGGCTGCAGACCTGGAGCCGGCAGATATACGCCCCAGGCAGTTTTACGCCCCTGACAGTTTTAGGACCCTGTTGTTCCTGATGCGTCCAGTAGAGGGATATACTGCGAAACAACATATTTAAATCGACGCTTACACATTAATAACCCGTCCATACTTGACAATTTTGTGTTTTTTGTTAATTTAAATATAAACGTTACAGTGTAGATCTCCACGGATTAAATTATCTGTAGATATATTCAGTTGGGCTTCACTCTCTTCACTCAGCCTACAGAAGACTATTTGTTTTTGTGAATTTAAAAATTAAAAATACACATAGTTCAACTATGTTATGACAAGTATATATGACCTACTGCAGTTATAGGCCTATTCACCGTAGGTTTTTATATACAGGAGACTGAGTGAAATATGTTTTTGTGAATTTATATAAAGTCACATTTAGATATTAACCATGTTTAGCCCATTAGACATGCAGTACCGTGTAATCATATGGATCCTCGATGAAATATCTGCTGTACTATTCTCTATTGGTCATCATACAGCTACAAAACAGTGTCCTACACAGCATTTTATGAAGACAAACACAATTTATCCCTTTTCTAAAATTCCATGGGCCATAGAAGATATAGTCAATATTGTTGTTCACAAAAAAATATTTATTAACACCATTTATGAATTATGATGACTCCCCTATGGTTTGCCACTCTTCTTTAACTGTTTTTTTCTTTAACTGCTCCCGCTCACTGATGAAACATAAAAAAATGAAGCATTAAAAAAGTTAAAAAGGACATCCATGGTGAATTTGACCTTGTCCCTGTGTGTGTGTGTGTGTGTGTGTGTGTGTGTGTGTGTGTGTGTGTGTGTGTGTGTGTGTGTGTGTGTGTGTGTGTGTGTGTGTGTGTGTGTGTATTTCCTTAAGTAGCTAAAGCAAACACACCTTTATGAGATCCAAGAGAACTTGGTAAGACAGAGTATGATAAAACCCACATTAAAGTGTACATACCCTACATTTGAGTCCAGACCAGTAAGCTATTTTAAGAAAAAATTTATATTAAGATATAAATTAGATAATTAGATCATCTCATTTATAAGAAACAACTCAAACCAGAATCTACATTCAAACCATATAAAAGTTTTTAATGTGTTTTAACGTATTTGAGTGAGTGTGCAGTTTAACTCTTTACTTAGAGAGAGGGAGAGAGGGAGAGAGGGAGAGAGAGAGAGAGAGAGAGAGAGAGAGAGAGAGAGAGAGAGGAGAGAGAGAGAGAGAGAGAGAGAGAGAGAGAGAGAGAGAGAGAGAGAGAGAGATTTACATACCTATTATAAATGTGTCTTTTGTGTGTTCACACCATAGACTGTAAAAAAAATTCACATATTTCCATTATCTACTGTAATGTTGCTCTATAAACCATGTGGAGTATGTTTTAATGCAATGAGTAAACATAGTCTTACCAGAAGAGGCCAAGCTAAAGACAGGCAACAAAAGATAATTAAAAAGAAAATAAATTTTAAATTGAGTAGAGAAGATAGGGGCAGCTAAACCTACACGCGGTTAGCTATGTTTAAGCCAGATAGAACATAAACCTGTCAAAATACATTATAGACCCATCCATTGATATATAAATGAATTGATATCTACCTACCCTAGCTCTATCGAGCTAATCGTTTATAAATAATAAATGTTGCATCATTGCTAAACAACAATAACTTTAGCAGATTATTTAACATACAAATGACAGAATCTATTTTTGTCAGATTTTCATTCTAACGATGTTAATCTTGATTATACGGTATTATTACTTTGTCTTCTGGGCAAGTTTCATCTTCATAAAGACCATTCAATGCAATCCTGATTTTAGAATATTCTCCTCTGATATAAAATCTCTTTTTTCTTCCTTTAAGAAAATGTCAGAACCTTTAAACTCAAAGGTTTCTAAAACAAATAATATCATTGAGTGTGTTGTAAAGAACCTTACATTTTTTTTATATTGACAAAATGTAATATTGTATTGATTTGTGTACCCTAATTCAATCTCTTTTGATGTCCGTTTACCCCCCTTGTTTTTTTGTTAAACAGATCATTTAATCCGTGCAGATCTACACTATAACGTTTATATTTAAATTAACAAAAAAACAAAAATTGTCAAGTCTATGGATGGGTTATTAATGTGTAAGCGTAGATTTAATGATGTTGTTTCGCAGTATATCCCTCTACTGGACGCATCAGGAACAACAGGGTCCTAAAACTGCCGGGGCGTAAAACTGCCAGGGGCGTATATCTGCCGGCTCCAGGTCTGCAGCCTCCCCCTACTCGTTTTCATAGATCCGTGTAAACGGGGATCGGTTTGACATCATTGTTGTCTGTACAAGAAAACTGCAAAGGAAAAACTTTTCCGTTTTTTTTTTGTACATTGTAGTTGTGTAAATATCAACAATTTTTTTATTAATCTGTCAACATTTCAAATCTTGAAATGTTGTAATATTCTTGTATAGGTCTCTATGGTTTGTAAGGTACATACCTGTACTCGTCTTCACTCTGTCCAGGGTATTTTTAGGAGACATTTTCTCTGTGTCAGTAGTTTCTGTATGAAAGTGTCAGAATGATATGTGATATGCCAAATATCATAACCCCTTAAGCTACTGTGGTGAATGATAAAATAAATCATGGTACATGAAAGACCTCATCATATTTCTTCAAAAAAGTACATTTTCTATTATAAATTATCCTTAGTGATCTGATAAAATATTGTACTTCACATCACATACGAAATCTATAAAAGTAGGAATTTTATTAAGAAACCTTTGTTTGTGAAAGTAAAACTTTGCCACAAGGAAAAGGAAGTTAACAGTAGATTCTAAAGATTTGTTTGGGTTTTTTAAAAAGACAAATTACATCCCTAACGCGTAGATTACCGTTCATATTAACTTTAGAAAAAAGTAAGAGCTCAACTCATTCCAGAAAATTGATGAAACATTACAAGAGAAAAACTAATTTTCATTCGTACACAAGGTGCATATATCAGCTAAATCACAGTATTTGGACAAAAGTGGGTTACAGGGGTAGGCCTATATATTATGCAGAACTTTAAAATGCACTTCTCTTATTTTATTGGGTATGCAATATTTAAATGCTAGCAACCTTTCCTCCATTAAATGTTATCGACTATAAATCCCCAAAAATATTTTCCCTTTGGAGTAAATAAGATTCTTTTGAAATAAGTTTTTTTTCATACTAAAAGTGGTACTTGAGGTCCACTCAGTGAAACCATTCACTCATGTACATAATCTTGAGACCTGCAAAACTGCAAGCACATGATCTGCTTTACAATTGTAAAAACAGACAAAACTTTTAACAGTTCTTTACAGTAGACACACATCATTCAAAACTAATGCATTAAATTGATCAAAAGTGACAGTAAATACATTTAATAGTGTTACAAAAGATTTCTATTTCAAATAAATGCTGTTCCTGAAAAACCCTGTACAAATGTATCATGGTTTGCACAAAAAAATAAGAAATAATAAGGAAATTTCAAAATATTACTGTTTTTTTAATTACCGGTTAATAAAAGCAGAAACTTCATTTAAAAGAAACGTACCAACCCCAAACTTCTTGAACACCGTGACAAGAAAACATTTCTTAAATGTCTCCTAAACAGTTTAAAGTATGTGTAGAAATCTCTGTGAGCTGATTTACCTGGTTTCAGACCTCTCTCCTCTCTGTGCTTCAGTTTGACTCTATTCTCTGTCCTCCTCGGCGCATCCAGTGGAGGCTTTAGCTCAAACCTGAATGTTGAAATGTAGGTCTTCTGTTGACCCTTTTGAATAAAGGTCATTTTTATACTGTGATCTCTGGAAAGTTCTCTCTGAAAACTGTTGGTCTCTTCCTCAGATGAGCATGTCTCCTTTAATTTCTCTCACTGCTTCATTCGGCAGCATTCTTGTTCTACTTCAAGTCAGATGTTATCAGGTTGATAATATAAATGGTTTGTGTGTGTGAGAGAGAGAGAGAGAGAGAGAGAGAGAGAGAGAGAGAGAGAGAGAGAGACGGGGAAAGGTGAAAGCTGAAGTGATTTAGATGAAGAGGGCGGGGCTTCCACACGTGGCTTAACCGAAAGCTGCTCAATCACGATCAAAATCCACAACAAGGCAATACTATAAACAATGTGCTCAAGTGTGACGGTCTCACTGGTGGTAAACTTTATTGTGATCAAAACTAAGCCAAAAACAATGAAATATATGGCACCCATGATGTTTCCTCTGATCGTGGGTGTGTGTAACAAATAAAGACATGCTTTGCAAATCTGGATGAGCCTGTTGGGCTGCTTGGGATCATTTCGTTTCTTTGGCCTGATGTATTGTTAACCTAATATTTTCCAAGATTTGGGTATATATATAATATATATAGGCCTATATTATTATAGATACATGCATGCTGATCTTGCATTTCAGATGAACATCGCGAAAAGCAGCATATATAGCCTATTTTGCATAGTGTGTGTGTGTGTGTGTGTGTGTGGTGCGTGTGTGTGTGTGTGTGTGTGTGAAGGGGGTAAAAATTAAACTACTAAATTAAAAAGGGGGGTAAACTAATTATTAAAATTACTCATTTTAATAATTCCAGCAGGTTTCGCGCTCACACCAAAAGCAAGCTGCCTCTCAAACAGCTCACGGGTAACAAATTTACTTCTTTTTCGTGGCTTATTGTGCTTAATGGTCAAATACATACAAAGTTATGTCAAAATGCTCGTCTTTCCGAGAATTCAGGTAAATACAGTCAGTTTTGGAACGTAAATAGTTGAGAGAAAACGCATTTTGTGTAACAGTAGGCTATATGTGCATGCTCTTAAAGTGACAGCAGCCCAATAAACCGGCTGCTGTCTGTCATGTTTATCAAAGAACAAAAGACAAAGAGATAATAACTGGCTGATCTTGTTTGATAACTTTAATTGTAAGCATTAATCTGTATTTCATTTTAAAAATGGTACTGAATATCAATATTTTTCAAGGCATCTTTCCAGTATCATGTATCATATCAGTATCATGTGGTTTTGCTATAGGCTACTTGTGAGGTCCAAATGTCCGTCCTTATATAGTGAAATATTATGAAAACGACTAGTGCTAGTTTACTTTAGTTTAAAATGTCATATGACTCTATAATGCTTCATTCTAAAGGACATTTATGTCTTTAAATATCTACATCTGCATAGTTTCCAGCAAGTTTGAAGGTTTATGCCTATTTGTTGTCAATATACACAACTGGATATCACCATGGTTAATTTATTATTGCTTTTTCATAACTCAGAAGCCATTTGAAGTATCAACTTTGTCTCAAATGTTTCTTCTAAAATATTGAAGTCTTCATTTGTGCACTAATTTGTCTATTGGAGAATCAGTTGAGATGTTAAAGACATCTAATTGGGTCATGGGATTTCTAGGAGCAGAATAGCATAAACAGAGTAATTAAAGTATGACAGCTCCTGCAGTTTTGCATGCATGCATACTGCAGATTATGCTGTTTTTATAGGGTGAAGATGACAGGTTGTAATCTGATACACAAACACATTTTCCTACTAACCGTGTTTTTCATGGGAAAATAACAGGCATGTTGACGCCCTCGGCATATTAGAGGAATGTGGAAAGAAAGTTGAAATTGCTCAATCCATGAAAGGGTTTGCGAACGAGTGAAAATGCATAGCCTATATGCCATGTCACAATCAGAAATGAAAAATATCTGAATTCAGTTAATAAGTTCGTTAGTTTGGTCAGTATAAGGCGGACATTCTACCACAAACGTACATTTCTAAAAAATCTTGGGGGAAAAATATTTTATTCTTAAATCTGAACGCTGAGTCATAGAGGACATGTTAAACTATGAGAAACACATAGCATGCCATCTCAGCATGTTTTTATGATTGAATAAAATACATTTTAATACGCATTTCACCCCTAAAATGTCAGGCCCTGTCACAGACAAATCTGTATATGTTAGAATGGTTTCCTAATGAATTTCTTTGATACAAATAGCATTTTCTTATTGGTCACATGTCCCTGATTGTATCTAACATGGTTTTATAATTCCTTTAAGAAATATTTAGCAACTTTTCAGCCAACTGTAGTACTCAAAATCACAGAATACCCGCCAGGCACTCATATAGTTGTAAAAACTAGCTTTAAATAGGAGATTTTTACAAAAACATAGTGGTGGATTTATACCCCCACCTTCATCTACACAATTAAAGAGATTAATTCATCAATATTTCCTCAAATAGTACAGTTTTATATCATAATTTCCTGTGTGACAGGACTGACCGTGGCGTGACAGGACTGACTTTATGGATTTCGTTGATGCAGAAAAAGTTATGTTTTGTGTTCTTTATTTGTACATTTCCTGAAGAAAATGTGAAGTGATGCTTGCAGTGGCAAAACTCACCACTCGGTTGCTAGGGTGTGGTACATGATTGCATACGAGCCAACAAACATGTCTGTACGATGTTCTGGTGCTGAGATATGGCTTATTCATGTGTTCAGGTGGTTGCTAGGGTGTTCTGGGTGGTTGCTATGGTGTTGCTAGGGTATTCTGGGTGGTTGCTAGGGCGTTGCTATGGTGTTGCTAGGGTATTCTGGATGGAAAATAGAAACTATGGGCAATTCTACAATTTGAGCTAAATTGAAACACTCAAATAACATTTCCCAACATTCTGCTGTCATTCCTGATCCTGTAGCTCCAACTTCCTGCCATTAAACATCATGTGCTCCTAAATATTATATTTTATTTATTCTTCAAAACAGACAATATTCTGCTCTGCAGTAAAATAATTTTGTACAAACAAAATCTCGAGTATCTGTGCTGCCCTTGATAATATTGTAAGGATTAATATTAATATAATATTGTAAGGATTAAAATTGAGCCTAGAAAAAAAAATCCTGTTCCTATAAAAACAAAATCATAAATCATGCATTTAGTAGCAACTAAATAGCAGGTCAAGAATGAAGAAATCAAAGCATGGCGTTCAAGAGTTTATTTTCATCTTTACCTGATTTTCCAAAGAGCACAAATCTACATCAATAGTCATCTTAGCAGTAAAATGATTCCACATAAAAACCCAGGCTGTCGTTTTCAAGCTGATCAGCAGAACTGGAGCAATGTCCTGCGTTCTGCTCATTACAAAAGCTCAAATCAACACACACATTCAGAGATTCAGGAGATCTTCACTGCCTGCTTTCTCTTTTTGCGGAAGGAGACACACGTTTAACACCACACACACTTCTAAATCATCACATGTGTCTCTATAGTTACTGGTTTCCTTATTTTGTTTTTGAATATCTGTTTTTAACCATCTTCCAAAACTGTCTGTTAAAAAAATGACAGGTTATGCTTGATGTCTCAAATGACCATAATGTGTCATTTTCAACACTGAGCAAACAGCAGAAGGATGGTGTGAGTATTTCACATGGACATGGGCGTTCATCCCATTCCACACCTTATTGTGACTGAAGGAATTTTCTCTCCTTTATTATTCAAATGACTATTGTGCTTGTGTTAATCATCATCATCAGTGTTTAATTGGGGTGGGCTGCCGTCACAGGTGACATTGAAGATTTTCTTGCCCGGTTTCTGTACATGATCTTCATTTCTTTTCTCCAGGGCTTCAATCTGTAAAAATGCATGAAACAATTGCTTTTTAATAACGGTTTTAAAAATGTGTTGGACCTTTTTGCCACCTTTCAAATCAAATGGCATCTAAACCACATATATGCAATCTTTGGCTGTGTTTATACTTGGCATTAACATGAGACCACCGTGATCGAATCAAGCAGATCGGATCATCAGCCCCATTAGGACCTGGCACGTTTACGCTTGTCAAGCGGCATAACTGATACAGATTTCCCGTGCAATATTTAAAATAGTTCTGTAGTCGACCTGAAGCAGTGGGGTTTCCTTTAAAAACTGTTTTCAGTCGCAGGGCTATGCATTTCAAATCTCGTAAAACAAGGTGGACGAGGTTGCAAATAATAATGCATTGCATAGATATTGTTGCCAAATGTGGTGGAAAATTATGCTTCCTTTACAGATAAACAATGACTGCGCAACTTTAGCAAACTTTCAAGTATACGAGTTCTACTTCTACACTCAGCTATGTGCAGCGATTCCCGTGATGACTACTAGAGCGCGCTTCTGTGGGATAACAAAATTAAGAGTTTGTTTAAAAACTGCTGATCCTGAATCCTGGAATAACATCACATTAAAAACTGAGGAGAAGGACCTTGTATTTAGCATTTTCAGAGGTAAAGCAAAGTTTCCAGCAAGAGTTTTCTACCAGTTCCTGTTCTGTTTATTGCAAGTCAAATGAGCCGGATTATTGAGACCTCACCTTCTGGAGCCCCTGTCCAAATTCTTTGAATAGTTGTGCTGATTAGATTAGGACTGGTGACACTCTTGTTTGGGGTGGGTTCCTTTTACCTGGATACTTCATTTGCATGCTTTAAGGTCGACACCCAGCTGCTTTGTCTCTATTTCTAAGCACTGGCCACTTACTGTATATAAACTACAATGCATCACTGCTTTACCCAGCAAACAATTTTGTGTTTAAAAGACGTCTAATAGGCGTCCAAACACAGACATGGAGGCTAAAACAAGGCAAAATTTGGGCTGTCAGTGAAAATTTAATAGACATCTAACCATAGCCCAAGAATCGACACACAGGCTACGCATAGAACATGTTAAAGAAATGAAACAAAACACCTTGTAATCACTGTAGAGTTTGCTTACATGATGGAATATCATACATCACGCAAGTTATTTTGGCAAAAACGACGTGTAAGCTAATTTTGGCTAGAAGTGGGTTACTCATAGCCGGACTATATCGGGTCTATAATTAACCGAGACAGTGAAATTATGGCTATTGCATGCTGGGTAGTTGGTTTCTAATGTGCATCCTCAAATACTCCGGACCAGCACACACAAATGCGTTTACATTCATCTTTTCAATGTGCATGTGGAAAACATCTGGATACGGGTCGCATGTTAATGCCAAGTGTAAACGAGCGCTTTGTTATCCAACATATCGGTCACAGTATAATTACCTTTTTTAAAGTATTTTGCAAATAACAAACATTTAAAGTCCGAACCTGGGCTAAGAAATCAGCCTCATTGTCGCTGTTGATCTGCAGTCCAGACACGATGTTGAACAGCTCGAATACATTGAGAGCCTCGAGCACACCAGCTTTCTGGAAAAACTGGAGAACAGAAAAGAGCATACATTACTGAGCACAAACTTGCTTTAGAGCGATCAGCATGGCTTTAATATGCCACAGTTCAGACACTTACTGTGGCCACATTCCTGCAGTCCCTGAACAAGAACTCCAGACCGTGAGGGTGAGTGGGCTCTATGGACTGACTCACATCAATGAACCACACCTTCATGAGCAAAAACAGAAAACAACTCCATGGGGTCATGATGCATTTCATAAATTCATTTAATACCCTCATGTCATTCCAAACGCAGAAGACTTTCATCTTTAAAACTCGGACGCTTCAAAATTTTCATAAAGAGGATCATTTCAGAAGACTTGGACTAAACCGCTCGATTCATATGAATTTTTTTTATGATTCCTTTATGAACATTTTGGGTGATGTAGGGACAGAAATCTCTCAGATTACATTAAAAATATCTTCATTTGTGTTCCGAAGATGAGCTTAAGTCTTACGGGTTTGGAAAGACATGATTAGGAAAGTAAATGATTAGTAAATTAGTAAATTTTCATTTTTGGGTGAACATAGTAAAAACCAACATGCTTGTACAGTTTGGGGTCAGTAAGAGTTTTTTTTTTTTTTTTTTGTAAAGAAATTAGTACTTTTGTTCAGTAAGGATGCATTAAATTGATCTAAAGTGACAGTAAAGACATTTATAATTTTATAAAATTATCACATTTCAAATAAATGCTGTCATTTTAAACTTTCTATTCATCAAAGAAATCTGGAAAAAATAAATAAATGATTACAGTTTCTACAAACAAATTAAAGCAGCACAACTGTTTTCAACATTGATCGTTTCAAGTTTCTTGAGTAGATATTTTAGAGATATTAGAATGATTTCTGACGGATCATGTGACACTGAAGACTGGTGTAATGGTGCTGAAAATACAGCTTTGATCACAGGAATAAATTACACTTACATCAAATAAATTGTATTCCATGGTGGAAACAAGCTTCCACAATTGGTGAGCATAAGAGACTTCTTTCAAAAACATTTTAAAAACCTTACCAACCTCAAACTTTTGAACGGTAGTGTACTTCATGACAACATAAAAAGCCTGGGTGTGTGAAATTTAAAATATGTACTACTAACAATGTCTGATCTTATACAAACCTGTCCATCATGCCAGAGCATGTTGTATTCGCTCAAATCAGCATGAACCAGGTTACAATCTTGATACAGCCGCTGCATCATCTGAGAAACAGGGAATCAAAAACAAATATTCAACCCCCAAAATTAGTACCATTATTTACATGGTAATTAAACACTGTAATAGAGAAAGAAATCCTGCCTGGAAACAATAAAGTATGCAAAAATCTTTTTTTTTTTTTTTACCCAATACCCATTTAACATTCTAGCATTTGAGTGCACTCACGTTTAGCACTTGGTAGTATGCTTTCTTCATATCCTCAGAACTCAGAATGGCTTCCTTCAGTTTAGGTGCAGGAACATGGTCCTGCCCAATGAATGACATCACAAGGATATGCTTCTTGAGAATAATCACATCCGGGCACGGGATCCCTGCTTGCTTTATCCTACACGTACATTTATGCGTGCATGAAAGAAAAGAACAGTAGCTCATAAATAAAGTACATCAAATTATATTGTAGTGCCATCCTAATTTATCAAAAGCATTCAGTCACAGCAGCAAATCCAATGAATCTCTTGTATCATGATAAATGTATCAAATATCTTGTACCTGGTGAGGTTGTGCATCTCCTTCTCAGCCCACAGGCGGATAATTTTGCGAGGGTTCAGCTTGCTGAAGCGGTCTCTGAAGCGGTAGTCATCCTTGATATATTTGTCCCGGTTCTTAAACTCATTCAGGGTGGTCTTGAAGACCTTGAGGACACACTCTTCCGGAACGATCTTCTCTTCAAAGCTACAGGAGACACAACGAGAGTAGTGTTGCTAAATAAAGGCACCCTTGTGATAGACGTAAGACTTCAGTGAGTTGCAAACGCAGTAATCATAAGCACCCACCTCCCTCCGTTAGCGTGGAACACCACCGACTCTTTTCCTGTGCTGATGCAGCCATTGATGGTCTCCAGTATCCCAGCATTCACCATTTTGTACATCAGTAGTCTGGTCTTGGGATCCACAGCATGTTCCTGAGCAAAAGAGGACATTAAAATGTACAGTCACAACACACAAGTGAATAGAATACATTTCTCATACAGTATGTTGAGTCCTAAAGTAAATTAAACTAAATTTAATTTAATTAAAATAAAATAAAAAATGGGTTGGGCTCTTTACATAACATTTCTGCAAAGGTTTGAGTCTGAAAACCCCTAAAATAAAATAAAAGAACAAAATAAAAATAATAAAGAATGTAATGTTGCAGTATTTATTCATGCACAAATTTGACATCATTATTTGTATTCATATTCATGCACCATCATAATCTTTAAAAAAAACGTCCCCTCCCTCTTGGAGCGACATCTCTCCTCTTCTCTGATGATGCGTTTACCCCTGTCACCCACATGAGATCCACCAATAGCAACCCACAACCATCCAATCAATTCCCCACAGACAAAATCAAGTCCCACCCTACATTTGTTCTTGTTCGAGAAGCAGTTTCACTTGGATATACGCCACAATAGGGAAGAAAAGAATATCACAACTTTAATGCTGACTTTAAAAGTGAAACTACTCACAGCAGTAGAGTGCTCTTTCTTCTCATGAAGTCGAGCGCTACGGCGCTGCTCTGACTGACAGTGGCGTTTCAGAGCGTTGTACACTTGGTTGGAGAGCTTCAGATCCATGCCGATCCCGTCTCCCACCTGCACCTCCGGAGCAAACTGTATAAAGGCCATCAGAGATCGAGAAGATTAAAAGAGTGAAGACAATTCTCAAAATGTTATTTGGATAATGTGTGAACAAGCCTTACATTATCCATGCGTGCGGTGTTCTTCCGTCCACAGATCTCCTCGTCGTGTTTGGTGGTGATGTTCTTGCCTTTACCAACAAAGCCCTTTTTAGGGGTAGTAGTTGGTTTGTCTGAGCGGGTAAATGAAATGCAGGCAGGTCAAAAATCATTAACTGGTAAGGACACCTAAAAATATGATTTAATATGTGGCACAAACAAGCAGAAATAAAAAGTAAAAATTAGTGCTGGGCAACGAATAATCGCATCCAAAATAAAAGTTTGTGTTTACATAATATATGTGTGTGTACTGTGTATAATTATTTTTTATAAATAAATATACACATATGCATGTATATATTTAAGATACATTTGCATATATATACTGTATATATATATATATACATAATTAATATTATATATATAAGTATAATATTTTATATATAAATAACATATTTTCTTAAATGTATACATGCATATGTGTGTATTTATATATATAAAAAATAATTATACACAGTACACACACATATATTATGTAAACACAAACTTTTATTTTGGATGCGATTAATCATATTACATGAAAAGCTTAGACTTAAACGTGAAATAATTTAGACTTAAAATTTAAGTATTAAAATCACTAAAACTAAATGAAAGCCTATAATAAAGGATAAAGCCTATGAAAAAAAAAGGAAATATAATAAAACGAACTAATAAGAATGACAAAAGCACATAAAAAAGGACAAAAATTTAAACAAAATTAAAATATAAAAATAAAAGCTCATTTAAAATATTAATAAATGCAATAATTGCATATTAATAATAAAATAATTCTCAAAATAAAAATATATATATATATTTAAATTAATTTGGTTAAAATAATAACATTAATAATAATGTAAAAAATCAAATAATCCTAAATAACGCTGTTCTCAGGTATTGTAGCTCACCGGCTCTGTAAGGGTCATGGCGGGTGTCTTGCCAGTCCACCTCATCCTCAGAGCTGTCACTGTCCTCATACGGATGAACCATGCGGTAGTTCTCAAATGATATGGAGACTGGAAATTAATTGTTCAGGTTATAATGGAAGTATATACATAGAATGAGAACAAAACATGCATTAAAGTTACCATGAAATCAAAATGGACAATTCTTGATTTTTTTTTATCTGTGCAAGTCATTATTTTTTTTAATTCATGTTCCTCATAATCTTAAAATCAAAATAAGTTTTCCTCCCCCTTGCATCCTCTCTTCTCTGACGACGCGTTTACTGGTGTAACATTTTTTCTTGTTGGAAAAGCTGCTTCACTCAGATATACGTCTTCATGGTTCTACCTTTGCTGTCTCCATTAAACTTCTTCTCCTCCCTGCGCAGCTGCGTATCAAACTCGCGATCAAACTCCATCTGAAGCATCTGGGCCAGGATCAGGTCGCTGGACGTTTCCGCTTCTGAAGTGCAGGTCAGCTTCAGGTCGGTACTGAAAATAATATGAAGTAAATACATACAAAAGATGATTTCGCCTTGATTTCGAAATGATGAATTTCAAATAACTACACTTTTTGTGATGACAATACAGCTCCTGCCTTAGTTATAATTTGAAGTCACAAAAGTTAAATAGCAACTGCTGGTTTAAAAATAAGTAAAAAATGACAATAAGTTCTAAAAAAAGCCTTAGTTGTAGAGCAGCACGATTCTGGATAAATTGATAATAAAGATTTTAATTCTCAATTTATTCGCATGACCCTGAACAGACAACTAAACAAAATAACATGTCATTTACAAGAGGTTCTTGCTGCAGTCTATTCAAAATGTTTAATTTGACTGAATTATAAAAAATAAAATAAAAGTTTTTAGTCAATGATTCACTCATGAATACTTTGCTTGTTTTATTAGTGGATAAATTAGCTTTTTTGAACAAATCTCTAGAAGGAATGACTCAATGACAAATACATTTTTAACAGTCACCTCTCGTTACCTGGTGGCATAATGTAATCAACACAATCTTTATTTAAAGAGTCAACTTACTTTCAAATGGTGATTCGCTTCCGTAGACATAAATGTTTATAGCCAAACTAAAATCTTTTATCCCAGTACTTCTCTGATAATATGAATATTTGTAAGACAAAAATAATGATACTGTGTGGTGGAAAAACAGTTTATAGCAGTTTCATAGCTATACATGACAACAGCTCTCTCTGGGTCAGCGCTAACACACATCTAAAAGTTCTGGTGTGATTTTGTCAAAGGTTTAACAGACACGTAGGCATTTAGCAATGAGATTGTGTGGGTGTTTAAATCCAGATTGTGATCTTTAAAAATAATCGTGCTTAGTTCACTAGTCACTATACCATATATTTCCATTGTAGAACCAATCTAAACCTAAGATGGCGGGGTACTAGACCCGTAATAATTTGATATATAGGTTTGTAAGACTCACTCTGGGCAGTCTGGGAAAGTGTTGCCCTCCTCATCCAGCTGTCGGGCCAACTCCTCACTCATAACATCATTTAGAGAGCAGGGCGATGGTGCCAGGACGGGAGCACCCCAGGGGCTCTGGGAAAACAACAGAATAATCACATTAATGACTGAAACACTCGATCACCAGAAGTTAGGCTTACTTTACAACAACTAACACCATCAGCAGTGAACAAGCAGAATAACAGCCCGTCACATGAGCCATGAATAGCAGGTAAACTTGTATGTACTGGCCTACATAAAACAGTCAAATTGAGTTTTATATTCATGACAGTTAGAACATGTGGCTCTTTTTAATACAGGGTGATGGCAACGCAATGTGAAGTTTCAAGCAGTGCTATTATTGTTAGCTGAAACTAAAACAAAAATGACAAAAACTAAAACTGTTTTTGGGTAACCATGGAATAAAATATAGGCCTAAATATTAAATAAAAAGCTTAAGACTTTTTAAAAACTAAAAAATTGAAGAATAATTACTAAAACTGAAAATAAATTAAAGCTAAAGAGAAATATAAACAAATATTAAGATTGTCAAAAGCACGTAATAAAATGAGAAAATATTAGTTAAAATGAAAACTGAAAAATAAAAAAGTAACAAAATAGAACAAATATTTAAACGGTAATAAATTGTGCGGTCAAACCGATTAATCGCATCTAACATAAAAGTTTGTAAATATATAAAATGTGTATATACAAATATATGTACCTACACATATATAAAGAAACTTATGTTAGTTGCGATTAATCACGGTGAATAAGTTTGACAGCACTAATAATAAAATAATTCTTAAAATAAGGTTGAAATAAATGAATAAATCAATAAATAATAATATGAATGATACAATAATAAAAACAATACTTAAGGCTGGACTTAAGTATTGTAATATTTATTACTTATATGACTCAAAAATGTCAAAGTCCACATGCTGAAGCTGACGTCACCCATAAACTTTTTAAAAAAAAATTCTATTCAAACACCTTCTAACTGGGTAAAGTTCATCACGGTTTAACTCCAATCCAGTCTGAGTCATCATCACATGTTATGCAGGTTTAGACTATAGACTGTAAAAAATAGGTTTAGACTCATCATTAGTCACCCTTCTGTTGTATAATGGTTGACAGGCCCGGTACTAAACCAACTCATATTATAACAATTGCCGGATTTTCCCCTTAGGAAATGAATACATCATACTGTTAGGAAATCTCACCTTGGTTTCTTGTGTAGCTACTTCAAGTTGGTCCATGTTGTTTGACAGAAGGTTTAGATTCAAGAACGTGACGCCTGTAATACTATCTTCGTGTAACGTTAGATGATTCGGTAAAACTCGTGTAAGGTTCGTTAATATCGGCTTCAACCCTATATATGTAACAATACTTATTACTATCTTTGACCAAGACCGCTAAAACGAGGCTTAAAACAAGAAGTAAATTCGTTACCGACAGTGTGTCAGATAAAAATAGATGTGATATCTGTGTGATATACAAATGGTTGGCAATGGTGGGACAACCCATTATGACGTCAAGAACTTTTTTCAAAATAAAAGTGCAATAAAAACATAAATATAAATTATATTTTTTATATTTATGTAAAAACTGTTAAAACCTTCTTTTATGTCCACTTATTTTTATTTCATGTGATGAAACAAATTATTTGACATAATTATTAATTTCTTTATCCTTTCTGCATTACAAAACCATTATTTTTTTTCCCTTTAATGGTAAAAACGAATCACTTTATAAATGCACTTAAAATAAGCAATGATCTAATTTATCACATAATTGGTTGTAATTAAAATATAGCTAACAATTCTGAATTTATTTAATTCAGTGTAAATTGTTTTATTTAATATATTTTTATTCTGTTGTTGTGATTTGTAAATTTGCATTGAACAATTTGATGTAACGTTATACAGCGACATGCTAAAAGAGAAATGGAAGAAAAAGGCATCCGTGTTAAAATATTTTATTATGTATCACTACTACTAATAAAATAATAATAAAATAATAATAAATATATATTTAAAAAATAATAATATTACAATTACTATAAAATTATGCATTTCCGGTTAATATTTTTTTTCACAATTCGCCAAGATGTTTCTCAAAAAAGCTCTCACATTAACATAGAAGAGCAGATTTCATTGAGGCTTTTATTGGTTAAAAATGTGCTGCGTGTCACAGTGGGCGTGGCAGCAGAAGAGAGGAAGTGCAGATGAGATGTCAGAACATTTCAGAAGAAGAAGAGAATCAAAGGAGCTGTGCATTAAACCAAAGTTACTGATGCATCCAATCCAATGAATGTTGCTCGAGGGATTCTCGTTTTTATATTCTGCACACTTTTCATAGCATCTTATTTCACAAATAAGGTAAACTGACTTTATTATACTTTGGACAACAGCACCAGTGTGTATTTGTCCTTTATGTTTTTTGATTGCATGTACAAGAATGTATGCATTTTCTGAATGCAATTTAAAAACATTTTCAATGTCCTAGATTGTTAAATTATAGTACTGACATACTATATAAATGTATAATTGTTCTTTGCTTTACAGTATGTCCTGTCTTCTTAAAGTTTACATTTCCAACCATTTTTCAGGGGTACGTATTCCTGACATTATAATCAAAATTCAGTTCCTCATTTCCATGATATTTCAATATGTATTTTTATATTAACTCTCCACAGGTGGCAGACCTCCACTGGGGCTTTACTGCTACTGGTTACATGGAAACTTGGTTTGGTTGAAATCAATGGATTCTCCAGGTAACTAAATATGCACGTATATATTATTTATGCATTATATATTTAAATACAGATTATTATGATCAATATGACTATTGTTCTCTGATTGCTGTGCTTGTTATCTAGATCTGCCGCAGTTTCCCAGCTTCCTGGATCCTTTTTATTTATTGGAAACATTTATGCGGGGTCCAAAGCACTGTCGCTTTTAGTAAGTGTGCAAAATATGTTTAAAATGAACCGTAGGAAGACTTCAGTACCTATGCTGAGACTGAATGTGCAACCTTTTTATTTGCTTATGTTGAAATATGTTTGTCTTTCCTCTTCTTCTTTTTTTTAGCCCATTCCTTTTTTCTTTGTGTTACAAAATGTCTCTGAAGTCTTTGCTTTTCTCATGGTAGCAGTAACTCACAGAGAGGTAAGTCTGGATCAGTTGGAATAATCTAAAAACATATTAATGTAATTCTTCAACATTTAAAAGTAATAAAGCATGTTGTTTTTATAGATATCAAAAATAAAACCTGGTGTGCACATCCCAAACACCCAGATTGGGCTCAGGTGCAGGAAAACAAAGTTACTTAAACGGGAAAAAAAGAAGCGTGAAGAACAGCACAACGTTTTGATTTATTAATAGCACAACGATTCATTTTACAATATATTAATAACACAACGTTTACAAACCATCAGTCTTCATTAGGAACTTACATCATATCTTAATGCCAAATTGCCATTCTAATTTTCTTTTTATTTGCATTATTCAGAAATCATCATGGATGAAATTATTAAGGTATGTTTCTTTTAACCAAATAGTCCAAAATGACTTGGAAAAGAGCTTGCTTATGTTTGTATGTCTTTTAAATTGGTTATACCAAATATGTTATGAATTGGGATTCTTAAATATTGTACAAAAAATAAAGACTAAACTATAGATGCTTTTAATGACATGATTTTCTCTACAGTGTGTGTACGCTACTGGGATCTGCCGCCAGCCTTATTCTCTACAATCCTCGGTATGTTCACGCTCACATTCATAACGGTGATGTTCTGTCATTGAACGTTTCCTGTAACAGTAAAAATCTCCATGTCATACGTCCTCTTTATGGTCCCATGCGTCTCACTTCTCAGTTTGGTCCCAGTGGCTACACATGGGCGTCCGTCCATCTGTTCTGTGTTGGTGAGTGTGTATTTATTCGTTATGGGACCCAGAATTACGAGCAACGATCTTAAACTTACAGAGAAAATGTGGAGATATGAAATTTGTGTTTTTTTGATCTCGTCTCTTTTCTAATTCAGGTGCATATAAAGTATTCCAGAAAAATACAAAGACAAGCCATCTGAGGTGGTTTGCTGTTTTTATGTACACCTCCATTCAAAAGTTTGGGGTCGGGAAGATTTTTTTCAATGTTTTTAAGTGTTTTAAAATGTTTCTTCAAACTTAAATTATTTTTTTTAGCAACATTACTCCAGTCTTCAGTGTCACATGATCCTTCAGAAATCATTCTAATATGCTGATTTGATACTCAAGAAACATTTCTGATTATTATCAATGATGAAAACAGTTGTGCTGCTTAATATGTTTGTGCAAACCATGATATATATACATACATTTCTTTTCAGGACGCTTATTTAAAATAGAAATCTTTTGTAACATTATACATGACTTTACTGTCACTTTTGATCAGTGACCCCAAACTTTTAGAATGATAGTATGTTGTTATTGCGTATACTGTAAGTAGATGCCTGGTAACATAATAGAATATGTTATCTATTAGATATCTCATAATAAGTGTCATTTTCAATGTGTAATATTACAGTGATCTTGAAGAGCAGTTCATCAACTATATGATCAGGTAAATGGCTAAATATGAACATTAATGTCATCCTTTATATATGCACCAGATTTTGACACATGCGTATTTTGAATGCTTACTGTATATAAATGTCTTACATATAAATATAAGTACTTTTTTCTGCCCCAGCTAATTTTACACTTCTATTTCAGTGCATTGTTACTTGCCTCACTTGCATACTCAACAGGTAATAATGTATGTTATGCTACCATATTAGTTTTGTCTAGAGCTCTATATTTCTCTGCCATGATCCATGTGTAATTCTTGGTGTCCTGTCTGTCAGGTGACTTGACCGGGGCCTTAGATTTCACTCTCCTGACCTCATACGAGTTCCACACTGGCTGCTTGGGCAGGCAAGACAAACACACTACATACTAATGCCTTAAAAGTTGAGATGGTCCTCACTGCAGAACATGAAATCCACGGGGAGGAGTCGGATCTAGATCCGACTCCTCCCACCTTACATACCTAAACCTACCCAGCTACACCCCTTATCCCTAAACCCACCCCTAAACCTACCCAGCTCCACCCCTTATCCCTAAACCCACCCCTAAACCTACCCAGCTCCACCCCTTATCCCTAAACCCACCCAACCCCACCCCTTAATCTGGATCCGACTCCGCCCCCCGGATCTCGTGTACTGCAATGAGGTGCTACTGTAAAAGTTGCCATGATTTATTGGATTTTTTTAAGGATTTAAACTCCAAAAAGTACAGAATGAGAGATGCATGTCATTTTGTTAAAAGAAATTGATTGTATTTGCAAATCTTATGTTAATTAGAAATAAATTTCATTTCATAGCGCTATATTGAGTTTTTGTCTGATGTTGGCAAGCGTAAAACTGAAGAACGGTCTGCCTCAGGAGCACTGTGGAGTCTCGTGCTTCCTGGCCAAGGTGAGAGAATTATATTTTCAACAATTATTCTTTGTTTAGTGTCTCCCTTTATCTAGTGTCATGAGGCTGGTTTCACACCACATGCATTTGCAGTACATGCAATAAAAATGACACAATGGCTCTGTTTTTTGACTGCATGCAGGTACTGGCCTCAGGTCTTTCCCTTTACACATTCAACACTGTGCTCAGTCCGGTGACGCTGTGCTGGTGAGTTCTGGGTTAAGTCTGGGTTATCTATTGAGTTATAGTGTGACTTATAAGTGAAATAAATGTCACAGTATGTTTGTTTCACTCATTAGCATCATCCTAAACTACACCGGAGAGGCCTTGTTCGTGTACTCTGACAGATTTCATTAAGCTTGTTGAAGAATATGGACTGTGCCTTTGAAGATTCTCCAAATCAGTCACTCCTAAACTCTATTAATTGACCAAAGCCATTTGCCTCGATGAGATTATTTCACTATAAGCCTTGCAACACCCAAAACTCTTTTTCTGTAATATTCTGTTTACGTCTTATTTTCAGTCTTGAGACATGTTAAACCAAATATTGAAAAAAAAAACTTGCTGTTTACCATATATTGTAATTTCCTACATTTGAATTGCAGTCAACTGATTCAGACTCTATTCTGCTTCTGTTTTTCACCATTGACACATTTTTCCAGATGTACTATTTCAGAAGCAGCGTTTGCTGTTAGTGTTCGACCTTTGTACATCATCGTCCTTCAGTGTTTACTTTTAAGAGTCCTGGATCACATCCTGAATACTGTCCCACCTTAGATCAGTACTCTTTATGAGAATTAAACAAGATAAAATGGGAAAACATCAATGCATAAGCTTTCTGTTTCTCTAATGTGGTTTTAAAAAAAGTGTTTTTAACATTATCCATAATTATACCAGGATGATCGACTGTTATATTTATTATTATTATTATGTAATATTATAACTCCCAGTTTAAAATGAGTCCTGAAAAAAGTACTGTTATTAGGATATTTGAATGACATTTACTGTATTTCAGAGCCACTTTGTATAATATTGTATTTCTAAAGCTGACCATGTATTCTATTACAAAAGAATTCCGTTTTCTTTGTATTTTAAATCACTTTTTTTTGCAAAAGTAAATAAAAGAATTCCATTGACCATTTAAAAAAAAAATTCTGCTGAAAAATAAAATTAAATGATGTAACAGATTTTGATTTCAAATCTTTGTAATTACACTTGATCTGTAACTTAAAAAAGAAACAGTGTGAATGTTAAATACAGAAGAAATGTTGTAGGTTTTGAGGATCTGGTGTGGTAAGATCTCACACTGGCAGATTAAACTCGAGCGCAGGAAACCAGTGATAAAGTTCCCTGCGATTCTCCTTCTAGATTCTCCTTCAGTCTCTGATGGACATTGACAGTGAGGAATAATTACGTCTCTTGCTTTTCTGGCACTGGCTTTTCACACTGCGCTTAACCCTGGGTTATCATCGTTCTGAACCCCACTTTTAACCCTGGGTAAAGGAACGTTTCACACTTGTGAGTTAAAAGCGGAGTTAAAGTCCCTGTGGAATCAAAAGTAAAATTTTAAGCTTTTAGTAGGATAAAAAAATACATTAGAAGTCAATGGGGTCCATCAACTGTCTGCGTACCAACATTCTTCAAAATATCTTCTTTTGTGTTCAACAGAAACTCATACAGGTTTAGAACAACTTGAGGTTGAGTTAGAAATTAAAGGGGAGAACTATACTTTTAACTATTTCAAGTGTGAAAAGACCTTATTAGAAAACCATGGAGCACATATTAATATCATAGTGCTTTACTTACATCTATAAGGTGCTTGACCTTCTTGAAGCCATTGCTTATTTTGGCAGCAAATCGCATACAAGCTCCAGTGCAAAGTTTACATTTCTGCTTGTCCAGTTTAACATTCAGGGCCAGACATAAACCATACCTTCCATTGCGAGTGTCATGTTGTCTCATGTTTTTGATGAAATGAACCTGTCTGCTGCTCCTGGGCCGTGAGACACTTTTGCGAGACTTAAAGAGAACACAGCAGTAAATAAAAATTTGCATGGCAGTGCTCACATTTTCAAAACAAAATCATCTGTTGAAAATGTCCTTTAAAATGTGACCTTTGAAGGTCTTTGGATTCACTGTTCAGAAGAGGCGTTTTCACTGCGCTCCTCTTTCCTGGAGTGTTGTTCTCCTGAATCTATTTGTGATCTTATGATTGGAGCAGATGCTGAAGACATGAATCAGCCTCTTTCTCAGTTTTGCCATGAGCCTCCTTCTTCATAACACATTAATAGTATAAGTCAGTGGCGTTCAACTGGTTTTGCTTCAGGAGACATTTTTTCTTTGGGCAGCAAGTGGCGACTCAACACAGTACCAGAATTTGATGCTCAATATTAAACAAAACTGCCATTTAAATTAAACATTCACATGAATTAATATTTAAACTACATAAGCCTAAAAATATGCACTATTTAGAACATTGTATAGGCTGAACAGAAAAATTACTTAAATGTATTAACAGATGAAAGGTCATTTTTTTAAATGATTATTTTCTTCATCACTATTAAAATAATTTATTTAGCTACTGTAACTACGCACAATCATATATTAAGATGCACTGTAAACAAATGCATTTTAAAAAAAGATTTATTATGATTTTAAGATTTCTTTTTTTACAAAATAGTCAAAATCAAGCATACAACATTTGACAATTTACACAGTTCAAAATATCCTCTAGACAAAATAAGGTTTGTTTATTAATCAAAATCATTTAATAAAATCCGAGGATATTGAATTAATCAGTGTAACACACACATATAAAATAAATTAAAATATGCAGCTGTGATTCAGGACATGAGCAAAAGATTCACTCTCAATCAACATTTCACATTTATCCATTTAGTTCCAGTGGGGTTTTTTAAATCCCACCTGAAGTCCCAACGGGTCGACTCAGTGCTGCTTTTTTTGGGACTTGACTTTCGGTGAGAACATGGCGAGGTACGGTCGTCTCCTGCGTATCCGCACGTCCGGCTGATCGTCCTCTTTGATGTATCCTGTTGAGAGCAAAGCAATGAATGTTACCCAAATGCTTCAATGACCAAGATAAATTAAAAAAAAATCGCAGGAAGTCTATATCTTAAAAAGGCCATATTATGCCCATCTTTGGTTTTTAGTGTCTACTAGAATACGTTTTTGACTTGAATTTTCAAAAAACACTATTTTTCACATATTCTCCATTGTTGCAGCACCTCTCTTCCTAGTCTGCCAGTAACGCTCCTTCTGAAAAGCACAATGTGCTCTGATTGGTCGGCTGAACCAGAGTGTTGTGATTGGTCAAACGCTTGGAGCATGTTTGTGAAATGTCCCACCTCTTACCATAAGCGTGAGTTTCAACACTACTAACCAGTCCTTGCCTCCTTTATTTGCGTATGCCTTGTGGAGGAATTATTTAAATGAGGAATGAGGACTACAAGGGAGGCGTTTCAGGGAGTTCAGGAACACTTACTGATATAGAGAACAACTCTCTTTTGAGTGACTTTGTGCTTTTTGTTTGTACTTTTCATGCTCAAACCGCAACATTACACATTAAAAAAAGGTTTGGTGCTCTTTAAAAGTCTCAGACTCACTGTATATACTGGGAAATAATGCATTTTTTTTTTTTTTTTTTTTACATTTTGTTAAATAGTTCTTAATAGTGCAAGATTTCAAAGTTTCGTCCATTTCTTTCAATTTGTCTAAATGACATAATGCAGAACCTCTTTCCACACAGGTTTGTGTCGACGGGAAGCCCACTTCCCAGAAGTTTTCCGGAGTGGAAGGTGGAATGTAGCGGTAGCGATGCCGTGAACAGGAAGACAGTTTTTTCAGCCTCTCTTCCTCTGGAAGGTGTGCATAATACTGAAACAACAAAAGGGTCTTAATTACAACAGATTTAATTATCGATGCTATGATTTTATTTATCAAAAGGAGATATATAGTTGGTCATATACTGTATAAACTGACTCACAATTTCACACTCTTTACAATAATGTCCTTTTAGTTTTCTCCTTTCGTCTTTCTTACGCACAACTTCCACACGAGCAAAAGACTTATTCCTGGAATAGAAAGCAAAACATGTACAATGTCTTATACAAATGTACAAATATAATTCATGAAAGATTTTAATTAGCTAATAATTGTATTATTCTAACCATCTATTTTGTTGACATTAAATCACTGTATTTTAGGACCATATGCATTTACAGTTCTGTAATCTGAAGTATTTGCATTAAATTAAATACTTTAATATTTTTTCAAACCAGAATTATTATAGTTAACTATAATAAATAAATATATTATAAAACCATTAAAAAATGTGTTACTTGATATAAAATAAACATTAACTGAAATAAATAAATATATATATATATATATATATATATATATAACATTTTATTTCAGCTAGTTTCCAAAGCAACATTTTTCATTTTTATACTAAAAATCTGAGATACTAAAATGAAAAAATACTTTTATAAATAATTTATAAAAAAAAATGTATTAAAAATGACAAAAATGTACAACAATATGTTGATTGCTTATATATACAGTATATATACACATTTAAATATATAAAGCTTGCTTGCATATCTCAATGATACTAAAATACCACTATTTCAAACTATCTGTGATTTTCACAATATCATTCATTCCCAAAGCAGCTCAAAAGAACCTTTATTACCAATAAAAGCATATTTCTCACCTGCTAGATGTATCAGCGTCAGACGTCACTCGGCTCAAGTCTGCAGGCCGGCGGAATATCTCTGAACAATCGCAAAATGTTTGGTAAAAAGGTTTAAAAGATGAAGGACAAATAAAACAAAGCTACTGGAAAACTGTGTCTGCTATTTGGAAATGACTGAAAAAACGAAACATTACCTTCTGCCCCTTGTTCTTCTTCTTCTTCATCATCATCATCATCATCTTCCCCTCTCTCCTCCTCATACATACTGTCTTGTTTGGGAACAGAGCTCTCGTCCTGTGGACAAGACTCATATTCTCCGAACCCCGTCTTATCGAAGATGTCAGCAAGGCTGTCGTTTGCCCTCTGCCCAATCCCTGTAGATCAATCACATGTAGAAGTTGTTTACGGGCGGCTCAGAAATTAATCCCAAGCTACAAATCAAATCAGCTGTTTGTTCATATGATACCAGTGGTTTGGGATTGTCCCGTCCTCTTCTGGCCTCTCAGGAGCAGACTGTGACTCACAAAAGTGCAGTCAGTGTCCACTGTTTCCAAGTCTGTTCTGAATCTGGTCTAGTGCAATTTGGGAAAAAATGCAAACACATTATATAAACAGTAAATGCAAAAGTTAGATTTTTTTTTTTTAATAAGTCTCTTCTGCACACCAAAGGCTGCATTTATTTGATCACATATACAGTACAGTAAATAAATACAGTAAAATAAAATACAGTAAAAAATTTAATATTGTGAAACTTTTATTATCAATGATGAAAACAGTTGTGCTGCTTCATATTACTAAATATTTTGTAACATCACATAAATGTCTTTACTGTTGCAGTTGATCAATTTAATGCATTCTTGCTGGATAAACATATTAGGTTAGTAGTGTGGTGTAAATATGGTGGTTAAAAAAATATTAATGTTCAGAATTAAAGGGCACCTATTATGGAATTTTGAAAATTACCTTTCATGTAGTGTGTAACATAGATCTAAGTGAACGAAAACATCCTGCAAAGTTTTAAATATGAAAGTTCACCGTATACAAAGTTATTGTCTCTCAAAAGTAAGAGTCGACTCTGAGTCGCTGATATGAATCGATAGACGAACGATGCTTTTTCTCTGTCTAGATGACGTCAACTTGACAAGTTATTTGAATAAGATACGCCCACTTATTGCGTGCGCCGTAGACACCAGTGAAACTTGACAACATCTTGTCGACGAGACACTGTTCTGAAGTGCGAATCAAAAGCGAACTTTTTTTTCACTGCCCAGGGACGAGCATGTGAAGAATCAGAGGCTAGAGTTTATATTTACAACTATACCACACAAGTATAGCCACCTTGAGCTGTGTTCGCGTTATTTTAATGAGGATTCCTTTACAATCATAAATGCTTTCAAGTGTGGATTCGCGAGTCGCCTGATACTGAAGGAAGGTTCAGTACCAAGTTTATTTGGATCAGCTTCCTTCTCCGAATCACAACCTGTTAGTACTGTTAATAATTGTTGCTTTTATGGGTTTTGTAGCATGCTCAATAAGTATATGTGTGTGTGTGTGTCAGTTACGCTCAGCGCAGCTTAGGTCTCCAATGTCATTTTTTTTTTTTTGAAATATGTAAAATGTTTGTCGTTGTTATTGGAGTTGTCATAAAGAATAGAGCGTATTGTAGTACTGCAGTGCTTTATCAATATGTTTAAGCTTTGGGTTAACACGAAAAATAACTGACTGGGTCGTCTGACCAATCACCACACATTAGCGTCACGTAAAGGCAGGGTTTGAAAAATGAGTCGTTGAACGAATCATTAGGGAGTCGGTGAGCAAATCAGGTAAAAATAAATGCATATTATAAGACAACAAAAGTGTTTTTTTGTCATTGCATGCATGTAAAACTGTTGTTGGGGACTCCCAGAACATTATTAGGAACATTTTAAATGCCATAAAGGTGCCCTTTAATATTCAGTGTATATAAAGATTCAGTACCTCTGGTTGAAGAGAACTCTCTGTATCATACTGAGCCAGATCAGCTCCTGGATCCACACTCCAGCTCTGATCTGTCATCAGATAAAAAAAAACATTAGCAAAATGATTCACCCTAAACTACTAAAGATTATCAATAAACTATTATAGCAAACTGTTCATAATGTTTCTGTATTACCGTATGGAAAATGTGTGTTTTGGTTCTGAAGAGAACTTTTGCGAGGTGTGTGCTGGTCCAAACATTTCCTTCTCTTGGAATCCTACAAAATTAAAATAGTCACATAAAATTCGAAAACTTATACTTTTATGTGAAACTGTTTTGAAATGTGTAAATCCGGCGTGTCTGTATTGCTTGTCTGACTGTGTCTAACCGTTGTTTCCTGATTCTTGCTCTCTTTATGACCATTAGCTGGAGTGGAAGCAAATATCATCCCCTTGATTTCGGTCTCATCAGGATAATCCAGGCTGGAATCAGAAATCTTCTCTTCTCTTTTACTGCCCTTTGTATGTTTTCTCTTTCCTTTAACTGGCACACATGTGCTGTTATTTGAAGGTGTGTGTGGAAAGTCGTCTGCGGGCGGCTGCTTCTGTTCTCGAGAAACCAACGGACGGCAAAGCAAAATGGACGGGGAATCGTCATTCTGGACTGCAGTGACTCTGGAACAGATATATAAAAAATTATGAAGTATTTCAGACAATATTTATGTCTCACTGGTCATTAGTGAGAGTTCAAATGGTAGTTTGTTTGGATTGAAGAGTGGGTCATTACATGTTTGTGCAGTCCTTTGACTCAGGTTGTTGGCCTCGTTCAGAGTGAAGATCCTCATCCTCATCAAACTGAAGAGAAACATTGGATATGTGAACGTGTGGATATATGTGGATATATAGAGGTTTCCAGTACATAACTAAGTATTTTATAGGTCATCTTCAAAATGCACAACTGAAACTAAACCTAAAAAGGCATATTGCGATATGAATAACTAAGTCATATAAGTCAAACTAAGATTAAGATAAGGCAGAACCTGTTCTGGATAGGCTTCTATACGGCAGGTCTCGGGAACCACAGTCCTGAAATGTTTCTTGTTATTAGGCTCTAAAATAAATAAAAACACATTCAATGTATGCTTACAAAGAACATAATTTAAAACGTGAAGATCAGCTCATTATACCTGCCATACAAGTCACATCCATTTCACATGTCTCAGCGACCAGCACACCATTGCCATTACAGCCGATGGGCACAGATGGATCAACTCGCCTGGGTTCTGTAAAAGAAAAGAAAAAAAACGTATATATATATATATATATATATATATATATATATATATATATATATATATATATATATATATATATATATATATATACGCTTCGCGTCGGGGTCCTGATCAGCCTGTCGGAGTTGTATTCGGTATAACAACCGCCTCGCTCTACATTATCCCTTACATACACACACATACATATACACCTGTATTTTTAAAGAAAAGTTCATGTATATCTATTTACTTATATACCGGTACTATATTTAAACATAAAAACACACACACACACACACACACACACACACACACACACACACACACACACACACACACACACACACACACACACACACACACACACACACACACACACACACACACCTGTGTTTAAAAAAAATCTCATTGTTTCTTTTTACTCTCAAAACGTTTTTTCTTTCAAAAAAGCAATTATGGTAGTTAAGGTCAGTGGTGATCACCCAACATATCCTGAATTGTTAAATATGGCTTTTAAATTATCTAATTAGTGTCAGTGTCATTTAAACAGTGCAGCTGAGCCTTTTTCCTCATTTTAAATTTCTAACCGGGGTGTGAGAGTGACAATGGTGTCTCGGCGTAGCGGACGTGGTTCTGTTCTTTCCGTCGTTTCATCTTGCTGGCAACAGGTAAAGACAGCGGACGACGAGGAGAATCTGGGATCATCCCCTCCTCTGCCTCAGAAAACACTTTCTGAGGAGAACTAAACACACAAACACACACACACACACACACACACACACACACACACACACACACACACACACACACACACACACACACACACACACACACACACACACACACACACCAGACGATCACGTGATGCACTTTATCAGTATTGATGTCATGTTTCATTTGACTCTGAGACTCACCCAGACTTTCTAAGTCGCTCTAGCTCAAGACTCAGTCTCCTGTTTTCATCTTTCAGAGTCTTCCTCTCTGCCTCTAAACTCAGCAATACACACATATTGCAGATTTTTGGGTTGATAGATATATATTGAGTCACATATGATGATGCATAATAATAATAATAATACAACAGAAAACAAAAACCCTCACCTAGCTCAGATATGACAGACAGATTTTTCTGATTAGTATCAATAAACTCAGTGTTCGTTTTTGCAATCTGCTTCTCAGTCACAGCACAACGATCACATGGTCCAGAACACACCCTAAACACAGAGACAACCCAGCTAGCAAAAAGTCATCTATTAGACGTTGAATATACGTAAATCTATCGTAAATCAACGTCTTATTATGGTCCACTGAAGGTTGAAAATGAAAATTGAAAAGACGTCAAATTTAATTTATTAATTTATTAATTTTATTTTAGCATACAGTTCATCTGTGTCTAAACGTATGCATAGCACAGTATATAACAGACTTATCCTGTCTTAGATTATCAGTTGAAAACACGTAGTCAAACAGTCCAGCCGAAACTACTTAGTTGAAATCACGTCGTAAACCAATCCAAGGTGGACCGACTTTTTTTCAACCATATTTCAACGTTGAAAGACGGTAATTGTTTACTGGGAAAGAAAACGGCAACTTAAACTTTCAGAACAAATTTAAAATAAGATAAAAAAATATGTTGCTAAAGAGGTAAAAATGTGCTTTTCAGAGCACCTGTCCTCTAACTGTCTGGTCTTCTCCTGCAGGATCTTCAGTTGCTCTCGTAACTGCTGGTTCTTGCTGTGAAATTCACTCAGTCTCTGAGCATCTCTGAGAGGGAAGCCGTATTATTACAGTTAGAGATCATATTTGACATTTATTACAGAATTATTACAGCAGAAGAAACTCTCTAAAAGTCCTTCAAAATGTTAATGATCTAGTAGTCATTCAATCAAACATCTTCATACAGCTTTGAGCAATATGTTCTTATACTGTAAAAGCCTTAGACTTACAGACAGCGTTCTTTCTTCAATTTGGTTATTTTTGCCTGTAATTCTGAAAATGAGAAAAGTTATCAGTGCAAAAGCATCTTATATTGTTAAACTTTTAATAAAATATTATTAAATAAACTGATTTCTATTCATAGGGCATTTAATGTACAGTATGAACTAGTATTTACAGTAATGCATTAATAGAGTAGAATTTTAATTTTGGAAGTTCCTGAATTTTTTTCTGAAGTTTTTAAATGGAAGCCCATTTCAACCACATACTGTAGGGGGGGAAAATCATGCTTTGGTAAATCTTATTTATGACATAAAAGTCAAAAAAAAAAAAAAAAGTCATGACATAAAAAGCAAAAATCATAACTATGACTAAATCTACTAAATCAAATTGACCAAAAGTCATAATGATGACTTGTGATGTAGCCTAACGTCGAAATTATGACATATTAAGTCACAATCACATACATAGATAATAAGAAATTGTAATTATGAGGTAAAATTTAGAAACTATATATGTATATTTCTTTACTTCAGACCCATGTCCATATCAAATTATGACTTTTCTGTGTAGTTATGACTATTTATTTCAGAGTTATGACGTAATTAAGTAATAATTATGATTCCCCAAAGCATGATTTTCTCCCCTATGTGCAATAAATGTATATTTTAACTGGTAAGTTAGAGTCAGAGAAAGGTTTGTTACCTTGCAGTGCCGCGTCATGGAGCTCCTTCACGGATTGCAGCAGATCCTGGAGTTTCTCTCTGGATTCTGCAGGAGTGCTGGAAGCAGGACTGTGTCCACTGAGATCTGAAGCACTCATCCTCAAACAGTCCATCTATATATCTCTCTATCTATCACACTCCTTCAGTCGGATCAGTTTCACACACATACACAAGTGACAACTCGAGTATTGAGACAAAAACATAAAGTTGGAACTCGCTATATCTCGCTCACATTTAAAAGCTGAGAGACTAATATATTCATTTCGGTTGTTTCTAGAACGACTTCATACGCTACATGTATTTGCCTATAAGAAGAGAAAAGGGCACGTATATTAAAAATAGAGCTCGTGAAATTTCTGTGCCATCATGTAAATATTCGGATTCCGCGCCTTCGCGGTGGATTCTGGGAGTTCAGCAGCGGCTCATCAAGATGGCTTTACTATCATCTAGTGGCCACTCTGAAAACTGCAATATCTATCTATCTATCTATCTATCTATCTATCTATCTATCTATCTATCTATCTATCTATCTATCTATCTATCTATCTATCTATCTATCTATCTATCTATCTATCTATCTATTCTATCTATCTATCTATCTATCTATCTATCTATCTATCTATCTATCTATCAGCAGAAGCAATAGCCCATATATACTGTCATGATAATCATACAATACATATAAATAAACAAACAAAAGACAAATACACTGGACAGTACCGGTCAAAAGTTGGGAAACATTAGTATTTTTAATGGTTTTGAAATAAGTCTCTTTTGCTCATCAAGGCTGCATTTATTTGATCAAAAATACAGGAAAAATTTGTTCTATTTTGAAATATTAATAACATTTAAAATAATGGTTTTCTACAGAAGCGTATTGCATTCACTTGAGGAAAAAAAAATCGACTCTGTTTTTCTGAATTAACAAGTTAATTATCTCAGAATTACGAGATAATTTTTCATGGAAAAAGTTTTTGCTCTGTTTTTCTGAATTAATTTAATTATCTCAAAATTATGAGTAACTCATTAATTCAGATAAACAGAGTGAAACATTTTTTTTTCAAGAAAAATGTATCTCATAATTCTGAGATATTTAACTCGTGAATTCAGAAAAACAGAGCAAAAACGTTTTTTCCATGAAAATTTATCTTGTTAATACAGAAAAACAGAGTCGATTTTTTCCTCAACTGAATACAATACGCTTCCGTAGTTTTCTATTTGAATATACATTCAAATATAATTTATTGCTGTGACCAAAGCTGAATTTCTTCAGAATGATTTCTGAAGGATCATGTGACACTGAAGACAGTAGGCCTAATGCTGAATATTTTATATTAAAATAGAAAACCATTGTTTTAAACTGTCATAATTTGTCACAATAGTATTATTTTTATTTTATTTAAAAAAAATGCAGGTTTCATGAGCATAAGAGACTTCCATTCAGAAACATTAAAAATAGTATTTTGTCTACTCTAGTCCTGTAGGTGTCGTTGAATCACACGCAAACGCAGCAGATCCGCCGAAGAAGACTCAGACCGGAAGTGAGGCTAAACTTTGCTCCACACAGCGGAAAACAGCTGTTGTTTAGTAACAGGGAAAGATAGGTAAGTTCAGTACTCCACTTTATTACTACTGTTTATTTTTCTACTTATCATAATAGTTATATTTAAGTCTTATGTACTTGTTTTTAATATATAATCGACAGTAGTGAATGTCGTTGGCTTTATAAGGAGGCAGCTAACGGATTAGCCAGCTCTGCTAACTTTATTCTCTACGTCAGACTAATGAGATACTTGAATCTCTGTTTAACTCCAACAATGTGATTCATTTATTTAAATCATGTATGCACTCTTCAGATCATAAAAGCGTGTTGTTATACACTAGGAATGGGAATAAATGATTCATATTCAGTTTATACTTGTCATCTTTAGAGAAACATAGACTCTGAGCTTGTGACATATCGGTGTGTTTAAATTCAGATTATGTGATTCATTTCGTGTAACTTTAATACATTGTGGATAGAGATTATAGTTTTAGTGTTGATGCTGATTGTAGGAGTTTTTATTGTGAGTTTAATATCAGTAAATTGTCAGCTTTTGTCTCCAATGTCACTTGTGAATTCCTTTCATTTGGATGACAGCTGATCGTCTACTGTTATTATTAGTACTATTATTATTTGATGAGTTTAGTTGTTCATTTGTCATTATTTTTTATGTCTGTTTTTTGTCCTTTTGCATTATTTTTTATATTTACAAACAACTTCACAGAAATATAGTTTTATAGTTGTATATAACTTGCTTTGTTGTTTCTCCTTAGGATGCCTGGGCAGAAAAGAAAGATGTCTTCTTCTGAACCTGATGTAAAGAAGACAAAGATGGATCAGAGTCTCGTGGAGTCAGATAAATCTCAGATGCCCAAGAAGTCTTTGAGAGGAAGACCCAAAAAAAATAAAGGGCTGGAAATTCAGTCGAACCATCAGACACAATCGAGGGAAGAAAATGGAAAACCTGTTCGGCGGTCCTCGCGCTTGAAAACACCACAAAAGAAGGGAGCGAGAGGAAGACGACGGAAAGATGGGGTGAAGCCGAAGGTCTCTGGAGATAAACTCTCTCAGAATATGTCTGTCCTGAAAAAAGGAGACAAGAAATATGTTCCAAGAGTAAAGAAAGAAAAGCGCTCCATCTCAGAAACGATCAAAACAGTAGCAGCCTTGTTCCCTGTGCAAATAGAGCACAATTATGGGCGATTGCTTGACTTCCAAAATGAGGAGATAACCCTACCCAAACCTGACAAAATCCATGTGGCCAATATAATTGATCTGGAATCGATTCATGACCCGAGAGCAAGCAAAATAGAAGAGCATAAAGAGCTGCCAAAAGACTCTATTGAGAAAATTACAGTCAGTGTGGATGCAAAAGTTGATGTGTTGAGCAAATCCCCCCCACCTCTAGAGGCTCTTTTCAAAGTCATCCAAGAAACCAGCATCACTAAACACTCGTACGCTGGTAAAGACATTTCTGACATGGATGAGTTAGAGGTGGTGAACACGTGTTCCCTGCAGGACAATGTACAAAGTACCGACATGGTGAAAGTGTTTCTCCCAGATTCAGAAGCATTTCTGGATGATGACATTGAGATTGAACATTGCGTTGTAGAGATCGAAACCTATGAGGATTTGGATGACAGCAGTCAGCAGTCATCTCAAAGCTCTGAGGAAGAAACGGCGAAAAAGCAAACAAGCGAAGCTGTGAGGTGTAACATCACTTCTTCGCCCTCTTTGCCCCAGGAAAGTGCGACGGACTCCTCGCAAGGGGTTCAGAAAAAGCAAGCAATGAACCCTCAGGCTCGGACGAAGGCGCGCCTTGCAGCTTTGGCCGAGGAAAGGGCGGCTGCCGCCAAGAAGCCCCCACCGCGACAGCTTAACCTCCTGGCTCTCTGTGAGGAAATCGCAGATGATATCGCCTCCGATGCTCCGGGAGCTTCAGATGAGAAAGATATTATTGAGGAACAAAAGGAGGAGAGGGGAATCTATGGAGGTAAGCGAAACTGAGGAAATGGCTTCTGACAACACCGTTCCCGCCGAAACCCCCAACGAGGAGTCCGCTGATCCCATGCCCGAGGATAGCACGCCCAAGAAACGCTTTTTCCTCAGCCAGGTGTGTCTTCCGCTTAAGACCCAGGAGAAGAAGAAGCTATCCCGTTATCAGAGGCTCAGGCAGGTGGAGCTTCAGCGGGATAAGTTGACCTGGACCCGTGTTAAGAAGCTGAAGTCGGATCAAGCGAGTCAGGCTGCTTCTCCCATAAAGGACGACGCTCCATCGATCTCGCCCAGCCCGGCCACCACCCCTGCACAGGCTCCTGTGCCAGAAAGCGTGCCCAAAGTGGGCTCGATTGAACCCAGACGAGCACTTCCAGCTCAGGCACCACCCATGCCTAATGGAATCACCAGCCCGAAACCCAATCCAGTGATGGAGTACAAACCCTACACTCCCAGACGCAAGTATTCACCAGATGACTTTGAACTTGACGGACTTGAAGATGAGACGACGAAACCAGCTGCCAAAAATGAGGTAAAAAACTCTCGCGCACACAGAAATTTATACTTTAGCAACGATTTATTAATTCAGTGGTTCCCAAACTTTTTCCTCTGTAGAGAAATATATTTTCAAGTCCCCTACTTGCATGCACCCACATAAAGACATCTCTGGCATGAGCTTGCTCGCAAAATCAATATTTGAAACATTGTAATTAATGTAATTTAGTACTACAACTTCTCAACTTCAATGGGATTCTCTTTGTGTTCTCTTTGTGTTTGGCGTCTTAACTTGTACGATTCATACTGTTAGAAGTTAATATTTTGAAACACGCTGTGGTCTCTCTTCTTGAGGCTGTCTAATGATCGCTTATGTCTTATCTGTCCAGCAAAAAAAAAACGTCTCTGCGTCCGTTTTGAACCCCTTCAAAACACGTAGTTCACACCACCTTTCAAAAGCACTTCCAATATCTATACTTGTTTTCGCATGGGCCCGGTTGCGGTCTCTTTTTTTCTGTAGCCTTTTGCATTTTACAACGGGTGAATCTCTAGTTGTCACTGGTGATTGTCGTTTGAACCTTTCTGGATCCGCTATCAAATTGATAAGTTTAATTATATCAAGTGCTGTGAGAAAAGGCTATAAATCTCCACCTTCAACATCTTCACACTCATAGTCTACTAGCCGAGACTCCTTCTTTATGTGTACAGATGTGACGTAATGGCGCAAAGACATGCTCGAATTTCTTGCGGAAATCCACCGGTACCACTGGAATTAAAAACATTATTAAAAGTGGTTACACTTTATTTTAAGGTGTCATTGTTACAGTGTAATTATATATTTAAGTACTGAGTAATAATAATAACTACATGTACGTACTATAGGATTAGGGTAGGATTAGGTTTTGGTTGAGGGTTACTTGCATGTAATTATGCATAATTTACCTTTTATACTTATAATTACTTTATTACTACGGTAAGTACATGTAACATATGTAACAAGGACACTGTAAAATAAAGTGTTACCTTACAAGTATACCATTTTGATTCGAGCTAAGGCAAGCAGATAGTTTTGAACACTGGCTAGTTATGTTCTTGCTCAAATTTATTTTGGATAATTTTTAAACCCAAAATGTTACGGACTGCAGCTTTAAAGTAGATTCATCGTCTGCTTTGTTTACCTGGCACTGGCAATCCTTTCACGAATTTGTCCATGCTTAGAGCAGAACCATGTGGCTTTCATTTATATTTTTACATGGCTCCCTGCAATACTGAACTCTGATTCTTCAATCGTGCCGTCTAGTGGTCTGTTACTCCGACAAAAACGCTACAACTGATAACAGACTGCTTCAGTGGTACTGCTGCGAGTCATATTGAGGTAATAAAATGTCAAATTAATTTTTGTGTTAAATATTTACTTGTGTGGCAATCGCGCATAATAAGTGCGATCATTTTGTAGTAGGGTCTTGTATCACCCTGGACAGGTTTCTTTTGCATAACAATCTGCTGACTGTACACTATCCTTTAGCCTTGACATGCCCCCTTTTTTATAACTCTGGGCCCCCCTAGGGGTCGCACCCCTCCAGTTTGGGAACCACTGCATTAAATTTGATCCGAAGTAAAGACATTTATAATGTTATAAAATATTTCTATTTCAAATAAATGCTGTTCTTTTGAACTTGCTGTTCATTAAAGTATCATGAATAACATGCTTCCACAAAAATGTATGATAATAAAAAAAAATCTTGAGCAGCAAATCAGCATATTAGAATCATTTCTGAAGGATCATGTGACTGGAGTAATAATGCTGAATTATTATTATTTATTTTGTTACATTACATTTGAAGAAATGTCTTAATACACAGTATTAATACACATAAATTATCTAAATAAACAATACAGTTATCACAGGTCAAACCAGAGCAGTCCTCTTCATCAGCTCCAGTGCAGCCCAAACCACCAGTGGAGAGGAAGCCATGTGCGCCCACTACTGCAGGTAGACATGATTTGTTGGATTTTGAGTACACTGAAAGCCTGACTCCTGTCCATCTTGGACACGCAATGCTAGTTTCATGATAGGTGTTTGTGGAGCTTATCATACCCAGATAATGTATCAGGTTTGCTAAACTAATTCTCTTTGACAGAATGTTTGTTTGATAATACAGAATATGCATTTTTTTATGAACTATCTTGTGATCCACAGATAGTAAGCCGAAACCCTCTCCCCAGCAAGAACCTGTCCAAGACACGCAATCAGAAAACAGTAACCGGTAATTAATTGTTGAAAGATCTGAAAACTAAAACTTGCTTTCAGGTCTATAAAAAATGCAGAATATCTGTCTTCTGTTCTGTGAAAATGCTATATCCTATCTAAGTTTAAAATGCAACTACAAGTATGCTGTGGTTTTTTTTCCCTGAAAAATGTAAACGCTATGTATCTGCGTATCAGAGCATTGCTCTGTTTATTGTGAGCAACATTGACACAACCAATGCCATGAGTTTGAAGTGGGGCTGTCTTTTTGTTCAACAAATCAGTGTTCAGGAGAAAGTCATTATTTTTGCAAACATTTGGTTATGCTAGTTGAGCAGAGATTACACACAGCTTATAATGTGTTGTTGGAAAGATAATCTTAAAGGAATCTGTGTTATCATTGCAGTAATGTCTATTAATAATTTTAGAAAACAAATTTAAAGCATGTCTTAACTTTTTGGTGTAATTTCAGGGCAAATTCTGGTGTTGAACCTGAAGCAGAACAGAAGAAAGAAGTCAGAGACAATACAGCAACACAGTCCAGCAATGTAAGTCAGTTATATCCTAATGGACTTTCTTTGGTTATTAATTAATCCTAGTTTCATTCTTTTTTCATTTTCTTTAACTTATGGATTGTGCTTTAAATATACAATTGCTATTTTACAGCTTTGAAATAGTTTTGAAATAAACAATTAAACCAAGAGAAGAATACAACATCCCCATCATTATATTATGCATCGGAGCATTGGTGCTCAACTGCTCATTATCATTTTGTGAAGGCTGTTTTTGTGCTCTGCAGGATGCTGGTCAGAAGGCTTTTGGTGCGGTGACGTGTAATGTGTGTGGGATGCTGTACTCCCCTTCGAGCCCAGAGGACGAATCCCAACACCTCCTCTTCCACAACCAGTTCATCAGTGCTGTCAAATATGTGGTGAGCCACATATTTGTTGTTACGTGATTCATAGTTATTGACGTATAGATGCTGTTTCAGTCAGATTCATTAAAGCAGTACTCAAAGTCTTCAGTGACTTATTGCTTTAATAATCTTATAAGATCAAATAATGCTTAAAATAAGACCATAATACACGGCCATATATAACGAAATAAACAATTCTTTCCTATGTAACATAGTAATTTAGCATCTAACGGTAGCTTTCATCTTATGATGGGAGTAATATAGTCTTAAAATAACTACATTCCCATGTCTCAAAATCCTTACTGTAATATGTGATCCAGGGCTGGAAGAAAGAGAGAATCCTGGGAGAGTATCCTGATGGCAAGATTATTCTTGTTCTCCCTGATGATCCTAAGTACGCATTGAAAAAGGTACTTGTTTCTTCCTCATATATTTCCATTCACTAGCTCTCAAACTGTCTGCTGTAGCCATACTGCACGTTTAGAAGATTTCTAAATGTTCCCCTGATACGTATTATGTCTGTTTATTGATATTTGTCTTGTTTGATTTAAGGTTGAAGAGATCAGAGAAATGGTGGACAATGACTTGGGCTTCCAGCAAGTGGAGACCCAGGTCCCATCACAGACCAAAACCTTCCTCTTCATTTCAAATGATAAGAAAGTCGCAGGCTGCCTTATTGCAGAGCACATCCAAGAGGTCAGCTGAACATACAGGTGTTTAATAGCATGTTTATAGGTGTATATCTGCATCTGTGTTTTTACTATGGGTTTAAAAAAACGAATTATACAAAATCCCCAAATTCTTTGTTTGTAATGGTTTAAATTTTATTGATAACATTAAGAAACATTATTCCTTTATAATATGCAATACTCAAAACATAGTTCTAGCTAACTAGTTCATATGAAATGTCATTAAACATTCTCATGTACAAGATATAGAAATCGCTATGTATAAATTAGTCCATATTTGAATATATTGAACTGCATATGTTACATATATATAATCTAATAATATAATTAATCTGTTCCCTCAGAATTTAAAGTTCTACATTAAATCTTGTTAGAAGAAAACAATATTTTTAGAAACCAACAATACAGTACTCTAAGCTCATTTAAAAAAATGTTTTGCTTAATTTTATTTTTTACATTATTTAAATCAGAATTCCTCTGTCTTCCCACCTCAATTAATTCAGAAAATGTGAAAAACTTGTATTTTCCATGTGGGCCTATTAATAACTAATTGAAGTATTTGTAAGTGCTGCTTCTTTATGTAATGTTCATCTTAGTCATTGTGTCTGATTGTTTTCTGCTGTATGCTGCCCTGTCTACATAATTCTCCTTTACTGTACTTTTACTCTCATCTACCTACTGTTGTTTTTTTTGTTATCATTGTCCATTGCCATTATTATTTCTTGTTCATTGTAAAGCGTCCTTGAGCCCTGGAAAGGTTCTATATAAATAAAACTTATTATTCTAGTCTATTCTACATCTGATGGGTTTGTTTGGGCTGCTGTGTGCAGGGATACAGGGTTATAGAGGAGTCCAGTCCAGGAAGGTTCAGAAGGAGAGAAGGTCATGTACGAGCGTCAGAGAGCCTGGTGCTGCTCTACCGTACCTGAGCCGGCGCTCTGTGGCATCAGTCGCATTTGGGTGTTCAGCATGATGAGACGGAGAGGCATCGCCTCACGGATGATCGAGTGCCTCAGGTAAATCGTTGGATGGGTGCATATGAATAATTGTAACCAAAATATTAGTTACACTTTTAGAATGTACAATGCATCATAACACATTTCAAACAACTTCTTTTATCTTTATTAATTAATTTTACTGTCCAAAACCTGTAAACAAATTGTAATGTTTTATGAAAACATATAAAGCATTACAATGTGTATTATTATGCACTATGAATCCATTGTTTTGCATTTAGAATACTTTTGAAATACCTTAGGTTACACAATATTCAAAAGTAATATTTTTTTTAATTCATTATTTTATTCAACAAAGATACATTAAATTGATCAAAGGCATCAGTAGAGACATTTATAATGTTACACAAGATTTATAGATTTTTTTAAAATGTTTTCAATCTTCTATACATCTGTAAAATCCTAAAAAAAAGAGAGGATGAGAGAAAATATTAAGCTGCACAACTGTTTTCAACATTGATTGTTTTCATCAAATCATCATATTAGAATGATTTCTGAAGGATCATGTGATACTGAAGACTGGAATAATAATGTTTAAAATTCAGCTTTGCTTTAGAGGAATAAATTGCATTTTAAAATGTATTCAAATGGAAAACAGTTACTTCAAATTGTAAAAATATTTCACAATATTAGATTAAATAAATGCAGCCATTTTGAGCATAATAGGCTTTTTTCAACCCAAAACCGTTGAATGATAGTGTACTTTCTACAGATTTCAAGTTGTGTTCATGTTTTTTTGGGATATTAAAGGAAACAAAATAATGCGTTCTTACAGTGCATACCCTAATGTTCATTAATCTTCTTTTTCTCCAGGAATAATTTCATCTATGGGTCTCATCTAAGTAAAGATGAAATCGCATTCTCCGATCCCACGCCTGACGGCAAACTCTTTGCAACACATTACTGTGGAACCACTCAGTTTTTGGTCTACAACTTTGTAAGCGGCAATCGCTCAACCTGACAGGATGTGGACAAAGAAACAGAGCTCAGTTTTAAAATATTCACATTCAAAAAGAGGACTGGACTTAGAAGACTTTATTTCACTATACCAAACAGTGCAAAAATGAGGGAACACTATGGTGAGAGACAGAAACAGACTTTTGTTGAGAGTCTTGGTTTATATTGGCAAAAATTGGCCTAGTCTCCTCACAGGAGGTGTAGGGTGTAATGTTAGACACTGATATCTAACCCTCACGGCCAGGTGACGTTTTTTAATAAGTCTGCACAGTAGCTTATACCTGATGAATTGTTTAATGAAAGACATCTAAACCGTTCTCTCAGGTTTACGTTGCAGCCTATCTTAGGACTCACCATTTAGCGAAGCCATGTAGTCCAGTGCACAATCGCAAAATCAGTTTAAGCACTTCTTCCTAGAACAGTAAGGAAGACTTTTCTACTGTAAGCAATGCCTCGGTCATGAGGCGACGATTTTTGAATCTCAGGTTGAAAAACATCATGAATTTGTCATCGAAAACTCCCTTCAACCCTTACATCATGTCAGCTATTTTTAAAGAGAGCATATTTTCCTGATACAATGTGTTCCATGTGCATTTTAAAGAGGTTTACATGCATGGCATTGACATCGATAGATGGCAGATGATTTCATTGAAGTCGCTGGTTTTGCACAACACTGTGCAGAATGAATTTGATTCATTTGTTTCTAAAACACAAGTGTAATAATTCAAAATGTTTGCCCGGTCATAGTATTCCATCTCATTTTAATATTTTTAGAATGATTTTATGTATGTATGTATATGTATTTTGATTGAATTATATTAATTTACCCCTGGAAATGACTACAGATGGATTTCTTTTAATATCATAATTTTGCTATCTACATTTATACATTTTAGAAGCCTCATAAAATTATCAGGACATATGCGTTGATCTCATCTATAAAGGATTTACCTAATTTATAAATTGGGATATTTTGCTCATTCTTTACAAACAGTGAAGAAAAAAGGTTACATTAGTTAGTCATACAAGTTACTTTTAACCTTATAGTAAGAAACATAAAAAGTCAGCTGGAAAAAAGATCCAATGTAAAATGGGCTGAAATTCTATTCGAATAAATTTATTTAATTTATTCATTTTTATTTGAAAAATGGAATTACCTATAAGCTGTTTTTATCTTTATAGTGATGAATGAAGCCCCAACTGTGCTGAAAGCAGGTACAAAACTTTTTGTCAGTTTTTATTTATTTTTTTTTTAGCTTTGAACCGAAATCTATTAACTTTTATTGTGACGGGGACTCTTATTATGAAGAATTGCACTTCCGGTGGGAGTTAAAGAGTCAACACGTTGCTGCGGGCATGAGAAAACGTATTTACTTTCAACGGGCTTTAGCGTTTTAAGCTTTATTATAAACTCTAGGTATAACAGATGTATTAATTTAAATATTTACATATGAGGGACGGTGTGTCACATGTCTCTTAAAGGCGGTCTGTAACTGTATGAACACGTGTTTTATAGTCATGGGGGATCATGTCGAGTTAGTCGCTGGCTGTTATGAACAGATAGTATTTGGATATCGAGTGTGCACCACTGGTGACGAGGTAATTATCATTTTTCATAACTTTGATACGCCTTGATAGTAAAGATGCAATTCTGCCTTGGTTTATTTCCGTCTGTGCGTGTGTTTTTTCTTGAGTGCAATCATTTTGATATTGGCCATATTTCAACTGCAATAATTTTAATAACAGGCCTATTATGGTTATAATAGCTCACTCCAATAAATTATAATAATAGTTCTGACTTCATTTTCAGATATGATCTTAGTTATGTTCTGCATGTCTGTTTTAGGAGTGGACAATTGAGCCCAACTTTAGCCATCATGCACACACAGCATCACTGACTGCAGTTTCATCCAGTGATCGATTCATCGCCACAGGAAGCAAAGATGAAACCATTCAGCTGTATGACATGAGCAAGAAAACTGAACACGGGGCTTTGTTGCACCATGATGGTAAGGGCATCTAACAATTTTGGTTTCTAATTGGACAAGACAGTCTGGCATCAAAGATTCTGCATCACTGACATTTATGTTAAATGAGATGCATACAAATTGTAACCTCACCTTCTCGACAGGTACCATCTCGTGTCTGGAGTTCTACGGGTCGTCCCATTTGCTCAGTGGAGGACAAGACGGTCTTATCTGTGTGTGGAGCACCCAAAAATGGGAATGTTTAAAGTCTATCAGAGCTCACAAGTAAGTAATGTGAACACACAAAATATGCTACTATTCAATAGTTTGGGGTCAGGTGTTTGTTTTTTTTAAATAATAAATAGTTTTATTCAACAAGGTTGCATTAAATGGATCAAAAGTGACAGTAAATACATTGTTTCAGTTTCAAATAAATCCTGTACTTTTGATCATGTGACACACTGAATACTGGAGTAATTAAGCTGAAAGTTCATCACAGGAATAAATTACATTTGAAAATCTATTGCAATAGAAAAGTTATTTTAAATTGTAATAATATTTCACAATATTACTGGTTTTACTGTTTAAGATCAAATAAATGCAGCCTTAGTGATCATAACAGACTTATTTCAAAAATATTTTAAATCTCGCTGACCCCAAACTTTTATTTATTCATGTATAAATGACGTAACCTGGGTTTTATTTCTTAGAGGTCATGTTACTTCACTGTCAGTACATCCTTCTGGAAAACTTGCACTCTCTGTTGGAACAGACAAGACTCTGAGGCATGTACACAGATGTTTTTATTCCAACATGAATATCAAAAATATTGATCAGATTGTTAAGCTGTGTATGTTTTAATTCATATTTGTGTTTTGATTGCTAATAGATATCATTGGGCTTGATTTGTTTACGTTAGTCAGCAAAAAAAGTAATTCTTATGACAAAATCTGATTGCAGAACCTGGAATCTCATCGAAGGACGTTCAGCTTTCATCAAGAATATCAAACAGAGTAAGATACAATATAATGTTATACTTTTTGATTCTGTATTTTCATAATTTTCCCTTTTTTTAATTATTAGTTTGATCAATTTTGTGATGTATTTGGAAACTTAAACTTTTCAGCTAAATCAAAAACCTTATTTTTTTTTTATGTTGACTGGTGTGTAATGATGTTTTGTAGCTGCAGAGATCGTCTTGTGGTCACCAGACGGAGATCAATATGCAGTGGTTATGATTAACAGAGTGGACATTTACAATGTGAAGTCTGCCACAATTATTGGAACCATTCAATTCCCAAAAAGGATTTCATGTCTGAAGTTTCTGAAGGTGAACAGTCTTACCAGTGTTGCACGGGAGTGATACATGTCTATTTAGACAGTTGAGTTCTAGTTTAGTTTGCAATTAATATTAAAGTGTCCCTATTATGCTGTTTTAAATGTTTCTAAAAAAGATTTTGGAGTCTCATACAATAGGTTTACATGCATCCAAGGTCAAAAAACAATAGAATTTCTCATAAAATGCATTTCAGCATCAGCTCTTTTCTCAAAGCGTCTGAAAAGGTTAAATAAAGGATTCAGTCTCTCTAAACCCCTCCTTTCTGAGAACGTACTCTGCTCTGATTGGTCAGATGGTCCAGTCTATTGTGATTTTTCGACCGCTTACAGTGTGTGTTGGAAACTTAACGACCATTACCATATCTGAATTTCAGCTCTGGATCTTCCTCAGCGCTTGATATACAGTGATACGAACAGTAACGATGGCGTCGGTTTAACCGAATTAATTCCAGCACGAGTCCTCATCCTTTGGAAGTGGAGTAAAGTGGATTTGCTTTTCCAGCGCTGAAAAACAGCATTTTCTGGACATTTCGACAACACAAACCAAACTCTTCCAGTTCGGCTACAACTACTGTGTTTGAGGGTCAAAGTAGGTGTTGTTCGCGGGCAGCCAATGAAGACTATAGGCTGGCATTATGCAGATTTGTTACAAACCTACATATGTTTGTGCAGGAAGTAAGAGTGGAATCACTGACGACTCACTTCAGGCAGTTCACAATCTATTATTTCTTTTGAGAGACAATAGCTTAATTTATCTGCACTTTGATCTTTGAAACTTTGTGGTCCTTTTACATTCACAAACAGTCATATCACACACTACATGAAAGGTAATGTCCGAAAAAGCATAATAAGGGCACTTTAACTTAGTTTTTATTCTTCTGAAGTTTTGCTGCTCTGGTTTGTCAAATGTAACCTGCTCAATTGATTATACTGTATTAAAGTCTTATTCTCTGTCTCTTCAAGAACACACTCTTGGCTGTGGGAGGAGATGATGAGAGTGTGTGTATATATGACGTGACCTCACAGAAGTGTGTGTTTGAGTTCAAAGCACATGAGAACAGGTATGACCACTTCATTATGGGTGCATCCCATTCTCACAGAATTAGCCCATTTTCTTGGGCTGTTTTATCATCAGTTATTGTTACAGTGCATTGAAATTCTGCAGTGAACATTGGCATGGAGATAAGTTGTATTTGTAATTGTTTTATCAATTTAATGTTTTTTTTTCCAGAGTAAAAGCCATTGAGAGCTTCATGAAGAATGATTTTTGTGTCCTTGTTACGGCATCAAACGATGGATTCATTAAGTTATGGAAACTCAATCTTGAGGTATTATGCTTGACCTGTAAGAGCGGAAAAGCATTGAGTTGAAACCATTTTAAGCATAGAAAAAAATTTGGCCTGGTAGTTTCATTTTGATTTGATAGATAGCCAATAAACCCAATAAAAGTAATCATTCTCACAAAAGATCCTTACCCTTATATAATTCCATTCAATATTGTCTGTCACTGGTATAAAAGAGTGTTTGAAACATTTTTAAGAACTTAGTCTATACCAGGCTGTAATATTAAACACTAAAATACTTTCAGCTTTTATATACCTTTCCCAAACGAATTGACTAATATTGAAACTCAAACTTTGAGTTGTTCTTCTAAAAATAGTCTACTTTCTCACCAAAACTCAACCTTGTATCAAAATATGTTGCTAGATATTTAAAATTGAAAGCCTGATCATTTAACTTTAATTTCCCTAATACATGGTATTCACTAGAATTAACATTATTGTACAATCCTTTGATTGATCCATTGATTTGCAAAGCACTCAATTTACTTTAATTAGTATTTTATACTTTCCTATACAGAAACTTGAGACTGCTTCCTTGCTTGGCCAGGTGAACACCACTGCCAGACTCACCTGTCTCTCCGTTTGGATACCTGGTGAAGCGAAAGAGACGACTGTGGAGCAGTCGGCCCAGCCTGCAACTTCTAAAAGTGCGGTCACATTTGCTGTTGTTCTATGAATTTCATTACAATAGGAGTTTGTGGGAGCGAGTGAAAGGCACAGACTTTGCAATGGGTTCAAGTTGGTCACGAGAATTCAGGCACTCAAATTTGGTAAACGGAAGCTCAAGCATGCTTGCTTGACGTGTAAGAAACAATGAGGTTCATTCTTGTGTTACGAAGCACGTTTGAGCTTTAGCAAGAACTAATGAGGTTTGTTCTCACGTGTCAAGCAATTACGGTTGAGTTTCCATTGACCATATTGAGTCCTTTATGCATGTTTGCTGATCGATGTTTATATGTGAATAAAAGCCTAAATTAAATCCGTTTATCATATAAAGCGATCAAGTCTCATCCGAAGACTTAGATTAAACTGCTTGATTCAAATTAATTAGTTTTATGATCTCTTATAAATATTTTGAACCATCAGAGTGTTGGGTTAAAGGATTAGTTCACTTTTTAAAAAACTTTTGCTGATAATTTACTCACCCCATGTCATCCAAGATGTCCATGTCTTTCTTTCTTCAGTCGAAAAGAAATTAATGATTTTGATGAAAACTTTCCAGGATTTTTCTCCATATAATGGACTTCAATGGTAGCCAAAACGGTTCAAGGTCCAAATGAGTTTCAGTGCAGATTCAGTTTTATCTAGCGAAACGATGCGCCATTTAGAAAATAAATAAAACAGTTTAAGTATTATTAGCACAAATGCTCGCCTTGTTCTGTCGTGAGATGCACGTTCGTGATTCGCCTGTTCGAACTCGTTCATCAAAATGAACAAATCTTTTTTCGAGTCATTTCGTTCATTGAATGAATAAAATGACTCGAAAAAAAATTTTTTTCATTTTGATGAACGAGTTCGAACAGGCGAATCACGAACGTGCATCTCACGACAGAACAAGGCGAGCATTTGTGCTAATAATACTTAAACTGTTTTATTTATTTTCTAAATGGCGCATCGTTTAGCTAGAAAAGACCCTTATTCATCGTCTGGTATGGTTTAAAGTCATTTGAAGCTGCACTGAAACTCATTTGGACCTTGAACCGTTTTGGCTACTATTGAAGTCCATTATAAGGAGAAAAATCCTGGAATGTTTTCATCAAAAACATTAATTTCTTTTCGACTGAAGAAAGAAAGACATGGACATCTTGGATGACATGGGGGTGAGTAAATTATCAGCAAAAGTTTTTTAAAAAGTGAACTAATCCTTTAATATACATTCAGTGGAGGGTTGTCTTGATTCAAATATCTTCATTAGTGTTTCGAAGATGAATAAAAGTCTTCTGGGTTTAGAACAACATGACCAGTGCTGATGACAGAACTTCAGTTTTTGGATGAACTTTCCCTTTTAGAGTTTCTCCCTCCGAAAACAACACAGTGCAGTATCAGAGTAAAAAACATTAATATCTGTCTTTTCTCAATACAGCTGTTGCGGAGCCGCCTGTGCCAGCCAAAGGGAAACGGGTGAGGCTACCAGGAGAGGAGGTGATTCTAGTGGAGGAAAGCAGCTCCACAAAGCAAGGAAAAAAGAAGAAAAAATAAAAAGTGCAATAAACAATTTTATTGAAATTATTGGTGTTTTTATCATTTCCTGTTAGTCATATCATATACCTGAGTGACTTGAAGTGCAATTATTGGTGTCAATAACACTGCAGTTGTTTAACTTGAGCATTTTTCCAATTAGTAAAAGAAGAAACACGTTAAATGCCAGCGAACCGAAAGGAAAATATATATATGTGTGTATTATTATTATTATTATTTATCTAGCTATAAAACTTAGAAATGTAGAAGTTCTCACCTGCACTCTTGGACTTTTATTTTGAAAATCGCTAGTATGCAATGTTTCAGGAAGTTAAAAAGTGAGAATATTTAGCTTTTCCCCCTAACAATCATCACGTTTTTCTGTTTTATTTGAGAGTTAAACAAAAGAGCAGATATGTCTGTGGATTGGCTTGGTTATGGATATGCAGCTTTAATAACGATAGGCGGGATTGTTGGTTATGTTAAAGCAGGTAAGCATCTCATGCGTGGGACAAACGACGGTGTTCAGTTCTCTGGTTTAGTTTTGAGGTAGCTAGAATATGTAAAACACTTAAAAAAAATTCCGATATGAATTAAAATATTAGCAGATTCTAATCGTGTAACGTTAGAGATGTAGCCAAGCATTTTAACTGTATTTATTTATTTTTCAATATTTGTATTATTTTAATTACCTCTACAACTCGCCTTTAAACTTTACGTGAAACGTCTCACCGCTATATGTGAGTAAATCAGAAAACATTTACTATAGTTTATGCTAATATTTTTGTTAAAGAACATTTACCTGAACTTTACCGGAACGTCCTAATATGGTCATGTTCCTGCTGTAGGTAGTTTCACCTCTCTGGTTACTGGGCTGATGTTTGGCATTGCAGCATTTCTTGGTGCTTATCAGATGTCAAAAAATGACAAAAATATCTGGGTTTCAATGGGTAAGTCACTGTCTTTATTTCTATCCATAGCCTATATTCTACAAAACTAAGACTCAAATTGTTGTTATATTTGCAGGCACGTCTGGATCACTGACTGCTCTAATGGGAGTGAGATTTTTGAGTTCGTGGAAGATTATGCCAGCTGGACTCATGGCAGGAGCAAGGCAGGAATATTTTGTTTATATATGAATTTTTTTTTATTCAAAAATTGTGCACTTTTGAGCATAGATATAGGTATGTGTGACATTAACTTGGACAAGTGTATTATTTTGGCTGTTGAATTATGTTTTGTTCTTTCTCTTTCTTGCAGTTTATTGATGTTCCTGAGGATTGGTGTTAAAGTGCTGCAGAATTCTCAAAAAAAGAAAAGATGACACTTTACAGACACTACATGCAGATCTTGAGGACACAGATGTACTGAAATACTTTCATTAGACATTTTATACAAGATAAATGAAAACAACAATTTCATAACTGTAGATGAACAAATCAAAATAAAATGTATTGGATTTCAAATATTTGTTGATTTATGTGCATGACACATTACAGATCATTTTCACGTTCTCCTGCTAAATCTTGGGAAAACATATGTGCTAGCTGGTAATAAAAAATATTTATTTATTTATAAGTTAATATTTAAAAGTCTTCCAACCAAAAACATTATTCAGACAGCACCCTGTTAGTCACAGACTGAGATGTATTTACTTTGACCTATAGAGGGCCCAAACATCTTTTAATAAAACCAATATTTTTAGACCACACAAATAGCTGTTATTTTTAAAGTATATAAAGTTTTAATATATTTGTCCAGTTTTTTCACAACCTTTTTTTCCACTGTACAAAATCACAAGAGTGTCACATCATCCATATGACTAAATCTTCATTAAAAAAAAAATACAAATGTACAATGTAAAATACATTAATCTTTTTTTCATTCTTTTTATTTAATTTAATTTTTGGTAATGGTTTTGTAAACAATTAGGTTCCCATTTTTCAATAGTTAACTACATTGGTTAACATGAACTAACAATAAAATATTTATTAATCTTAGATAATCTTATTTTCAACATTTACTAATACATCATTAAAATCAAAAGTTGTTTCTGTTAATATATTTAATGGACCTGAGCTAACATGAACTAAGTTGTTTTTTATTAACAAATGTTAACAAAGATTAATACATCCTAACAAATGTGATCATTGGTAATGTTAACTAATGGGAGTTTATTGTAAAGTGTGATTACAGTTTATTTTAAGGTGTAATTCATTGTTACAGTGTAATAATACATTTAAGTACTGAGTACATTAATTAACAACATGTACATACTATAGGGTTAGTTAGTATTTGGTTGCATGTAATTATGCATAATTTACTGTTATGGTAAGTACATTTAACAAAGACACAGTGAAATAAAGGGTTATTAATTTTTCCACACATCTCTGCTGCTGTAAATGTGAAGGATGTTTCTGAGGCTTTTTTGTGTTTTAATATTTTATTGTGCCTGGTACAATTAAACGTATTGCTTATTATAATGTTCCATTCTCCGAATACATCAGGTGTGCTCATTAAATGTCTCATTAGTGAGTCTCCGGGGTATAAAGCAACCTCGATGCTCAACAGTCTAGACTACGATCCATCAACGGGGATTTATAAGCACAAATCCCCAAGCGCACGAACAAAAGCGCACCTAGATGACCCCACATGTGTCCACCGGTTTTGTGCGGCTGGGCTTTTGGTTTCATTACGGTAAGGTGGACCTGCACTGTCAGCACAGGCAGATGTCAGGTGATCAACCGACTATTGCGCGTAGGTTGCACTGTAAGAAATCACAAAATGGCATTTTTTAAATACAAGAGCATCATTTTGGGATTACGCATGGCTGGAAAACGCACCATGTACTACCAGCTCATGTGATGATGCGCTAAATCACTAGGAAATACAGCGTTTGTTGTGTATTTATGATCAAATATCAGCAGTGAGCGCCTGGCCAGATCATGGGGCTGTGTTACAGTCTGCGTCCACGCTTGTTTGGGGACCTCAGTGGATCCATTTCCAACGCCAACTCGGAGTCAGATCACCAGCCTCCAGATCCTGGGATGATGATGATACCGTCGTGCGTCCGGGGCTCCAGGCATCGCGACGAGGACTCTGGGGGGAATAGCGGGAAGACATCATCCACCTCCCCTTTACGCACCGGGGACGCCGGTAAGATCCCGGCCGGGGAGCTCCGCCGTGGCGACGGGGACCGAGCGCTCATCCAGAACGGTGGAGGTGGAGGAGGAGGAAAGAAGAGGCTGCAGCTGCTCCAGACTCCCAGCAGCGCCCAGAAACACAAGAACTGGGACAAACTGGTGGTGGAGGAGAAGGAGGCCGAGAAGGAGGCCAAGAAAGTCAGCAAGAACATTGACAGGGCCTTGAAGGAACTCAAACGGGAATATAAACAGACGCATCGGCTGCTGCTCTTAGGTGGGTGATGCTGCCATGCATACTGGATGTTGGCTTTCTTTATTACTATTATTGAAAATGTGTAAGCATTGACGTCATAAAGCATTGCTTAAAATGTATGCTAGCACTATACTTGAAACCTGAATGAATTTAACATATTCTCGATACTTTCATAATGCCTCATAATACACTTGGAGATCAATCGATACTTATTTTAATGACCGATACCGATTGTTTTAAGGTTTAAATGTTTAGTCTATGTATACACAGCTTGTTTTGTATCTGCTTTTGACATCGTTAAACTATAACACTATGGATATTTTCATAGTAATATTAATATATTAATACCAATATTTTTCAAGTATGACACTGCTTCTAAACAGTGAGTGAGATTTGCAAATTAAGTGGAAAACTTAATGCGTAAATATATCAGTCGAACCTACAAAAAAATATTTTAATAATGAAATATCATTTGGAGGTGGATTTGTCATTTGTTTTAATCCATTGCATTGTGATAAAAGGATAATATGATATATGATAATGTGTAACTGGGGTTACGATTATTATTTACACTTTATTTTTAAGGTGTAATTGTTACAGTGTAATTATATATTTAAGTAATGAGTAATATTAATTAACAACATGTACTATAGGGTTAGGGTAGAATAATGGTTTGGTTGAGGGTTAGTTGCAATTATGCATAATTTACTGTTATTACTATGTAAATTTAACATATGTAACAAGGACACCGTAAAATAAAGTGTTACCCAATTAAGACGCATTAAGAATACTTTTATATAATACTTCTATAAATTCAGGCTTCAAGAAATTATTTTGTCATACATTAGGCTGTATTATCTGTCTATTTGGTGTATCTCTTATTTACAGTGTTTTCTTATCAAGAAGTCCGTTTTATTAGCCAGAACACTAGGAGAAATAAAAACTGCATTATTCCATAGACAATGTATGGATCATGTGGTTAATTTAAGTAAGATAAAACTGAGCTCATATAGTTTGTCAGCAAGTGCATGATGCTTTGATAAGATACTAGTATGTCACAGTTCAAGAATCTTTTACTTTGACCTCTGGGACTCTGACAACTCGCACACAAGATCTTCTTAATTCTTGGAAGCAACTAAACAACCGCAAAACTACACACATGCACCTTTGATTTTAAAGTCCCCCTACTGTCAATACTTTTATCCCTTAAAACTCATATTTGATCACCAAAATTACATATTTTAAACGTTTTTTACTTCATGTCTTAAAATAGCTTGAATGTAACTCTACTACACCCTTCCCTCATTTAGTATACGCGGTACTATGAATATGCAAATTAGCCCCGCCTCCACTCACTCACGCCAGCTCAGAGATCCACTCGTTGACGATCACACGTTGACCTGATTGGTTACAAGGTTAGTTTGTGACGTCAGAAACACCGGCGATTTCAAACCGCGTTTTTGAGACTGTCTTTGGTTCACTGCAGTTTTAAGGAGAAAATACTCAGCAATGGTGCTGACTTATGAATTTGCACATTGTTTGTCTTAAAGCATATTAAAAACACCACAGACAGATAAACAACATTTTCACCACAGGGGGACTTTAAACAACACATTACAGAACCATACTGTATCTAATATGACTCTATACAGCTGTTTTAAATGCTCTAAAACATTTTCCTCTTCCCACATATGTCTTGAGTACTGGGCTATAAAGTTTGGTATGTTGCTAAGTGATGTCTGCATACGTGTTTCTAAAGGCATGAGTCATAAGACTAAAGGTATTAGATTTTCTGACAATTTTGATTTCATTCATTTATTTTCCCTTGCTACTGATAACAATGGACTGGCTAAGTTCATAACCCACACTGGGAATTTCCAATCTTTCCATACTCTTTTATGCTGCTATCAAAAGGCACTTGACATAAAGAAAGACAGAAGCGTTGTTAATCTGACCTTCAAGAACTAAAGGTTCGGTGGGGTTCTATATAGAAACCTATAGGGTTCTTGACTCAATTTTAAAGAACACTTTATGCCAAAAAGGTGCTAAAGAGAAATGCATTGAAGGACTGCATAACACTTTCATGTTTAATTATATTAATTTTACACAGGTTTCACACACAAGGCTTAAGCTATAGTCCCAGACTAAAATGCATGTTTGAGCTGTTGTAACTGAAAGCAACTTACCTTGAAATATCTTAAAATGTGTCTCAAGATGCATTTCCAAATGTTTATAAAAGCTATGTAAATGTCCTAATTGAACTAAGGCCTAATCCTGACTTGATCTAAGTCCTGTCTGTGAAACCGGGCCTTTTTCTAGTGATAAAGTAAGTTTATGAGCGGTTTATTTTTGATCATTTTATTTAATCAAAATAAAAACTGAATTATAACTAAATTAATTCATATTAAAGGTGCAGTGTGTGATTTTTAGCGACATCTAGCGGTTCGGTTGCGAGTTTGCACTAAGGGCTCAGCCCACCGCTCACCCCTCCCTTTCGAAGAAGCTACGGTGGCTAAAACGGGACAAACATGAGCTGTTACTGTGGCTGAGCTGGTTAAAACGTAAACTCGACGCGTCCGCATGAGCCCAAAGGTGCGCACGGCAAAATGACATGATGTTAAAAGCACGCGCCTCCGCATCCCCTAGACACCATTTACTACACACAATAGGCTTTTTTTCTCTGATTTTGAAAACTTCGCTATCGACTTAAAATGCTTCCAAGATCGACTTCTCGACCGCGATCGACGGGTTGGTGATTCCTGTAACTGTTTTCCGGTCAATGACAAGAGTACTAATCAGCTGTCTCACGAATGTAACCAGCACATTTATCCCCACATAGCAAAGCCATATCACAGCGAGGGAGAAGAACTAAGTTACATGAAACAATCAGACTACATATTTTACACCACTAACAAGGGAAAAGTCACTACTCACGGTGTTTATGGCTAGCTTCTCTTTCAATGTAGTGACGAAACGCGCTCTGTAGCGCTGTGTGTTCGCTGTCGCTACGGTAGAAACATGACGTCACAATATGTCGACCTTCATAGAAGGGGGTTATAAATGTCTCATTCTAAGGAAATAAAAACATTACGGTTTATTTAGTAAGTTCTTTATACACCACTGAAAACATAGTTATGGATGTCATATTGCATTTCTGTTAATAGATACTCAACATTTTTACACATTGCACCTTTAAATCCATAAAATGATGGGAACCCCTAAAAGTTTCTTGAAGTGCCTGACAGAACCCTTTAAAGTTCTATATAAAACCTGTTCTTCTGAATCCAGCAATGATTAGGTTAATAAAGGTTTTATATAGAACTTCGTCTGAGAAAGGGCAAATTTTCATGTTTTACTGACACATGGCTCATTTGTACGCTGGCATAGTTGGTCAAACACAAATACAAATACAGAGTGGCATCTCAAATCCTTGCGCATTCAGTGTTGTGAGATTGAAATTTCGTAAAGGCCAATTAAACAAGTGTGGCTGCAGATCGAGGTGTTGTCAGTTTTAAGTATTGATAATAAAAAGAGACAGAGAAGTCATCCAAGATGTAGCTTATAAATTAACTTTAGTGTTATCTTTAAGCTTTATGATAGTTATTTTTAGTTCAGAAGAATGACACATCCTTGGGAATGTCTTTGTACAAGTTGTACTGTAACTACTTACATCAAGAAGTAGATAAAACAGCCCTAAAGTGAATATCATTTCCTTTTAATAGAGGTAACAGGTATTTTTGCCTATATGGACTATAGCTTATATTTAATGAATGTGCAGAAATAGCCCATTTTAATGACCTATAAAGCACGTTTAGTCTAATAATGGATGCCTCACTCGTAAACAGCAAAAAGGGGTGTAGGGCTTGTATTATAGCGTTGAATGCTTTGATTATGTTTGTGCCATAGGGAATCTTTTAGGGAAAAAACTAGAGATTGTCATGCTTCCACACAAGTTGGTATTGTTCCTTTCTGTTGCATTGCAATGTGAAGTGTATGTAAACTGAACTTTGTCACCCTGTAAATAGGTTTTATCATTTACTGAACGTGTACTTTGGCTCTAGCGTGGCCCTAACTGCATATCACTGGCTAATTGTAATGAAAGCATTATGCAATGCTCTGTTGTTTTGAAAGGTTTGAGCTTTAGGTCAGAAACATACATGTGGCTTTTGTCCTTGAGTAAATACAAGCTTCAACAATTTGGCCAAAAACTGTCTTCCACTTTATCTAGTGCAGTGAAACAAATTGATACATGTCTATACATATTAATATGTGGTATTGTTTTTGAATCCACTGTAAAAAAAAAAAAAAAAAAAAAAAAAAAGCTCCCCCAATTTAACTTAAAACTAAATTCAGTTGCTGGCTGCCTTACATTTAAATATTAAATAAATTAAATAAATTTTGCCTAATTGAATTTGATGTTTTTAATGGAAAAACATATGTTGCCTTGACTTATTGAAAATATAATTATTTTTTAACCATGACACTTGGTAATGAGAGAAGTTTGAATGAAATCGATATATTTGAATTGTGTTTAATATATATCCATATCGCCTTTATTCGCTGTCAAAGTAGGGCTTACATAACTTAATTGTATTTGGTATGAATTATTTGAAAACAATAATTCAGACATTAATTCAGACATCCTTCAAAGCTGAGCTCCACTATCACACATAAATGATGAGATATTAAATCATTTCTGAATAAACAAAACTTCACATGATGTTGCGGCAATGTTTTTAGCTTATTTTGTTGTCTTCTTGTGGCTGGTAAATAGTTGGAACTAAAGTGTTTTTTTTTTTTTTTTGCAATAAGTTCTCAGTGATTTTATGCATGTGTGTGTGTATATACATAATATATAAAAGTTATAGTTATATTATATGTTCAATTAAAATGTCTAAATCTTAATGTCATTTAACATCCCTAAACCACCATATGCACTTTAGCTTCTGTTTTCTCTATAGTTATACCCATTTGAGCCACAAGACATTTTCTTATATTTTTTTGTACCTTTCATATCTCAGCGTAAGAGTTGATGTGCTGGAAAAGATGCTTTGAAGTTTAAAAAAAAATTCTTCATCATAATTTCAATCCATGCTCGATCGTATTCACAAAAATGGAGCTAGTGGTCATATTTGGTTTTCCACAGTTGCTTAATGGTTTAACAAAACACTCTTTAGTTCACATAAATTTAAAAGCTTTTTTTTTAATTTATATGAGAAGTGAAAGTCATATGTGTTCTTAAGAATAAAATAGGAGAACTGCAATTTCTAAAGAAGTCATTTGGTGATATGGTATTTTTACGAGTATTTAATCTAATATCTCTGTTTGATGCTGATACGACCAGCCAGGCCAAATAATTAAATCAGACGTTCTTGTTGAAGTCACGGTTATGGAAATCGTTTTGTTTCCTTTACATTTATATAGTGGATCCCATGTAGTTGGTAGTGGTAAATTAACTTACTTCCAGATCTGGCGATGCCATTAGAGTTAAATATTTTTTTTTAAAAAAAAAGCTATTTTAGGATGAATTTGTGGTTGGTGAACAAAAAGTGTTGAAATAGTTACACAACCTTCCTCCTTTTTATTTTAATCAGTGTTTTTTTCTCTCTCTTACATTTCTGTATTTAACAATAGCATGTCTAAATGAAATAACTGTGTTGGGCAAGTTATGCTCCTTGATTTTGAAAAACAAAACCATATGAACTTGTCTGAGTGTGGTTTTAGACGGAGCAGACCATTTAAGACCAGCAAAACCAGCTTAGACTGGTTTAATGTTTTGTTTTCTCAGTATAAAACTTGACAGACTTTAAGACCCAGCCATTCGTCAGCTACAATGATGTAGCAGACCATCTTAAACCATTTAAGATAAGCAAAACCTGCTTAGACTAGTTAATATGTTTCCCCCCCCAGTATAAAACGACAGACTTTGAGACCCCTCCATTCATCTGCTACAACATCACATCCGCTACACTTTACATTGTAACATTCTTCCCTCACGGTGTTACATTGAAACGTTCGATTTACGACCTCGTTCGTTACAGTGTTTCGTCAGTCAGTCAGTGATACTTTGTAACAGTTTTCCTGGTTCCGGTCATTACCAGGTGTGACAGACAGAGGCAGTGCTGAGTTACAGACTACAGCAGAGATACAGGCAGAGAATATCACATAGAAAAAACACAGAGAGGGCGAGAGAACCGAAGAGAAGGGAAGAGCGCCTGGCAGGGGCTCACAGAGACCCCCGGATCCAGATGCAAGTTCATATCCCACCTTACCGATCGATATGTGATCAATTTTATCAATCCCGTCGCTTGAATGACGCCCGGACTGCTTGAGACGTTGTAACGGGGGAGAAACAAAAACCTTCCCGGCGACCTTTTTTTTTCCTTCTTCTTTTCTGTCTATTGTGGATCATTTTCTCTTTGGAATCGGAATTGGATTGATCATTCATAAGGACAGCGCACATATTGGCTTCGAGGGAGTAAGATGGGGTGTTTGGGGAGCAGTAAAACCGAAGACCAGCGCATCGACGAGAAAACACAGCGAGAGGCCAACAAGAAAATAGAGAAACAGTTGCAAAAAGAGAGACAGGCTTATAAAGCCACACATCGACTGTTGTTGTTGGGTAAGAGAAGACTTGAGGCGTTATATCTGACATACGAGAGCCATCCGAGGCTGTGTTTTTAAATGCACCGTGTTTGACAGCTCAATCTGGCATGTCGGATTGTACATATGAAGAACACACACCGTGATATCTGAAGTATCTGAGAGACTTTGCATGTATTCTCACGGCTGTTTTTTTGCTTTCGTAGGGGCTGGTGAATCGGGCAAAAGCACTATCGTGAAGCAGATGAAAATTCTTCATGTCAACGGGTTTAATGCGGAGTGAGTACATGTTTACTGTACTAATGTCATATATGTGCATGTGTAAGGGCGGTATATGAAGGTTGGGCCCTGTGTTCAGCCTCGGCATGGCGAAGGAAACACTCGTACATGCTGAAGCTGATAGTGATGTAGCACTACGTGCTATCGGCTAGTGCTTCACTGCAACATCACTGGTAAATGGTCATACAGAATCTGGATGTTGGTAATGCATGGCTGAGAAGTGACTAAAATCAATTACCAAATGCTCATCAGGCCTATGGGTGTTAAAGTTCCTTAAACACTTTTTGCATCCTAAAAATAATTGTAATAGCATGTCTAAATGAAATAACTTTATTGGGCAAGTTATGCTTGTTAAATTTGAAAATAAATAAAATAATTATAAAAATATATTATATATATATTATATAGTCCAATTCTCAATTTTAACTATGACTTTTTGCCTCAATAAACTCCTAACTACTGCTTATTAATAGTTTGTAAGGTAGTTGTTACATTTTGCTATTAATTAGGAATTGGGTAGGATTAGGGATGCAAAATATGGTCAGGCAGAATAAGGCAACAATATTTGCTTTATAAGTAAGTAATATTCATGCTATTAAGCAACTAGTTACTAATATGGGGGGGGGGGGGGGGATAATATGTCAGTTTAAATGAGTGGTTTAGACAAAATGAATATCCTAAAAATGAGTGTCCAACTCCAAACTATATTTTTGTTTCTAGGAAGGCACCATAAAAGTACATCAAATATGACATTTCAAGTCTTCTGAAGTCATATGATAGCTGCATTTGAGGAACGGTCTGAAATTCAAATTGTTGGTCACTGAAAATATTTCCATTCTCTTCAGCTGTCATATATCGTTCTCCATTTCATGATACGTCATGTTTGGTTACGTTTTGCCAGAAGCGATGATGTTTGGCATCAATAATTTTTAGGCTGATTCTCACACAAAGCTATCATAAGTCTTCAGAAGACTTGAAATATAGTGCACACGTCATATTGACTGTTTTTTGTTGTTGTTGTCATTTATTAAAAAAAAAATAACACCATAACAGGTTTGGGTGATTTAAATAGTGACAGAATTGTTATTTTTGTGGTGAACGATTCCTTGAACCAGGTGTTGCATGTGTGCAATTCAGCCTTGCATTTTATTGTTCATATTTTTCTGCCTTTTTACTCAATTTTAATCTTTTCACTTATAGGGAAAAGAAACAGAAAATTCAAGACATTCGCAAGAATGTGAAGGACGCCATCGTGGTAAGTGAGCCGTTCACAGTTCTGATTTAGTTTCTAGAAGTTTTCTATATCTAATCTCAGTCTCATGGCTCATAACTCTATTTCATTTTTATTTCTAGACCATAGTGTCAGCAATGAGCACTTTAATACCACCCGTCCCACTCGCTAATCCAGAGGACCAGTTTAGGATCGACTATATCAAAAGCATAGCGCCGCTCTCTGACTTTGATTACACACAGGTAAGGAGTCTCATTTTCATCATTTACCTAAGATGCTTTCAGTGACATTTGAATTTGTGCAAATCTGTTGAGGGTTTTGAACCGCTTACCGAGAGGTTCTGTACGACTCTTTTGCATGATTGCAGCTTTATTAAAATTATGAATTTTTGCTTGGTCTTTTTTAAATCACATTCCTGAGGTAAAGTGCCTTCTACTAGCTAAAAGTTTGGATATGTTTCTAAGGAACGTTACTTTATGGGAAGATGGATGCAGACTGCTTAGTTGTTGTTTGAGTTTGTGATTTAAATGGGTGGTGAATATTATAATTTTTAAGAATAAAAACAATGCCCAATAATTTTGTCATCAGTGTTGGAAAAAGTTCTAGCATTTCTAGCCTAATTTTTTTAATGCATTTACAGACATGCTCGGTTAGCATTTTTTACATTTAGCTTTTGTGTATATTTACACATTTTCAACAGTACTCAAAATATTGTAGTTATATTAAATGGTAGTCAAAATAACATATTTTTTAAATTATGCATACTGTAACATGATTAGCATGTTGCTACGATAGCTTACATTCAGTTTTTGGTTTGTCATGCATTGTTCTTGTATCTGTGGTTTATGAGCACATCAAGTCAAATTAAACCACAAGCTTTTTATGTTAAATTACAGGTTTGTGAGGAATATTTTGAGTTCATATGTAGGATTTAATTTCGAAATTGACTAATCCAGGAGGCCTTGATTAATCCACGGGACAGAGAAACACAACGTAGGTTTTCACATTAAATGCATTTGCATCAATTGATTTAGTCATCAAAAAACTATAGTCTTTTTGAAATTGTCAGTGAGTGATTTTTGCAATGTAGACATTTTATGTTTCTTGAAGTAGCTGTCTGGCATAGGTTTACTCAAACCGATATTTTTAGAAGACACAGAAGTCATGGAGAAGTTGTCGATGTCGTATTCTTAGCTTTGCTCGTTTTAAGATATCAAGTTAAAACTCTGGAATTAGGTGTTATTTTTCCAGTGAAATATGAGGAATTCCTTCTGATGTGTCTGAATCAGACTGAAACTGACACTAGCTATTAAGTTCTTTCTCTGTCATACGGATGCAGTCTGTTAGCTTTAGCTTAGCATATGTTTCTGCTGTGCTTGAGTTTCGTTTGTTAGCATTAGACCGTGTGCAATGGGGTCAGTTATTTTCATTATGATTTTGTTGTGATATTCTAGCACATTTAACGCCTTTGCAGAAAAGTTGGACTGTGGTATGGCAGATGTCTTCAGTCTGTGACTTCTGATTGCACAAATGTTGGCTCTTCTTTTTCAGATTGTCATTTTTAGACCGTGTGGACTCGGCTGAAATGGAGATCTGTAATTAGACAGTTTTAGACCCCAGATCTTTTCTCAGCTCAAATTAAGTCCTGGATTTCTCTTTAATTAACTTATGGCATACATCTACGGTATACTCACCTGTGAATTCATAAGTTTTAGAATGTTTTGACGGTTGGATTGTAAATACTGGAACTTCCAGAAAGTTCAGTTCTTATTTAGAGAGTAGTTTGCTGTTTACTCTTGGGTTCAACAGGTGATAGATACAATATTGACTGCTAACATGTATTTGTTTATCTTAAATTTGCATAAAATTTGCAAGATTACACTGGAGGAAGTACTGAATCCAGATCTGTAACCTTTACAATAAGGTTTCATTTTGTTAACTTTAGTTAGTTAACTACATTAGTTAGTATGAAATAACAAGGAACAATGCTTCTACAGCATTTATTAATCTTAACTAATGTTAATCTCAACATTTACTAATATTAAATGTTATCTGTTAATATTAGTTTATGCACTGTGAACGAACATGAACATTTTTAATCATTAACATTAAAGATTAATGAATGCTGTAAGAATATATTGCTCATTGTTAGTTCATGTTCAAATCTATGAAGCCCCTAAAGATGGGAGGATAAATAATAGGTCAGTGCTTTCGTGTTCTTTGGGGAACGCAAACGTTTTGTGAGAAAACGCAAAAGCATTGGAATTTATATTTTCCTCCAATGATCTCTCATTTTTTTAAATCACCATGTCCCTTTAGAGGCTCCGTACAAATGAGTCCTTGTTATAAAGTACTTTATATGTTCCTGTGCTGTTACTTCCTTCAGTAGATATTCAGTGGTTCATGAAAAAATATATGTAAATTTTTCTACCAGGGCTGGGCGATATATTGAAATTATCGAAATATCGCAATGGCTTGCGATAACTGCACGATTTTTATTACTCAAAATATTACAGTTGAAGCAGAGAGTAGACTGGACACAGGATTGTAACATACATGTGACATGCTTAATGTTATTAGGTGCAATAAGTGAAGTATTAATGCGCACATTGAGCATAAAGAGAAAATCACTCACTACTTGTGACTGAATAACTTTTGCAGCTTTAATACGAATCCGTGTATATATAATTCATACAGTGAAGACTAAGCAGTGTTTTATTTTTACATTTGATTATTCAATTTCTGTTGTTAACCCTAATGTAGGCTTACTCGAAACCCTAAACCCCCTGGTTACACTGACGTTACACTTTTTATACAGTAAAACACTGCTGTTCACTTTCAGAAGATGTAAGTTCTCGCAAAAAATAAGTTTTAAATATATTTTAAACAGAATTTTATTTTACACTTAAAGCATTATCATATTGAATATCGAATATCTTGTTATTTAACAAGTTATCGCATTTTTCTTCAATATTGTGCTGCCCTATTTTCTACTCAAAAGCTCTGAAAAGTACACGAATGTTAAAAGTAATGTACTGAAATATTTTTTTTTTAAGCTTTATGTAAAGTTGCAAACAAACTAAGAAAAGAAACTAGCGTTTGAATGCTTGCATGAGATGTGCTGGAAGCAGCGCTTGAATCCACAGTGGTGGGCCGGTGTGATGATCAGTCAGTCTATTTCCAGAACAGCCAAAAGGCTTTTAACCAAACACATTTTATGAATGTAGCTGCAAGTATGTAGTGGTATCAGTTCAAGAAATATCTCTTAAATGAAGTGAGGCGGACATGGTTCTAAAAATGGTTGCTAAATTCAATCATTTAGTTTTTAGCATGCAAACATATAAACATTTATTTATTTTCTCCACAGGAGTTTTTCGACCATGCGAAGAAGCTCTGGGATGATGAAGGCGTTAAGGCGTGTTATGAGCGGTCCAACGAATATCAACTAATCGATTGTGCGCATTAGTAAGTATAAGTTTTATCATAATAGTTAACTTTACCTGAAACCTATGAAGATGATGACGGCTTGCAAAAGTTGTTTGCATATTGAGTGAGATGCAGCTACAAAATGTCTTATGCAAAAGTTTTTCCTCTGTTGATATTTATGATATTAGCACAAATAGAAGGAGCCACTAAACAGCACGAACAAATAATCACAGCTATTATTTATGGTCATAGTGGTCGTTGCAGTCGTCATTTGGTTGTACTGATGTTTTAAACATAATCTCTTAATCAGAATTGTATTTATGCTGTGGTTATAGTGTGTTAATGTGAATCTGAAGGGAAAATATTCTGTAAACGTTTATGGGCCTGTTCAAAAGGTCATGCTTTTTGTTTGTGATTATAAATACAGTAAAAATGGGAAAAAAATTTTTTATAGTTGAATATATTTTAAAATGTAATTTATTCCTGTGATCAAATATGAGATAATCCAGCAGTCTTCAGTGTCACATGATCTTTCAGAAATCATTCTAATATGCTGATTTTCTGCTCGGGAAACATTTCTTATTATAATTATCAATGTTGAAAACAGTTGTGCTGATATTTTTGTGGAAACCGTGATATTTTTGAAAGGATTCTTTATTAATAAAAAGTAAGGATTTATTTGAAAACTAAATCTTTTGTAACAGAAGTGTAGGTATTTATTGTGACACCTATTTGGATAAGTTATCTAACAACTGAACCGACTAGTTGATTAGTAAGGCAAACTGTTTTTGTTGTGTTAGTCCCCGACAGTGCTTTAGCTGTTTCAGTGCACACTGGAAAACATTCTTGGAAAAGTTGCATCTGTAAACCAGTTCAGGCTACCTTAGTCTATTTTGAAAATATGTCGTTTTGCACATCCCTGTAAGGAACGTGCCTGATCAGGTTCAGATGAACCTGAAACCAACCTATTTATTCAAGAGCTTCCTTAAGACGTTCAGGCAGCCAACTACAAACATGTCGTAAGTTTCTTTGCCGTTGGAGATCTGTTTTTACGTCCACTGTTGGCTTTTTTAGGCCAGTGCTGACGTTTGTCCTGTACAACAGTGGCCGTGTGTGTCAGGTATGAAAGTGTGAGGAGGGTGGTCAGGTCATGGGAGTTGGTCAGCCGCTTTGTAGGACGCAGATACCATCACCAGCTAGTGCAGGGCCTGACACATAATGGCGACTGTTGTCTCTCAGTCAGAAAAGGCCCGGAGATACTCCGAGAATACCCAGCTGCTCTCAATACAGGCTTGTTCTTTGTGGAAGACTTTTACAATACTGAGAATTCTGAGAGTTATACAACTTGGAATCAATGTCTGCTCAGATATGTTTGCTGTGATCCAGGGGTGTGCAGTCGTTGAGAAAGTTTTCAGTTAAATCGAATTGCTTCCACTTTATTGTACTTTGCCCCTGCAGAACTCGCCCTCATGATTCTAGGGTGAAGATGCACAATTTATCGAAATAAATAATGATATGCAGTGCACTAACTAATTATATACAATCATTTGTGAACACAACATGCGGCAACGATCTTCCCATAACTGTAATGAGAGGCGCTTATTCACAAAAGTGAAGCGCATCCACACCACCAATTGATATCGTTCTGTTTATTATCAGGACGCATTTGCCGCTTTAAATGCTCAAGCTCTTTAATGCAGGATGGATTCTGATTGGCTGTCAATGTTTTTATCGTTCATCAGCTAGAAATATTCGTTCTGAAAGTGATTCCAACGATAGTGTTTCTCTGTGCCGTTATCGTTATAGTTGTGTTGTGGACTCGACTATAATGATAAATATAGTTCTAAAAATGTCTCTAAATATAAAAGAATAGTAATTGTCCGTAGTGTGGATTAACGGATTTAAATCTGTGAGATTAATAAACCTGTTTTTGTCCACCCAGGTGTTCATAAATTACCTTGAAAAGTAATAGCTCACAGTTCCTCAACAAACGGTGTCATTCATACAACACAAATGTTGCAGGACGAGTTATGCACGAAACTTTAATCGTTCAAAACACCAACCCTGACCGAGAACAATTATACTATTTATGCAGGCTTTAACAAACACCTGTAATCCAATAATTATATTACTGGTATAATAATTAGAGATAAAGTATTTATCTCTCTTTAGACTTTCGACATTATATTTGACATCACATAACTATATATAAAAATCCATTATTTAATAGAAACCATCATTTAATCTAAAAAGCCATAGAAAAATACAGTAAAATGTACTAAAATGCACAATTTTCTTTGCTAAATAAACAAGAATGATGTTTAAGAACGTTTATATGTAGTATTAAATTATAATATTTATTTAAAAAAGTAATATTTTTTTAATACAACTTTTTAAAGCTTGTAAAATGCCATGTAGTGTTTAGACTTTAAGCTCTACAAATTAAAAAAAAGTGATTATTGTATGTTGTGCATTTATTTATTTATGTTTCCTGGTTGGGTTACCAAACATGTAGATGATAATTTATAAAAATGTATATTACAATTTGATATACATTGTAGTTTGCAAAATGTTATGTATATGTGTGTTAGGCATTTATCTAATTATTTTTGGTAACTCAACCAGGAAATGCAATAAATAAATGAAAAACGCATTGCTATCAGAGAGATTTAAAATGTTTTCAATTGTTAGAATATGTATAGTCCAACCAGAAAGTGACATTTATAGGAAAATGTTTTGCAAAGCTGTTTTATCGCAATGCATCTTAACCGCCCTTTGGCCTGTGGGATCATTGAACGATCCCTCGTGATTTTGTGACATCTGTCTGTGTTCGTTTCTATTTATCTATTGCGTGTCTATTTTAAGGCTGAAAGAAAACGGATTAAATGTCAATGTCAAACCGCCGAGACGCACACAAATAACGTTTGTACGCGAGTGCGAGCGTGCTGTTGTGATAGAGGACACTTGTACAGAAACAGTGAAAGCAGCAGTCCGAGCGAGAGAGATCCCAGTTGTGTGTGTGTTCTGTATGGAGATTGTGTTTGGGCTGTCTGTCCCCCTCCTCCCTCCACCAGAGCTTATGTAAAGGAACAGCGCAGCCGGGGCAAGCAGGAGCTATTTATAGCACAGCACTGCAGAGCACTCACTGGTGGAGGGTGTCACGTGTGTGTGTGTGTGTGTGTGTGTGTGTGTGCGTGCGCGCCGCCGAATCAAAGGGAGTATCCCGGCAATGCGCGTAAACAAAGGAAGGTCAGAAAGAGAAGGTGAGGCGCAGAAAGGGCCCGTTTGTGTGTGTGTGTGTGTGTGTGTGCGTGCGGATATACAGATCAGACCCTCACAAGTGCTTAAAGGGAATAAACATTCACTGATGTACAGCGCCACTCTCTCTTTCTCTTCTTTTTTTTCTGCCTTTTCTTACATGGATACACAAACAAACACGCACATGTGCAGTTGATAAAAATAGCAACAGATTATGAATTCCTTTTTTAGCATTTCGGATTTCTGTTTCGAGATTTTGCCAGCGTTTACCTATAAATAGAACGACCCCACACAACTGCTCAAAGCTATGAAAACCAGTAATGTTATTAAACCATCATGCAATTATATTAATGTTACTTACCATCAATTCAAAATGTACAAATCTTTTTATATGGAATATTGGAGGATTTATTATAAATGATTTATCTGTGCACTTTGATTTAAAGGTTACGAGCCCACGGGTTAAAAACAATGTGACAATAGGGAAGAAAAGACTATCGCAACTTCCTTTTCATGCTGACTTTGAATATCGTTTTTTTTAAAATATGATTTACAATAGACCGATATCTTGTCAAGTATGTTACTTTATGTTGGTTACTTTGAGCTTAAGGATTTTTTATTCTGTAATAAAAAAATATCTCTGGTCCCACAGATGTCAAATTTTATTTTAGCAACATATTTTTATTTGTAAAAATATACAAATGTGGTCCCACAAATATGAGAATTATTTGAGCAACAATTTTATTTTGTGAAAACCGTTTTGCTGGAAAACAATGACAAATGATGCGACTCATTACTGATTTGTTTACAATCTAAAAATGACTTTGAACTAAATGAAAGACTAAATTATTTAACAGTATAATTGTGTGTATGATAATTAATCATCAGCACAAAATTCATGATCATTACAGGCTTAGTTATTATAAATTATATTTTCATTTATTTACATTTGTGCATTTGGCAGATGCATTGCATTTAAGCTTTACCTTTTTTTTTCAGTTCATGCATAAACAAATATTTATAATAATAAGAACTTCTTTCAATAATTACAAGTCCAAACCCAATAAAAACCAGAAATTTGTTTAGCCTCGCTCAAAATTCAAAAGTTTGTCTGATCTTGTCAGATTCGGATCCTAGTCTACTCTTTTACTGTTGTGCTTGCTGTAACTGTTCAAATGATGCCCTTTTTTTAAAGTTTGTAACTTTTAAAAGTTCTGTTGATTGGAAGAGGTTCTGTATATTAAAGGAAAAATGCAAGCTCAAAAAAAAGCTTTCTAGTCTAATTCAATAGAGTAACAGTCGGTTCCGGAAGTAAAAAATCCCTTCTTTTTCTCGAAGGGAAACGAGAACTTGTAAACCTTCAGAAACAGCCCTACTGTGAGCTACGAGATTGTTCATCAATGCTATTTGCTTCCGTTAAAGCATAGCTGCATTATTTCAGCTTATTTTTAAAATAATCGGTATCAACAGCAGATTTCCTCTTTAAAAAAACGACATTATCCATGATGCTGTACAGAACAATCCACTAATCAAAAAAGCAACTCTAAGTTCTTAGGCTCCGCCCACTCCCATGAAGCACTGCAAATAACGTAATCGAGTCGATCAATATACGCTCTCAAAATACTTAAATGTATGTATATGCATTTTTTGCAATAAACTTAAGAATATATTGTTTAGATATGTCAACATTTGTATGAGTAGTTTTATATTTACTCATAAACTTTTGTTTTAAATATTGTTTAATCCAATCAACTTGATTATGCTGTTCGCAATGGGACTGTAGTTCTTTCCCTCCCTGTGTTTTTGTCCGATTTTCAAAAACGTTTTTTTTTTTTTTTTTGCTTCAATTCAAAGTTTTAGTTGTGATTCACCTCGTAGCTGATTGGCTTGGTCATTGCTTATAAAGACGACTTTTAAAAAATCCCTATGAAAAAAAAAAATATGGAAATGGAACCAGCAGTTTTGGAAAAAAGGGCGGGCAGAAATGCACTCTATGATCTAGTAAGAAACCTTGCACCGATACTCACAGCTGTACAGCCGTTGTACTCAATGGGACATGTGAAACGTGTTCAAACATTCCCATATTGTTCAGTGTGAACTGGATTTACAGGTTTTGGAATAACTCCCGGTACAATTTCTTGTTTCCCCTGTGATCTAGAATCAACCGCATGTTCCTAAGCGGCGTACAAAGCGCCCACCGAGTACAATCTGGGCTTTATCTTATCTGGTCTTATCTTATCTTTGGTACAGAACATTCTCAAGACTAGCAAGAACCACAATGATGAATCAGATTAACTGTGCGAGTCGTGTTATTTTCAGCATAAGAGCGACAAAGGAGATTAAATAAAAATAAACACGCGTTCAAAATAACTATTTTACAATGCGTCATTTTATCTCTGAAATCTGATTGTCATGCCATATATATATATATATATATATATATATATATATACACACATGCATACATGCATGCATACACACTATATATATATATATGTGTGTGTTCATCAGTTAACATGAACTAACAATGAAAAATACTTCTAAAGCATTTATTAATCTTAGTTCATATTAATTTCAACATTTGCTAATTCTTTAAGAAAATCAAGTTGTATTTTTTTATTTAATGGACTTGAGCTAACACAAACTAGTTAATAAAAATACAATATTCATTGTTAATGTTAACAAAGATTAATAAACACTGTAACAAATGTTAATTAATGAAGTGCAAAAAGTTACCATTGTTTTTATAGAAGTATACAGTTTTGAATTTTATATTTAATGTTATAGAAAATTAGTTATATAAAGTACCAAGATAATTATTGTTGTATATATGTATATAAATAATTGTTTGTTTATATAATAATATATTTGTTTTATATTATTTTTAATACCATAATCAAATTAAATATCTTTGCTTTTAGCTTAAAAAAAATCAATTAAGATGAAGTTTAAAGTAACTTGATTAGTTCTTTGTGATGTTACGCAAAAATGATTGACATGCCATTTTTATTTTTTGATCGTAGAGTCAGTCTGTGAATTTCAGTATATTTTGTTCTGCCTAAATGAATCTGGAATATGTTTGGATGTTCTTCTCTGAGCGTTGTGTCAAGACTGATCCCACGTAAGAGTGTGAGACGGTCTATCAGCCATACAGGATCGACCCAGTCTCGAGTCTCTGCTTCTCTTAGACACACAACACCTCCGCCCGCCTGATGCTGATGAAGAGGGATTCTTTCAAGAAACCGTGACCATACACCTAATGACTACAGAGCGCTCACATTAAGAGAAAGATGTAGTTTTGGTTGCTCTTCTCTAACTGAAGTCCATGACTCAAACACAGATCCGACATGTGCCCTCTGGAGGTGGACACTGGAAATGCAAGGCCATATTTGATGGTGGTGAAGTGCATTTTGGGATGCATAGGTGTTGTTTACATTTTGTTTGAGCGATTTTGTCCCCACCACTTTATGAAACGGCTCACGCTAAAGAGGACAGCAACAGATGATTCTTCTGTATCTACACAAGCAATTCAGTGTGTTTATTATAATGAGTGGTGGAATTTGTAATGTTTTGCTGAGGAAATGTTCTTGTTCCAATCTGTCGTTATCTGTTCGGAAAAACCACAAAACAAACTGCAAAGAAATGTGCTCCTGTTTTTTTGCACTTTTTTTGTTGTCTTCGAATATTTAATTTACAATCAAAGATTTTGGCATTGGATGTTTAGTGGCAAATATTTATTTTATAAATATTATATTACATTATTGTATATTTCTGTGGTCAGTAGCATTTATTTAACTCAGAATGTTATTTTAAATACTGAAGTGTATTTGCACATTTAGGGTTAAGGGTCAGTGTTACCATTTATTTGATCAAAAATACCGTTTAAACCGTAATATTGTTGCAGTTTAAAATAATATAATGTTTACATTTTATTTAAAATAAATGTTTTCTATTGTAAAATACTTCAAAATCTAATTTATTCCTGTGATCAAAGCTGTATTTCTGCATCATTACTCCAGTCTTCAGTGTCACATGATCCTCCAGAAATCAGTCTTCTGCTTCGTTCATCTGTTGTCTCGATTATTTACCATGTCGTAATTACCGTAATTTCAAGACAACACGTGATGTTCAACCGTCAGGTGGTACAAGTCCGAGCTCTCGGAAAATTCCCAGTTTACAAGTTGTAATTCTGAGTTCTACAAGGACATGAATGCTTTTTACAAGTGAGAATCTTGTAATTATGATAATTACGATGGCTCAAGAAACATTTATTTTTATTATCAATATTGAAAACCGTTGTGCTGCTGCTTCATATTTATGTGGAAACCCTGATTTTTCTTTTCATGATTATTTGATGAATAGAAAGTTTTGAAACCGCATTGATTTGGAATCTTTAGTAACTTTAAAACAGTCTTTATCACTTTTGTTTCAATTGATTCATCCTTGCTATTAATGAGTTAAAAGTATTGACATAATAATTAGTAGTGTTTTATACTTTATCTGAAAAAAATGCTCCAACATCATATAAAAGCAAGAGTCGAGATCTCCACACAAACCTATTTCTCTTTATCTTTTTATCTTTTTTTTTTTTTTTGGCAATGTCGTTACAGATTGTCTTGTCACAAGCTTGTGGGATGAGTCTATATTTGTCTCTGTTAGGGCTGATAGCACTAATATCACATGATGGTCACAGAGTGTTGGGCTAATATTCTGCCTTTCTGCAGGGAAGTAGAGAAAGATATGGGCTTGTTATCTAACATTCTTCAGCTGCGTACTTGCTGTAGGGATGCTTTCAGGGCTTCAGTTCTCATTCACATCCAATGAGTGTGTATGTGTATATATATATATCTATCTATCAGGTCCTGTGAATATTTTTGATACAGCAACAGGTATATCTAGATTAGACCTTCGAATGGCATTGTTTGAATGAGTGTTGCTTCTTCTTTGATAGTTTTTGCCACTTCTAATATCGGTTGAAATAATGAAAGTAACCGAGTCTCATTTGAGACGCAATCAAAGTGTTTTTGAAGACTATTGTGCAGATATCATATTCTTTTCTAGTGTCAGTGACACTGGTACTTGAGCAGTGTCTTTGATATTAATTTGTGACTATATTATCATTAGTTATTACAAGTCACTCATGATATGGTGTTTGTGTGTGTGGGTGTATATATATATATATATATATATCACGGTTTCCCAAAAATATGATGCAGCACAACTGTTTCAACATTGGTAATAAACAGAAAATTCAGCTTTGATCACAGGAATAAATTGCATTTGAAAATATATTCAAATAGTAATATTACAATTTAAAATAGCTGTTTTCTGTTTGTATTTTTATCAAACAAATGCAGCCAATGTTATAAAAACAAAATGCACACTGACCTCAAACCTTTGAACAATAGATAGATAGATAGATAGATAGATAGATAGATAGATAGATAGATAGATAGATAGATAGATAGATAGATAGATAGATAGATATCTGTTAATTGATTCTCGTGGGAAATCATAAAACTTGTGTGCATTTGAATAAAACGCACACAAACTGCAGTTATGCTCGATAATGAGAAAGATGCCATTGCCCAAAATATGAATGCTGTAATTTGGTCATGAAATATATTTATTAATGAAAAACCTACTTGTGTAAAGTTGATTAAACTTTTTCTTCATTTGTGTCTTTACAGTTTTCTTGACCGGATTGATGCAGTTAGACAAAGTGACTATACACCAACAGACCAGGTACTGTTTGAGCTTTTCAAAAACGCACACCGTGTTCATTTGTAGATGCGAGACGGCATGAGACACTCTGTAAATGACTCGCTCTTTATTCTCCAATAATTGTCCTACCTGAACACTTTCTCTCAATCTTTCTTCCTTCAGGACTTGCTTCGCTGCAGAGTGTTAACATCAGGGATCTTTGAGACGCGATTTCAAGTAGACAAAGTCAACTTTCAGTGAGTTCACTTACTTATTAAAAAGCTCCATAGAAACATATTAAAGATTGTACAGTGGATATTACTGTAATTTTTGAAGTGCCATGTCTTTGTATGTCCACTAGAGGGACACATTTCACTTCCTGTAAACCTCATGTCTCTGTTCTTCTCTTTTCAGTATGTTTGATGTAGGAGGTCAGAGAGATGAAAGAAGAAAATGGATTCAGTGTTTTAATGGTATATTAAGTGTGTGTGAATCTGAATGTGTGAATTTATGCATCTTACCACCAGTTGCACATGCATGTTAAACAAGTGCCCAAATGTTGCTGTTTTAAAGTCTCAGGTTTACATGCATCCAAGGTATAAAAAAAACCTCGAGACTACTCATTTCAGGCAGTTTAGAAGCATTCGATTATTTCTTTTGAGAGACAATAACTCCATTTATTTGCGCTTTGATCTTTGTAACTTTGAAGACCTTTTAAATTCACATAATGGGGCACTTTATTGTGTGATCTTATATTGAAGTATGTAATGTGAAATTGTTTAAACACTAAAGTTTTAAGACTGACGTGTGCTGTTTCTCTGCAGACGTCACCGCGATCATCTTTGTGGTCGCGAGCAGCAGTTATAACATGGTCATAAGGGAAGACAACAACACAAACAGGCTACGGGAAGCACTTGCTCTTTTTCGCAGTATCTGGAACAACAGGTGAAACCTTCATTTTCTCATTCCTTTTTTATTGCTTGTTTGTGTAAGTGTAAGTGCAAGCTTAACTGACCCCTCGCTCTGGATTTTTTCCCCCTTCTTTCTGCAGATGGTTACGAACAATTTCTGTCATATTGTTCCTTAACAAACAGGACATGCTGGCAGAGAAAGTATTAGCTGGGAAATCTAAAATTGAAGATTATTTCCCTGAATATGCTTGTTACACCATACCAGATAAAGGTTAGACTTTTCACCCAGACACACACATCACTAAAGACCCAGAAATATCCCGAAAAAGTTTTCATATAAGTGGGTAGTTGACAAATAATTTACTTTTTCGGGTTAAAGGTGTACAAGGTCCATAAAAGTATCATAAACATAGTCCAAATGACTTGTGCTTAGGTTCAGTTTTGTGATTTGATGTGCAGGTCAGTGTCAATTTCCCTGTGTTAATCTGTTGACTCTTCTGTTTTAGTAACTCCTGAACCAGGTGAAGATCCCAGAGTGACAAGAGCCAAGTTTTTCATTCGTGACGAGTTTCTGGTTAGTTTTTTTATTTGTCTATTGCGGTCACCGTTTAGACTGATTCACTTTGTTGTGATTTTTCCTTGAAAAGAATCTGATTATTATGAAGTTATGGAGAAAACCCCTGTTGATGGGCAGTTTATAGAAATCCACAAATAATCTATTTTACCACCATTTTTGACCATTATACTCTTTTCTACACAATCCACTTAATCCAGTAAACTGATAGTCGGTGCCATCTTGTGGACATCCAAAGAATAAACAAGCTGTTTACTTCATCTTCAGCATTAATCATCATCATCCACACTCTGATTCAGTGCATTCACTCAGTTGTGGAGTTCATGCAATTCGGGGTTTGTGGGTTTGATAAAAAAAGCTAATAATTAATTAAATAGTAAAAGTATAAAATAAAAAATATGTTAAAAAACAAATGAAAACAATTAAAATAAAACATGATATAAAGATGATTTTTTTAAAACTGTATATATTTTATTGTATATTTATTTACAAATTAAAAAAAAAAAAAAAAAAAAATATATTAATATATATAAACCTGCTTCCTCTCACTCACTCGTTTTATTTGCTCCGGATGAATATTGTTGGTGTTACAGGTCTTGAATTTCGGCGAGGGATTGCTCGTATTGCGCATAATTTTACTCAGTCCCTCATATCTTGTGCTCACACCCAAAGCACGCACATAAAGCTGCCTCTCAGCACTAAATTTAGTTATTTTTCACTGCTTATTGCACTTCAAATGTGTTTTAAGTGAACTTAAACAGTTTAAGTATTTGACCGTGAACAGTTGAGAAAGAAAACGCATATGTAACAGTATAATGGATCCGTGCGTCAGGTCTTAAAGTGACAGCAGCCTAATATACCTGCTGCAAAATTATGAGATAATATAAAGAATATCTATATGGCAGTTTTTCCCTATGGGATCCATGTCAAAATTGTGGCCAGTGAAAATGCAGTGGCTAGTAACTTTGGAAAACCACTAGCCACAGTGGCTGGTGAGCAAAAAACGTTAATGTCAAGCCTGGTGTGTGTGTATGTGTGTGTAATATATATATATATATATATATATATATATATATATATATATATATATATATATATATATTACAATGAATGAATATGTATGTGTATATATATATATATATACACATCAGCAAATGTAAAATTATTGAATATAAATCGCGGGCTAATTCAAGTACGTCAAAAGAGTTTTTTGTTTCTATTAAAATTAATTCATTAATCTCATTAATGACTGGGTTCTGTTGTAGACGTTTATACTGAGTGTTGTCCGTTCAAATTGATGAACATAAATATTGTATAAATGAATAATAAATAAATGAATTTGAACTACGAACACATTTTTTTGGATTAATGATCAAAGCAATTCTTGTAATCATATAAAGGCCTTATCTCTCTTTTCACAGAGGATCAGTACAGAAAGCGGAGACGGCCGTCACTACTGTTATCCCCATTTTACATGTGCAGTGGACACGGAAAACATCCGCCGGGTCTTCAACGACTGCCGAGACATCATCCAGAGAATGCACCTGCGGCAGTACGAGCTCTTGTGATCGCCGGGACCCTGTGCTCTTTACCAACGTGTCTCCAAACTCCGCAGACAAAGAATACTACTGACGTTTGGCACACCACACTTCGGTTTTTACTCGTTTGATTTTAACTCGTGATTCGGGGAGGGCGGTCGACCGGTGGGCTGGAAGATGGAGAGTGTCACTGGGTTTTCCCCCATGTTTTTATTTTGATTGCCTTTATTTTTTGCCATTCCATGAAGCCTCTGGCTACCTCCTTTTTTTTAAATTAAAATAAAAAATGATATCGTTGTGTATATTTTCTGGCTCCTGCCAGATCACGAAGATCGCATCGCCTTGTGACCTCCAGGAGTCCTAGTCTCGCACCCCGAACCTTGATCTTCTGACCTATAGGGCTCTCTGCTGCTCTTTCTGTTTCCGAACACTGAAGATCGCCCACGGACAGAGGCGGGGACGGGGTGGGGGGGGGGCTAGGGGTTCTCGAACACTGGGAAAACGAAGTGAAGTAATGCACTTTTCCATCCGTTTTGACTGACGTTTTTCTTTACGAAGATGGACACACAATGTAGCATCACATCATGAATTTCTGTCCCACTCAAGGCTTGCGGACAGGTCGGAGGATTGTGGGAATGACCACGCCCCCTTTCATTGGAAGGAGGCGGGGCATTTGAAACGAGGAGGAGGGGCTCCGGGAACATTGCTGAAGCCTCAGTTTGCTCTTGAGAACATGATGGCAAAACATCCGTGAAAAGAAACGCCCCATTTCTTATCGTTTTAGTTTCTTATCTTGTACAGACTGTGCAAGGTTGAATTTTTTTTTTTTCTCCTTTCCTTTTCCTGTACAGACTATAAAATGTTATATTATTTTGTACAACTTTATTGAAAGAGAGTAAAAAATCTACTTGTAGATCTTTGTGCCTTGATTATGGCTGTACCTGTAAATGAAGCTGATACATATGTTTTTGACTGCGCTGTACAGCTTGATGTCACCCCTGTCGGCAGAAGGGACTGTGGATGGGGACCTACTCTGTAGAGTTTAGTTTCTTTTCTTTTTTTCTCCGTTTTTGTTTATCTGCTTTGTTTATAAAAAAGAGAAAAAGTTCTTTATTAAAAAAAAAATCAAATAAATATAGGAAAGAAAATCTTAACCTGTATACATTATGCAAATTGACCCCCTTACCTGCGGTTATGATCGGACGAAACGGCACCATGCCTTTCTTCTCGTTTTTTTGTTTGTTTTCCGTTTCATTTTAATTCTCAGCTTTAAAAACAGAAAAATTGAAGAAAAAAAGTGTCCAAAATCACAACCTGGTGTTGTTTTCAAAGGAACCTTTTTGGATATGAAGTATGTCTGATATATACACACACGTTTGTGTCTGTGAGTGCGTGCGTGTTCACGTACAGGAGACAAACATTGAGCCACAGACGCATGCCATTTGTGTATGAGTGTGTGTGTGCAAGAGTGCATTGTGTGCACTCTTTTATAAATGTGCGTACATGTAAATTTATACGTCTATATAAATATATATGTACAATTCTACATGTTTAATTATGTGTGTGTTGGTGTATACATACTTTAGTATGTATACAGTGAAGATGTGTACTTACACACATAGGTAAGCATGTCTAGAGTGAAATGAATAAATGAGAGTGCAATATTGAAAGCAACTGTGCGTGTCCGACGATTTTCACCATACACAATATAGACAGTAACTAGTAAACGGAAAGGTTTTTTTACTTGTATTTCTTTAATATCAATATCATGTGATAGTTTATAATACACATCCAAATATACTCTTTATTTTTTAAAGCAACAACATCAGAACTTCAAGATGTACATTTTTATTTATATTTATTCAAGTTTTTTTTTCTTTTATCAGCTGAACACCTTTGGCATTCCTAATTTATTTTGCTTTTACCAAAACCTTTCAAACAATGTGATCCACCAAAACAACACAAATGTTACACATGCAAATTTTGGTTGCTAAAATTTTAAGTTCAAACACGTTTTATATATATATATATATATATATATATATATATATATATATATATATATATATATATTAGTATTACTCCAGTAAATCTCAAAACTTTTTAAATCTGTAAATACTATGTGCTTAAAGTCATGTTGCACAAGAAATACTTTTTAAAATAAATCTTCTAAAGTCATTAAATAGATTTTGTGTTTGTTATGTTTCTAAAGTCTTAAAATCTCCCACCACTATTCTTTTGTCCATCTACAAAACCCCATACATTCACATTTCAACACTAAAATGCTGACCGCATTGAATAGTCTTCATTGCAAGATGACATATCCAAAGTTTTTGATACATTAACATAGACCTCCGATTCAACAAGCCACAGTGTATTACACCAAATTACAACTAGTGCAATCAACTTGACAAAAAGTTGATCTGGGTATTTAGATGTTGAAAAACTCAAAATTTTATACTGTATATGTGTATATATGCTGAGGTACATTGATTCCATACAGCACATACATGACATTCAGATAAACCACAATCGTATTGTTGGAATCCAAAGTTTAATTTGGATTTCTTGACATAGTAATAGTACACTGTCCTGCAATTTTTTTTATTTTGTTTGGATTTAAATAGGCAAATGTCTAAGAGTCTATGACTGGATCATTATTGCAGTGATTATTATGTTTCTAGCATGTTACAAGTTTGGCAACAGTTCTTCTAAACCCTAAAATGTTTTAAACAACCATGTAGGAAAACACATCATGGACATATTCCAGGATGACAATGTCAAGATTCATCAAAATGGATGCAATTTGTGAAGTTATTTCCATCAAGAGTGCATAATTTTTGCTCAAGATCTTGTATTGACAATGCAAGAGCCAGCACTCTGTAAAGTCTCCTCCAGAACATCCAAAGACTTTCATGAATTTAAGGTCTGGACTCAGAAGAGCCAATTATTGTGGAAATGATTCTTCATGCTCCTCCAAACCATTCTTTCACAATTTGAGCCTGATGAATCTTGACTTTTCATCCTGGAATACGACCATGATGTGTTTTCCTACATGGCTGTTTTAAGAAATGAAAAGCTAAACTCTCCATCGGTTAGGGTTAAAAGAACTGTTCCTAAACATATGATGCAATAATAATCCAATCATCGACTCTAAAGCATTTGCCTACTTAAATCCAAACAGAAACTTTGTTTGTTTTGGCCAGTGTATAGATGTATTGCTGATGTACATTAATTCCATACAGCACATAAATGACATTCAGATAAACCACAATCTTATTGTTGGAGTCCAAAGAAATTTAATTTGGATTTCTTGACATAGACGTGTATTTCTTAGTATGTCCTTTAGACAAAAAGACAGCTGTACTGTCCATATTTGCACATTCATGTTGAACTTCCCGTTCCCAAGCGCAGCTGTACATTTGATTTCACGCTTACAGAACCTCAAGTAATTAGAAAGTCTTCATTAGGTAGGATATAAAGGCATCGAGTTTGGCAAGTGAATCCTATGCAAAAAGTGTCGCCTCAACATGGAATGATCCAGAAGCTTTGCGATTGAATTAGATTGCAAGATTTTACAGAAGTGTTCCCAATTTAAGACTCGGGCTACTGTATGTCCTGATTTTGCATGCTGGAAACACGCTTTGAAGATTCTATTGATTACTGCTTTTCAAATGGCTTCTTCTTGCTGATCTGAAGAGTGACTTGTCCGGTTGGTGTGTAGCTGCAGGTTTGTGCGGACACTTGCGTTTTGAAGCTCTGCAGACCTCCCTCCTTTCCTCTCTGGACCTCGGAGCAGTACGTCGGCTGGACGTCAAACCTCGCAAAGCTACTGGGATGCGGTGAACAGTTGGATGAAGGTTCTTCAGTCACATGAATAGGTATGGTCTTCTCTCGCCTCGACCGAGAGCTGCTGCTCACTGATGAACCTGGAGTAAACATGCTGGAAATATGTTCCTTGAAGGATCCGAAGAAACCCATGCGAGGCTTTGCTGGTGCCACTGGACGTCCCACGTGCAGCAGAATGGGTTTTCCAATGACAGGCTCGTTTATTTCTCTCTGCAACACTGAGATCTCACTTGGCTTCTCAACAGGGACGTGACGGTCTGTACGGCTGCCGAAAGTCTACACCTTCCTGAGGGACGTAGTCCTCGAGGTCTTCAAGAGCAAGAACTCGATTCCCATCAGTCAGTATTTTGCAGTCTCGGGCACCGAGTTCGGCGTCTTCGGGCTCCAGGACAACAGTTCCCTCCTCATCGTCATCAGAGTCAAACAAGACATATGGGTCACTAATATCTCCTGTAACCGTTGGGTAGATTGTCACATTGTCAACCTCAGACACATTCTGCACAGTTTCCTCTTCATCAGTACCAGAAGATGCTTGTAGAAGCATTTCGGCACCCATTGTCTCCTCTACTAACTTGTTGTTGGAGTTATTAGTGTTAGGATTGCCAGGTGGTGAAAACTTGCCGGGGGAAACGCCCCTTCTCCTTGGTAACTTGGGTGATTTGTTCACTTTATACTCGATTGTTTCCTCGACTTCCACCCATCTTGGGTTCCTGGCCGTGGCACCCTCTGGATCTTGAACGTACACTGTCGGAACAGTCTTCCTGGCCAGGGTTCGTCTCTGTCTGGGCGCTTCAGGAGTGGACGTCTCTGAGCGGTAAGCTCCCATGGGTGATGGTCTTGGGGATGCGTGGCGTTTCATACGAGTGTTCTTCACCACTGTGGTGATGGTCTCCTCACTTAAAGAGGGGAAAAAAAATCACATTTGTGAGTATGATTCATGATAGATGAACACAGTAGACAAACAAAATGCATAGCATTAGTACAAACTGTGATATGTAAGCCCAGTTTACACTTATCAATACTTGTATAATACATTTTGAAGAAATGTATTATATTATATTAAGATAAACATAATGACATATAACATATTTTGTAATGTAATTTTTTGCTGTGATGCAAAGCTGAATGTTCAGCATCATTACCCCAGTCGTCAGTGTCACATGATCCTTCAGAAATCATTCTAATATGCTGATTTTAGGATTATTTGATTAATAGAAAATTCAAGGAACTGCATTTATTTGAAATAGACATTTTGTTTTATCAATATAATGTGTGTTTGCTAATTAAAAGTATTAATTAAAAAAATTCTTACAGATACAGACCCCAAACTTTTGAATGGCAGTTTGTGTTTAGGTGCATGTTTGAGACTTACATAATTATGGTTTTCTTCGGTATTTTCGTCTCTTGTTCCGTTACTAGTTGAAAAACAACATGAAAATGGTATTAAATGAGTTACATAATCAAACAAACATCACATTTATTTTAGTTATTCAATTTCAGTTAATTCACTGCTTGTCAATGAGGTACAAAGATAATGCTGAAATATGAAAAATTAATTTTTACGTACATAAATTTATATTACAACTTTTCTTATTTTCTGGAACCATGAAACTATCTTTCATAGTAGCCCCTTTATTAAAAACATTCAATATTGTATAAGAATGTGTACATACATGTTTTTCAATCCTTAAGTTTTTAGTAAGTGAAATCATAACAGATGGGAAAGGCTGTCATACTTTTCTGTTTTTTTAATTAGGTGGCATATGTGTGTTGACAGATGTCTCTTACCTTCTATAGTGATGGCCTGATCTGCTCTACGTTCTCCAGCCCTTGCCACAGCAGGAGTGATCAGCTGTGCCGTACACCTGGCACTGCCCAGACGGTTCGACAGCTGCAAATGAATAATATGATGATCATTGGCATAATTCCTGATGGTTGGGGTAAAGTAAGAACTGAAAGGACTAAAGGAGGGATGTCCATACCTCACAATCATAGTGTCCGAGGTCTCTTTCTCCAGGGTTCTTGATAACTAGAACCAACACTCCACTGCGCGATTCACTGTATGTCTGAAACTTCTCCAGGTCTGTCAGTAGTTTACCATCCTTAAACCATCTGTGCAGGGAAATGCCATAGCTTAACACTAACCCAACATATTTTGTCAGTGAAATGGATGACATTGTTGGGTTTAGTAATTTATGGAATGCCTTGATTGGAATTTTATGACATGAATCACCCAATTAATCCAATTACCAATTAATCTGCAGCGCTATTTGTACTCGTTGTGAATACGCAGGCCACAAGAAGTAATTACGTGTTTTTTTTTTATCACTTTTACTCAGGACATGCTAGCTGGCAACAAAGGATTCCATTCATTGTGCTAAGCTAAGCTAGCGCCGACCCTGTCAAACTAAAACAATGCATGCACTGAGACAAAAATGCATTTGCACACCTATCTAAATGTAGGAAAGAATGTGAATAAGCCCTGTTTCAAAAAACGGTGGAGTGTTTCTTTAAGAAACATGTTATTGTTATCAATGTTGAAAACATTGCTGCTTCATGTTTTTGTGGAAACGGTGATACATTTTTTCCAAAATTCTTTGATAAATAGTAAGTTCAAAAGAACTATTTATTTGAAATATAAGTTTTTGTAACATTATAAATGTCTTTGTGTCAGTGTAAATATTAGTTTAAACAGAGACACTACCTTATCTTGGGACTTGGTGCACTCTGAATGGTGCAGGTGAACTGAGCATCTTCTCCTGGAAAGAGTGTGGCGTTCCGGATCTTATTCACAAAACGTGGAGGTACTGCAGATATGAAATAAAAATCAACAAATTTAAATAAATCTTTTCACAGTTTGTGAAACCAGCTCTACTAAGTTAGTCACATCAGGTTGCTCTCATTTTGCTCACGTCCGTTACTCACCCTGCACTGTGATTTTGCCTAGTGTGCTGGCGTTGCCCGCAGAGCTGGTGGCGAAGCACATGTACTGGCCAGAGTCGTCTGCCGTCATGTTGTCCAATATGAGTGTGCAAGAGCCGTCTGGGTCCTCAATGATGATGTGATGAGGATCCGCTTCCACAGCTCGCCCGTCTGTTTGTGAGAGTCAGATGCATGAATTACTTTACTTCTTAGAAGACATCAAGAGGGGAAACACGCAAGATTTGGTTCCTTACCTTTGTACCAGGTGACCTGTGGTTTTGGGGAACCAGTGACCTTGCAGGCGAGCTTTACTGTCTGTCCAAGCTCTGCTGTTAAGTCTGTCAACACTGAGTCGAAATCTGGAAGGCCTGTAATAAAAGTAAAATGCAAAATGTTAGGAATAGGGTTAATTATTATTGTAGTATTTAAGAACATGACTGTACTTAATAGATGATGATGTTTTATAAGTGGAGTGTGTTTTGCCATGTCAATAAAGTGCTGCAGGGATGACATATTTTTGTAGACATAACCTGGAAGCAGTTAGCATTTTAGCATTTATTTTAATTGTTTGATGTGTTTTTTTGTGTTAAATGCCTGAAATAAGGTCTGTGGTGAACACAAGCTCAAGATGTGTTTTTTTTTTACATCATTAATACCCCAAATAAATCATTAATACCCCCTTGTGATTTTTTGTAAAGCTTTTATGTGTCTTGAAAAAGGCAGTTGCTAACATATGGCTAAATGGGACTATAGAGATAATCGAGGAAATTGAACGTCATTATGGCGAACGGGTAAATTCATCCACTCACTAGCTCGCTCTTACAGCCTCATTGTGTTTATAATTGAGCTCTTGCAAACTATTCTAACTCAAACATTCCAACTTGTAGATTTGAAATATTATATTAAATATAATTAAAAGAGCTGTTGGAAGCTTAATGGTGTTGACATGGTGTTGTTCGTTTGTAGCCTAACTTTTGGCAATTGTATTTAAGCTTCAAAATGTAAAAGTTTTGTTCATTTGTGAAGATTATCATGACGAATCATAAACTTTTTTTGGCCCATGGTGAAACCAAAAACTAGGAAACTAGGGTAATGCTAACGTTGGCGACTTACTCCACGCTGGCATGCTATACCGCTGCTGAAGGTCACGGAGGTCACGGAGCCATGAGTTCTTGATGATGACAGTCCGTGCCTGAAGAGTGTATTTTCTCACAGAGTCCTCACGCTCATGCCAGATCTCAAATGCTCTCTCATCACCCTCCACAGTGTCGTTCACGTCAATGTTTGTGAGCTAAAGCAAAACAATCAAATATTGTTACAATACATTAAATTTTGTTTTATACAATATTATTTTATGAGTGACATTATGAGGCAAAACTAGTAATTACGAAATCCATAAAGACATTTAGCCAATATTGGGCCATTTTGATTATCACCATTGGTGCTTGGCTTTGTGAATTTTTTTAGTAAATGTTGTGTAAAATACACTGCCCAAATGCAAGTGTTTAAGAGTCTATGATTGGATCATTATTGCAGTGATTATTATGTTTCTATTATGTTATATGTTAAGGAACAGTTGAGATGAGATGAGACTTTATAGAGTGCTAAACTCTTGAATTATCAATACAAGATCTTGAGCAAAAATGTATGCACCTCTTGATGGAAATATCTTCACAACATTTATTTCAATCAATAGATGCATACATTTTTGGTCAAGATCTTGTATTGACAATGCAAGAGTCCAGCACTCTGTAGAGTCTCCTCCAGAACATCCCAAAAAAACGTTCAATGACTCACTTTCACTGCAATAATGATCCAATCATTGACTCTTAAGCATTTGTTTATTTAAATCCAAACAGCGACTTTTTTTCTGGCCATGCAGTGTACGTGTGTCACTTATTTACACTCATTTAAAAAGCATTTGATAAGCTCTAACCTTCATCATATTCTTAAACACATATCTTTGGGTGTCCATATTTGTGTCTCTCTTCTGCTTGCAGATGACCACATGGTTTTTGAAGAGGAAAACATGGCGGTGGTGACCTCTGGAAGATGATCGAACTCCAGGAGCTCCTTCCCAAACAGTGAAAGGCCCCTGTAGAACAAAGAAAAATCCAGACCTTCACTACAAGCAAGCTGTTAAATTTAACTACAAGAAAGTTAAATAGCCAATATGAGAGCACTTTATCAAAAAGCATCCTGTACGCTAATGTGTGACATTTGAGATTAGAGACCATACCTGTCTAATAGGTTCTCCCAACGCCTCCAGATTGGCGGGGTAGTTCTCTATGAGAGATACATGGTGTGTGTTCTCTGAGCGCTGGGAGAGGGATGACACCATTGCATAGGCCTGCTCCAACAAACAGCAGTTCTGACCGTTCTTTGCTTTGTTCCGGATCAATTCCTATAATGGAATCGGGAAATTGGAAAGGGATGCTCACTTTCAATTATTATGCATCACAGAATACATAAATATTCTTAAATGCATTTTTAGATAGTTATTCAGCCTTTTGCAAGTGGAAATTGGCATTTCAAACAGAAACGCAGTATTGTGGTATTCAAGTTTTTATTACCTTCAGTAAAGCCCTGTACTTTAGAATTCTCTCTGGTGGTCTCTGAAGATACGCATTGATACTGAGCACTGGACACTCTGAGGGGTCGACATTTGCCAACTCTGAGACTGTATAATTCTAATGAAAGAAATATATAGAACATGTTATGCTCTGCATCTTCTGAATAGCAAATTATTTTTGTTTACGGACAAAGAATTTTTTTTGTTTTCATGCCCCTAGAAATCCATCACTATACTTGTCAGTATTCTTGTAAACCCACCTTGAAATATTGGTGCACTTCTTTCTCACTGATGGCGGACTCAGCCTGTGACTGTCCAATGAGGTACTGTAGATATTTCTCAAAACCTTCAGAGTTTTTTAAGAAATGCATGGCAACGTCATCATCCGTGTCACAATCACGCAGACCGGGCAGCAAAGAGCTGGAAAACAGACAAGAGTCAAGTCTTCATCAAGCTTTTTCCTATTGTCACATCTCTATGACAAGGTTAGAATATAAATGAAGAAAATAGTTCTTTACACACTAAATTTTAGATATAGGCCTGGTTTCACAGACAGGGTTTAGAATAAGCCAGGATTAGACCTTAGTTAAATTAGGACATTTAAGTAGCTTTTATAAGCATGTCTCAAGATGCACACCAGTAATGTTTTTTTTTCTAAGGCACATTTTAAGATATGTCAAGGCAAGTTGCTTTCAGTTAAAACAGCTCAAACATGCATGTTAGTCTGGGTCTAGCTTAAGCCTTGTCTGTGAAACCAGGGGATTTTAGAGTTAACCGTAGAATTAACAATAATATTTGATTGTCTGAACTTTGTACCTGCTGTGGAAGGATTTTAAATCACTGATATTACGGAAGATGGTTTCCTTCTGGCTGGCGATATCAGGTGGTGTGCTCTCCTCATCGACGCGCTTCAGATGGTGTGATGTGAAAAACTCAATCTCCTTCAGAAACTCAGTCTCTGTGTTGATCAGCTCCTGAACAAGTTGACTAGATACAAGTGAAACGGAGGTAGAATGAGCAAAGTTCTAGTACAGAATAAAATGTACATTTTATGTGTCTAAATTTTACCTGAGTTTCTTCTTGTACTCTGTCTCTGTGACTTCCTCTCTGGTGGTCTCTGGGAGGTCTGCTACATCTGCAGACAGCTACAACACAAACAATCCATCATTAGTAAGAAATTATGAAGATACACTGCACTTGTCATTACATTATGTGCATTCTTAACCCTAGTGTCAAATTTTATTATATATATATATATATATATAAAATTATATATATATTTTAAATATTCTAAACAGACCTTCAGTCTTTTGTCAAGATACGCAGGTGAGACCCATCCCTGGCGAGATGGGTTGGATTTGGTGGGCTTGGTACGGACCAGCCATTTAAGTGGGTGGGCAGAGTCCAGAACCTCCACATACTGGCCCTCTTTCAGAGCGATGGTATCTTTACTGACACCCATGGGGTTGTAATCAGCTGTCACCACGTAGATATCAAACATCTGCACAGATGCATTGAGATAACAGTACATTACATAACAGTACATAGTGTACATAACAGTACATTTAGAAAATGTGTAGTGCTATCTTCACTTTAAAAACATGAGAATGCTCCGGATTCTGCTTTTAAAGCAACACCAAGTAACTTTTCCTCTTCGGTCGCCCTACTGGTTGGAAACAAAATTGTCCATTGCCGCTGTCGTAAATAATTTAGCCTACCGTCGCACGCACGCTCACTGTTTATCCAGCACCGGCTTTAAGATGAACGATGTCCACAGACAAGGTAGAGTATGTTACATGATTTCATGAAAGGATGATGTATTGCGACATCAGAAACGAAGAAAACGAAATAATGACTATTGTAGCGCTTGACGTAAAGCAGTCGAATTTTGTAGTTCTTTTTGTGCACGGGTTCCTACTCGAAACCCGAAGTTACATAGTGCCAGTAAAAGCGATACAGACCCCGTCAGGCTATGGCATCACAAGGGTCTTGGAAATATATTATGACGGTTGAAAAACTACATAGTGTTACTTTAAATATTCTTTTGTGAACTAAAGAGTCAACAAGATGCTTAACTCACATAATAAATAATATGAACTAAAAAAGTATTATTCGAACAATCCCCCCCCCCCCCCCCCCCTTACAATAAATGATAAATAAATGTGTTAAAAAATCTTATTTAAACAGAATGCAACAGGTATGACATTTAATAATTAAATTGTTGATGACATCAAGAGTGTGATGTTTGTGATACCTCTCCCCTGGCATCTCCTTCATCCGATTCAGACGATGAGTCTGCGATGAGAGATGTAGGGCGTGATCGGCCGTGATATGGAGATGGTGATGGTGTTTTTGTTTCATCATCACTGTCAGCTCCTGGGACACGTAATGAAGCTTGAAGCAGACAGTGACAAAAAGGTTAGAGGAAGAAAGAGATAATGTTATTAGGTATCAGCTCTGTCAGCATGGGCTTTAGCATCACATGAGAACTACAAAACATTTGTTCAGGTTATGGAATTCAATTAAAAATCAGCAGACTCAGCATGTAACTTAATAATATTAATTTGGACATGAAATTTTAATAATATTATATATATATATATATACAGTATACAATAGATCCCCCCCCCCCCCCCCCATAGGTTACCAGCCCCCCCCCACACACACACAGACACACACACGTGCATATCTTTAACATATGTAGGGCCTACTTCAGAATTTCAATGGTTTCCAAAATACAAACTTGATATAGGCTATACATATCAAGTTTGTATTATATATAACATCAAATTAACAATGGTGTTTACATTGCGTGGTAATGATCTTTACTTTACAACTGTGGCACGCGCACATAGGGGGCAGCATACGATAATTAGTTTCATTATTCACATTATTTTATAGCTGATGTCAGACGTCAGTGTTTTATTACCGCACAAATATTAACATTAGGCCTACTGCCGTCTAAGAAACCTCCTGTTTACATTTAATCTCGCTTGATGACGACGAGTTCTTCTACTGTGAAATTGCCGCCGTTTTTTAAAATACCGCGAATTGATGGTTAACAGCTACTGACCTCCGTAATGAAATTCTAGCTAAAACAGATAAAAAAAAGTTAAGACAGCCCGAATAGATCAACAGTGGTTATGGAAATAATATCGCCAAAATGGATGCTGAGAACGATTTATGAGGAAAACTGTCCAGTTTCCCTGACCTAAAGAGAAGGTAAGCAGAATTGTTCTTATTTAGCCTAGCCTAGGCTACAATCAAAATTCGTAAGTAGCCATCTTCTCTTATAATAAGTGAACATTGTGTCTCATTATGATCGTGTCTCAGGCTGGTGGGTGTCAGTAAAGAGGGTATTGATGGTTTAAAAAGTTTCGGATCCACTATTTCTACTGTAGGCAACAAAAACATAATTGTGTGTTATTTTACAAACTAATCCCAGTCAAATTCTTCCATTGCTCCATTTGAGCATATTCGAGAATATCCAGACAAGCTTTAGTGTAGTTTTGTTGTTGTTGTTGTTGTAGAAACAGGAAAACGGGACAAATAACAACAGTGACAGAAAAAGAGGATTTTTTAAATATCAGCTTTACCTGCTAAGGTAAATGTGAGCTCACCTGTAAGGTCCATTATCAGTTTTTTTTTAAAAAATCATCTATGACTCAGGATATAATAGCCTAACTAATGCTGTAAATCATGTTTCTCCTGTGATTTAACATGCATCATGCTTGTGTAAAAACAAAATTGTGCCCACAAAACATTGATGTATCTAAATGAATATGGCAGAGCATTCATCCCTTTTCTCTGTGTATAGCCTACTGAAACAGAGACACCTTGAAAGTAAAAAATAGACACTGAATTTTAAAATGTCCAGTTTATTCTGAATTGTGACAAAATGGCCCTGATTTTAAAGAACCATGACTTTATTACCACTTGGCCATACTTAAAGCATTTTGTAATCAACATTTTAATATCTTAAATTTAGGGTTTCTTTCTTTCTTTCTTTCTTTCTTTCTTTCTTTCTTTCTTTCTTTCTTTCTTTCTTCTTTCTTTCTTTCTTTCTTTCTTTCTTTCTTTCTTTCTTTCTTTCTTTCTTTCTTTCTTTCTTTCTTTCTTCAATGTTGAGAACCAAAGAAATAGACAAGCAACGTGGTTAACAACAGCATAGCCTCATGGTGAAAAAGTCAAAGTTCTGGTGTAATACACTGGAGGTTCTGCAGATACATACTGGTTACTTTGGGCCAAGATTTCATCCACTGGAGCACTTGATGGTTCTGTGAGCTGTCTGAACAAATCAATGCTTCAATGAGAATGTGAGTGAATAGAGGGATGAGAGGATGGATGGATGGATAGTTTGATTGATAGACAAAAGAATGGAGTCAGTGAACTGCACAGGAATCGGGGATCCAGAGAGATAAGGTTTTATATTTTGTCAGTAAACTGCATAGGAATTGGGAATATATATATATATATATATATATAATATAATATATATATATATATATATAATATAATAATAATATATATATAAAGGAAGGGAAGTCTAGGAAAATATGCTCACAAAAAAAATCCTGAGTATAATTAATGATTTAAAAAGTAATATAAAAACAGGTGTACTCCATTTCAGTACTCAGTACATCCCGTGAGATGAATTCAAAGCATTTGGGCACACACAAAGCTCATTCAAAAACAGCGCATACTGTTTTGAGTGAATTTTAGGATGCATCTGTCGAGAAAGACTACATTAAAACAATAAATTGTTATTTTGCACTAGTATAACTATGACATCAAGAATGATACTTGAAAAAGTACAGTACATATAGTACACACATACATATTGTAATTCACTGTAATACTGTGGCAGTGCAGGTTACTAAAATATTAGCTCAATATTATTGACTGAAAATTATTATTTTCTCTTACCTTGGGTGAACTTGGCAGATACCATTTCTGTGATTTGGGTTGTGAGTTTTTGTAAGAATTCCTCTGTACCCACTTCACCCATGTATGGTAGTTTGACCTCTCCTAAGATGTTATCATAAAAATAACTTATATTGTAGCAAATTACATCAGAATTACCTGATGGTAGTCACCTTATCTGATATAATCTGACAGCCCGCTAAACGTATAAAGTAGTTAAAAAAGAAATTTAAATAAATACTTAAACAAAACATTATCTATCAAATATTCACCTTTGGCAGCTTCCTCTGGTGGGCTAATAGTAATTCCCAGAACCCTGGAGAAAAAATACCCATCCAAATGTAAAATTGTACAATGTTTACATGAATAAGATAATTTAATTGATATCTGTCATTGTTAATGCTGAAAGCTTTTATATTTAAACTTACTCTGGCCCCACTTTGCTCTTTTGCTCTGGTGCTGTTGGATAGAAAATTATAAGCATGATGATTAAAAGACCAGGTTATTTATTAATAAATTCTATTTAATGAGCAATAAAGTCAAATAGGTACATATACCAGAAATATTCTTGGTATAAAATAATATTATTTAAAAAATAAATTTAAAAAAGTCATGTGATCCTGACATCACTAAGGTCAATAACTAAACCATGAGTTCCTGACCTGTCTCCACATCCAGGCGGGCTGTGTTAACCGACTGTCCAGCACGGTTGGTGGCAATGCAAGTGTACATGCCACCATGATTTTTTTCCACTTCCATAAGGATTAGACTATGCTGACGGCCAGAGCTGGCCACCTTGTAACCTGGTGTGTCTGCCTTGATCCACAAAACATCCTTATCTGACACTTCCTTTAACCAGTTCACAGATGGGGTTGGGGAACCTTCGGAAGACAGTGAGTCAGTGACTTAGCATGTTTTCACCTTATGCAACATGCTACTGAACATAGTGCTTAATGCTTTTCTGTATTTCTCAAAATTGCATGTAAAGATATTTAATTAATTGTGGTAACACGCCATACCTTCCACTTTGACTGACAGCGTTATACTTGCTCCCTGTTTCACCTTCTTGTTGCTGAACCTTTCCAGGAAGCGTGGTGGCACAAGTGGCACCTTTGAATCTATTTTTGGAAAAATACAAGTGGCATAGCAAATGATATGCATGCTTAATCTTTCTTAATACTGCAACTTTCAAAATGCCTTTGCATCTGTTCATACCATGTGGAACAACGATTCACACGTGATGTGTGCAAGAAAATATGACATTACAGATGTTTACCTCTCATTCGTCCCTGTTCAGGTGCTGGGCGCTCTCCAGGAGCTAACAAATGGAAATCATGTAAACAATCAAACAAAGAAACCGTTTAGCATTTATTTAGCACATTATAATAAAATCAAATTTTATGTGAAAAAAATCACTATAATTATCATTTACCATGCACCCAATTCCTGTCAAAGACCCCATGGAAGTGACATAAAAAGGCTTAAAGCTTAAAAGGAACATTTACCCAGTACATTCAGTCGTGCTGAAGAGTAGGCAGATCCAGCTATATTGCTAATGTATGCTGAGTATTCTCCGGTGTCCTCCCGCTTAACATCCAAAATCTCAAGACTGTGCTGATCTCGCTCGGTCGACAATACAATTCTGCTGGAGGCTTGAAGTGGGGTGCCATCTTTGAACCAGTAAACTCTTGGTGTGGGAAATCCTGCAGAATGGTGTTGAACATGAAATTGTGTTTGCAACCCATTTTACTTCTGCAATGTAACAGCTGAAAATTAAAGGCGTCTTAGATGCAAATCTTTGTGAATGTGTATTAAGAATATAAAAATGGTAATTAAAAATAGGATAGACAGAAAAAAAAATGTAGGACATTAATGTCATTATGCTGGAGTTGAATAGCAGATACAACAGGTGCAGATGTAAAAAAGGAAACACTTGGAATAAACAGTGCATGAATAAACAAAATACAGATGAAATAGAATCTGAAACAAAACAATTTGCATCCATGAAAAAAAAACATAACTGACCTTTGACCCTAACACTCATTTTGGCAATGGGTGCTCCAGGACTGAGGAATAAATCATGTAACTCATCCAAAACCTGAGGAAGCTGCTCGTCCTCTGCCACAGACTCAAAAGCCTCCGTGTCCCTGTGCTCCGAGCTAAGAGAGCAATCCAAACAAAGCAGAAGCTCATGTAAAACTAGCATGAAATGCGAATCAGAGACTTGTTTTGGCTAAATCTGTGCAAAATGTATTGTGTACTTGTAATATTGACATGCGTCATTAAAATCACTAAATGATTAAATCTCACCTAGACACATAGCCTTTAGCACTGACATAGGAAGACGTCTCTGTGGCATCAGCTGCTGTGTCATAGTCTGAACTGCAAGACACTTCAAAGATACACAATCAATGATTAGTTCGAATTAATAAAGAGCAATAAGAGCCTTCATTTTAAGTATGTTGAAAATGTAGGTGGATTTTGAGGACATCTACAGACAAACAATGACAATTATTCTTACAAAACGCATGCAGTTGCATTCCTACTCTTCACAGATGCACCGGTAAAAGAAAGTGCCATCTTTGTTAAAACGCTTTAATAGGGGATTACAGTCTTTTCTTGTCTATATTTGTGAGTTTTGATTAGACACTTTCTTTTAACAGTGTACTCACTGTCCACTCTCAGCTCAGCCTTGCTGGAGGCGATGCCACTGTCATTTTCAGCCATGCATCGATATACGCCCATATCTGTGGGAAGCACAGCTGTGATGATCAGCTGGTGATGACCTTCCTGGTCTTCATTGATCATGTAGTGGTCGTTTTCCTCCAATAGCTTTCCATCCTTGAACCATCGCACAGTGTGAGGGTGTGTGCCAACAATTACACAGTCAAAACTGACTGGAAATCCATCAGGAACATCCTGGGTACGAAGCTCCGTCAGGAAGACGGGGGCCGCTGGGAGGTTGGTAGGTGATTAAGATAACAATGAAGAGCAAACAAAACCGAAAAGAACAGAAAATAGCAATACATTTGAGGAGGAATGCTGAACCAGGCGAAAAACATGACATGCCATCACTTTAAGGCCCCATCCACACTACTGCGTTTTAGTTTAGAAACGGAGAATTAAAACGAATACGATCTCCGTCCACACCACCGTTTTAGCTGCGATCTCCGTCCACATTAAAACGACTGAACACGCGGATCACGTGACCATTCACCTACACTGGGCATGCGCGTGCCGGTGTAAACACAACACAACTTCATTGATAAAATGATCCCACCATGCGCTGGTTCTTCCCGGCTTAACCCAAAACCGACGCTCCATGTACGGTCGATACCGCCGCTGCACACGGCATGGGAATTGTCACAGATCGCTGGAATAACAGCTTGCCTCCAGCGCATGTAGGCAGTTAACATTACAGCACCAGGGAAGGATACATTATGACTGATGACACCCAATCAGAGAGCCGAGCGCAAGCGTCTTGCGTCATCATTTCTAAAGTCCTCCGTTTTGACCCGTCTTCACTAAAACGCCCTCCGGAGATTCAAAACGCAAAACGGGTCTGCAGCGTTTTTAAACTTCTCCGTTTTAGGTCTTTGTTTTTGCCGTTTTAGTCTGGATGAGAGGTGCAAACGTAGCAAAAGGTCTCCGTTTCTAAACGAAAACGTAGTAGTGTGGATGGGGCCTAAGATCCCAAAAAACAAGCAAGTCACAACATTTTTGTAAATATCAAAAGTGCTGCCCTATAATGACAAACATAATCCAGCACTGAACCATGCAACTTAATGATGAAGCAAACAACAGTAGCAAAAACAATAAAACCAGATGGAAGAGGTGTCATACCAGGGGTTCCTGTCATGAAACCAGGCATCGGTCGGTCCTGAGTTGGGGTTTGGGAGCCATCTTGGGAGAGGCCCATCTTTGTGATACGCAGCTCTACCTTAGAACATGCTGCTGCTATAATGATTGTTTCGATGGGCACTCCTTGATAAGTAAACATTTCCTGGAAGCGCTGGGAAGCCACTTGAGCTTCTGCACGGTTATCAAAGCGGATGTAGATATACTGATCGTCTTCCCGGTAAGACTGTAGATCCGGTGGCGGTAAATCTCCTTCATCCGCACTCAAAAAAGGTTCCTCCTCCACATCCGGAGGAAGGCGAGTACGAAGAAGTCGCCGCAATCGTTTACTTGCCTGACGTAAATTCTCATCCATCTCACTCCCCGAGGAGCTCTCCGCTTCACTGTCTGCACTGTAGCCCAGAGTGAGGGGTCGTCGCCCAGAAGATTCCCGCATTGACCCTATGGTGACTTTACCACTATGGGTGGAAATGCCAAACTTATTGGTCACTTCACAAGTATATACACCTGTGTCTTTGGTTGTGGCAGCTGTCACTACTAGAGAGCAGGTACCATCATTATAGATATCAATATGGTGGTGCTTGCCATCTATTAAGGGTTCACCATCCTTTAGCCAGCGAACTTTATCTGGCTTACCCTCCACAATGCACTCAAGATGAATTGTCCCATTGGGCTCCTTAGTCTGCTCTTTGAATACTTCTTTGAAGACTGGTCGCATGTCCTTTCTGGCTTTATAACCTTTGAAGGCTGCCTGAATCTTGACAGCAGCATCTAGCAACTCATCCCCTTTCTGAGCTTCCATGAGGGGCTCCACAGATGTCTTTGTAACAGATTGCTCAGTCATCTGGAAGTGCTCATACAGTTTCTTGGAGGCAATGGTCTCAGTGTGACTTTCCACAGTCATCGAGGATTTGCTGCTTTTCTTGAGGTAAGACGTCAAGCTTGTTGTCCCACTGAGAGATTCCTCATCAGAACTGGTATAGAGATTAGGCTCTACTGTGATTTTGGGAGCTGGCTCAACAGGTCTCTCTTTCTCTTTCACTTCTTTTTCAAGACCTTTTTCTTCTTTGCTTTGTATCTTTTCTTTTCCATCTTCTTCTGGTAATTCTGAAATTGAATCTAATGTGGGTTCCCGACTCATTCTCCTCTTCTTGGCCACTGCCTCCCACAACGCATGTAGATCTCCCTCAGAAGCAGCTTCAGGAGGCAGTTTGGGTTGGCTGCCTGCATCCTGAAAAAGTGTTGTGCCATGTCCTGTAATCAAGGAGTCGTCATAAATCAGTCACACTTATGCATGTGGTAACATTTTTATGTTGGACATAAAGTTAATTAAATAGATCAACAATGTGTCTCTGCAACAGTAGTTGGTTAAGAAAACTCAGGTAATATGAAGATGTGAATAAAGAATAAAGTAGCATTATAAACTGAAACAATAAAGAGAAGTAAACAAAAAGTAAAAGCTAAAATATTACATTTAAAATGAAAAACAAACAACCCATTCAAAGAGACTTCGGGAAGAGGAAAAAAGTTATTGGAACACTTTTATCTTGTAATGAAGAAAATCATAATGTTTTGACAAAGACATACACAAGAAATGATTTCCACATATATTATAAGGTTGGCAAAAAACCACCAACAACAAAAAACAGTGAAAGCAAGTTAGATGCGAGGTTAAGCTAAGAAAAGTACCTTCGAGGTTGAGGTTGACTGAAGTCTTTGCCTCATTTGAGGCAACACAACAATAGACACCCTGGTCTGTAGACTGGAAATCCTTAATGAGCAAAACTTGGCTCTTGCCCTCTTCTACCACTTGGTACTTGGCCCCAACCTCTATCTCTCTGTTGTCCTTTTGCCATGTGACTGATTTACTTTCTGCAGAAAGTTCACACTCCAAACGAACCATCTTTCCTTTTTGGAGCTTAGAGCTGGTTAACATTTTGGTCATGGTCACTGGTGCATCTAAAGACCAAAGGTCCATTCAAAGAACAGTTGAAGAAATGCAGCAAAAACTCAACAAGAAATAAGATTATCATTTACAAAAAATAAAAAATACACTTGTTTGGAGTAGTTTTTAGTGTTCTACTACACTGTAAAACCATTTGAGGAAACTGATTGCATCAATTAATTTAAGTGTGCTTATATCATTTTAATTCACTAAAAGTATATTTCCTAAACTCCACTCAAATATTTTAGGTTACTGAAACTTAAAAACATTAACTTTACCCTCTTATATTACCAGCTAGCTATAACATGTGCTAGTACAGCAAGAGAATATCAGTGCATCAGCAAGTGCAATTACTTATTTTAAACAAAGCTGTGTAGAGATTTTGACATCTTTACATACTTTGGCCCGGAAACCCTCCCAAAACACAAGCATAACATAAACCCTTCAACAACCATCAAACAATGACAGGTCTCCCCCTAAATTAATATTGTGCAAAAACTAATGCACAAAATTATGACTGCTAATAGCAAGCCTTCTATACAGACTCGTAGAGAGTTGGGTTAGATTAACATGCAATATACTCAAAATGAACTCTATAAGATTGCTTTCCATAAATTGGTCAAATCAGTGAGTATCCACTTACCAATTGTCACGGTTTGAGGCAGCTGGACAGGCTCTCCAATGCCAGCACGGTTAATGGCTGCCACTCTGAATCTGTAACCTGCCCCCGGTATGAGGTTTTCAACCAGAAATTCAGTACTGCACACTGGTTCTGTGTGGCAGGGTAGCCAGAGGACACTGTCCACTAGACGCATTTCCACACGGTAACCAATGATTGGGCTTCCTCCATCATTGAGAGGGGTGAACCAAGACAAGGTAACGAACGTTGGGCCTTTACTCACCAGCTCTGGATCTTCAGGGGGATCAGGCACAGCTACAAATAGCCAGACAAAATAAAAAAAGGTTAGTCAGCAAGTAATGGTAGAAAATTTTAATGAATGATGCACAAAATTATGCTTACCAATTGTGGTGAGTTTGGCCATGGATAATGCATCCCTAGCTGCAAATGTGATTTCCTGTGTGGGTTGAGCCTGGGCTTTCTTCAAAATGAGGCTGTAGGAAGAGCCACTGGCTCTCATGGCCCATTGGTCATTATGTTGAAGCTCAACACCATTTGCATACCAAGTCACTTCACTCTCAGGCACAGCTTCATTTAAAGCACACGTGAACTCAACTTGTTCTCCTGCAATGGCGGTCTTATCTTCCAAAGGCTTGACCACCTCCAGTTGCCAAGCTGTACAGAACATTTAAATGCATACATTTAGCATCATACTTAATATATGATGAAACTAGAGCAAACTAAAACAAAAGAAACTAAAACAAAAGTAAAAAAAAGCTATAACACTTAAAATAGAAAATGTGCATTTTTATTCAAAATACAGTCATGGCCTATAAGAGTCATTTTTATTTGGATGTTGTAAAACCTTTATATAATGTTTTGCTAATAAAAGAGAAATGCCATACCTTTGACAGACAGAAGAGCAGTAGTTGATGAAGTGCCAGCTTGGAATGTAACCCTTGTGTTTTCACAAGGATGCAAGTCCTTTAAGAGCAGAAGATGGCGTCGGCCACTCTCAAAGGAAACAATCTCTACGTTTGCCGACTCCTTTACAGGCTTGCCATCGATTAACCACTGGCAGTCTTTGGTTTCAGGACGTGACAAGGCGCATTCAAAAAGTGCTTCCCCACCATTAATGGTTTCCATGTTACTCAGCTCTTGGAGAATGTCAATGGGTTTAGCTGCAAAAGAAACACAACACCTGAAAATACACTGGTTTTATACATACCAAAACAAATTCCTGTAGTATATAACTGATTGACCTTGGAAGAATTAAAACAATAACTTCTGACCCTAAAACAATAACTGAATTCTGCACAATCACACTCAATTAACAATTCTTCCAACATTTCACTAGCATATAGCATTCAGTATTGAGTAGCATAAGAAGCAAAGGTAGCTGCAATAAAAGCTCATGATGGTTACTGCATAGCCAGCCAGACGAAAAACAGCCATTTTTGACTCAAATAAAAAAATATATATATATTTGTTGGTGCCTTTGAATATTAGTTTAAAAATATGTCAAACGTACTTAAATACAAAATACATTGCAAAAATAAAACAATACATTCTGGAAGAAAAAAACCTGAAAGATGGATTTTTTCAACGTTTTTATTTAGTAATTAGCTTTTTTTTTATAAAGGTGTTTGTCGTATTCGATTTTGAAATTGGTATGGAGAATTATATTTCACTGGTTTTGACTTCTGACATATTTGTATCGTGGTCATGTGAAACTATCAACATCATATTGCTAAAGACTTGTCCCTTTTTAGTAAGCCCTTATACTGACTCTTTGGGATGATCCAAACTTTTGAGTTATGAATGACACACAGATCCTCCTCCTCTACAGGTGTGCTCACCTTGCACCCTGAGATGTGCCACAACAGAGGTTCCTTCTGCCTCACAGGAGTACATCCCCCCATCCTGGGGCTCCACACAGCTAATGTACAACCTTGCAACAGTCCAGTCCTGTTCCACTATTACCCTGCGACCGTCTGCTTGCACAGGTATGCCGTTTCGCTTCCATATGGCCTTGACTGGCCGGGAATACTGACAGATGAACTCTGCAGGCTGGTTCTCTGCTACATGTTGGTCCTCCATTGCACTGACCACCTCCACATTGGGATCTATAGAGGGTTGGCGGTGGGGATAAGTAATTTTCTCAAAACCCCAGTGCACTTTGGAGTAGAGTTCTTCACCTCAATCCTCTTTGAGGTATTGGGTGGTATTTAATCTAATTTGCATCTAAAATACAAGTCTCGGCAACCTTTGCAACTTCATCATCTAAATCACTGCCGTAGCTTTTTTTTTTTTAGCCTTTCACATTTTATTACTAAATTAGATACTAAGTATGGTAAGTGTATCATCTTTAGCTTCTCTACTCCAAACTGACCAAGGACATGGTCAATTACAACCAACAGATGCCTAGTTGCAGTGTCAAGTCAAACTAAGGCCAAATTCTAGAAAAAGTACATGCAGCACAAACACAGAAGCGTAGTTAAGATTGATGACCGTCTGCTTGCACATACCTGTTAAGTATACCTGTTAGGTATTAATTACATATTTTTATATATGTAATTAATTCTACTAAATTAATGTGTAAACTTTAAAAGAAAAAATTGGATATAAAATACTGTGATAAAAATGTATGCAGCATTTTTGCTAGTCTGCAATAAATGCAGGCCTATATGCTACACCAGTGAAATGCTTCTCATCAAACAACACTAAGAGTAGGCAATACATGTTCAAGCGTTCATAACTGATTCAGACCAACAATAAAAAAAAATCTCAGACAGAATACAAGTCTACCTCAGGCAGATCAATAAACTGAATTATAAAATGTATTGCTGTGGATGTTAAAATGTATTGCTGGGATATTGCTAGGCTTACTGTATATATGTCTAATTACTGTATATGCAAATAAAACAAACAATATATTAACTGCTAGAGACACATTTTGTGATGAATAATGTTATATCATTGAATTTAAATAATTTAGATTAATAACTATCACGTAATTTATATATTTTAAAAATGTAATGTATCGACAGTCCTAATATGAATGAAAAAGTTAAATCTTAGCCACAGTATACTTTCTTTTAAAAAATAAATAAATAAATACACAAACTATCTTCACGGCTCGACAGCAAGGACTACCTGATTGTGGCCCAATGGGCCAGTTTATCATTTGCACATGTTTTTAAGTCAAACCAATTGTAACGTTATTTATAAGAATACAAGGTTACATAGGTCTAAATAATTAAAACAACAACTTTTTGTGGCAGGACTTGTGAAAATTTTGGCTGGACAAATAAAAATCTGAACCACTGGCCTGACCGAGCCAGAAGAAATAATCCTTAGCATTGAGCCCTGGTCCATATACAAATCCAAAGTCATTGTACTAATTTAATTAGTATGCCGATTTAGTAAGTAATTAGCAAGCCAAGATATTGCAGACAAATCTAATGTTTTAGGTTAGAAATACATGGCACATTAACTACATGCATCCATGAATTTCCATTAAAAATACATATTTTTGTTTTCAACCTATCCTACTGTATACTTTTGCCTAATAGTAAAGTGTAATGGCAGCTAACAAAAAATATTCCATTCTAGGCATGGGTAACCCAAAAAGAGATTAAAGTAAAATAAAAATCTTGTTCTGTCAGGATTGCATTATTGAGCATGTCACTGAATCGAAGGATTCTCCAGTGCAGTCTGTGCAATAGTATTATTATTAAGTTATTTTTAGTATAATGAATCTACAGCATATATCAAAGAACACAACAGTAATCAACAACTTAAAGGACAGATTGTGACAAAATTCTAAATTTATGGTCCGACTGTAACTGTTATAAAAATCAAGAAATATAAAAACAAAACAAAAAGGCAACCCAAATGCTTCAAAGAATGAGTAACTGACTTAAAGATTTAGGAAATTCATGGACACAATATAAGTCCAGTGCTATTCATTTAATTTTAAGCCTTTAAATCGCTCTGCCAAGTGCTACTAGGCCCCTTCGCCCCATTTGGTACCTTTCACTAAAAGTTTGGCGGAGGATGACAGGCCACCAGTTTTGAACAGGACTGTACCCGAATCATTGGGAGAAAGGTTCCTTAGGGTGAGAGTGTGTACATGGTCTTCACCCACACTTATTTCACTGAAGGTACTGTTCTCCAAACGAGTGCCATCTAGCCACCACTGAACTCTGCCTTTGGCACGGCGAGAGAGCTGGGAGGAGAAAATTGCCTGTTCGCCCACAAACACATCTGTATTCTTTATACCCGACACTATGAGGACCTCAACCTCTGCAGAGACCAGACACAGAAACCCTTAGATCACCAGTGTCTAAAAATACGCATAAATTGAGTATACTTCATAAACATAATGCAAAATTTATAAAGACATAAGGGAATATTCAAAAAGCTACAGATTTTAAATAACCTCAAGATAATTCTGTCTGTTTCATCTATAAATTTACTAAAACTAAAATGCATTATGTAATTGACTTAAGAGTGTTATTTGATACCTTGCACTGTGACTGATGCTGTGGTCAACTGGTCTCCAGCATCACAAGTGTAGTAGCCATTGTCCTCTGGTTCCAGATCATGGACATGGAGCTCCAGCACACATCCTTCCTGTTTCATCTCAAATTTCTTACTGGGTTGGAGCACCACTCCACCCTTTCTCCACTCTACACTTTTAACTAGTTTAGAAAGTTCACAGCGCAATGTGATACTATCTCCCTCTATTGCATTCTGGTTCTCTAACTCCTTCTGGAAGTATGCAGGTTGACCTGATGATGGATGAGAAAAAAAGTTGAAAAAAATGTCAGATTTTAAAAAAGGCTGCCGATATCTCTGAAGGTATCAAAATCTTCCTTGTTCCACAAGAGAGCCAGTTACAAAGAGAAAGGAAACTAGAACATACGTTGGATCTGTTTGTGTTCACTTTCATAGTCAACAGGCATGTTGATAAATTAAAAATAAATAAAGTCACAGGCCTACAAACCCGTTTACCTTTTACAGTAAGGGTGGCGCAGCTTTCTGTATCTTTGGTTTTGCATGTATACACCCCTGCATCCCCTTCCTCCACCCTAAGGATGCGGAGCTGATGGACGGCTCTATCCTTGTAGAGCAGATACCTGCCCCCTGCCTTTATCATCTCCTGATCTTTGTACCAGGTGACAGAGGCCTCAGGGTCGGAAGTCATGCAGGACAGTGTGACTGTTTGACCCTCTTTGGCAGTCAAGTCCAGAGGCTTCTCTAAGAAAACGACTATGGACAGGAGAAACCCAAACCCAAGTGCTGTCACATCATATTGTCTACCTGAAGACTCTGAAACTTAGACACTGAAAGCCATTGAACAGATACTGTGATACACTAAAAAATCTTTGCTGAGTGAGAAACTCATGCTTTATCAATTATGGATAGGAACTAGAGAAAAGACAGCGTAGATGTCTAAATATTAAAAAGGAATAATGAACCAAAAATGGATGAAAACTACACGATTTTGGAGTGTAGATCTAGAATGGCCAAAGCAGATGGGAAAAGCAGCTAGAAGCCTTTTGTTATGATTGCGCAAAATGAATGCAGCTACTACCTAATGACAGACAGATGATTGCTTACCGCCAATGAACACTGTTAGCCATAAGGGTCTTTTACCTTTGGGTTTCTCCTGCACCATCAAGAAGGCAACACTCTTCTCAGGGCCAACCACAAAGGCTACATCACCTGAATCATCGGGTGTGACCATTTTCAGCACTAGGCTGTGTTCCCGTCCTTGGGTGCTGATTTGATTTAAGTCATTGTTTTGAAGGTGGTTGGAGCCGAGCCACCACTCAACATTCGTAACCCCTGTTTGGGACACCTCACACTTGAAGTTAGCATCCTCGCCCGTTATCACAGTCACATCCTTTAATTCTCGTGTGATTTTTACACATTCTGGGAAGGAACGTGATGAAAGGGACTATTGAGGATCTTCCAAAAAGTCAAATGAGGTAAATTTCCCACCACTGACTTGTACTTATGGCCTGGTTTCACAGATAGGGCTTAGATTAAGCCTGCATCAGGCTTTAGATCATTTAGGACATTGAAGTAGCTTTAATAAACGTGCCTTAGAAAAAAACATTACTAGTGTGCATCTTGAGACAAAACAATGGCACTGACATTTTTTAGATATGCCAGTGCAACGTTGTGTTCAGTTAAAACAGCTCAGATATATATATATATATATTGTAGTCTAAGACTTGGCTTAAGCCTTCTTTGTGAAACCGGGGTAGCCTATATCTTTAATTTATTTATCTTTTAGTACTTTTTATCTACTAGAAGTGAATGAGAATGTGAGAGTATTTATTAATCCTCCAGTGTAGTTTATTATTATAAACTTAGCATCATGCTCATTAGTTCATTGATGTTTTACTCTACATACTGCATTCTGACTACTTGGATCATGCCAAACTTACAAATGACAATCTAAAACATAAAAGCTACTTAATGTAATTATAATTTGAGGTGCCAATAATATGTATTTTTGCTTCCGCAGAGGAACAATGCAAAATGGAGACCATCCCTAAGGAAGAATCAAGATAGTTACCTTTGACAGTTAATGTGGCTTTGCTTCGTTTGTCTCCTGCTTCGCATATGTACTCGCCACCATCGTCCACTGATAGATTAAAGATCTCCAAGGTTTGGATTGTGCCATCCCTCTTTATGGAATATTTCTTTCCATCAGATAGGAACTGAGTGCCCTTCTTCCAGGTCACATTGGCACCAGGGATTGAAGTTTCACAGCATAATGAGGCACTGCCTCCCTCTGTGACTTCCTGGCTTGTCAACTCCTTCGAAAATGATAGCACGGGGATTTCTGGCGGGAAACAGTGATACATAGAACAAATTCTAAGACATGTGCAACACCCTAAACCTGAAGATTATGAGGTGTTAACAAATTTCCTTTGCAATTTCTTAGCCAGTGACAAAAGTAAGCCTAACTTTGGAATACTTTTTGCAACATTTCTGTTATAGATCAAATTAATCATTAACGATTGAATAGTCAACCTTCTAAATGCAATATCCAAAACTCAAGCCAATACTAACAAGCAATGGTCAAGATAAGACATATCTGACAATTGAAGACAAAACAGAAAATGTACATGTGCATCAAACGAGATAAATGCAAGATTTATTAAATATGTGGAATTTATTGAATATATATATATGGATATAGGATGATCAGACACAATAAACACGTGCGCAACAGTGCATGTGTTTGAAACCCACTGTGATCATTCAAGGAGTGAAAATAAATCATCCAAAAAGTTCTTCAGTTTTACCTCTGACTGTAAGACAAGCAAAAGAGGTGTGGGCACCCACATGGAAGGACACCGTGCCAGAGTCTTTCTGAGTGACACTTCTTAGTGTGAGTGTGTGCCTTTTGCCTTCCATTCGGATTTGATTCATCTCATTGTTCTGTAGTGGGACATCTTGCAGTGTCCACTGAACAATGAGTGCATTATCATGAGAGACAAGGCATTCGAAATGAACGTCCTCGCCTTCATTGACAATGCAGCTCTTCAAGCCAATTAAGATTGTGATTTCAGGTTCTGAAAGCAAATTCAGGTTTTATTTAGCAAAGAAAGCAACAAGCAACTTCAAGACAAATGTATTCTAAATGTAAAACTATCAGGAGTAGTCAACAGGCCAAAAATAGATGAATAAACTTCCTCAGTATCGATTTAACAACCACAACAAGCTATGGTTTTTAAACAAAATTCACAAGGTTTTGCTAAAGATAGCTATCCTTAAAAAGGTTAAATTGCAAAGGGAAAAGTAATATAACTTTATGTTAATCCTGTACGTAAATAAACTAGCAAAAGTAAGTGGGAGTGCATTGGAGAAATGTTCAATTTAAAGTGCAAAACCACATGCACAGAGTAGGTGCTTAAAGTGATCTGGGAACGATGGCAAGCATATCATAAGAGAGGATGGATGGTGTAGTTTTGAGGATGGTATGGAGTAGATATGTGATCATCAAAATAGAATGATAAGGTAAAGTTAGGAGAGATGAGGACTTTTATCAGGTGATTCCTACCCTTCACAGTGAGTTTGGCAGATGTCCGATCATGTTCTGTCTCACACGAGTATTCTCCAGAGTCTCCTCCCTGCAGCTTGTAAATAATAAGCTCAGCAACAGCTCCATCTTGCTTCAGCTGACATCTGTTGCTTGCTTCTATTACACTCTTGTCTTTCCTCCAGATGACTTTGGCTCCAGGTTTCGCAAGTTCGCATCGAAACACTGCATTTTCCCCAGCCTCAGTATCCAAATCTTTCAGTGATGATTTGATAAGAACTGGCAGTGCTGCAAAAGGCGAGTAAACAAGTGTTTCAAGGTCATCAGAAGAAATGGCTTCAAATGATACAGGATTATGATAACTTTTATTAACCCGAGGGTTCAATCCAAGCCTACCCTTGACTTCCAAATATGCAGTACTTTGGCGATCTCCGGAATCACAAATATAGTCACCAGAGTCCTCAGGTTCAAGGTCATGTATGACGAGGTGTGCATGGTGACCATCTTGCTTGAATTCATATTTAGCACAGGGGCATAAACCAATTTCACCCCTTCTCCACTCAACTGGAATGTCTGCTTTGGAGAGTTCACACTGGAAGCGGATGCTCTCCCCTCAACAGCTGTCTGGTTCTTCAGTCCTTGTGTGAAGATGGCTGGAAGTGCTGCCAATTCAAAGAGTGGCATGTGATGCAAGAGATTTAATTCCATATGTAGAGTTATTTTCCAGACAAGTAAAACCAAGACAACTCAAAAGCCTTAAAGTACAGGTTACAATTAAGTTTCTTTCCTTAGCTTTATCTTCATAACAAACTGTGGAATCATTGACACTTCATGAACACAGGGTGAAAGTGATAATGCATTTCAAAGATGAATTATAATGATGGAAAATTCATTAAGCAGTGGGGTTCTTCTCCTACCGTTAACCTTGACATTGGCAGTTGTAATGCTGTCTCCGCAATCACAAGCGTAGTCGCCAGTATCTTCAGGTTTAACATCAATGATCTTCAGCTCAACATTAGAGCCAACTTGTTTGATGAGGTACTTTCCTCCAGAGTGGATCACCTGAGTTCCTTTCCTCCAAACCACAGGAACTGCAGGTTTGGAGAGCTCACATTGGAAGATGATGCTCTCTCCTTCAATAGCTGTCTGGTTCTGCATCTCTTTTGTGAAGATGGTTGGAAGAGCTGACAATTCAAAGAGTGGTATGAGATGCCAGATATTTAGTTCCAGACATACAGATGATGTAAATATAAATATTTTCCAGAAAAGTTCGTGACAACACAAAAGCAACGTTCCAAGCAATGCCTAAAATTAAATCCATTTCTTTTTTGACCTTAACTTGATAAATAGTGGAATCATTCACACTTCATAACCAAGGAATGAATGTGACCATGCATTTCAAAGATCTATTAGAACGTTGTAAATATTCTTGAAGCAGATGGTCTTCTCATACCATTAACCTTGATGTTAGCAGTTGTCATGCTGTCTCCGCAATCACAAACATAGTCTCCAGAATCTTCAGGTTTGACATCAGTGATCTTCAGCTCAACAGTAGAGCCAACTTGTTTGATGAGATACTTTCCTCCAGAGTGGATCACCTGAGTTCCTTTCTTCCAAATCACAGGAACTCCAGGTTTTGAGAGTTTACAGTGCAAAGTAACACTGTCATTCTCTTGAATCTCTTGATTCTGTAGCTCGTCTTTGAAGACCACTGGTAATGCTGAAGAAGTCAGGCAAAGTAGTTGAACCAGTAACATGATCTTGTGAGATTAATTTACACTTTCCATCAAAAAATCCTTTCACTGATAGATGCAAAACTTTCTTATGCAATTGCTTAACTTATATTTTTACCACCTTGTAAGATTTTTGATGAAAACAGCCACCATTATGTAAATGGCAAAACTATAAACTAGACAAACAACTTATTACACCTGAAAAGCCCTGAAACTTTGCCCTACCCTACCATAAATGAAGACATTACTGAAATACAGCTATGTAGATCAGAAAACAGGAAGCTTCTTCAATGTTGAAGAGGGTTCAAATAAAAGCTCACTCCTACCATTGACTTTGATGTTAGCGGTGGTGATGCTGTCTCCGCAATCACAAGCATAGTTTCCAGCATCTTCAGGTTTAACATCAATGATCTTCAACTCAACAGTAGCCCCTACTTGTTTGATGAGGTACTTCCCTCCAGAATGGATCACCTGTGTTCCTTTCCTCCAAATCACAGGTACTCCAGTTTTTTGAGAGTTCACAGTGCAGAGTCACACTGTAATCTTCATCACATGCTTGGTTTAACAGTTCTTGTGTAAACTGAACTGGGTGAGCTGTTGAGGTAAGCACTTATTGAGTATTTCTGAATTTACAGCTGAAGTCATTTTTACACGATTCTATAATAAAACAGAATCTGTACAGGCAAATGCTTTCTAAATATTACACCTAATTCAGGAAAGTTGAAGAACACACCATCAAATCAATAATGTATATAAGTTGAATAAGAATGCCATCTAGTCTTCATTGTCAACACAAAAATGTTTTAAAAAAAGTGACAATTTAAAAAATGGTAAGACTATCTAAAGGGAAACACTGCACAGGTGCACATAGTCATTTAAAGCAATCTAGATGTGATCTTTCAAAAATAATAAATAAAACATCACTCCAAGACTGGTGACATGATGTGTTGAAGTAGTCAAGAATCTTAACGTCTGCATCAGTTTACATCCATAAACAGTATGGCAGATCCATTTAAAGACTTTGGATAACTTTTTTGGTTATTTCGAACTGCTAAAAATGACACTGTTAAATATAGAGACACAAAACGTCACTGTGTTAAATATAGAGACACAAAACAGACAAAACATTTTTTTAAATTAAAAATGATGAAAGAACAGCCTGCAATGCAAATGTAAAGAATAATACACAGACAAATAGTGAATGGCTCCTGACAGAAAAATCCCACAGGCTGCAGTTGGAGGATGCAATTAAAAACAAGTTCACAAAAAAACGACCAACACCTCCAAACACATTTAAGTTATAATGTCACCAACAGTCTAGACTTGAAATAATGAAATAATCTTATGCAATTAATTCTGAAAAATCAAAGCAAGAGGACACACTTTATCTTTTATATCCATGATATTCAATTTTGTGGAAGTGACCATCACATTTGGTAATATAAAGCATCAGTGCTGCTGTTCCCAAACCAACTACTTTCACTAAACCAAGGACACTAACAAAGATAAATATCATGTAATGCAAGCTAGTAATCTCTTCTTTACAACCGTCATCCATTCTCGCCCTCTTCACCTCTGACATCAGCAAGTACAATGTGGGAAACAGATAACACTCTAAATAGAGTAAATCATCTAAATATTATATGACACTGAAACAAGCAATGGTGCTGATAAAGCTGAAGGAGAAAAAAGCACATTTGACTACTAATTTTCAAATATACAACATTTTCCTATATAAAATGTTTAAGTATATAAGAGCAAAAAAAGCCAACAATATCATGTTAGAAACATGTGCTTCATGTTTCCTTATCTAAATAGTGACTAATTTAAAACATAAAACAGGAGCAGCTACTTCGCTCAAAATTGTTCTGTAGCAAAATGTAGGAGCAACAGTTCTGGAAATTGTAAAAAGAAAAAAGTTGCCGTCAATATCCAAAAGGAGCAATAATGCACAGGCAAGAAGTTTAAATGTAGAAAAGTAAAGATTATGATCAAAAATTAAGACACCACGACAAAAGATTCAAATAAAAAGCGAATGCGTGGCCACATACCGCTCCAATCACAAGAATGTATCACTAAACATTTTGACTGGGATTCACATTTTCATTTGCACATAAAGGTGCTGCACGACAGACAAGAAATGCGCTACAGTTTCATACCACTGAGCTCTGCCTGTTTCTCTCTCTTCTGTTTATGGAGGTTTGTTTCAGGGGCAGCGGTAGAACTGAGGAACTTTAGAGCTCTGGCAAAAGATACATTCATGTAAATTGGAGACTTTGGCTAAAACCATAAAGATCTTACAACACAAACAGCAACACCCATTGTCAGACAATAATGGCAAATACAGAACAAGCAGACGTCTTGGATTACAATTCATTTTACCATAGCATTCATGCATGTTGACTAAATGAAAGCCCCTAAAACTGACTGATTCCAGACAGTTTAGCATGTCCAAACAAGGATTCAAGCTGCTGATCAAGAAAACAAAGCAAAGACAGAATTGTGACTCAAGTCAGACTAAAGCTGAAGCCTTAAATCTATATCTCGGTTCCACAAATGAACTGCACGAAACTGAAGAGAAAACAAACGGTAACACTTTATTTGAAGGGGTGTGCATAAGACTGACATGACACTGTCATAAACATGACATAACACCTGTCATGAACATGAAGGAGTCTTTATGAATGTTTATGACTGTTGTCATTAAGTGTCATTCGGTAAATTATGACACTTTTAATGCAAAGATGACATTGTTTAAAATGTCTTTGTTATGACAACTTGACATTAACAAAGACAAAAATGTCTTGATTATGACAACTTGACATAAACAAAGACGGAAATGTCTTTGTTATGACAACTTAATATTAACCAAGAAATCATAACCTGTCAACCTGTCACAAATATGTCATAACAGGTCTAATTATCAAACTTCAAGCATTTTGCAGTGTAATAACCCTTAATGACATCTTTATAACTAGTACAATGTGTTCCACTTTACTTGAGGACAAGTAAAATCTTCATGACACAGTTATAATGGTGTCATGACGGCCAAAGTTGTGACAGGTTGACAGGTTATGATTTCTCGGTTAATGTCAAGTTGTCATAACAAAGACATTTCCGTCTTTGTTAATTTCAAGTTGTCATAATCAAGACATTTTTGTCTTGGGTAATGTCAAGTTGTCATAACAAAGACATTTTAAACAATGTCAACTTTGCATTAAAAGTGTCATAATTTACCGAATGACACTTAGTGTCAACAGTCATAAACATTCATAAAGACTCCTTCATGTTCATGACAGGTGTTATGTCATGTTTATGACAGTGTCATGTCAGTCTTATGCACACCCCTTCAATTAAAGTGTTACCAAACAAACTAGGCAAAGCAGACAGACCGCAAGGAAGAAAAGATTGAGGCAATACCAAAATAGTTGTCTGTCAGAATATGGCATAACTGCACAGCAGGTGGAGCCACAGCAGGATACAACAAATGATCTAAAAGTTATATTTAATAATTTACAGAATTATTCTGTTCCCCATCAACAACATCTCCAGTAATGGTTTTCTGCTTTGGCAAGTCATCTGCAAGAGCGTAATTTTGCTCTACACAATGAACAACTAACTAACAAACCTACTTTAGGATATGTGAAAACCTAACATAACAAATGCAACATTAATATTCACCAACACCGAACAAACAATAATATTCATTATTATTCATTATGTGTGACACTGTTTTTTGTCAGAATAGTGCAGCTAGGAAAGAATGGTTAAAAACTACCAGAAAGAATAAGAAAGATTCATACCCTTGATCTTCATTTTGGCTGTGGTTGTCTTATCACCACACACACATGTGTAGTCTCCTTCATCTTCACATTTGAGATCAGTGATCTTCAGCTCCACCTTTGAGGCAATCTGCCTGATGATGTACTTTCCTCCAGATTGGATAACATGGCTTCCTTTTTTCCACTGCACAGAGATGCCAGGTTTGGAAAGCTCGCAGGACAGAGTAGCACTGCCTCCTTCATCACACTCTAGGTTCTGTAGCTCATGTGTGAAGACCACTGGTAATGCTAAGGAACCATGAAGAAATGTTGGAGCCATATTACACAAACAACTCAAGACAACATTAAAGAACTGGACTGAAGAGAAGTCTTTCCAATCTTAACAAAATAATATGTATTCCAGTTGTGAGCCCTACCAATTGATCAAAACAGAATTTTACCATTAGTATAAGAAAAACTCCTGATCAAAAATAACTTCACGGCACAGTGGAATACTGTGTTAAAGTAATTGCATACACAATCACTATTCAAAAAAGAAATGCATAAAATATAAAACGGGTGTCATGATAGTGTTTACATTCAGTACATCATTCCTACCATTGACGGTAATGGTAGATGAGGTCTTGTTAAACCCACAATCACAACTATAGACTCCAGCATCTTCAGGCTTGACATCAGTGATCTTCAGCTCGAAAGTAGACCCAACTTGCTTGATGTGGTATTTCTCTCCAGAATGGATCACCTGTGTTCCTTTCCTCCAAACCACAGGCACTCCTTGTTTGGAAAGCTCACATTGAAGAGTAACACTGTCCATTTCTTGACACTCCTGGTTTTGTAGTTCTTGTTTGAAGATCAGGGGTAAAGCTAAGAAGCAATTGGGGTTGTAACAGTTTGTTAGTAGAGTGCACTCTGGACACAATTTAAAAGCACAACATGAAAAACCTTTCACAAACCTCCCAAAGACAACAGGAGACAAGATAAGACAGAACATTTTACAAGACAAGATGTCAATTTTTGTAGTAGTAAAGTAAGTTATCTTAAAAAATCTCTCTATAAAAGTTCCCTTCCGGCAACTAACCAGTAAATGTAAAAATATTAAATAATTTTTACTCAGATAAAGTGAACATGGAAAAAGCAGACATTCACATATATAAGACTGAATGTACTTCATACCCTTGATCTTAATGTTTGCCGTAGTCTTTTTGTCCCCACACAAACATGTGTATTGTCCAGCATCTTCAGGTTTGAGGTCAGCAATCTTCAACTCAAAAGTAGCTGCATCTTGCTTGATAAGGTACTTTTCCCCAGAATGGAGTACCTGCGTTCCTTTCTTCCAAACAACTGGAACTCCAGATTTGGAGAGTTCACAGCGAAGAGTAACACTGTCTCCTTCTTCACAATCTTGGCTTTGTAGCTCACGTTTGAAGACCACCGGTAATGCTGAAGTGTAATTGTGTGATAAATCAAAGGTGTACAATAAGTATTACCCTACATATTGATCAAGTCACATATACGTTGAAATTTCAGTGTATTGCTTGCAATGAATAAGCTTTATCCATACCACTGACAACAACACTTGCTGTTGTTTTCTCGTTTCCACATTCACATGAATATTCTCCACTGTCCTCAGTAACTACATCTGAAATCTGTAGCTCAAACATGGTGTCCCTCTGCGTTATCTGATATCTTCCCCCATGTTTCACAGTTTCAGTTCCCTTCTTCCATTGCACTTGGCAGCCAGGTTTTGAGAGCTCGCAGGAAAGTAAAACTTTCCCGGCTTCGGTAACCTGCTGGTTCTTCATCTGCCCCTTGAACCTGGCAGGCACCACTGGAGAACGAACAAGCATCATATAATTAAAATTCTTCATAGTTTTAACGTCCAAAAGACAGGATGGAGGATCATTGGGATGAAATGATGAAGGAATGACAAGGAAGTTATGATAAGCCGATGTTCTGTGTTATTTTGTATCAGGGTGGGATTAGGCTATTATATGTATATCTTTACATCATTCTTGGTGGTCAAAATTGTCTATAATCACAGAAATATACAAACAAAAAAACTATTCTGATACATCCATTTTACCAGGACTACATGAATAAAAATATGATATACTACAAAGACTGAACCTTACAAACCAACACACAACACAAACGCTGATGTGCCATTTCTAAAATTTTACAATTCTTCAGAAAGCTTGATAAGCATCAAATGAAAATCTCAATGGGTTCTTCATAAAATCTTAAAATAAATAAGACAAGAATACTAATGGTCCATTATTATACACATATGCACATGCCATGACACAATGGCCACACCGGGCACAAAGTACAAATATATTCTATCACATCAATTGTTAGATTGTAAGAAGCACAAGTAACAACAATTCCAGCACATATAAAATACTATTTAACCAAATGTACAACCATAATTGTGAAAGTATAATATAATAGTGCCAGTACTCTGAACTAAGGTGATCTTCTCCAGACAACAATGTACGAGTCCATCTGCAAAATACCTGGCAGTAACATCGCCACACAGAAACCCAAAAGTTAAATGTAAAAATGCAGAAAGAAACTATACAACACATACTGTATGCTGTCTTTAACTGTACTTACCAGAAATATTTTCAAAGATTTACTTTACTTGGGTAAAGCTTGCCTTCCTACATTACCTCTGACTTTCGTGTTCATATTCAATGAAAACTTGACTGTGAGAGAGGTTATTTAATAAAGAATTTTTAAATGCAAAAGCAATCTAAACTGTAAGCATCTGGAAATTGACCATCTAAAAAAATAAGATTCTCAGCCTTCAAGGCATTATTTTCAAGCTAAGCTAATACATTGCAATAAACACCAAGGTTCTTACCTTTCACTGTCAGTTTGGCTGTACTCTTTGTAGAGCCAATGTCACAGGTGTATACCTCGCTGTCACTCTTCTCTAGATCCTTCATGTTGAGGATGAGGACGGTTCCCTTCTGCGTCAGCTCATACCTTCCTCCAGCCTTGATCTCCTTTGTTCCTTTCAGCCAGGTGACTTTAGAGGCAGGATGGGCAGTTTCACATTCAAAAAAGACAGCACTATTCTCTTCTGCAGTGGCGTCCTTTAGCTCGCAAATGAATTTGTTGGCCAGTTCTACAGAGGGAATGAAACACCAAGGTAAATATATTTCTCCTTTTTAGGAGTATGGGATTTCCCCCGTTGGATATTTAAAAATGTATGTCAATGTAAAACTATTAGGTTTAAAATCCTTACCTTTGATCTCCAGTTTAGCCTTCGAGGTTGGACCACCGGTGACTTCGCAGCTGTATTCTCCAGAGTCTTTGTCAGTGACGTTGTGGATAGTCAGCTTTATGAGCGTCTGCTCCTGACTGATTTCATATTTTTGGCTCTTTCTGATTGACTTGCCATCCTTGGACCACTTCACTTCCAGGCCACATTGAGAAAGCTCACAGGAGAGTACGGCATCTTCACCAATTTTGGCACTAACACCCTGAAGCTCTTTAGATATGGTAGGAACTTCACCTACCCCAAAATAAGATACGCCTTGATTAAGCAAAACCGGATTTGTGTTAAAACTTGACTCAAATTCATTGTTTTTCTCTTTTGTTTCAAACTCTTGTTTTTATTGCACACGCCGTTTACTCACCCTCAGTAGAAAGTGTTGCCTTTGAGCTCAAATCTTTGAGAGTGAAGACCACCTCACCAGAATCAGAAGCTGAGACTGATTTAATTGTTAAGGTATACTTGCGCCCTTTGCTGCTTATCTGGAAACGGCCTCCATCAGTGACAGGTTGGCCTTTTAAGCTCCAGGAGCACTGCTCTGAGCTTTCGCGGGACAAGATACACTCGAATGTGCAGTTTTCACCTGCTTTGGCCTCTATCGACTTAAGACGCTTGGTGATCCCGATGTGGATATCTGGGGTCAACAACAAAGGCATTATTGGAAAAACACCCAAAAGTTAATCTTCATTTGTTTTTATAAAAACATACACGTAAAAAACACAATAAATTACACTATAGTGTCACTATAGCACGACAGTATTACCATAGTTTGTTGACATACCTCTAACAGTGACCTTGGACTTGGAGAGGTCCGTGCCAAGATCACAGCTGTACTCCCCAGCGTCAGCTTGCATGATGTCATGGATAGTCAGTCCCAAGGACTTACCATCATGGAGGAGCTCATATTTTTTGCCAGCAGACAAGACTGTACCATCTTTGCACCACACAGGGGCCACTCTGGGCTTTGAGGCTTCACACTTAAGGGTCACTGTACCCTTCTCCTCGGCAACTACATCATCTAGCAACTTCAGGAATACAGCTTTCTTTTCTGAATGTCAATAAATAAAAAAAGTGCATCAAACCAAAATCTGTTAAAAAATTTCTTCATCTTTCACATTCAGCTTTTTTGTCATATGACCTCACCTTTGACCTTCAGGCATACTGTTTCTTTTACATCCCTTATGCTGAATGAAACCTTCCCACCATCCTCAGGTGCTAGGTTCTTGAGAGAGAGTGTATGGGTCTTATCCACATGGGTGATGGCATTGACTTCATTGTTGAACAGCAGCTTGTCATTGAGCGTCCATTGGACTTCTTCATCAGCATAGTTAACCTCACAGGTGAACACAGCATCACCGTCTTCATCCACCTCAACATCTGTCAGATGTTTGGTGATCTGGATTTTACGCACTATATCAAGAAAAATAAACATCAAAGACTTTTATCAGAGTAGAACCAACAACACCTATTTAATGACTTTTTGGTGTGGTCAAAGCCTCTTACAAGCAACCCTAACCCTAGCGGGCTGGATGTATAAAGGGAATGCAATTTGAAACAACATGCTTCAAATGCCTTTTTTATGACTTTACCTTCTACTTTGAGAACGGCTTTGCTCTCACAGACTCCGACTTGACAGCGATACTCTCCAGAGTCCTCTGCACTCAAAGCTTGTATAATCAGCTGCACATTGGCGTCCTTTTGCTTCATGCTGTACTTGCTAGAAGTCTCCAAAGCAGTTTGACCCTTAAACCACTGCACTTCTTTTGGTGGGGCAGAGAACTTGCAGCACAGTGTGGTGGAAGTCTTCTCCTTGGCTGACACATCCTTAAGAGGCTCAAGGACTTCAATAGGACGCTCTATGGGGCGAAATGAACAGTGACTTTGAAAACAGTTTACATTACATTTTATCTGTAGTAAACATATAACCAGAACAAAATAAACATTTTTAAAGCTCTTCAAAGCACTCAGCCTCACACATTTATGCAGCTATTTCACTTTTACAATATCTAACATTTCTGTAACAATTCTGTCATGCATCATTATCAAAAACTATTTAATTAGAATTATTAGATTCAAATTAGATCACTTTTGGAGTGGCTATTTTGCAAATCTATAAAGTCCCTAACCTTTCACTTTGAGCTCAGCTGTTGATTTGCTCTTTCCGGCTGTGAACTGTACTGGGCCTGACATGGAGGCCTTGGTCTTTTTAAAAGTGAGGTGGTGCATGGTTCCCTCTTTCTCCATCTCAATATCTGCGCTCTCCTTCAGCTGTTCCCCATTCAGCATCCACTTCACTGGTTTGACTGTCTCCACGCTGACTTCCACTTCAAAGTGGGCGGCAAATGGCTCAGTCACCTCCACAGAACTCAGCTCCCGTACTATGCTGATAGCCTGCTCTGAAAGTTGTGATGATACAGTATAGTGCTGTCAAAAAAATTGCTACATAAAAAGTGTATAAAGTAAAATTCTTTAAAAAGACTTTAGACTTCAGAAAAGTCAAACTTATGACACTGCATGGAAATAAAACAAAATGCACGCAAGCTAAATTTATATAACAGAAATTTAACCTGTAAGCAAACATTAATTTGCCCCTGTTTAGAAGAGCAAATTAATAAGATAAATAAGATTTTTTTAAATATAGTTAAAATCACAAACAGGCTCATACTTGTCTGTTGCAGATCAATTAAAACTGATCTACAAACTGTTATCAAATAAGTAAAAACATGCAATTATATTATGTCCACCCTTTTACTTTCTTTGAAAGTGTGTGGTTGTGCTTCATGAATTCAGTTGTTCTTTCATCCTAAAATGTTATTATTATTTTATTCTTAACTGAAAAGGTTTTTACCCTCTACTAGTAGCTGACATGAAGTCTTATCATCAATGGCGTCACACATGTATGTGTCCTCATCATCAGAGTCCACGTCGATGATGGTGAGTTTCCTGTAGATGTCCTCACTGGTGATCTCGTGCTTCTCGCTGGGTTTGAGCTCCGACTTGTTCTTGTACCATGTGACTTTAGCACTGGCCCGTGACACCTGACACTCTAAGTATGCGCGGTGTTTGAACATGGCGATTTTGTCTCTCAGTTTCTTCACAAATCTGACAGGCAGTTCTGTAACGATTATAAGGTGACTTGGGGGTGATTTGTTAGACAACAGTAGAAACACTACACAGAACAGGCTGTAGTTCATTAGTCTAAACACTAAATGCAAAATGCATGCATATATGATAGACACATGACCACGAACCTTTAACCATTAATTTAGCGGTTGAAGAGGCCTTCTCAGCTGTGAACTTGATTTCACCAGCATCCTCAGCCTTTACAGATTTGAAAAGTAGTATGTATGTTCTTCCTGAGAGAAAGAGAGTTTTAAATGAGTTTGAGAGTTATTGATCTGTCCCTATTGGAACTGAATTTATTCTTGTTTTATCTTAGTACATTCAGTTCAACTCACCCTCCTGCCTCATCTTGATGTTGTCTCCGGGTTTGAGCTTGGCATCCCCTTTGTGCCAAAGAGCCTCTACTTCATCGTGAGAGACCTCACAAACAAACGTTGCACTCTCCTTCTCTGTCATCTCTGTATCCTGCAGTGGCTTTACTATTTTAATATCTCGGGCTGCAAGAATTCAAATAAAATCATTTTTTTATGTGACACTACAAAATGTTTGAGTATCTCCAACTCAGAATTCATTCATCTTTACCATGAACTGTGAGCTTGGCTGAAGTATTGTCATCTGTTGTTCTACACATATACTGGCCCTGGTCCTCATACGCACACTTTTGGATGAGGAGGGTGCGCTTGTTGGCCTGGGATTGAATGCCAAATTTCTTTCCTGGCTTTAGTTCCTCATCATCCTGATAGAGGAATAATGACACAACTACATCAACATTTTCTTTTACTAGTTCTATTTTCAAATTCTTTTATTTTCCATTCATATGTGACTACACAATTTTTTTAACAATTCTAAATTGAATTACTAATACCTTAAACCACTTGACATCAGCATTTGCTCTTGATACTTCACATTCAAATGTGACTTTCTCCTTTTCAGGAGAAACGATATCCCGTAGGGGTTTGAGGATCTTCGCAGCTGGCTCTGTGGACCGAACACCAATTATTACGGTTGCAATCATTCTAGATTTTAGCACTGGTGTTTAAGTTATGCTTCTTTTCATAAGTTTCAAATACACCTTACTAAACCCCCAATGAGTGACTCTTACACAGGCTGCAAAAAAGTTAATCATGCGCAAGGACATAATATAAGAGCATAAAATGTGGAAATTAATATAGTTTGTATATGATGCAGCTTCTACAAGTACTAAACTTAAAAATATACTTTTTATAATCTCATGTAAATGCTATCTTACTGGAAAAAAAAATCTTACAAAATATCTTACTGAATCTTGTAATTCACTTAAGAGCACAACCCAATTATTGGATGATGCATTAACCCTAAATTACCGACTTGCATGCTAATAATTATAAGTGGGCTTAAACCTAAAGACCCCAATATACAAACTAACCTGTAACAATTAGTTTTCCAGATGTATGGACATCCTCAGCTTGAAAGGTAATACCTCCACCATCACTTATTTTCAACTGGGACATAGTCAGGCTGTGCTTGTTGCCCAATGCTGTAATGATGATATTGGGTCCTGCCTTCAGTTTCATTCCATCTTTGCTCCAGGATCCTTCTACATCAGCCTTGCTAAGCTCAACCTCCATAGTGATGGTCTCTTTTTCTTGTACTTTCACCTCTTTCAGGCCTTTTACTACCTGAATCTTCTTAACTGAAAAGTAAAAAACAATGGAAATCCAATGATGAGACGCTTTTAGGAAAGCATAATTGAATGTGCATTTCGGTTAATGATTTTCATGGTAAATTTTTATAAACTACTACGTTATATATAGTCATCATAGCAAACATAAAGAATGAAAATATTATGATTGAAAGAGTAACTCTGTGAAAGGGTAACAACAAAGGAAGCCCTACCTTCTACTGTCAGTTTTGCCTGGGTCTTGTCATCTAGGGTTTCACATGAGTAATGTCCTCTGTCAGCGTATGCCAAGCTCTTGAGGACCAAAGTCTGCTTGACACCCTCCACATGAATCTCCAGATTTCCTCCTTGTTGTAGAACCACACCATTCTTCATCCACTTCACATCTGTTGAGGGTTTACTCAGCTCCACTTCAAACCGAACTGTGTCCTGCTCCTGCACAGTCACATCTACAAGCTTCTTCTTAAATGTGACAGGAAGCTCTGCAAGATACAGGTGTGTACTGAAAAACATGTGCTTGACTGCGGATATGTTGCATTATGCTTAACAGTTATCCTTACCTTGTACTTGGAGTGTGGCCTTGCACACTTTCCCATCGGCATCGACACTGATCTCTCCTGCGTCCTCCTGAGTGACAGCTATGATAGTGAGGGAGTAGCTGCTTCCTCCAAAAGCTAACTTAAATTTAGGACTAGCTGTTATAGGAACACCATTACGCAGCCATCTGACACTCACATCGGCTGGTGTGATAGAGCATTTGAAGATGGCATTATTGCCTTCATTTGCAACAACATTGTTCAGCTTGGTAGTGAACCTCACCAGACGTGGGGCTGTGAGAAATTAGATTGAAAATATTCAAAACATCACTTAAAACAATCTTAAGTTGTGTTGGTTCATTTGATGAGAATTTATGACTTTCAGACATGACACTAATGGTTCATACCTTTAGTTGTGACTTTAGTGGTGGTTTTGTCATCTTTGCATTCGCAGCTGTACTCCCCTTCATCCTCCTGAACCACAGCAGAGACAATCAAGATGCAGTTGGTGCTATCAGTGCGGATGCTGAATCTGCCGCCCGGTTTGATTTCTTTGCCGTTATGCTTCCAGAGGACATTACCTGTGGCTTTGTTGAGGGTGCAGGAAAGGGTCATGGTGCTTTCTAGTACTGCAGATACCGGTTGCAATGGCACCACAAATTTTAAAGGTGCCTCTGCATGGAATAATTGAGGAGAAAAATGAAATCACATTTTGTTTGCAATCAGTTCGATTTAATATTTCAATAAGCGCGATTATATCTTACATTAATTACTTTGAAAATTTCATATGTTTAAATATAGAGACAATTGCATTGAATAAAAAAAAAAAAAATCAGTAAAATTTTCATTGCTTTGAAATAGCAAATTAGCTTTTACCTTTGACCTGAACCTTGAACTCCACCTTGTCATCAGCAGTCTGGCAGGAGTAAGTGCCATTGTCTTTGGATTCAGAGGACTTAACAATTAGGACACGTGAGTGACCTTCCTGTTTCATCTCATACTTTGATCCATCTTTTAGTTCCACTCCATCCCTGTACCACTTAACACTACAACTCTCTGACATGACCTCGGTTTTTAAAACAACCTTCTCTGTTGACTCGACCATCACAGTTTCTTTTGTCACAGATGTCTTCTGGAATTTGGTAGTGACATCTGAATAAAAAATAGGAAATATTCACTAAATTGTAACCATGTTCTGGAGGAAGATAGAAGATTGTTCATTAATGGAGGTCCACTAATGTCCTAGAAAGTCTTACCTTCCACCTGAATCTTAAAGAGAAGTTTCTCATTCCCAACTTCACAGGTATATTCTCCAACATCCTTCTTCTCCACGTTCTCCAGCACCAGCTGACGGCTCTTGCCCTTTGACTCCATGTGGACAGTCTTACTGGAGCTCAACTGCTTGCCATCCTTGAACCATTTCACCTCAGTCTTGAGGTCAGAAACTTCACAGCTCAGTGTGGCTTTTTGGGATGCTGAAACCTTAACTTCCTTCTGATAAGAGTCTTTGTTGGTGAAGGCAGTTTTGAGCTCTAATGAGAAGGTATAAAGTATTTACTTCATTCAAAGAGTTTAGTTTGCCAACTTACAGAGAAAATCAATACTAAAGGGACACATTAAATATGACACTAGAGAAGAAATATTTTCATAGGATCTTTAAAACAACCCAAAGAAGACTGTTAAGATTTGACATATTTCACTTATCAGTGTAAATTGTGAATAAGTTATTTGGTGTGGCCAAGAGCAAGCACTGATGACCGAATGCACAGAGCCAAAATGAACAGTCCAAAATGTTTTCCATACCTGTCACCTGCATCTTAAAGGGCAGTTTCTCATTTCCAACTTCACAGGTATATTCTCCAGCATCCTTCTTCTCCACGTTCTCCAGCACCAGCTGACGGCTCTTGCCCTTTGACTCCATGTGGACAGTCTTACTGGAGCTCAACTGCTTGCCATCCTTGAACCATTTCACCTCAGTCTTGATGTCAGAAACTTCACAGCTCAGTGTGGCTTTTTGGGAAGCAGCTATTTTGACTTCCTTCTGATAGGAGTCCTTGTTGGTGAAGGCAGCTTGAATGTCTAATTGGGCAGGTACAGTGCAAAATGGATCCAATATAACAAAACAGAATTATTTGAGTCAATATATTACTTTAAAGTTTTAGACGTCAGATACTATAAGGACTGGATGGTTGAGAAAGCCAGAATGGATCATAAATTGTGGTCTATATTTTAAGCAAGTAAATCCAAATCACATTGCAGACTAAAACTTTTTTAGTAGCATTGAATTCAGCAAAACATTGCTTTTTATTTTTAAAATGTACCACTTCTTGAACAAAAAAACTACATGTATTACTAAATCTACAAACACATGTTAATAATATCAATGGTCTCTTTCACCAAGGCCAATTCTTTATTGCTACCTGTATGTAGAATTAGCTTTTGTCAAGCTTCACTGTATTACTGTAGTTTTGGTCTTTTTCATTTGCAGGAAAAACTAAAATAGAAACAGAGTGCCAATAGACAAACACAAGAATATTCCCATACCTGTCACCTGAATTTTAAAAGCAAGTTTTTCATTTCCAACTTCACAGGTATATTCTCCAGCATCCTTCTTCTCCACATTCTCCAGCACCAGCTGACGGCTCTTGCCCTTTGACTCCACGTGGACAGTCTTACTGGAGCTCAACTGCTTGCCATCCTTGAACCATTTCACCTCAGTCTTGAGGTCAGAAACTTCACAGCTCAGTGTGGCTTTCTGGGATGCTGAAACCTTCACTTCCTTCTGATAGGAGCCCTTGTTGGAGAAGGCGGCTTGAATGTCTGGTTGGGCATTAGACAATATCAGAAAACAGTACTCTTTGGGCAATTATATCACTCAAAATATTAAACAACAGATACTGCAAGGACTCTATACTTGAAAATGTAGGAATACATCATAAACCGCAAATCATTCCACAAAAAAAAAAAAAACTAATTATATTGCAGACTGAAACAGGCAACACATTTATCTTCCTATAAGTGTACCACTTTTTAAAGAAAGAAAAGTACATGCATAGTTGTATCTATAAAGACACATTAATGAAATCTTGTGGCATGCTTTGTTTTTACCAGATTCAAGGCATGCTGTATCAAACAACCTTTGTTATATTTAAAGTTTGTTTTCTTGGTCTTTGTTGACTTACTGTATTTTAATTGTGGTATCTTCCATAAAGAAGAAAAAACTAAAATAAAAACAGCAAGCCAATAGACTAACACAAGAATGTTTCCATACCTGCCACCTGAATCTTAAAGAGCAGTTTCTCATTTCCAACTTCACAGGTATATTCTCCAGCATCCTTCTTCTCCACGTTCTCCAGCACAAGCTGACGGCTCTTGCCCTTTGACTCCATGTGGACAGTCTTACTGGAGCTCAACTGCTTGCCATCCTTGAGCCATTTCACCTCAGTCTTGAGGTCAGAAACTTCACAGCTCAGTATGGCTTTCTGGGATGCTGAAACTTTCACTTCCTTCTGATAGGAGTCCTTGTTGGAGAAGGCGGCTTGAATGTCTGGGGCAGAAATCAAGATTAAGGAATATAGTGTCAGAAACTACTTTCAGTTTTATGTAAACTTTGCTTTGGTCATGAATGATTGAGTCACTGGAACCTTAAAAAAAAAAAAAAATAGACAAAACACTGGCATGTTCTTCTTACCTTCCACCCGAATCTTAAAGACAAGTTTTTCATTTCCAACTTCACAGGTATATTCTCCAGCATCCTTCTTCTCCACGTTCTCCAGCACCAGCTGACGGCTCTTGCCCTTTGACTCCATGTGGACAGTCTTACTGGAGCTCAACTGCTTGCCATCCTTGAACCATTTCACCTCAGTCTTGAGGTCAGAAACCTCACAGCTCAGTGTGGCTTTTTGGGAAACTGCAACTCTGACTTCCTTCTGATAGGAGTCCTTGTTAGTGAAGGCAGCTTGAATGTCTGGGGGAGAAATCAAGAATTAGAAATATAGTATCAGAAACTACTTACAATTTGCTTTGATCATGTTTGATTAAGTCACTGGAACCTTAAAAAACAAACAATAATAAATAGTAATAAAAAATAATTAGAAAAACCAAGACAAAACACTGGCATGTTGTTCTTACCTGCCACCTGAATCTTAAAGAGCAATTTCTCATTTCCAACTTCACAGGTATATTCTCCAGCATCCTTCTTCTCCACGTTCTCCAGCACCAGCTGACGGCTCTTGCCCTTTGACTCCATGTGGACAGTCTTACTGGAGCTCAACTGCTTGCCATCCTTGAACCATTTCACCTCAGTCTTGAGGTCAGAAACTTCACAGCTCAGTGTGGCTTTTTGGGAAACTGCTACTCTGACTTCCTTCTGATAGGAGTCCTTGTTGGAGAAGGCGGCTTGAATGTCTGGGGCAGAAATCAAGAATTAGGAATACAGTATCAGACACTACATTTAGTTTTATGTAAACTTAGGTTTGGTCATGTTTAATTGAGTGAATAAACCCTTTAAAAAAAACGAAGACGAAACACTGGCATGTTTTTCTTACCTTCCAGCCGAATCTTGAAGACCAGCTTTTCATTCCCAAGTTCACAGGTATATTCTCCAGCATCCTTCTTCTCCACGTTCTCCAGCACCAGCTGACGGCTCTTGCCCTTTGACTCCATGTGGACAGTCTTACTGGAGCTCAACTGCTTGCCATCCTTGAACCATTTCACCTCAGTCTTGAGGTCAGAAACTTCACAGCTCAGTGTGGCTTTCTGGGATGCTGAAACCTTCACCTCTTTCTGATAAGAGTCTTTGTTGGAGAAAGCAGCCCGAGTTTCTAAAAAGGACATTTATTCTTTTAGTAAAAAAAAAAAAAAAAAATGAAAATATCTAAAATATCCCAAAAAGATCTAAAATATCTCCAAAATGGACAAAAACACACTGGACTAATAAAAATGTTATGTGCAAATTTCAACTAAGGTATTGTTTCCCAGAAAATAATCTAGAATTTTTTGTATTCAAGGTTAGATTTTGAGACTGCAAACAATACTTCTTGGAAAGAGCTGCACCTTCAAAGGACCATTGCCGCCCACAGTAAGATATGACAATGGTATGATAAATGAAATGCTAAACTTTAATATAACTTATACAAGGCTGGTATAACTTTTAATTTCACTTATTAAATCATTTATTAGCTGTAAGAGCATTTAGCGTTTAGCTTCACTGTTCAAAAAACCATAAAGTTATGACATTAATTAGGTATTGTGGCATGTCTGATTAATCCTTCTCATTTAAAATTTTTAGTTTAAGACTAATTAGCGCATAGTCTTACCTTTTATCTTGACCAGGAATGTCATTTTGTCCTCTGCCGTCTCACACGAGTAGTGTCCTTCATCGCTCTGCTTGGCACCCCTGATGACCAGCTTCCTTTGTGTCCCTTGAGACATAAAAGTTGTCCTCTTGTCCTCCGTTATTTCTATCTGTTCTTTCTTCCACACAACAGCAGTTCCAGGAGAAGCAACCTCACAGCTCAACACCACGTCGCCCACCAGAGCGTCACTCTCCTGGGGCTGAGCCCTCGGCTTGTTAACAAACTTAGTTGGTTCTTCTGTTAGGGTAAAATGGAGGATTAGATGATTAGGAATATGAAATGGATTATAGAAAACATATCAAACATGGAAAGAAATAGTCACATACACTGTCCATTTGAATATAATAGATGTCTTGTGACACTTAAAACACCTGAACAAACAGATGTGACTACTAACAGTCAGGAACATGTATATTAAATTTGAGTTTGCATTGATCATGTTAGTCATTTGAATGAAAAAGATAAAATAAATTGTCTTGGTTACCATACAGTGAAAAATGATTATTTATATATATTTTTTAAAATACATCTAATTCTACTGTAAAATAATTTAAACGTTGTTGTTATGCCTTTATGTGAGGGTATTTGAATTTATAATTGGGTTTATGCAGCTACCAATTGATTAAATATTATATTCCCAAAATTAAATAATTAATTTATTAAGTATGATATCAGTATCATATTAAATTATTTCCAAAAATCAAGCTAAATTAAATAAATTTTGTACATCCTGTTTAGCCAAATTTTGTATCCTAATAGTTTTATATATACAGCAGTGTCTTAAATAGCATTGAGAGCACATCATAAATACTCATCTCAACCCAAAGCATATTTAATATATGATACCTGAGAGCGTATGAGTGCTAAGCAGAAGTGTTAAAACACATCTTCTAACACTTCCTGTTGAGTAGCTTGAGCCCAGCTGTTCTAAGCTGTCAACACTGACCTCTTGCACCATTATCCACTCAGAAATCTCTGTACTAAGCTGGGATATACGAAGCACTGACTACTCAGCAATGATTTTAAATCTTGGGAAATTCCTAAATAGTACACTGCAAGCAGCACGCACTTCAATTTAAAATGGTTCCATTTTCATATATGTAAATTATTGTATGTATAATTAATATCATTTTAAGCTTGAAATAGATACTGTATATAGAGGCTAAAACAGAAATAAAGGCTAGGTGGTAATAGAGGTTATAAAAAGCTTAAAGTAACTGAAGGTCAGTAAGTGAAGAGAAAAAATGCCTGTTTCACCTTTAAGGGTAAGTTGGACAGACATTTTATCGCCATCACACATGCATTCATAAATGCCCACGTCCTCAAGGTCCACGTTGTGGACTGTCAGTATGCGTTTGCGCTCCACACTTGTGGCTTCATATTTTTTACCCATCCTCAGCTCCTTCCCATTCTTCATCCAAACAACCTGCAGCACAGACAATACATGTAGTTAATTGTCAAAAAGAAAAAATGACTTACCCAGCATGTCCAGACATCTATTACTGTAGATATTTGGATTTTGTCTGTTTTGTAAGGGCAATGCATCTCAAAGTCAACTGTGCCACTTGTTGCAATACAATTTAAACTCCGATAGGAGCAAGAATAAAAAAAAACGTAAAATACTTAATGTATATTTAAACATTTTATTTGGATTTTGCAAGACAAAAAAACGTGCATTTTGTCACCTGGACACTTGAATCGGACACTTCTGTGTGCATCTGAGCAGAGGAGTGCATGCTGAAAGTAAATACCTCAACCTGAGAAGACTTACTGGTGAAGCGTGAAGGTGCAGCTAAAGAACATTGAGAACACAAAGATCAGGAACATTGTTGAAGTTATTGTACTTAGTTTTCAGAAACTGTTCCTTTCTTACCTTTCACAGTAAGCGTGCAAACGCTCTGAGATCCACCCACCCACAAACTTGACCTGTGCCCCGTTTAGTGCCATGGACACCTCCCTGATGACTAGCGTGTGTGTGGTCTTTGAGCGTGTGATCAGATACTCAGATCCACTGCGGATCATTCGATCATTTATGGTCCAGGAGCCAGAACATACACTCGAGAGCTCCACAGTGAAGGTGGCTTCTTCGTCTGCATGTGCACAGCAGCTCACCAGGCCTGTCTTCACTGACGCTGTGGGCTCTGAACAAACAAATTCCAAAATACTTATTGGAATATACTGATTTATATAACTTTATATTGGTTTATACACTGCCCAGCCAAAAAAGAAAAGAGTCACTGTAGACTTTACAGATTGTTTGAATTGCATTGTCAATACAAGATCTGAAATGTAAAATGTATGCACCTATTGATGGAAATAAATGTGCCAATTCATGTGTGGAAATGATTCTGCATGCTCCCTCAACCATTCTTTCACAATTAAAGCCTGATGAATCTTGACATTGTCATCCTGAAATACGGCCATGATGTGTTTTCCTACATGGTTGTTTAATAAATGAAAAGCTACACACTCCATCAATTAGGGCTAAAAGAACTGTTCCCAAATATAACATGATAGATCCATAATAATCACTGCAATAAAGATCCAATCATCGACTCTTAAGCATTTGCCAATTTAAATCCAAACAGCGACTTTTTTTTTTTGGCCAGGCAGTGTATGTTATGAATGTCCACAGCAAACAACAAAGCCTTTCTCACCAAGATAAAATGTTCCAGGAACGTCCAAGTAGGCACTCTGACCGAAATCATTGACCGCTGAGATACGGAACTGATAGCTCGCCTCCTCTGGGATTTCGCTGAAGGTATATTCAGTACTAGACACAGTCGTGCTAGTGACTTTAACCCAGGTTTGGGCTCCAACCTTCCTGCGCTCCAAGAAGTAGCCGGTGATGGGCACAGGCCGTTCACTGTCCGGTGGAGACCAGCACAGTGTGATCGATGAATCTGTTTTGTTGCGCACCGTTGGTTCCACTGGGGGATCTGGAGGGTGTTTCCTCGGTGCTGAGGTCAAAGTTTAAATTATTGTTAATAAGGTTAAAGAAAAAGAAGCTCTCTACTGTAAATGTCACAAGCAAATCTGTTAATTTGTTTCCACTCATACTCCATTCCACTCATACTCCATACTCCACGGGGCGACTCCGTGATTCCCGTGGCAGATATGAGGTTTTTGAATCACAAGAATGCAAAAAAACTCTTGTAAAATCTTTTGGAAAGGTAGTGGTCTGATTTATAAATGTATTCACCTGTGACAGAGAAGCGGGTGGAGGTCTTACAGTCATGGGCGATGAAGGCCACCTCACCAGAGTCCTCCGCTGTACATTCACGTATGGTTAGTGTGTACTGTCTGTTAATGCGGGCGATAATAATTCGGGAGTCCTCTTTCAGCTTCTCCCCATTCCTGGTCCAGTATGCATCATCTACTGGTTTCTCCAGCTCCACACAGAAGATCACAGTATCGCTAACCGGCACCACTGTCCTCCTCGGCAGCTTTTTAGTGATATTGCCTGAAAATGCAGAAAAAACATCACAAGAAGACAAAGGAATCCATCATCATTCAAGCTAACAAAATAAACCATATTGGAATGTTTGATGGGCTTCCTCTAAAAGATTTTACCCAGCACTGTAAGTTCGGCCACGGTGCGACTGCCTTCCTTCATCTCACAGATATAGACCGCATCATCGTTGGTGGTGACATTGTGAATAGTGAGACGGCGCAGGGTACCCTCCACATCCATACGGTACTTGTGCATTCCTCCAGACGGGTCTCCTCCATAAACCAGTTAGCCTTTGTGTTCGACACTGGTACCTCACACTGCAGTGTTGCCGTTTCCTTTTCCTTCACCTCAACATCCTGCAGCTTTCTCTTGAATGGAATCTTTGGCTCTGGCAAGGACATGTTGAATATAGTGAATATACAGAAGACATACACAGTGAGTTCTTTTTACCTGGCAGTCATAATTTGGTTCCATGTGGTTTCATATTGATTAGGTCTCTAAGAAGACAATGATAACTGTTAGGGTGGTTTCATATATAGTACTACTCAAATGCATTAAACTTCATTAAAAGTGAACCAGAATGGAAACCGCTGCAAGGGACCACAGTGCTTTTGGTGTTCATAATATATGTGAACTTAAAAGTGGATCACAAATGTACCGCTAAATGAACTCAAACCAAATTGTTAACTACAGTTTGTTGGTGGGTCTTTTTAGGTGGGCCTGAGATTATTTGGGTTGTTTACTTCATATACAGTATACACATTATTTTGGCACAAGACCACTTAAAGGATACTCCACTTTTTTTGGAAATAGGCTCATTTTACAACTCCTCAGAGTTAAACAGTTGAGTTTTACCGTTTTCGAATCCATTCAGCCGATTTCTGATATTTAGAAATATATCAGTAAGCGACAGTTTCTGGTCTCATTGACTCCATAGTACATTATTTTCCTACTATGGGAGTCATGAGACCAGAAACTGTCTGGTAACTGATATTCTTCTAAATATCAGAAAATCGGCTGAATGGATTCAAAAAAGGTCAAACTCAACTGTTTAATCTGAGGGAGTTGTAAAATGAGCCTATTTCCAAAAAAAGTGGGGTATCCCTTTAAGAGTGCCTTAAATGAACTAGGTGTAATAATGTCTTAAACAAGTGGCATCAGCAATGAACACGTCTAAAGAATAAAGCTGGCCATCAAATTAAATAAATACACATATGATGTTTAATATGTTTTTATCCAACAGATAGGCCTATGCCATTGGCTCTACTTTACCTCCAAGTCAGTCATCTTATATTTGAACATGTTTTCACAAAAACAGGCTTAAATGTCATGAACTTCACCCTCTTAATCCCTACATAGGGGCGTCATTGCTTTTTGTACTGCAATGGTGGACTGGCATTCGGCTAAGTTTCTGTGACCTTTCTCTAAGGTGCCTGTGGCATGAGAGTCGAGATTAACACCAAGGAGCAAGGTAGCAAAATACTATTGCTACACTTCTGGCTAAAATTAGAACTCGTGTGTGAACATACAAAATGTAATGTCTTAATGTAGGCTTAGTTAACAAAGAATTTGGATACAAATCAAGGTTTCAAACCGTGAAGACATCACTTGGAAAGTCACCCATATAATGGCATCAGAAGTGAGTTTGGAACTAGCCATCACAACAACTGTGAACTAATCATCACCAGCAGAAAATAGTTGTAATGCTACACCCTGTTCGAACACTTGCAAGCACTTTGCTAAGGCAGAGAATGAGCTGGAAGGCAAAGATGACTGTCATTAGTTGATAAAATTTCAGTTTGGTTGGTGGTTTAATAGGGCCAACTGTATTTTAACACGGTAGTTGTTGTGCTGATCTGCCAGACTCTATAAAAGAATGATACTCACCAACTGATACATGATTTTGTAAACCACTGTACTTGTGTAGTTCTAAAGGGAAACTTTCATCTTGATTTCACTTTTATTATGAACTCAAGATGTATTCTGTGACATAACCAAGGGGTATTTACAGTTTGCCTGCGCCTAGCAGATTTACTAAATAGGGCAAAGTAGCGTGAAAGCAAAATTCCCAAAAAGCACTGATGTGAGTGGAAAGTTTTCATAAATTAGAGAACACAAATGCAGCTGGATAATTTCCATAATGACCAACGCAATCTACCAAGAGCAGTGCAAAATTGCAAACCAAGCAAATACCAGTAAATCAACTAGCGTAAACTTTAGTAAATCACCTTGCATACTCTCCTCCCATAAATGTTGCGCCTGAAAGGGAAACTCCTACAAATGTGTATGCAACAAGGTCAGCCGCAAAAATAAACCTGTCCACACCTTTTCAGTGCCAATTTTTTCACTGCGTGCCTTTAGTAAATCCTGACAGTAGTTTTTTTTTAATGCCAAAAGAGGGTTTGCAGTGGAGCAAGCTCTTAGTAAATTTGGCCCTTTGTCACTTACTGATTGGCTATAGCTTTAGGAAAAGACCACCTCAGCTAAGTATGAATGCATCTAGTTGTTTAAGCCACTAGTTAATGAAAAAGTTAATTCCCCAGAAAGGACTATGTCAGCGTATGGAAGTTTGCAAGCCTCAAACAATAGACAAAAGGTTTTTATTGCCCACATTAGCATCATCTTGTAAAAATCTAAGTTTAAACAAATGCACTGCAAATACTCAATCTAATAGCAAATGGATCAATTAAGATATACCTCCAGACATTATTCTTACCTTTGACAATCACTAGCACAGCACTATAGGTTTGTCCAGCCATGTTGGATGCATTGCAGGTGTACAGCCCATTATCGCTCTGTTTGCAGTAGAGCACCTTGAGGATGAAATTCTCAGCCTGGTCCTCATACATAACATGTCTGCGGCCCTCGCTGATGTTCCCCCCATCCTTCCTCCAGATGATCTGAGGTTTGGGATGGCCTGTGACGAAACAGCTAAGCTTTGCATGTTTACCCTCTGTCACAGTGCATGTTCGGGTAAACACACCTTTGGGCAACATGCTGGTTAAGGCCGAAACCCTCTCCTGATCAAGTTCCTCTGTGATCTTGGAAGATGATGTTGAGGAACTTTCCATGGTGCGGTAGAAAGAGATATCCTTCCGCATCTCTTCTTTCCGCTTCTGCATTTGCGAGAGGAGGGATGTGCTCTTGTCTGCATTCAGAAGACGAGTATCTTGAAGGTCCACCACCAGAGTGGCAGCGGAGTGAGAGCGGCCAATGGAGTTCTGCACACGACAGGTGTAGGTACCACTGTCCAAGCTCCTGACGCTCTGGATCCTCAAGGAGCTGGATTCGTTTTCTGAGGTTACCTTGATGCGGTTGGTCTCACCCAGGTAACGGCCATCCTTTTCCCAGTCAAAGTTAGGTGCTGGATGGGCTGCCACACGGCAATAGAAGGTAACATCACCCCCTAGACCCACACGGGTGGAAACAGGCTTCACTGTAAACACTGGAGCACGATCTACCACAGTTTCCGGCAATCCCACCTTCAGGGTCACAGCTGCATATGCCTCTCCGACATTGTTCTTGGCACGACACATGTACTGACCGCTGTCTTCAAGAGTTAGATCGTAGATGGTAAGTCGGTAAACGTCACCATCATCGACTGTTTTGAAGCGTCCCCCTGCAGAAAGAAGCAGTTTTTCTTTCTCCCAGGTTACTACAGGTACAGGGTTTCCTACAATAGTGCAACTGAGGGAGGCGTCTCGTCCCACACTCAGCGAGAAGGCCTTTTTGGGTCGAGTTAGGAAGCGTGGAGCCCCACCAAATAGATTCTGATCCATTACTGCTTTCTGTAGAGATGAAACAACACACTTTAATACAAGTACACGTTGTGGTTAATGCATGAGGAGAAACACAAGAACTTGAGATTATAAGTTTTACATATTTGCACCCTGTCACCATTATATCTTGCTACCCAACTCCAGAATGTTTCTGGAAAGCTGCTTCTGAAATTAGTATACTGTAAGTCAGTTTGTATAATCTGCTAATGACAAATAACCATGTCAAGGATCCTGAAATAGACATTTTGAGACATGAGAGATGCCTACTTTTAGAGATGCTCACTCAAAGCTCTCCTGTTTCCCCACCACAAATAAGTATAGATAATAGTTGATTGAATGGCTAGAGTCTAGTGTATAAACCTTGTTAAAGGGGTTTAAAACAAGTATGGCCGTTTTGAGAATCCAACTTTTTCTATGTATCTCTCAGGTGACACAACACAAGCATCCACATGTATACTGTAATAATGCCACAGTGTTACACAAGAACACTTTCATGCATGCAAGTTCAACAGAAAATTAAGGGAAAATATATTTGGTCAACTACTGTTAATTTAAAGGGACTAAAAGTTATTTCTTAAATATTTTGGGGTACAGTAACATATGGATGACCTCAAAGCAAATGGACATGGATTAAAAGCCACAAACCATGGGAAATCTACATTTTCCATTTTTTTGACAGAACTTTACACAGAATAAAAAATGCAAAAGAACCTGGAAAATCACATATCAAGCAACAATCCTCTTATTGACCTACATCTTTAAAAAAGGTCACCAATTTACATCTACTAACTCCAACAGAACAGTGGTTAATCTACTGAAATCTGACCACAGAAAGTCAGTTTTACTTATGAGATTTATGGATGAGATGAAATCCCAGTATTATAATATTAAACAAAAGGATGTTGATCTTTGAAAAGCATGACATTTGCCATCTCTGACACCTCACTACCCTAAGCTGCCTGTCCCAAAAATAACCTCAGCTGTCGGGCTCTGTCTGCAGTATGTCCATTTGTAGAAGAGATCCGACCTGCTGTGTGATAGGACATGTATGTTTTTGTCAATGGCATTTTTTCTGTACTATAATTTTAGTTTCAATGAGCGACCGACGTTTACGCCTGGGGGATCTTTCTTTAAAGAATTTATAAAAATATATATTTTTCACAATTAAAACAATGTAGCCTAATGTTTAAATTTAGACTTAATGCGACACACATATAAAGACACGTAATCAATTCAAACTTCTTGAATTTGCTATGATTCTCTAATAAAATAAAAACATTTAAAAAACGAGAGTGAAGTCTTCCCTCAGATTAAAAGTTTTCACCTTTCAGAATTGTATTTAAAAAAAGCGACTCTTACCTTTTACCTTTTGGTATAACCCGGTGCAGATGTCATAAATATCCGATACTGGCATGCGAAAATATCCGCGAGAAAACAGGTAAATTCCGTGAACTGTAGAGGAGGACAGTGTGTTTTATCCCCCAGTGTCTTTGCTTTCTGTGTGACGCTCTTCTTTCTGTCCAACCTCCCGTTCAAAATAGATCCGTCACTTACCGGAGCAAATGTCGGACTGAGGTGAAGTAACTGTTATTGTTGAACAGCCTCACCGCAACCTGCTGTATGGCAATCCGTTTGAACAGTTTATCCAACTAAGTACCAAGCTTATTTTAAGGTATTAAAAGGCTATTGTTTTATTTACTTTATGCAGTTAACAAACTGCGGATTATTGATACATTCGATGGGCTCAAGGTATTGCGATACTTCTGACTAGTGCAATTGTGACCAGCAGGAAATACTGTATCAGGGTGAATCCAGGTTGATTGGGACACTTTTCCCCAGTCATCTTAATGGCAAAAAGTGTCCTAACCTGAAAAAATGATTAACCAAAAAAAAAAAAAAAAAAAAAAATACACACATAGGCCGTGACACTAAAGAGTGGAGTAATGGCTGATGGAAATAACACAGAAAATACATTCAATTTTCAAATAGAAAAACATGATTTTATATTGTACTGTATATATATATAAATATTTAACTATAATTACCAAGCAATGCTTAATTTTGTTCAGTGTAAAAAGGTTGCATTAGCAGAAAAACCTCTTAAGCAAAACATGGTCAGGTCAAAGTGTCTGAATAATTTTTGGTCCCAAATTTTTATAATTTTCACTAGGTTTCCACTGTATTAAGAATTTGTGGGTATAATATGTCACAATTTACTTTATTTTGTATCCTCACTTACATAAATGAACTATAGTATCCTGCACCCACTAGTAAAAAAAATATATCTGGTGTCTGAATAATTTTTGGTTTGACTATATGCCTTTCCTTTAACTTATATTTGAGCAATCCTGAAAATTCCAGCATGAATTCAAGCAGCCAAGATTGAAAGTCGAATCAAATTTCAAAGGTTTCAATTCACCTCAGTTCATAAAAAATATTTAAGTTCTGATTAATCTTAACTAGTTCATAGCTCAATGTACTAATAATGGACACCCTCACAAACCCTTGTGACGGTTTGGTTATTCCTCTCCTGGTTGTCTCATATTTTCCTGAAAGGATAGTGGGCCTTTCCCGTTATCTGTTGCAGTGTGCCTGTTGATTGACAGCAGCAGATAGGCTGTGCTCACATTTAAAACTGCCTGAAACTCAAGCAGTGGGATCAGTCAAACTCTTTGGTGTAGGGATCATTGCTTTTGCTAAATGTCTGCTTATGCCTGTTTCTTCGTGAAAACTAGCTCTGTTAAACTCCAAACTACTTTACGTGTTCCTGCATGGCAACAAATGATTTCATCTGCTGCAAGTCCCTTAAGATAAATACAGTTCACTGTGGCCAGAGGATAGTATGCATATATATATATATAATATATATATATATATATATACACCAAATCCTATAAATACATAATAACAGAAGTTGTTTTGTTTCTAAACATATAAAGTGAGAAAGTTTGCTAATTTTAACTCTGAGCCAAATATATAGTGTTTTAGCAACAAGATATAGTGAGGGTGTGCAGTGGTCAATTTTTTCTTCCTCCAAACATTCCATGCCTTTGCAGATAGATGTGCTAAATACCTTTGTCTCTATTCAAATAGACATAATAATGCATTTGAGTGTTTTTATTTTAAGTATTCACTGCCCAAATGAATTAATTCAGTATGTATTAGGAACAGAGAGCTAGTTAATATTTTAATTCTGAGATTAATAAACTCATTTAATGTTATTAATGGATTTGAATTGTTCTTCAGCTGTGGCTGGAAAATGTTGGCCCTCTATTGGTCACGCAGAGAAATTGCACAACACTAGAAGTACTTCTCTCATTAAAAACACATATGACCAAAATCACCATTTAGACATTTGTGTGGCCATTAATACTTTATTATCAGTCATGTTTATAAAATATTTAATATTTATAAAATATATATTTGAAATGCATTCTATAGGCACTTTTTCTCAAATTATTTTTGAAATGTTCTTCATTACAGCAATCCCTTTTTTTTGCAAATCCGTTTGGCAAGAAACAACCAATAAAGGTTGAATGAAGCAGCATAACAACATCATCAACAACAAAAACCTTTGTCTCTATCTATCAGTATCTAACCAGTATTATTAGTGTATCAAAAACTTCAGTTAATCGCAGTATGCGGTCAAGTAAACATTACAACATAGATTTCTCTAGGGTCTCAAGGATGAATGCACCCATAAACCGGACCAATATCTTCTCATTATAGTGCAAGTCTGAAGGTTCACGCCTCTCTGAGTTTGGTGAGCTCCCATTGGCCACCTCCACACAGTCGCAGCATGACATCATGATGCTGTTTAAAGAGCACACATAAAAAAAAAAAATCTATGCACAGGCCATACAAAAGTTCACAGTAATGTTTGTGGTGTTGTGTTGGTGAATGTGAAAAGGTCACATATTGTCACCTTTTCCAGAGTGCTCCGGTGACCCAGACTGATGAGGGTCATTCCCAGCTGCTTACAGGCCTTATAGAGCTGACCCTCGGCCTCCTCCGTCAGAGCGCTCGTGGCCTCATCCAGTACTAAATCAAACTGCATGTTTACTCACGACACAGGTCACATGAATGGCACTAATCTGACTGATTATAGCTATTAAAACTACAGGAAATCTGACGAGACTGCAGGAACTGACCTGCATATTTGGGCTGCAAGTAAAACAGTCTCGCAAAGCAAAGCCTCTGCATTTCTCCTGGTGATAAAACATCATACCTGTAAAAAAAAAAGAGAGGGAATCCCATTTTTATGTTCTAAAAACACCCACATTTTTCATATACAGATATTAAAACTCATTTCTCACCAGTTCCAATTCACTTGTGTATCCAATCCTCCGATTCTGGTCAGAAGATTCGACTGACATACATAAAACACAAAAACATGCTGCTTACAAAACAGCTTTAAAAGACAGAAAATTATAAAGAGGAAGATCAGTCTTACCAAACCAACAAGTTCCAAGTATTTTAATATTCTTTCATCATCTATAGACCCTAGAATAACAATTTATATTGGTTAAAAGTGTGAAACGTCATCATAATCTACATTTACACAACAGATGTGTGTAGTTTAATTGGCTCACAAATGTCTTCAAGAACTTGATAAGTTTGCATTGGCTTATATAATAAGGCAAGTTTATTTATATAACACATTTTATACATGCATATATTTGAGCTATATTATTTAAATAAATGCATATTATTATTTTTTTTTTAATTAAATTCATCTGTACCTGAGGAAGGATATATATCATTTAATGGATAGATAACCTACAAGGGAAAGCAAGCAAATTAGTGTCACTATCAAAATGACTTAAGCACATTATTGTTCTCAATAATTGTTTTTACTAACAAAATTATATGTAGATTTCTGCATAATTGGTGGCATCAAATGTTTTTTTCTTCTCTCACCTGTTCTCTGAGAGTGCCATCAGTAAGATATGCTTTCTGTGGCAGGAAGAGCACACCCCTCGGTCCAAAACATGTGGTCATCTCCACAGAACCTGAGAAACAGGAAAGCATATGATTCAACAATGCAGATTTGTTCTTCTGCATCTGATCATTTTATCTTCTGTCGTGTACCACTGCATGTTTCCCACAGGCCGTTGAGGACCCTCAGTAGGGAGGTCTTCCCTGTTCCCGTGTTTCCCACCACGAGCAGGTGCATGCCTTGACTGATCTTTAGTGTCAGATCCTTCACCAGCAGCTCCTCTGATCTGGGTGATTTATAGGAGAGACGATCCAGCACAAACGCCGTGTCTGCTGGGACACTGTGAAGCTCCCGATCACTGATAGAGAATTATTAGAATTGTTAACAAGATTGCAACAATGATAGCTAGAAAATGAAGTTCATTGGAACATGCTAGCATGTTTGTAGCAGATTTAAATACATTGCTAGCATGAAATAACACGTTGTTTACACGTTAACATTAATTAGCATGTTTGCTAACATGTGTTAGCGCATTGCTAATATGAATTAGCAAGTTACTAACATGTATTAACACGTTACGAACGTGAATTAGCATGTTTACATGTTTTAACACGTTGCTAACATTAATTAACATATTGCTAGAATGAATTAGCATGGATTAACGCATTGATACACAAAGATATAGCATTCTGTGGAAAATTGTTATTGTAAATTAAAACCATAAAAAAAAAATTTACAATAAAAACTGAAAATCTAAAAATAGTATCAAAATATTAAAAACTGTAATGGTATATCTTTGATACTAAAATAACACTGCTCATTCTGGACTACCAGGAACTCTTTTAGATCTGCGTTAGATCTCGGTTTCGAGGCTTGAAATGATGTGAGCAAATCTAGACAACTTTCAATTAGTTTAATTTCCAATCATTCAATTACCTGTAAGATTTATCCTTTGACAGCGGATCATACCGCTCATAGTCACACTGTTTCTTGGCAATGTCTGCCATCACTTCCCGCAATTCTCCAATTCTGGAACCGACAGAAAGATAAAGCAGACAATTTTTTTAGCTAACCAATATCCAATAAGCAGTCATAACATTGATGCTAAATAAAATGTGCTTTTAAGCAGTCTCAGTCCATCTCACCTGTGTGTGTATCCAGCAACATCAGACACGGTGGTTGAGAGATCTATAAGCTGGGTGAAGCAGTTGATCAGATAGATACAGACGAAAGCATTCTGAAAGAGACACGTGACGTGATCAACATATTGTGGACAGCCGAGATTTACTCAGAGTAGAAGCACTTGTTTTTGTCTTAAAGGCACGGTAGTCAAGTCAAGTCACCTTCATTTATATAGTGCTTTTAAAGGGTCACTTCACCCATTTGCATTAAGGTTTGTATTGTTAGAAACCCAGTCATATATTATAATGATGGTGGAATTTTGCTTGTTTTTTTTATGAGATGGGAGAAAAAAGGATTTAAGTGTTTTACTTCCGTCCTATCGTGACGTAAATATCGTCATTTTGCGTCACGATAGGACGGAAGATAAATTTCATTGAAAAGTGTATAGACTACAAACATTAGCTCATTATTATTCAAGGGTGTGGGACCCACTCACCCTACAGGCCTATTACAGATCAGTGGGTGGGACTTCACTTGCAGAAACCGAAATCAATATCCGCCATCTTGTTTTTGGAAGCTAAGCTAACGAGCGCTGTGGAGATAGGAAGTATGACAATGACTGAAGAAACTATACATGATATGGAAGAAGAGGATTTTGAAAGTCTGCTGCTCGAATCCGATGTTCGTGGCTATCTTTACGAGCCGCAATATAGTGAAGAGCAGCTGAGGCTGATGGAGGAACAGGAGGCGGCTGCCTGTCGCGGTCGAGGAGCCCGGACTGGCTCGAGCTGAGGCGGACTGCTGTGCCTGTGCTCTCGCTGTGCGCTACGGACACAGATAGAGTCCGTCTGCTGCAGAGAATTTCAACGAAGGGACGTTTGTGTTGTGATGTGAACCACCATAGTTTCGCCTGACTGAACATCCAGGTATCATGCAGTAATACACCATATTCAGAAAGAAATACAAACGAGGAGTAATTCACTAATGAATTTGCCAATGTAACTTAACGTTAACGGGGTTTGTTGTTGTGGGAAGAAGGAGGCTGGAATCGGCGAACATTTAAACATTTTAATAGTAAAATGAACAAATACACAACGAAAGTATAAGCCAACAGCCCCTCATTGAAGACTGAAGTCCACACACAAACATAAAATCAGGCCTGTTCCTCTCTCGATCTGCCGTTTATGCTTCCGCTCCTCTGTGAGAGATACGAGACCGGTCGGTGTGTCTCTTTACTTTCATTATCACTTACTAGAAATTTTGCGTGAAATGAATTTCAAACTCTGGTGGCAGCTAACGTTAGCCTTGTTGACGAAAGAATGATTTCTTTGATGTGCGCGCAGTTCCGGATTAGTGGGTGTGGCTTGCGGAGCTGTGCAATGTGGTGCATTGTGGGTGTTGTAGTCTTTCATACAAATGCACCCTTCGGTTATTTTCTGTCTTTTCTCGGTCAAGAGGGCAACAAATTAAAAAATTATTTTACATTTCGACTACATATATGATCCACTTTCAATAAAGATTCATGTTGAAATGGGTGAAATGCTCCTTTAACAATATGGACTGTTTCAAAGCAGCTTTACAGTGATAATAGGAAAATAAAGTAACAGAGATTGTTTTGGCTTTACAGCAGCTCTAGAATAAAGTTATTGTACAGCTTTGGAGACGCTCTGAAGGGAGGGCAGGATCTTATGCATTCAAAGCTAGCTCGCTATTGCTAACCTCTCAGAAAATTGCCTACTCTACCTTTAATTTTCAGCTACATTAAAGCAACACCAAGTAACTTTTCCTCTTCGGTCGCCCTACTGGTTGGAAACGAAATTGTCCATTGCCGCTGTCGTAAATAATTTAGCCTACCGTCGCACGCACGCTCACTGTTTACCCAGCACCGGCTTTAGAATGAGCGATGTCCACAGACAAGGTAGAGTATGTTACATGATTTCATGAAAGGATGATGTATTGCGACATCAGAAACGAAGAAAAACGAAATAATGACTATTGTAGCGCTTGACGTAAAGCAGTCGAATTTTGTAGTTCTTTTTGTGCACGGGTTCCTACCCGAAACCCGAAGTTACATAGTGCCAGTAAAAGCGATACAGACCCCGTCAGGCTATGGCAGACGTGTCGTTTAACTTATTTTAAGTCGATGTACCATCACAAGGGTCTTGGAAATATATTATGAAGGTTGAAAAACTACATAGTGTTACTTTAAATAGATTTTGAAGGACCTCACCTTGCTGACCAAAGCACTCAGTTCTCCAGGTGTCAGACCGTCATACTGCCCAGCAAAGATGGGGATCGCGATGACTATATAGCTGAGGATACTGCCCAGATAGTCAAAGGTGTTTACCCCAACTTTAAATAAGCAAAACAATAAGTATTTGTAGAGAACAGAACAGAAAGGTTGATAAGGTGACTTAATGCCTGCAAAAATGCACTTTTTGGCTGAAGATGGTTCAGAGTAAATGCATGAAATGAGATTTCTCTTATTTTCAGAAACAGTAGTGAGGAATATTGCACATTTTCGATATATTTTACAATCTTCTGAATGGTGTCTTACTGTAAAGCCAGAGCTCTTTGGTCATCAGGCTTCTCTGAGTGGATAAGAGCATCTGCAGCCTTCGGTCGGTCCGCACGTGTTCCACCTTCCCTGCCCTGATCAAAAACACAACAAATGCTCTCCTGCTCTGTGATTTGATAGTATGTGAGAGAAATATATTGATCAATGCAGGCAGAAATACTGAAAGTGCACACTAACCTGTAGAAGGCGGCAGATTCTGCGTTCACTCTTATTTGCATGTGTTTAAACCTGGAAAGAGATGAGCGAAACAGAACTGCTGAAATACTGCTGCATTCATTCAAAGAAAACAATCAGATAGCAATGGTAACTAATAATATGTGCCGCCCGCTTTAGCATCTCTGAATGTAATTTATATTTCTCTTGTTTTGTATAGGTCTACCTAAAATCTCCCTCCAGCTTTTCTTGCTCAACCAGCATGGACACGATCGGTCCTATCAAGATCTTGTTGACGATGGTTCCAACCACAAAGTAGCCGAAGATGCTAACAAATCCAATCCAGCCCGCACTACAGCGCCAAAAAGGTAAGAAAAAGTTATCCTATCAAATCTTTCAATGCAAAACTAGAGGGATGGAAAGATACAAGATTATTTACATGTAGTAGCACTTTGCTTAAAGCCTTTATGTATAACACATTATACAGGTATTGATAATGTACGATGTTAATCTTTTCATAAATAATTGTAACCAAGTTAAAATGCATACATCTGAAATGTGTTGTTTGTCATGTGATTTAATGCATTATACTTTCTAAATGAGTAACAATGAATAGATAAGTATTAGAATGTATTATAACCGTGGTTACAATTATTCATGAGATCATACAATTCATTATTACAAAGCATAATTAATGCATTAAAAATACTAAAGGCTTTAAGTAAAGTGTCCAGAATATTTGAATGCCATTAATGGCCACTGATGATAATGAATACTGGCAAATACGATCACATAAAGAACACAAACACACGAGTGCGGCAGCATCTCTCTGACCTGTTGAAGCACTGATAGCTGTAGTATGTCACCGTGAACGGAGAGATGAGAAGACGACTTGCCATAGTGCTCATCTGCTTACACAACCTCTCTACATCCTGACTGATGCGCTGGTCTCTTAACATGACACAAAAAAACCACATTAGATTTAATTAAGTCTTCTTAAAGGGTTAGTTAACCCTTTAAGTACTGAAGTGTAACCACATAAACAAATGTTGTGTGAATACATTACGGGTTGTCGATGTCTTTGCACAGTATGTTGAGGGTGTAGTAAACGTATCCCTTGAAGTATGTGTTATGGATTTCTTCAGTTAAAGACTTTCTCCAGCTGACATACAGCAGACTGGAGATGTACTGGTCTAGACTCTTCAGCTGAGGAACACATATATTATTGATTAGTGATTTATTATGAATCCTTGATTGGATATTTAGCTGACACTTCTATCCAAAGCAATATACAGTCTAAATATCACAAGTGCATATTTTAGCCCATCAATTATGTTGCTGCTCAATTTAACCCATATTTGAGTTGTCAGAAATACTGGTTAATAACCAGTATTTTTTTCTTTGACTTTTTCTAATTTAGGGCCATAAGCATTCTTGCAAAGTTTCAACACTTTGTCTTTGATGCGTTGTGGAATCTGCAAACAAAATGTATATTATGATTATGATATTTGCATAATTTATTGTTGAAGGCAGCTGCATAGACCCACAATAAAAACATTTGGTCAGTTTCTAAATTACTCCAAGGTAAACGATATTGGTATAAATTTTACATTGATAACGATGATTCACTCGGCATTATCTTACAGTCTATCACACAGCAGATATAAACGTGACAACAGCCAGTCAGATGCGTGTCTCAGTGTGAATGAATGTCGTGGTTTCTGATACACAAACTCACACACGTGTGACGCTCACGGTGTTTTCAGCATTCATGAACACATGAACTTCATATCCAGAGCTGTTTTGTGAGTCACTTCTCAAGCTTTTCACCGTTACATTTCAGAAAAACTACCGTCAAATACACACTGAAAGAGTAACTAAAACTGAAAGATCTTCCTGACAAGCCGTCAAAATTGTTTGATTTAACTTTGGTTTAATAAATATATCCCTACATACTAAAATGTAATTAAAGTAATAGTAATATTTTTCTTTCTACAGGGTATCCGCGGGGTCTTGAAAAGTATTAAAAGGTGATAAATCAATTTTGGGAAAATTAAGACCCTTAAAAAGTATTAAAAAGTCTTATCACGGGTTTATAAAGTCTTAAATTTTGAAAGTATTTTTTCTGAATTAGCTGTCCAACAGTTTGAGTCCCAAAAACATCATAAAAGTGTGTGAATTTAGTCATTTTTATAAAAAAAACTAACAGGTACATAAAAAACTAGGCTATTTTGGGTGCGTTCGTAAATTGCCTCTCTGTCATGTCAATCACTGTACTGATTGCCTACACCAAACACTGATCCCTAAACCTACCCGTCACTGTAACCTAAACCAATTGAAATCGGTGGCAGGGCGGGATTTTCCCAGGGCGGGAAAAAAAAAACACGCGTATTACAACGAACTAAAACTGTTAAGTTAAAAGTATCACTGATGTAAATGGTTACAGCTTGAAGTGGCGGTGAGGTATTAAAAAATATAGAGAAGGTCTTGAAAAAGTCTTGAAAAGGTATTAAAATTAACTTCAAGATTCCTGCATATACCCTGTTCTAAGTAATAGCAACCAAGATATTTTTTCATTCATGTCTTAAATTTACACAGTTGTTTTGCAGTGTTTGTTTGTAAATTATTTGTTATATTTTAATTTGATTACATTTTAAAATCTTGGTTAAATTGTTAAAGTTAGTATATATATATTTCTATTAAATCATAAAAAACATCCAAAAAGATGAAATAGAAAACACAGAATTTAGGGGGAAATAAAATGGATTTCATGGGGCCCTAAATTAAAAGCTGGAGTTTAATTGTGAACAAACTATTTTAAATTCATTCTCAAGGTCTAATAAATATGTGGAAAGCATTTCCTTCCCCATTAATGGTAAATGTATATCGTGCTAAATATTGTTATTGTATGATATGGAAAAAAATAGTGACATTTGGCAGACGTTTACACTCCATTGAAGGTTTAAATTTTTATCAGTTCACCCATGTTCAGTTTGTTGGGAATAGAAACCATAATCATTGCATTGCTAGTGACCTACTCTAAAATAAAAATCATACTCAGATTTTTAACATAATACAAGGGTTACAACTAGTTAGCAGATGCCTTTTCCTGAAGCGACTTGCAGAAATCTACTGTAAATACAATACCAAACTCACGGTTGAATTAACCAGGATGAGCAGAACTGCAAACACCACCAGATCTTTGAACTTCCCATAGCTCTTCTCAGACAAAACCTCGTAGAACTGACTCGGGATAAGACCCACTTGATAAATCACAAGCTGGACTAAAAGAAAAGAAAAATACATTGAAAAAAAAACACAGAGAGAAGACAAAAAAAGAAATCATAACCCAGACCAGATGTTAAAATTGTATTACCTGAAAGCGTGACTCCAAGAAGCGTCATGAACATCCGTACACTCATGTTGGACCAGGATGGGAAGAGGATCTTCAGAATACTCCAGAACCTTTGCAGAAACCTCCAGTCCAGCTTTGGTCTTGGGGAAAACACATCCACACAACTCAAGTCAAATAGTTACATGTAGGCGTCAACATGTCATCACAAAAACAGCTATCTATGTAGATCTCTTATGATAGAAGATATATAGAGATGTTAGTTCAAGTCTTACCTTTTCACACTGCTGTTCTTCTTCAGGGCTGGCATTGTGAAAGTTTGGTACAGGTATTATGAGACCTTCTGAATGTCCCTTTTTTGCTTATTTCAAGCTCTTAGATGAGTTTATTGGATGAGTTTTCGGTTCAAAGTCTAAAACTGCATATGACAGCGTCTTAAACATTATTCATTCTAATCTGTCAATAATTGAATAGAGATAAAATCATACGCGACCGATGATAATGATGTTGTCGCGCCGAATTAATGACAAATAAATGAATGAGGTTTCTTAATTTCAATAGTTGATTTATATCACATGTACACAAACATTTCTTCGTCTACATGTCGACTACTCGAGTGCTCCGCTGCCTCCTGCTGTTCAGGAGAGTCGTGACAGGGCTGCAGAAATATAGACATCGAAGAACATTTTAATCGGATAGTTTGCCCAAAAATGAAAATTCTGTCATCATTTGCTCCCCGTTTCAAACCTGTAAGAATTTCTTTCTTCTGCTGACCACAATAGATATTTTGAAGAATATGGGTAACCAAACAGTTGATGGCCCCCATTGACTTACACTAGCCTATAGCATTTTCATTTTTTGGGTGAACTATCCCTGTAAAGCAAAAAATCGCTAGCAGAACTGAATATTTTTTATAGCATGTGTTAATTCTGGTTCATGTTCATTCATAAATATAGACTATATTCATTGTTAGCTTATCTTAATCTGCATTTATGTATACAACTTTTAATATTAAAATGTATTTAAAAAATATATAGAAAAATGTAGAAACATGAACCAAGATCTACAGGATTTGTTAGAATATTGTTCATTGGTCAAAAACCAGGAAAGGGTGACAACTTTCCCTGCACCTATACACCTTATTTCCAGCTGTCTTAAGTGCTGGCTGTAAAAGACAAGTATTGTACCTTTCTGGTTAAAAAAGTGTGTCAGTTCTGGAAATGTGAGCTGTGATTGAAACAGATCTTCAGTTCTTACCTTCAGTTTGTCACAGTACAGTCCACTTTATACTTTATGCTGAAAGTAACACTCGTTTTAACTGTACTTGGGCCTTTTTCTAATCAGTAAATTAAACATTATTGCACACTGCTATGAAACAGAGAATTCTTGTAATACTGAAAACACATATATACAGTAGATTGAGGCGTTGTGTTGAGGTGTAGCTCAGACAGATTATTGATCCAGAAATTCTGTTTTTATTTTCATAGACTAAATGTAAAGAACATAACAGGATTTGAGAATAAATCCTATGAGCACAAAAATGTTCCACTGCAAGCGATTATTTACAACAATGAAAAACATTCCCTTTTCTCATCAAAAGGGCCATCAAAACACCAGTGCAACAGATTCAGATTTCAGATCACGTCTCAGAGAAACCAATAACTTATATGATTTAAAATGTCTGATTTTTATAATGGGCAATTTTCTTAAATAAAGCAGCCTGATGCTTAAAATAGGCACTGTGAGATATGAACAGATATGAACATAAACAAATATGTACCCACAGCATAACACAATAAGCTTTCCACTTCACGCCATGCATATATACCACATGGCTAAATAAATAACATACTGATTGTTCAAACAATAAATCATAACTTGTTGTGTTTTACTGAAATGTTTTTTTTTTTAATAATTAATAATTGACATTTAATCCCCTCTCATCTGTACAAATAACAATATGCCAATTAAGTATGGCGGCAATATCAATAACAAGCAGACGTGGTGTGATATATATTAAATAGCTGATATCTACTCTACAGCGTACACAGAATCATGAGTTTTGCTTGTAAAACAAGAGTATTCCTTTGTCAACCCACTTCAGCATTGCTTTAATCAGCGATTTCCACAAAATACAAAGTACGTATGGAAGCTATATCGATTTGGTTCAAAAAAGTATGCGTGCGCTACTGTATGCCAAGTTAAGCAAAAACATTTACGATAAAAAAAGGATTGAATGTGAGCAGTTGAATGTCAACACACGTGAGCATCAAATACGCAAAGTTGATGATTATATCAGTTTAAAACTTTTAAGTATGAAAGAAACAAAGTGCTCTTGTCAGACCAGTAAAAAAATAATAATCTGTACACCTCATCACCTCCTGTTCAAAAGCTGGGGGCGTTCCGTAGGGAGAGTCTCCTCATTTGTTTGATTCATTGATTCAGCGATTGACTTTCCATCCCGTCAGGTTTTTCCTCTTTTTCACCGTTCTATATAGTTATTTGTTAAATGGTAAACAGGCCGGCAGTATGACTGTGGCACAGGCCGGCCCGGCTAAAGGTTCAGCCACCTCTCCTTCCATTTCTGTCCATGAGCCTTTCTCCGGACTGTAACAAATGGTGGATGACTTGTATGCCCCCTGCAAGAGATGTTCAAGTTATTCTCACAAGATTTCATACTTCAAAATGCTTCTTTATGCATTTCATGTACTAACAGTCTTAAACAACAACAACAAAAAGTCATGATTTATGTTTCATGCTTCAGAACTACCGTTAAGGGAACATATGTAGTGAGCAACGATGCTCCTTGGTTTTTACTGTGCATTGTGGGACTTTTTAGGAAGTGAATGGCTGTGTCCGAAATAACATACTCTCTTGAGTAGGTACTTATTTTGGATAAGTAATTACTTCACGACTGTTCTATATACACTCACCTAAAGGATTATTAGGAACACCATACTAATACTGTGTTTGAGCCCCTTTCGCCTTCAGAACTGCCTTAATTCTACGTGGCATTGATTCAACAAGGTGCTGAAAGCATTCTTTAGAAATGTTGGCCCATATTGATAGGATAGCATCTTGCAGTTGATGGAGATTTGTGGGATGCACATCCAGGGCACGAAGCTCCCGTTCCACCACATCCCAAAGATGCTCTATTGGGTTGAGATCTGGTGACTGTGGGGCCATTTTAGTACAGTGAACTCATTGTCATGTTCAAGAAACCAATTTGAAATGATTCGAGCTTTGAGACATGGTGCATTATCCTGCTGGAAGTAGCTATCAGAGGATGGGTACATGGTGGCCATAAAGGGATGGACATGGTCAGAAACAATGCTCAGGTAGGCCGTGGCATTTAAACGATGCCCAATTGGCACTAAGGGGCCTAAAGTGTGCCAAGAAAACATCCCCCACACCATTACACCACTACCACCAACCTGCACAGTGGTAACATGGCATGATGGATCCATGTTCTCATTCTGTTTACGCCCAATTCTGACTCTACCATCTGAATGTCTCAACAGAAATCGAGACTCATCAGACCAGGCAACATTTTTCCAGTCTTCAACTGTCCAATTTTGGTGAGCTCTTGCAAATTGTAGCCTCTTTTTCCTATTTGTAGTGCAGATGAGTGGTACCCGGTGGGGTCTTCTGCTGTTGTAGCCCATCCGCCTCAAGGTTGTTGTGGCTTCACAAATGCTTTGCTGCATACCTCGGTTGTAACGAGTGGTTATTTCAGTCAAAGTTGCTCTTCTATCAGCTTGAATCAGTCGGCCCATTCTCCTCTGACCTCTAGCATACTGGATGTTTTTCCCTTTTCACACCATTCTTTGTAAACCCTAGAAATGGTTGTGCGTGAAAATCCCAGTAACTGAGTAGATTGTGAAATACTGGCCCGTCTGGCACCAATAACCATGCCACGCTCAAAATTGCTTAAATCACCTTTCCTTCCCATTCTGACATTCAGTTTGGAGTTCAGGAGATTGTCTTGACCAAGACCACACCCCTAAATGCATTGAAGCAACTGCCATGTGATTGATTGATTGATTAGATAATTGCATTATTGAGAAATTGAACAGGTGTTCCTAATAATCCTTTAGGTGAGTGTAGTATGAATGTGTGTAGTATGAATGTAATCCATGCGCCATGTTGTCATTATCATGTGACCTACAGCGTCGCTTCACAAATCCTCTCCCTTGGCCTCATGGGATAGTAAAGTGTCCATCATATGCACACTTCAGAATCTCTGGAGAAGTAGTCGTCATCCGAGTACATTAGACCATCTCTTTTATGAGTACTATGGATTCAGACATACTTCTTTTGTCACATACTGTTTATCGCCTACTATATATATAGTAGGGAAGTCTGCGATTTCGGATGCAGTCATCGTTTCAGTGCACTGGAAGGATTTTGCAATTGAAACACCCCTTAAAATGAAGACTGAACTTGGCAGACTGAGACCTAATGTGTAATATTTATCAGAAGTCTACTTGTATTACATTTGAATTAGAGCTGCATGATTCTGGATGAATTGTGAATCACAATATGTTTGGTTTCAAATGGAGATCACGATTTTCCCATGACTCTGAACAGACGGCTAAAGAAAATAAAATGTAATTTACTAGAGGTTCTGACAAATAATGAACTGCTTAAATTGTATTTGAATTATTTAAAACGGTTTGAATGAATAATTCAATGACTCACTGATAGACTTGTTTCATTACTGGATGAATCAGTATTTTTGAACAAATCTCTCGAATGAATGATTCAATAACAAAAACATCATCAGCACTTGTCGCCACCTACTGGTGAACAATGTAATCGATACAATTGTTTTTTATAGCGACAAGTTACTTTCAAAAGGTGATTTGCTCCGTAGACATCAGTGTTTATATCTGAATCATAAACTTTTATCTCAGTACTTGTGTGATAATTTGAATTATTGTAAGACAGAAATAACAATACTGTGTGGTTGAAAAGACTTTGTGAATCTGTTTCATACATGATAACTGCTCTCTCTGGATCAGTGGACGTGAGAATCATTATGTCAAAGGTTGAATAGACACAGGTGAATCACGATAGTTTAGGAATTAGATTGCATGGGTGTTTGAATCGAGATCGCAATCTTTTAACGATTAATCGTGCAGCTCTAATTTGAATAATAAAAGTTTTTGTACTGAGTGTTAAAAATAATCAAAGATTTTAGGTGAAGGTGAAGTGTGTAATATCTTCACTACAATCAATATCAGAATGGCAAAAATAGTGGTTGTTTTCAAACAGGTTTCCTGACTGATCCCCTTTGCTATTGGTCGGTCAAATATATAGCCCCGCCCCCAACCTCACGCCATAGGTTGAACTAGTTTTGCTATAGCAGCTTTTTCAGGGGGAATCAACCTACAATCTATATCTTCTATATCCAGCATTTAAGTGAGATGTGTTTACCATGCTCCAACTGTAGCCCCCCACCAAGTAAATACTGTCATCAAGAACAGCACACCCAGGCCCGCTGCGTCCCTCTAAGATGGGCGTTTGCAGAATATTCCACTGATCTGCTTTTGGATCATAGCATTCAACCAGCATCACATCCAGATGAGAGAATCCTACACACAGAAGAAAACAGTAAAAGATCTTACTTTGCAGAGGCATCTAAGTGTTGCAAGCTTCTAATCATTCTAATCATTGAATGAAACTATATTGATCACTGACTGTTGTGTACACAGTGCGGGCTGAGATTCGGTTTACGGCTATATAAATTACCCTTTAAGTGGTTTCCCCCAATAGCGTAGAGGCGGTCGTTCATGCCTGCGAGAGCGTGTATGGCTCGCTTAGTGTTCATGTCCTGTTTCCGAGCCCACACGTCCATCACGGGGTCGTAGCAGTACAGCCAAGACACGTATTCACCGTTGTGAACCCCACCTGAAGCATAACATACACAATACCAGTTTCAACATAAGGACAAGTGTAAGATATTTAAAAAATTCAAAGTCAACATGGAATTACCGTATTTACTTTTAAATCAACATTCCTGGTCTTTTTTTTTCATCCTAAGAGACTTACATTGCATTGAATATATAAACTTCAGTTCATGCATTCCCTGGGAATCAAACCCATGAGCTTGGTGTTGCAAGCATAATGCTATACTATTTAGGCTATAGGGATGATTCACCTTACTGTACTTTTAAGTACCTTTCGCCCAATCATGTGTCATATAGAGAGTGACATTAGCTATGTTTCCATCCACACGTTTTTATCTGAATTAAGTGATATCGAATGAAAAATGCCTTATGGAAACAGTAAAATTCGATTGAATTTCATGAATATCGACTCAAATGAAATACGTTCGGTCTCATCGGATTTTATCTTGATGGATATACGGCTTATGCGATAAGCGCTGATGGAAACGTTATTATGGCGCGATCCATTTTGTCTAGCAAAACTTTGTTCGCAAATGTTTGCTTGAATGTTGTGCATTTCAGTGCGAAAATGAATGGAAACACCTTAAAATGTCTCAAATCAATTCGATATACCAATTTGATCGCAAAACAGCATGTGACGTCATTACGCACAGGTTTTTATCAGCTTTAAAGCCGTTGGATGGAAACACACTTTCACCAGCTTCATTCGTATGAGTTTTTTTACCGAACTTCAGATAATTCGATTGACAAGTGGATGGAAACTTGGCTACTGTAACACTTTAGTTTAGGGTCCAATTATCACTATTAGCTAGTTGCTTATTAGCATGCATATTACTAGGATATTGGCTGTTTATTAGTACTTATAGAGCACAGATTATTTCCTTATTCTGCATGACCATATTCTACATCCCTTAATAATCCTACCCAATACCTAAACTTAACAACTACCTAACTAACTATTAATAAGCAGTAATTAGGAGTTTGTTGAGACAAAAGTCATAGTTAATAGTGAGAAGTGTATTCTCACTATTGAGTGACCACACTCTCACTAAAGTGTGACCAGAGACACTTTTCACAATCCAATTCATTCCCTACAGAGTCCTGTACAAAAATCTTTCGGAAAGGTTTCACTTTCGAATGCCATTTTATGTTGAATTTAAATTGCATTTAAAATAAAAGTAGCTGTTCTAGTGTTCAAAATAACATTGAACTGTGCTGTTAATAGTACAGCAAGTCACTTCCAGACCTCATCCCTGTAACGACACCTGTTAGTAACGTCTCAGAAACTTTGATTCATTCACTGTTTGGATGAGGTGTATCGTCAAACCTGAGATGTATATTTTCCCATTGTGCACGGCGCCTGCGTGTGCAGCCAGCGGCTGTGGAAGAGACGAAACGTAATTCCATTCGTTTGTCTCAAGGTTATAGGCTTCAACGCTAGACAGATAACCTGTCTCGTTCCTTCCCCCAACAACATACAAGTGCTTATCCAGGCAGCAAGCGAAGAAACTCGCTCTCCTGAAACAAAGACAAGATGAAAAGATCGTCTCTTAAAATCAGTCAACGTAGAGACTGTTTACAGCAAATATCCCAGTCGCAACCAAGAGTGAAAAATTCATCACAAAGGCTTAAGAAATAATTATAGCCATGTTATGAAGAGCTCTTATTATTTTATGAATAATAAGTCATTTTCAGAAGGCATCATACCTCTCCTGCATGGGCGGTAGTTGTATCCAGCTATTGAATCTTGGATCATACCGACTTACAAAGTTAGTGCTGTGTTTGCCTGCGAAGATGAAACACATATTAGTATTATATTTCACAGTTACATTAGAAATAGTGTTTAAAATAAAATAAAAATAGCAATAATACACATTTAATGAATTATAATATCAATGTCAGTGATAACACTGATTGAGCACATGATTGTTTTATTCAGCTTTTCATAGACATTAATTCATGTTTTACCATTAGGGTTCCACTGGTCTTCTCCACCCAATAAAAGCAGGAAGTTCTCCACCTCAACTACACAGTGATGGGCGCTGTTATACGGCATTACTGCAACACAGAGACAACACAGGTGAGTCGAGTGCTTCACTGGCAATGAGAAAATGATAGGTCAAGCCAATGATATTCATTTACAGTTTACACATAATTTGATATTGTATTAAATATGTAAAGGATAATGTAAAGTAAACCAATGCAGTAAACCCACAAAGAAATAATACTCAAGAAACATTAAATCTATAATTCTATTTGGTCATGATTTGACAAGTTTAACCATTTACTGCTATATTATATATATATACACACACACACACACACACACACACACACACACACACACACACACACACACACACACACACACACACACACACACAAAACACTGTTGTTTTAACATGCGTGAAACTTAATTTGAAACTACTAGTTTTATATATCTCCATTTCAACGAATCGATATCGATTCTTAAATCACAAGATCAATCTTTTTCAGTTGATGCGTGAATAAAACGTCACTTGGCATTATATAGCGAATATACCAGTCGAATAATCACAATAAGCTTTGTGTATCGTAACTTTCCAAAAGAAACAAAGTCTAAACTTTCAAATTCTGTCCATTATATAAGGAAATTGAAACAATAAATGCTGTTTGGATGCTCTTTGGGGTCTGAGTTCAAACGGCTTCGGAGCGCGAGTGAACTGATCATCACTTCTCTTTACTAGTTACAGCACAAAATAAACATGAATGAACATCTCATGTCTCATGTAATCGCTCTATCAGTGTTTCAACTATGGAAAAACTTGTAAACAATGTCGACTCACATAGCATTATATTTACCTCTGGCAAGTAATTCAGGGTCCACAGCTATAGAGAAGAGCATTTCGCTAAATACATGCACTATATTTACTTAACCTGATAGTGATGTATTCATTATTTAATGTATGTTTAAAGAAATTTTATGTTATGACAGCCACAATGTAAATTACTTAATGTGAATTTAATGTGAAAACTGTCTTATTGTGCAATTTACATGTTTGCATATAATTTTTTTATTTGAGTGTTGGTTATTATATCTAAAAATAAATAGTAATTGAATTTAAAAGTTTGGCCTCTGTTGGTAATTGTAACCTTTATTATAATATTAATGTGCAAGTCATTTTTTTCTGTAAAGCTGCTTTAAAATTATGTGTATAGTGAAAAGCGCTATAGAAAAAAAAGTGAATTTAATTGAATTAATAGGGTTCCCTATATAGTTTACAATATTAGCTAAGCATAAAAAAAATATGCTCAATACATTTTTAATGTGTATCACGCAGATCAAAGTTGCAAAAATCACAGTATCATAAAAAATAAACAACAAAAACCCCCTCACTGTATTCAATATTTAGTTTGACTTCCTGAGGTTGACAGTCAACTTTTTCTGATAGTTACGGGGGGAAAAATTAAGCCTTATTTAACTGCACTTTCTCAATATTCTGAATAAAATGCTGTCACAACCAATGAAATAGTAGCTAATTCCTCGTATGAACAGGTTTGTGATATGCAGCAATATTCCTTCCTGTCTCCATCTTCTGTTATTCTCCAGCTCCTGCAAAAGTGACCCCCAGTTGAAATAGAGAGAAATGGTCTTAGGGTGACAGTCATAATGAACACGATCATGTTCACTCCATAAATCTCCGTCCGGTGCCCGTGCAGCGTAAATCAGTCGTACGCTAAGAGCCACCTGTCTGCCTCCATCATTCATTTCCACTGTCACATCTCCGCTGCCTGATGGATCACAGTTGCTGTAAAATTAGACAGCCTTGAATCGCGCTTTTTTTCCGATTGGCCTCTTCTACTGCAATCTAACTGGAGTCTGAGTCAGAGGCCTTTCCATTGAGAGCGGATTCAGACTGACTCCGTCCCACGAGGAGAACCTCCCGACTGTCTCGCTGCACACAAAACCTGACTGACAGAGATCGAACTGTCAGGGAGAGAATGATTTGGCTTCTCAGGCGTCTAGAGCCATGCAGGGCTTTTGTGGCCAGCTGACATTTACTGCTGCAGACGTGACACACACACACGTCCCAACAGACTCAATGATTCAAATGATCAAGAGGTCACAGTCTAGGCTTTGGTATTGATCTTACAGCCTGATCTACACAGGTGCAGATGCATCATATTGCTAAACTGCCTGATAAGAAGCCTGCACACAGTGAAGACATATGATATTGACTTTTAAAGGAACAAACCTCCTGAAATTCAGCTCAAAAGGTCTTTGTTTTTCAGTCTAACAGAAAAAAAAAACATTATGGGGTTAAAACTGAAATATCTGACGTAAAGTTTTAGACAGTGTATTGAGTAAATCTCACAAAGTCATATTTCACTCCAAAATCAAAAGAAAAAAAAAATAAGATTTTTTATTTTTAGGACCATATATATATATATATATATATATATATATATATATATATATATATATATATATATATATATATATATATATATATAACTGATATGATTTCAGTTTGGGAATTCATAGTATGTATGTATTTATTCATCATGTTTATTTTATTGCTTTTAAAAACAACTAGGCTATTACAGTAATATAAAGTGAATGAGAATCATAATAAAAATAAATAAAAGTAAAATAGAAAAGTGCTTGTCATGAAAACATATCAATGTAAATATAAATAAATAAATAAAAATCAAATCAATCATTAAATAAAAAAAATAATATATATATATATATAATATAATAGGCTATATACTATATATATATAATATATAGAATTCAGTTTCTGAATTCATTGTAGTAATGTAAGTATTTATTAATAATGTGTATTGAACTGCTTTTAATTTATGCTGCTTTAAATATAAAACTGCAAAAAGAAATATAATACAAACAAATATGAGAATCATTTAAAAAAGGAAAGTAAAATTAAAAAGTGCTTATGAAAATAAGTTCACCATGCAAAAAAATATCTTAATGGCTATGAAAAAGTCTTTATTTTTTAATGCAACAAATAACTTCTTAATTTGTTTACTTCAAGTGAATATGTCTAAAGTGAAAGTGGTGCTGTCACCAATCTAAAGGAATAACACAATGGCATTAAATGTACAATATGGAAAAATCAACAAATAACAGAAAGAGTTTTGCATCCGCTGATTTTGAGCATAGCAGACTGAGTGCACAAGGTGGCAGTCTCAGCACAGAGCAGAACGCCACAGAAGCAGAGAGGTGCAGCCAGTCATGAGAACCATCCTAAATACTGCTGATGAAGGTTTTAATCAGTCCCTGTTCCCCCCCTTTTGGGTTTCGGCTCATTGCAAAGTTATGATTGAATGTTAATAACCTGCACACCCCAAACGACATCAAGGGGCTGCTGGTGTGTTCACAGGATGATTTTGCAGTTTGGTCGCTCCGCCTGGCCATGGGCCATTTAAGACTCGACGTCTGAGGCAGAAATAAAGGACATTACACTATGACCTTATGAGTGTAAGTTATATAGATCCAGATGTAATTCATTAATGAATGTTATGCATGCTGCCAAACGCTTACAAGCAGGTTTCGGAGCGTAAGGTGTCTTTGTAGGTCTCACACCTCAGCGACGCAGTGATTGGATGACTGAACGCAATCTTAGCCATAAAACAAAATGACTGCACGTCCGTTTATGTCCTTGTTTTCGCTTGGTAAGGAACAGACACTATAGAATCCTTTTAATTAAATCATAATACATTGTGTCTTGGCTCATTGCTAAATTACAAAAACGAACTTGCTTTGCATCTTATATTAAGATAGATTATAATCCATTTATATGGTTTAAAAATAGCTGTAAAACTGGACTTTCAAAGACTAGCATAGTTTATCTCCAAACGCATGACCTGCTATGTTTTAAAAGAACAAACTCCAGGCATTTGCTATCCCAAAAGCCACCTGGAGCTTGTCATACACATAACAGTGTAACTGGCACAAGTGCAGACAGCAACTGACTGACTCTGAACTAGTCCACAGAGATTATTACAACAATACACAGTTTTAACTATCTGACTAACAGCTAGCATTAGGGCTAACAGCTAGCCGCAGTAATCACAACCAATAGTAGTTCTGACTCTGATGCATTATATCAACTAACAATTTGTATCGAGGAAAATATGCAAATGCATGGAAAGAAAAATCACCAACAAGATCTCTTTATTGCCTCAATTGTTTCTCGTAGACAGCAATGAAATTACATTTAGAGCAAATGAGACCTGTCTCCAGCTTCTCACCTGAGAAAAAGAGCCTTGTAATCTCCTCGAGATTTCAGAAGAGATCACTACAATGTCTCAAACTGTGCTCAGATGTGCTAATGTCTGCAATCAAAAGTTAGAGATCTCAATATGAACTCAAACACCTAAGTGTCTTAAAGGGATACTCCACCCAAAAAGGAAATTCTGTCTTCGTTTACTCTTCCACATAATGTTTTAAAGGGATACTCCACTTTTTTTTGGAAATAGGCTTATTTTACAACTCCCCCAGTTAAACTGTTGAGTTTTACCGTTTTTGAATCCATTCAGCCGATCTCCGCTTCTGGCGGTACCACTTTTAGCATAGCTTAGCATACATCATTGAAGTGGACAAGACCATTAGGATTTCTAAAAAAAAAAAAAGACCAAATGTTTTGATATTTTTCCTATTTAAAACTTGACTCTTCTGTAGTTATATCGTGCACGAAGACCGACGGAAAATGTAAAGTTGCGATTTTCTAGGCCGATATGGCTAGGAACTATAATCTCATTCCTGCGTAATAATCAAGAAACTTTACTGCCGTTCCATGAGTGCACCAGGCGTAATGATATGACGCAGCGCCTGAAAATAGGCTACCTTCCATCAACATAACGGAACTATTTTCAGGCACTGCGTCATATCATTTCGCCTGCTGCACTGATGGTACGGCAGTAAAGTTTCTTGATTATTACGCAGGAATGAGAGTATAGTTCCTAGCCATATCAGCCTAGAAAATCGCAACTTTACATTTTCCGTTGGTCTTAGTGCACGATGTAACTACAGAGAGTCAACTTTTAAATAGGAAAAATATCGAAACACTTTGGTCATTTTTTTTTGAGAAATGCTAATGGTCTTGTCCACTTCAATGATGTATGCTAAGCTATGCTAAAAGTGGTACCGCCAGAACCGGAGGTCGGCTGAATGGATTCAAAAACGGTAAAACTCAACAGTTTAACTCTGGGGGAGTTGTAAAATGAGCCTATTTCCAAAAAAAGTGGAGTATCCTTTTAAACCTGTATGCATTTGTTTCTTCTGCAGAACGCAAAAGAAGATATTTTTAAGAACGTTGGGAACCAAACAATATTAGATCTTCATTTTATAGACAAATAAAAACAACAACACTGACACATTTCTTATTTTATGTTCCACAGAACAAGACGAACATACAGTTTTGGAACGACATGAATAAATTAAGACAGAATTTTCATTTTTGGGCGGAGTATCCCTTTAATTGTTTCTTTTGACTGAAATGAAATTAAAAGAAGTGCAAATAGAAACTTTTGCTTTTGTCTCCTGATCATGTGCAATATGATCTCATTCAATTCTTCTAAAACTAAATTATCTGAGTTATGCCACCGTTAATTTACACCGCTCTACTACATGTCAACCTTTTGTGTCTTTCTCTGGTATTAGGAGAAACATCTGAGACAAAGTTGAGACTTAAATGAGACATACTAATTAGGAACTTTGAAAGAGCTTCGTCTGAGCATTAAAAAAGGCAGATTGCATTCCACACGACTACTCTATTATGACATCATTTTTCATGATTATGATGTCAATACTCAAGATTCCGACACATTTGATCTCTTCTGTTGTAATTTAAATCCTTCTAAGAATTCTGGTTCTAATTCGTCATGCCAAAACACACAACAAACTACTGGCAGTAGTTCCTTCCCTGCTGCTCGCGAAGACAAATGCACTTACGAGAACGTTTGGCCTAATAAAGCAGTTCAATAAGAATACGTGTCATCTTCTGATGATGAATCTTCCCAAGATCATTAGATTAAAATTAATCTTGCCGGCACGCTTATGCAAAAAGACAGAAAAAACACACACACAAGTGAATCCAGGCGTTCCAGCTCCACAATGGTGTGAAGGCAGTCATGCTCTGATTAAAAAGTTACATTAAAAGTGATAGTGATACATCATTACCTCCTGCATCTCAGGAAGCTCTCGCTCTATTCTGCTCTGCGATGAAGCACAACCCAACGCAGGCAGGGTTCTTCCTGTGGAAGAAAAAAGATCTATGCTAGCAAGACAAGAGCATGCACTCACTTGTAAGGATCTTCCATGTCTTCTTTTCGTCGTCGTAGTACTGAACCAGATTACTAGGGAGGCGGTCGGGCCCCGGAGGCAGGCCCCCAACCAACAGGAGCATCCGTTTGTTTGAGCGAATCCTGTGTTACAGAGGGACGGGGAAACCGATTCATTAGCAGTTCTGTCATTAGCTGTTATTAGTGCAGAGCAATTACATATTGACGCCACAGCAAGGTAAAAGCGTGTACAAACATAGCAAGCCGAGCGGAGAACATGGGAAAATATTAATGCTAAATGACTCTATCAACACCGTCAAATGAACGGGAAAAAAGAAAACAGAAATTATTTTTATTGATTTATTCGTTTTAAGTTGTAGAATCAATTAGGCTGATGCATCTCTATAAGGATTTGTAATCTGCGATGTTGATTTAAGTGACTAGTGTAAAACTCAATCTATAACTCTTCATTATAAGTCTCATTTAAAATAGCTAAATGTACATAAGCACAAATAAATCATGCAACATTGCATTCGGTCACATTTTCACAAGTGTGTATGTTTATGTATAGTTATATCCCTAAATGCCTCAATAACTGTTATACCTGGAATATTGACAACTGTGCTTGTGATTCAACCCATGTGTAAATGTCTTGACATTATATTATGTGCTCTTACCCTATTGGCCAAAGTCTTGCATGTGACTACTGTCTGTCATCGACATATCCAAATCACTGCTGCTTGCTTAGATCCTAAATATGCATCCATTCAGTCAATCAATAATCTAATTAAACAAATCAACTAATGTCAAATCAATACTAAAAATTTTGGCAGCACATTATTATTATCAGTTTAGAGACCTTGCAGTTAGCCTCTTAGATTGAATAAGTGCTTAAAAGTCCGGGTGTTCAATATTTACAATCCCTGTCAGCTCTATAAGATTGAGCCTGGGATGTAAATGGACAACTAGCCTTGGACAAACTACACAGTCTTCAACACTAGTTTCATCATCAGGATGCTTCAATAGAGTCGTTCACTGATTTCATCTCATTCAAGATCATGCATGATGCTCAGCAATTGATATTAACAGGTGAGGAGAGCTGATACACAATGAAGATATGAGTGATTGCCAAAAAATCAAACTATTTATTTATCTAATAAATATGGATGTACATATCAGGCCCCTTTGACTTTCATAACGTCTTAATTCCTGATTGCAAAGTTTAAAAAAAAAAGACATTTAAAATGAGAATCTCATTGCAAACAATCTCTCTCTCATATTCTCCAACAACTGATTCCAGTTTATTCCACGGTCACCTATTCCTGCTAATTATCCCATCTGCAGACTGCAATAATGTCTGCAGTATGCAAGCTTGCAACAGTTCTGAAATTAATCAACCCTGAAACAGCACTATGAGGAATAGAGTGAGGATCTCACAGATAAGGCAAAGCGTTGAAACTCTGTGAACAAATATGGATCAGATATTCCGAAAAAAGATTGCAAATCTAATACACAAATTAGGTATGCAGCACGTAAGAATGTATGAGATCTTTGCTAAAAAAAGATTGATCTGTTTACAGACACCTGTCACACAAGCCTGTTCCAATAGTATCAGGGCATGATCACATGCACAGTGTGTTGTACTCTACATTTACACTCATGTCTGACATACACAACCTGACAAACTTGACTTTTCCACAAAACTGTGAAAATAAAACAAATTTTCTTACTTTTATGGATTTTTAAAAATAAAAACACTAGTCTCTACACAAAAAGCATGACAAGTATATGTTAAGAGCATGCAGAAGATCCTACCTGCTGGCTGTGGTCTGTCTGCAGTGCTGTCTGAAGGGCATCAGGTGGTAGTTCATGGCATCCATGAGCAGTTTCTGGCACACCTGGTCATTCCTCATAAAGTCCACCGACTGCACCCTCTCCACCAGCTCCGGGGCCGGGATGAGGGCGAAACGCAGGCGCTTCATCAGGTCAGGAGCGTAGTGCATCCTGGTCTCCCTGTCGTGCTCCAACCACAGCACGGACATCTGAAAGAGCGCCAGCTCCGACTCCACGGGCGGAGGCAGGGCGTCCAGCATGGCGCACATCTCCTCAAAGTTTAAGAGAAGCACGTCCTCCACCAGGTACTTGTTGGCGAGCTTCTTGGTCTCGTCCAGCCCGTGCAGAGCTGCGATCTTGCAGATCTGCTTGTAGTTTTGCACCGAGATCTGGTCGTTGAGGAACTGCACGCTGAGTTTGGTGATCTGGGGGATGTTGAGGATCTTGCTGACGGAGAGCACCTCCTCCACCGTGTCCAGGGAGAGGGTGACGTTGGCCGTATAGAGGTACTCCAGCACCAGCCGCAGACCGATGGAGGAGCAGCCCTGGAGCACCAGGTTGTTGATGCTGGAGCGTGGGCTGGGCAGGAGCTTGTCGTCGGGGGAGGAGGATGGGGTGCCGCTGCTGCCTTGGTCCTTCGCCGCCAGCCCGTCTTCTCTGCTCAGCATGTGTGTGGAGAACAGGGACCTGAAGTACTGTGAGCAGGACGCCAGCACGGCTTTGTGGCAGTGGAACTGCTGTCCCTGCGCCGTGAGAGTCACATCGCAGAAGAGCTGCTTTCTCCACAGCAGGTTGAGACCGTGCAGCAGAGTGTCGCTGTGAGTCGGGTCAAACGTGGAGGTTCGGTCACCCGATCTGGACATGACTTCGGGGCTGCGCACACCTCCTGCGAGTAAACAATGCCATTGGTGCACTACACTGCATCAGACGGTTTTATAAAAGCATATGCATTCTGAAAATACATCTCATTCATGCATGCATGCAAAGTTGGATTTGTGCATCTCAGCAGTAGCCTATATAGGCTAATGCATGCACGCTAGTGCATCAGCTGCTTTAAAACAACACATGCATTAAAAACCACATTAATAGTTGCATACCCATCTATACGTCTCATGCATGCGTTCGTGAGCACGTCAAATCCAACGGTCGTTGAAACAAACTATGCTGGGTTGTTGAAAAGCAAAGCCCACGATGTAGCCTCCAAACTGCCCGCTATCTGTTATCCGGCCACGCAAACACACACCCCCTTACAAGACATAAATGCATGCACGCATTCCCCCCGATATGCGATACAAAAGCAATTAGTTTGTCTCCCGCAACATCAGCATCACCACCATATGTGCGGTTGCGCATCGCTTTGGTCGGCAACAACACAATGCAATCGCTCCGTTCAACAACACACGCGGTATTTATCACCCAATCTGAGACAGAACACCAGAAGAAACGGCAACTTTCAGCCCGTGGAAAATTTACGCACAGTGCGCACCCGTGCTGAATGCTAGTAGTAGGTATCCAAAAACTTACCTGACTTAAAGAAAAGTAAAGCTGTGGCTCCTTCTGTGCACTTTCTTTGTTCAGTCCTGTTGGAAAAGTCTATAATCGATGGATCAGAATCCTAACCATTGATCCCCGCTCATTCAAGCTCATTGATCATTTATGTTTCCTCTGAATTAACAAGAAGAAGAAGTGTGTGTGAGTGTGAGAGGAGCTGTGTGCTTTCTGCAAGAGAAGAAGAAGAAGAAGAAGAAGAAATATACGTGTGACAAATTATGCTACCAAGAAACAACACATCATTATCCTTGGGCCTGGGGCTCAGTGAGTCGTAACGAGAGTAATAGGAAATCCACGGTCGGGGAGAGAAACGGACGCGCATGGCCGGTGGAGAGAGACCGCGCAGGGGTATGGATGCTGGAGAGACTCGCAAAATTATGGCTCAAGGCTATTGTAAAAACTGTCGAGCGTAAATGACTGCGATTTCAAACATCTATGGAAAAAGAGGAGAGGAGAAAAGGCGAGTCTTTCCTCTCTTTCTCTCTGCGTTATGGAGAGAACCGTCAAGTTTTAGTGCGCATTGCTAATTAGTCAATTTCTCTGTTCCTTCACAGCCCGACGCCTCTGCTGCTGAGCTGAAACTGCTAATTTCTGGGACCAGCCTTTTTTTTGGGCTCTGAACGGGGGATGGATGAATGGCTTGTCTCGCACAAATGACAAAAAGCCCCCCTCTGCCTTAATCTCCATCGCCAAAATAACCCCATCTTTTTCTCCTTTTGCTTAGTCCTTCAAAAGAACGAACAAGGGACTTTGGGCAAACTTGTCTTGTGGTCTTGAGTGAGCATCATGGACATGACATGGAATGCAAATCAATGTGTCTTAAAATGTAATGCTGAATTATTATATATATAATTATATTATATGTATATAGTGTCTTATGAACCAAATAAATTCATAGCTCTTTAGTTCTCCATTGTTTTAAACAGCTTTTTAAACACTGAATTTATTTGACAAGTCTGGAAGGGGAAAACCTTAAAATAAATGCCTTCGTATAAGAAACTAAACATCTTTAAGTAGGCATATAGAGAGCATCATTATTTTTTTGGGGAAAAAAAATATTGATACACTTGTATGGTCACTGTACATTACAATGCATCTCTGTTCACTACAATAATGACCTTTGAATAGTGTTTTGTCCAGGTTAAATAGAGGCACCATCGTTTTATACTCATCCACGCGTCTTAGTCAAACAGGCAACCGTGTGTGTACTGAAACAGTCGGCAGAAAAAGCAGATAGCAGGTAACTAAATCTTCATATTATAAAATAATATAGTTGCTTGACATGCAAGACGGATTTATAATGGTACATAGCCATCTGGAAAACAGCATCAAGCTTACAAAGCCATTAAAAGAAAAGGTTTGAGATAAAGCATATGGATCAAGTGAAGGATTAAACTTTTTTGTTTCCATTTTTTTTGTTGTTGTTTCGGCATCATGACTAGATATAGCACTTCCTGTACTCCTAATGAAAGTTTTACTGCTGATGCATTACTCATACGTCCTCATGCGTTCTTTGATAGTTCTCCTCACACACTGTGCCTTTCAGTGCAGTGAAAATCTTAGTTAAAAGAATAATCTAAAAAAGGACACTAATACAATAGCAAAAATACACTTTTTTTTTTTTGCATTATATTCAATCGTAGAAACCACACTTCACTCTTTTATCTCAATTGTCATCATGTGACAGCTTGTGGTATCTGTTGAACAGAATATGGAAAATCATGAATTGCATTTTTCTGAAAAAGAAAAGGAATGTCATCTACACATTATTAGTTTACTGGCATTCTGGTCATATACCTAAAAATGATCTTTACAACTTTAAAGGGGCTATATGTAGAATTCAGAATTGCTTGTTATTAGCGACACCATTGGCAGTTAAGTGAACTGCAGCCAGCAACTTATTGCTCGTGCTTACACTCGTGCACGTGTAACATACTGTACAGTGCACTACAAGAGACTGAATGTGATTCAAGGCTTGATAAACTCACGGTGAAGTTCCTTTTCTTTCTTTGTTGTATACTTTGCAGTGATATACCGTTAGCGAACACCGCCGTCCACGCTACTGAGACCGACCTTTAGATGACCTTAATATAGCCTAAATATGTGCTGTGCGCTTTCCTCAAAAACAAAATAAACATACAACAAAAATTACAGCGGTGAGAAAACAGCAGTTAAGAAAGCATGTGATCATAGCGATGTGAATACACCAGCTCGGCAATTCACCGGCATCATTGAGGGATGACGTAATTCAAATTACACCGTTATGATAGTTTGATTCTAAAGTAGGCTACAGGCCATTGCACACTTAGTCCGAAATTCGCATCCGAAATTTTCGCACGTTAAAAAATAAATACGACCTCACGTTATGTCAACCACGCTTGCACACTGCCTCCGAAACTTTCGTCCGTCATAAAAAAAAAAACAGACCGGGTTAAATTTTCTGCGTTTTTTGCATCCGTAGCAAGCTGTTTGAATGGTGTTTGAATGATGTTTTGACAATTCAGAGCCACCGAATCACGAATACGAAAAAATGCATACGAAAATTTCGGACTCAGTGTGCAAGGGCCTTACATCAGAGACTATATACTAGATCTGGCTATGTGAGACTATAGTTTGAATTAATCCCTTTCCTTGCATGACACATGGACATTACAGTAAGGCAAGACTCTTAAAGCAACACTATGTAACATTGTTTACCTTAAAATAATGTTTCCAAAATCTTATCAGTGGTTCATCAAGTCGTAACAGGGTGAAAGGCACTTCTGCCATCGCCTGACGGGGTCTGTATCGCTTTTACTGGCACTATGTAACTTCGGGGTTCGGGTAGAAAACCGACCACAAAAAGAACTACAAAATTCGACTGCTTTACCTCAAGCGCTACAATAGTCATTATTTAGTTTTTCTTCGTTTCTGATGTCGCAATACATCATCCTTTCATGAAATCATGTAACATACTCTACCTTGTCTGTGGACATCGTTCATTCTAAAGCCGGTGCTGGGTAAACAGCGAGCGTGCGTGCGACGGTAGGCTAAATTATTTACGACAGCGGTAATGGACAATTTCGTTTCCAACCAGTAGGGCGACCGAAGAGGAAAAGTTACTTGGTGTTACTTTAAGCATTCTCCTGAACATGGTATACAATTTTATGTGAAGAAAGGCTCTCGGGAGCGCATGTGAACGTCACATTCTTTTGATTTTCCCGGCAAAACCAGCCCGAGTCCTTCACGGAAATATCAGTCAGGCTTTTATATAGAATCTAGGAATGTCGTTACAAACTGTTCAAACATTGGCAAATAAAAAGCGAATAAGACATAAAAATGCTTACATAGCCCCTTTAAAAATAACAACAATATAGTGTGTTTTATAAAGATCTAATATTCTATTGCAGCATTCATTAAATGTCCTGGAAGAACAAACTATAATATTCCTCAACAGAGATATTCAAAATTTGAGCTTTTTTATGTATGTCACTGATGTAGCTCTGAAAGACAGATGCTAGCTAGCAGAACCATTTGATGCTATGCCATAAAATAAATGCATGTGCCTTTTGTGATCAGCGATTAAACAGTATCCATTTCAGAATATAATATGAGATAAAGGAATATTTTAATAAAACACAGAACATATACAATATATCAAGTCATGCAGCATTGTAATGTATATGCCCAATTAGTCAAACATATGTACTGTTTGTTAGCAGGTAAGATTAACGCTTCTAAATCTTCATATTATAGCATAGTTGCTTGACATGCAAGACAGATTTATAATGGTACATAGCCATCTGGAAAACAGCATCAAGCTTACAAAGCCATTAAAAGAAAAGGTTTGAGATAAAGCATATGGATCAAGTGAAGAATTAAACTTTTGTTTCTTTTTTTTGTGGGCTTTCGACACCATAAATGGCTTGATATATGTAGCACTTCATTTGCTCCTAATGACAGTTTTACTGCTGTCCTCATGCCTTCTCTGATCACTCTCCTTACACTACTTAAAGTGAATGAATTCATTAAAATAACTATTCACAACATCAACGTTTAAAAAAACAAACAGGTTCGTCAGATTGTTAATTGTTTAACAATATGGATAGTAGATGTGATCTGGTGGCTTACTGAGAGATTTGTGACACTATTAGTATTAATTATTAAAAGTATTAGTTTTCAGGCCCCAAAAATGCTGTTGTCATGTAAATGAGCGGCTAAAAGGCATAAAAAGTTGAAAAAATGGTGTTGTGTAAATGGCTCCAGGTATTGATATACACATAAGTCTGATTTCTTAAAATAGCACACAGAAGCTCAACAAAACGCATGATTTGAGGTATCACACTCACAAATGTTGCAGGTTGAGTTATGTACTGAAGGTTGTGGTTCATGGCTGAAGAAAAACTAAAAATATACAGACTTGCAGCACTCAAACGATCAATCTCATACTGGAAGAGCGTTTGGTGGAAAGTAGGGAAGTAATTAAGGTTTATGAAGTGAAAATTTACAACAGACGTTAAGTGACAGCTTGAACGTAGATCTGCCCTTTGGTTTTCCCCATTTTAGTAAGGGATTATTTGAAGTACCTGGGATTACAATGACAGTTTTCCTCAGTCCTCCTCAGTGAAGAGTCTGTGCTCGTGACTTGAAGAGACCAAGCGGCTCAATTGATATGACATCAGCTAATTCTCTGTTGACTTGTTATACAGGCTGTGTTTGAATCTTTAAGCTCTGTACTGCTACGAGGCTCTCTGGGGGCCGGTGGACTTTAGACGGAGGGGCACTTGGCCTGTGCCACGTTACAGAGGGATGTTGAGCGAGCCTCGTCACGTTAGAAGTGGAATCTGTGGGATAATTAAACCCTCCGAGACCACGAAACGCAGACCAGATTTACAACTCTCGCCATAACTGTTAAACCAACTCCTATTTATCGCTCAAATTACAGACACTGCACCCATGAGTGGACCGCCGGCCAGACGTCAGTGGAACTGGATTTTATGTCACACTCAGGATGAAAGTGCGTGTACTGTGTGTGTGATGTTCAAAGCGTGGAGCAAAAATGTTCAATCAAGATATGGATACAAAAATCTGACTATAGTTGCTTGGCAGAGACTGTTGAAATACTTGCCAGTCATTTGCTTTTAAGGTTAAAACCCCAAATATATATACCGGTATTTTAAAATTGTATTGAGAAAGGCTTTGACAGACGGACAGATGGATAGACAGAACAATAGATAGATAACAGACAGACAGACAGACAGATAGATAGATAGATAGATAGATAGATAGATAGATAGATAGATAGATAGATAGATAGATAGATAGATAGATAGATAGATAGATAGATAGATAGATAGAGATCATTTCTAGTAAATTCCTCTTCCTGTTATTCCAATTATAATTCAATTTATTGTGGGATCTGGTCAATTAAATACAATTATAACTCATGAAGTGAAAGAGCCAATTCTTTAATTTTACATTTAGTTAAATACTGTTATCTTATATGCATATAGAGATGCATATAACATCATACGTCAATGTACTATGTTCTATAATCAATCGAAATAAGGCTCCTAGAAGCACAACTGAGAATGATGTTAGATTAACGATACTAAAATTGAAGGAGTGCATTCCCAATCCTGATGCATTAATATTGTGCACATAAAACAAACAATTTTTTTTATTTTTTTCATTTGCATTCTTTGGATTAACAATATGCATTTGTGCTTTCTGGGAATTGAACCAGTGACCTTGGTGTTGCACTAGTTGAGCTACTGGAACATGATTTTGGTTGGGTTGGGGGGGTTGACTAAAATACTAAAAATCATAACAGCACATCAAGGCATGACTTAAAAAATGCTCTCCTAATGCATAAAAAAAACGTATATTTTCAATGTACCTTCAGCAAATTCATGCGCTCGCTGCAAACATACATTGTTAACAGAAAAAGAAAGCTAATCTAAAACAATCTATCTAAAGAAACAAGGCTGAATGGGTCCAAGCGAAGGGAAAGTTTGAGCTTGAAACTCTTCCAGGCATATTTCCTCTGCCTGGCTGCAGAGGAGAGAGTATGCTAAGATAGAAAGTATTATTTTCCTAAATGGAAGGTGTCAGATGGTCACGCTGAGGTGATCGGCTGTTCGAGATCACTGCTTCCCATCTGCAATTTGTGACGTGTGAAAGATTCAGCCCAAATGTGCTCACAAACTGGAAATCCACAGCACTTTTTCTTATCGGTGCCAAGCAAGATAACCAGCTGCTTTACAGATCAGGGAACATATCATATTAATATCATGGAGTGTTGTGATATCATCTTGTTTGTAAAAAATATTTTTGTTAACTAAGTGTGGTGGGATGGCAACCTCCGAAAGTGGCTTTTTTATTTATTTATTTTTTATTAAATCTAATTTTCGCACAAAGTATGTGAAAAGCTTTTGCATATTAGGCCACTGGCTGGAACAGAAATTATTTTGTTTAAATAAACGGAACACTGCAAATTTATCTACTATGGCTCTTGCATTTCGTTATCATTACTAGATGATAAAATCATACGCTCGTGTGGAATTACGTCTTCATTGTTGAAATACCCCTCTAAATACAAGGTCAAGGAACCCCATTCATGGCTGTAATGGTAAGAAACATGATCAAGGCATGCATTAGATGACACCTCACCACTCATGATGTTAATAAATTAAAGCTAATCTTGTTAGCGTAGCACTGGGAGCAGTGCTTATGAGGTTTTGCATCACTGCAATTAACAAATTACTTCCACTATCAATAACAAATCTGTATCTACAACATGTTCTTGTATTGTTTTCCTCTGTATGGTGACATCTTTAGCTTTCTGAAATGTTATAATGTGAGCAGCTAAGCTGTTTTACATCATATTTTAAAAGTCAAATTATTAGAAAGTGTCCCTTACCATGCAGACTCATTATACTAAACCATATAAAATAGCAGTTTAGACAAAATTGTTAGAATGGATTTTTTTGTTTTTCCTGTTTGTATCATCTACCAGGCATAAATATCATATATACAGCTGCAGCATTTGAGATGTACGAATCACAGAAGTTTTGAGACATATTTGAGAAGTTTATTATTTAGGGTTAGGAGATTTTCAGATCACTAACTCTATGAAAAATAGGAATAGTGATACTTGCCTAGCCTTATAATTACTAAACTTAGTTGTTCTCTGTGGACTGTTCCCTACAAAAAAGCACTACAGAAGAAAGAAAAAAAATAGGTTTAATATATAAATAATTTTAATATATTTTAATAAAAATATCCCCCAAATAATAATGTTTAAATAATACAAAAAATAATATATTCAATTATAATTATATATAATAAAGTTAAAATAATAGTTTTAATAAATAGAATATGTTTAATAAATGTAATATAGATTTTTAATAAACTATCATTCTATTTATTTTACTAGGCCAGGATTATTATCGTTAACAATAGCTAAAACTAATACCGTAAAAATATTTTTTATTACTTGAAATAAACATTAACTGAATATATATGTATATATATTTATTTATTTATTATAATTTTTTTATTGCTTGAAATAAGATAAAATGTAAAAAAAAATATATACATAAATTAGTATTATACATATAATATATATAAATATTTTATATAAATACATTTTGGTTTACTTTAAGTTGAAGTACTAAAATACAACAAAAAACTGACAAAAACAACAAAACTAAAATGAAAACAGAAAATAAAAGAATGATATAATTGATACTAATATAACACTGCTTCTAGGTTCTATGCCAGATGATTGTGTAATTGCTGTGATGTGGTGTATATTCAGTAATTGTATCTGAGGAACACTGAGACTGCGGCCCACAGGGGTGTTGATTAGGTGTGGAAGTTAGGCGCGCGGCGGTGTCTCCATCACATATGGGGTTCTAATGGGCGACTCCCGGACCAGGTGGGCCCTGGTGTTCAGAGACCTGCAGACGATCACTCATGACAAAGAAAACAGCAGAAGAAGAGAGAGACAGAACAAGAGGGAGGTATCAGGGTAGTGGGGTGTACCTTAGGGAGCAGCTGGGCAGCTAGGACAGAGGCATGATGGGATACTGGAGGAACACTGGCATGTGTGTGTGTGCCACTAGCGGGTAGCCACCCTCAGGGTTGGCAGCGGCGAAGGATCCGTGTGCGCTGGAGCGGCCGTGGACGCAGTGGCGCGATCACCTGGGGAAGGTAGAGCCAGCGGAGCACAGCTGATGCTTATTTCTGGGGAGAACTGGGAGATTTTATTCGTTAAAGCGGCGCCCAAACACTCTCAGCCTTAAAAAAATAGATAGAAAAAACTGAACAAAGAAAACCACATGGGAATTGGAAGTATGAAAAGATTCAGATGCTAAATGATTATAAGAATATGTGATTTGAGGTTGATCATGTAAGTTTATCTTAAACACAAGCAGAACTCAATTCTGTATTGATTCATAAAAACATTCGGTAACACTTTACAATAAGGTTCATTAGTTAACGTTAGTTTACTGCCTTAGTTAACATGAAGTAAGAATGAACAATACTTAAACAGCATTTATTAATCTTAGTTAATTTTAATGTCAACATTTACATTAAATTAAACATTATTAAAATCAAAAGTTGTATTTGTTAACATTAGTTAATGCACTGTGAACTATCATAAACAAATGAACGAACAGCTGGATTTTTATTAACTAACATTAACAAATATTAATAAATACTTTAAGTTAGTTCATGTTAGTTAAAGTAACACCAAGTAACTTTTCCTCTTCGGTCGCCCTACTGGTTGGAAACGAAATTGTCCATTGCCGCTGTCGTAAATAATTTAGCCTACCGTCGCACGCACGCTCGCTGTTTACCAGCACCGGCTTTAGAATGAACGATGTCCACAGACAAGGTAGAGTATGTTACATGATTTCATGAAAGGATGATGTATTGCGACATCAGAAACGAAGAAAAACGAAATAATGACTATTGTAGCGCTTGACGTAAAGCAGTCGAATTTTGTAGTTCTTTTTGTGCACGGGTTCCTACCCGAACCCCGAAGTTACATAGTGCCAGTAAAAGCGATACAGACCCGTCAGGCTATGGCAGACGTGTCGATTTAACTTATTTTAAGTAGATTTACCATCACAAGGTCTTGGAAATATATTATGAAGGTTGAAAAACTACTTTAGTGTTACTTTAATACTATTAACTAGTTAACTATTCTTATGTAAAATGCAGCATTCAACATGAAAATATTTGCAAAAATTGTTTTACCAATTGTTTTAGCAATTCAATTTAGCATAGACGTATAAATGCACACTCGGACTTCTGTATATATAATAAATTATTGATATTATTAATCAATAATCATTTGTATGTTTATTATTATTTCATATATACTACTGTTCAAAAGTTCAGGGTCAGTAAGATTTTCTTCTGAAATAAATGAATACTTAATACAAGGATGCATTAAGTTGCTCAAAAGTGACAGTATAGGCTTTTAAAATGTTACAAAAGATTTCTATTTAAAATAAATGCTGTTCTTTTGAAACTTCTATTTATCTATTCTATTTTAATAAATGGATTTACGGTTTCCACAAAAATATTAAGCAGCACAACTGTTATCAACACTGATAATAACCAGAAATGTTTCTTGAACAGCAAATCATCATATTACAATGATTTCTGAAGGATCATGTGACAGAGACTGAGTAATGATGCTGAAAATTCAGATATATATAATATATGAATAAAAATATATATATACAGATAAATACAATATATATATATTATTAAATGAACATTAAATAAATCTTATTTTAATTTGCAATAATGTAATAGTATAAAAAGCATATGCCTGTTTTTAGTGTACACAAACACACATACATCATTCTTACACAGCTATAATAACACAAGCCGTATTACATCTAAAGCGGCATCATCACCTCCTCTTGCTAATCTTACACCAACATTCGCAGTCTTTAATTTCTCTCCGCTCTTTTGTTTTGACGCCAGCGGTTTCCCTTTAGAAAATGTGCTTTCTGTCTAATATGGTCAGCGCCACACAATTACTCCCTCCAGTGAAAAGTGAAACAAACGCAGGGCATGCAGAGCATTTTGCATTATCTGCGCTCCTTGGATAGTCTAACAATAATAACTGTAAGACAACGTCAAGCCGAGGCTGCCAAGCTCAGCTAGCGCTTATTGGAACTTCAGAAATGAAGTTTGAGGTGAAATCGAGTGCTAAAAACAGTCAGATTCAGGAATTCTGCCATGTTGTTATGCATTTTTAGAAAAATATTAATACCTATAATGTACAGGGCGGACATCTAAGGGAAAACCTAGTAACTTGTATTCTGCACCAAAACGCTGATCTTGTGACATTCACATCTCAATTTAGAGGATTTTCAGATGTAATCGTGTGTGAATGATGCAAAACAGAATATATATATATATAAAAAAAAGAGAGAGAGAGAGAGAGAGAGAGAGAGAGAGAGAGAGAGAGAGAGAGAGAGAGAGAGAGAGAGAGAGAGAGAGAGAGAGAGAGAGAAGAGAAGAGAGAGAGAAGAATTGGTAGTAACTGATTACATGTAATCTGGATAATGTAATCAGACTAGTTACTTTTTTATTGATTTCATCACTTAATATTCACAAAATGGCAGTCAATTATTCACTAATCTTCTCCCTAATTATTGTTTTTATTAATAAAAATTTCCTTTCTCAAACATTTTGTGGAATTACACACCACACACAGATTGGCCAGCAGTCAGGCGACTATAATTACATGTAAAATTGAGAGGCCACAGAGCATAAACAAATAAAATCTTTGATCTATCTTTTTTTAGTTAGTGTTTTATTTTGATTGGTTTTATTTTAAAATGATGTATTTCTTATAATTGAACTTTTCATGAATTTATACCGTAAACCCCCTGCAGTTCCTTCTCAAACCCCTAGATAGGGCAACCCTGATGCAATGTAATGTTTAATGCACTTATTGTTGATGACAAAAATGATTTATTAATATGGTACAAGATTATACTATTCAAATCAACGTTCTAAACAAGTTAGGTCAAAAGTAATCTAAAAGTGATCAAAAAGTAGTCCGATTACATTACCTAAAATGCGTAATACAATAGATTACGTTAAAGGTGGGGTATGTGATTATCTTTTTTCTCCATTTTTTTTCAAAATAGCTTGAAATCCTATTCCTAACCCACTTACAGCCACTGAGTTAGAAGCACTGAAATGAAAATTAAAATTTGAATCATCTGTGGAACGGGCAGGACTCGAAAAACTCAGCCAATCATTTCCAAGACCACCTAGAATCATTTGACAGTAAGTTCGTCAATCAAACGGTCGTAACACCCCCCCCCCTCCCCCAGTCAGGGCCAGTGTTGGAGGAAAGAAGGTAGGACCATTTGAATTGTGTATTTTCAAAATCTGCCGGTTGTTTTCCAAATCACATACCCCACCTTTAATAACTATGTATTTTGTATTCATTAATGGACTACAATTTGTAATTACACATCACTGATATCTATATATGTATATAAAACTTGCAAAAAATGCACCATAAATTTGGTCCATACAAACTGTGTTTTTTTCCCAAGGCTTCTATATCCACACAAGCTCTCAAATCTCATTCATGAAGACACGTGAGCGCAGACAGCATTTGGCACAGTTGAGATTTGAGTGCTTTGGCGGAAGGGAAGATTTTCATGGTAAAATGACATGAATTTCAGTGTATTCCTCACAGAAGCTATCGGACGGCTTCAGCAGACTTGGACTCTTTTACGGTGCTTTTGTCGTCATTACTACAAAAAAACGACTAGGGGTTTTGAACAACTTGAAAAAACGTATCAATTCGATTATGAGAAAAGAGTGCAGCGTGTACATAACATACCTTTATGCATCCGTCCAATCAAAATCTGTCTCTGCTAAATTGCTCATCACTGATATTACATATGAACGTCACACGTTAACGACATCTGTAATGAGAAAACACAGATATAACACTACATTCACAGACACGTTAGGCCCAAACCCAAGCATGATTTCTCCACAGTACGGTGCGAGTATTAATAAAGAGATTTTGTCAAACGTAACTCGTGTTTAATTGCCGTCAGGGCGGTTTGACTGAATCCGTCCTTCAGCATCTGCATTGCTGAGCTTCTCTCCCCCTCTTTTTCTTCTTCATCTCCGTCTCATATCTTTCCCCCTACTGCACCCATCGAATTGGCACCAAACCCTTCAAGATGTCCCCAGCAGGCTCTTGCTTCGCTGGCCGCGTAGTAGACTGTGTGGTTTCCTTTAAACAGCTGTAATTTGTATTTCCAATCACTGTGCTGATTTCTGCTCATTATATTGCTGTTTCACACCGGTAAGTGAGCAAAAGTTTGGATTGATTGACTCTAATTAACTAAAAAACGTTCCGAGCCAGGGGTTTATTACCATGCTAGCTAGCCACAAATGTCAGAGACTTTCACAAATTATTATCCTGTTAAGATGAATGTGTGGGGAGGCAGGGAAGTGTGGAGACAAAGAGAACATATATTATTTTCATGACGAATTTGTTTATCGCTCTCTTCTTTTTTTCCACATTTTCAGGTGTCTTATTTTCCAATTAAATACACACAGACTCAGCATCTGTACACATTTCAGGGGTTGTCATCGCCTTGTGTTGCAGCATGAAGCCTGTCTTGTAATTATGATCTCTGTTATTGAATTGGCCGTCTGAATATTATAAATTTGACACTGGAAGTCTAGCTTTAATCATGCATTCAATCTGATTTCACTTTAAGTTGAAGTGTGTAATTTCTGAAGCGTCGCCAAACGGAATTGCAAAAATTAACACAACTTTCTCAATGCCAATGACTGACTTACAGTTGTCCTTTCATATTATTGAAAATAACAATATTACGCGTTATACCTTTAACTGTGACCTCAAATTGGTCAAATAACAACCATTAAATTGGTCTTGATTTTGGCTTAGAAAAGCTAGTGTACATTACAGCATCTGTGTGTGTGTGTGTAATAGAGTCGTCTGGCGGTTGCTAACCCACTGTAAGGTTTGATGCATGTTTCTGTTGAAATTAATGGCAGTGGTGTTTCCTGGCCTGGTGTCATTTATTTTACAGGATTGATTGGAGGCAGGAAGAGCAGACAAATGTGTTTGGGAAGTGTTCTAATTTAAAATATGGCAACCTGACCTGGAAGAGAAAGCAAAGAGACAATCCATCCTTCAAAAAGATGACCCGGGTGTCCGAGGTGCCAACAAAGTTTAGTGCACAAACTAAAAGTGCATGATATGAAGCACATCAATACAAGACAATTGTGCATACATATCCTCAATATGCAGTCATGTGTTGCTGTATGTTAAACCAACTCTATAAAGCTTAGAACGAGACTAAATCAAAAATCTGTGTGATACAGAACCAAACCGCGGCTAAGCAGTGTGTGCCACTAGTGGTAACTATTGGAATTGCAATCTGTTTGAGTGACACAAATGGCTGTTTTCAATAATATTTAAAATTAAAATGTAAAAATAAATACTAATTAATAAATTCATAATAATTAATTAATAATAATATGTAATTATTTGTTGAACCTTGGCATTTTATCAAGCTGTATAATGACTTTTTCAAACTAATTTCATATATTATTATGATTTAGTAATAGTAGTAATAATAATAATAAATTATTAAACATTGGCATCCTTATCTGACTGTTTATCAGCTGTTTTCAAATAAATTATTGTGATTAATTATTATTAATACATTATTTATTGAACATATATGACTGTTTATTAACAGTTTTGAAGTTTGTATATAATAAAGTTTTAAATAAATGATTATTATTAACAAATAAATAATTATTATTTAAATAATGTGTATGGAATTTTTATCTGACTGTTTATTTCAAACAAATTTAATCTTTTATTATGATTATTTAGTTTCAGATTATGAACTGTTTTTAATACATTATTTATTGAACATATCTAACTGCTTATTAATTGTTTTCAAAGATTATATAATTAAGTTTCAAATTAATTATTATTATTAATATAATAATTATTATTTATTATTAATATAATAGTAATAATAGTTATACTATTATTAATACATTATTAAACATATCTGACTGTTTATTAACTGTTTTCAAGTTTCTAATAAATTATATAATAATAATAATAATAATAATGATGATGATGATGATGATGATGAAAAGACTAAATGTCAAAAATTTTAACAATTGTAATTGCAATCTGTTTGAGTGACCCAAATGGCTGTTTTTAAAAAAATCATATTTATAATTCAATTTTAAAATGAAATAAATTGAATAGTATCATCATCACAATAAATAAATCTTCCATCAAGTAATACAGTTTATTAACCTAATTGTAGAGTTGACAAGCAAAGTATCAATCAAAGTTCATTAATATAGTAGAATTCCACTGGTGTATGTTCACATAATGCGGTTTCATTCATTGCTCATTAAATCAAATTTTACAGCCAAAGCCATTCGTTGTATAGCATCGTCTTTTGTGTGTGTGTGTGTGTGTGTGTGGTCTACAGTATAAACAGTAGGACTAGTAGGTGCTGTTCTGCTGATCACAGGACGCACGAGTCCAGTCGCTGCCCATTATTATCCACTGCAAATGCAGAAGGGCGGGACGCACATCCACTCTGGCAGTCTCAAAGGTGCCAAAGGATCTCTTTCGCTGACTTTAAAGAGAAATAGTATGTCTCTCAGTCATCCATTAAGTTCTCTGTCTGTATTCTGTTTAAAGAAAGTTGTATTGCTGTCATGGGAGTATGTATGCTTCTGGGCCCATTCATTCATGTCAAATGAATCCTAGAACACTTTGCAGGGGATATATGTCATTTCCACATCTACATAATCAACCCAAAACTCTCACAGCTATACACACTTCAAAATAAAGGTTCATTGTAGCATCTTAATTTCTTATCATTAAATATTTTTTATACTGTATGTGGGTCTTAAGTTGCTATATGTATCTTAAGCCCCTTTCACACAGCACTTTGGACCCGGCAAATTGCCGCAAATGCCAGAACGCCTTCTGTGTGAACGCAAACACGACCCGGGATTGATGCCGGGATCGATCCCGGGTTGAGGACCTAGTAACATTGCCGTGTTCAGACCCGGAACGCGCGCTGTGTGAACAAAAGCCAGAACTAATGCCGTAAGGGGTGTGTAATAGTGATGACGCATGTGCCATCGCGCGACTCTGTTGCTCTTAGAAGAAAGTTTGTGTTCGTCATCTACAAAGAAAGAACGAAAAAATGTCTGCAAACTGGAAAGAAGCAGAGGCAGGAGCTCCTCACAATCCGCGCTGAAGCTGCAATCGTTCGCCAGCTCAGTGGAAAGGTGCGCGCGTGCACATGTTTTCGACGTGTACTTTACACCTCTCATCCTGACGTCACGCGGCTTTCCGGGACATTAACGGGTTGTGTGTGAACGCACTCACAGATCCCGGCAAATCACTGGCAGTGTGAATGAACCGAAATCAAACAATCCCGGGACAAATGCCGGGTCACATTATCCGTGTATTTTCCGGAATCTCTGTGTGAAAGGGGCTTTAGAAAAGAGTTGAGTTTTATAAGTGCTTGGTGTTTCATTATTGATTCTGACTGGAACATTTATTTTAAACAGTATATAAGGTTTGGGATGTTTAATGTGTTGCTTTGCAATTTACACTTTACAATAAGGTCTAATTTTTAACATTAATGTCGTTCCAAACCCGTAAGACTTTCGTTCATCTTCGGAACACAAATGAATCTTTTTGATGAAATCTGAGAGTTTTGTGTCCCTCCATTGACAGCTACACAACTACCACTTTCAAGCCCCAGAAAGTTAGTAAAGACATCATTGAAGTAAAGTAATTCATGTAACTCCAGTGATTTGACCTCAATTTTATGAAGCATTAAAAACACATAATTTACCACTTTGTTTACAAAATATGAATCTCTTATGATGCATGGGTGTTGTGTTGACGCGAGAGTGGACAGTGTTACGTGAACGCGCGTTGGAGATTAACTTTTTGGATAAAAAGTGGTAAATTATGTTTTTTTTGTGCTTTGCGCATTTTATGAAGCACTCGCATAGCTTCATAAAATTGACGTTACACCACTGGAGTCACAGGGATTACTTTAAAGGATTAGTTCACTTTTTAAAAAACTTTTGCTGATAATTTACTCACCCCCATGTCATCCTAGATGTCCACGTCTTTCTTTCTTCAGTCGAAAAGAAATTAAGGAATTTTGATGAAAACATTCCAGGATTTTTCTCCATATAATGGACTTCAATAGTAGCCAAAACGGTTCAAGGTCCAAATGACAGTTTCAGTGCAGCTTCAAAGGGCTTTAAACGATACCAGACGATGAATAAGGGTCTTATCTAGCGAAACGATGCGCCATTTCGAAAATAAATAAAACCGTTTAAGTATTATTAGCACAAATGCTCGCCTTGCTCTGTTCTCCTGTTCGAACTCGTTCATCAAAATGAACAAATCTTTTTCGAGTCATTTCGTTCGTTGAATGAACAAAATGACTCGAAAAAAGACTCGTTCAAAATGAACAAATCTTTTTTCGAGTCATTTCGTTCGTTGATTGAATAAAATGACTCGAAAAAAGATTTGTTCATTTTGATGAACGAGTTCGAACAGGAGAGTCACGAACGTGCATCTCAGGACAGAGCAAGGCGAGCATTTGTGCTAATAATACTTAAACGGTTTTATTTATTTTCGAAATGGCGCATGGTTTCGCTAGATAAGACCCTTATTCATCGTCTGGTATGTTTAAAGCCCTTTGAAGCTGCACTGAAACTGTCATTTGAACCTTGAACCGTTTTGGCTACTATTGAAGTCCATTATATGGAGAAAAATCCTGGAATGTTTTCATCAAAATTCCTTAATTTCTTTTCGACTGAAGAAAGAAAGACGTGGACATCTAGGATGACATTGGGGTGAGTAAATTATCAGCAAAAGTTTTTTAAAAAGTGAACTAATCCTTTAATGATGTCTTTACTACCTTTCTGGGCCTTTAATAGTTGTGTAGCTGTCAATGGAGCTACAGAAAGCTCTCAGATTTCATCAAAAAGATCTTCATTTGAGTTCCATCGATGAACGAATGTCTGGAACGACATGAACGACATGAGGGTGAGCAAATTATGACAGAATTTTCATTTTTGGGTGAACTATCCCTTTAATAATGTTAACAACCGTGGACACGTCATCACAGTCTCTGAAAAGGCTCCATTAGTAAATACTGAAATTAACATTAATTAGATTAATAAATGCAAGTATTGTTCATCGTTAAATAATGTAATCAATAATGAATGATAACAAAGAAGGCCTTTATTGAGAGGTTTTACTCAACAATCTATCGGATAATCCTAATTATCCAACAAGGATGTCACTTTTTAATGTCTTTGCTTAGCTATGAGATTTTTTTACGGTCAGATGTAACTGACATTTGATTATTTTACATCTCACCAAAGGAGGCACATAACACAAGAGTAACGAAAAAAAAGAAAGAACTAAAAAAAGTTAAAAGCCGCATACACCAAACCATCAAAATGAAACCTCATTTTTGTAAATGAAACCTATTTGTCGATAGAGCACATCAGTCTTGTGAAGCGGGGTAAATTAAAGGCTTGCGTTTCCGTGGGGTTGTGCAGAATGCCAGTGGGTAGCGTTCACACAACATCCCTCTGTGCATACTATTTACCCCTGGATTGCTTCAGGCTAATGTCTCAATAATTTTCCCTCTTTTTTTTTCGCAGGTCCTTCCCACAAAGGACTTGACTAATGATCCATGGACAAAATGAAGCATTCAAATTTATTCATTAATCATTCATCTCCAGCTCATTGAAAATGCTAAACTTCCACAAAATTAAGATTGAATATTGAAAAGTGATTGAGGGAGACAGCTCTCTGAGGAGACAGGAAAAGAGAGGATAAACAAGCCAAAAAGGAGGAAAAAAATGACAAAGGACGCAGTGCGAGAGGCGGTCGAGACCAACCCGAGCCTGGTTAGGGTTACGCAGGTATACTATCCGCTAGTTAAGGTCAGAGGGGTTTAAGTAGGTGTAATTAGATCCAAGAATCTAGAGAAGCGTAGAATTTCTGTCAACACAGCCCCCTAATTATTCTCTTTTCCAATTAATGGTGACATAGATTAATTATCTGATGAGGCAAAGCCAATTGCAATCATTCACCCCGCTAAAATTAGATCATTCCTGACAGTAGCATGAAAGTCACCTGCTTCATTGTTATGGATTGGGCCGTGAGCGTCGGACGAGAGAGAGTGAAGCATGCTGGGGTTTAAGTAAGTTGTCTGGCGCAGGTGAGCGTCCAATTACTCCGCTATCTGAACTGTAGGCATCTTCCTGCTCGATCCGTCGGCATCTGCGATGGGTCTGTTTGCTGGCTGCGGGACATGGCTTGTAGTTGAGTCATCTGTCAGCGAGAGCAGGAACTCAGAGAGGCGCCGGATTGAGTTTGACAACTCCTCCTGTTTAAATAGGCAAGCAAACGGAATCAATGAGTGTCAGCTAATTCAGTACAAAAACCTGGAGCCAACAGAGGATCGACATTAATGCTTCAATATATAATACTGGGAAAGGCTAGGATAGTTGGTCACCGATATGTAAGTTGTGTTAACTAGCTTGATTTGTGGTGCTAGTCTTAGCATTTCCATTTAAAGGGAATTTGATTATATATGCACTGCAAACTCCCATTCAAATAAATGCTGTTCTTTTGAACTTTCTATTAATCAAAGAATCCTGAAAAATATGAAGCAGCACAACTGTTTTCAATAATCAGAAATGTTTCTTGAGCATCAAATCATCATATTAGAAAGATTTCTGAAGGATCATGTGACACTGAAGACTGGAGTAATGATGCTGAAAATTCAGCTTTGATCACTGGAGTAAATTACATTTTAAAATATATAACAATAGAAAACAGCTATTTTAAGTTGTAATAATATTTCAAAATATAACAGTTTTTATTGTATTTTAAAATAAATAAATACAGCCTTATGGAGTATAAGGAAAATGAATAACTTCATTATTCCAAATTTTTGACCGGTAATACTTGTATAAACCGTATATACACTCACCTAAAGGATTATTAGGAACACCTGATCAATTTCTCATTAATGCAATTATCTAATCAATCAATCACATGGCAGTGGCTTCAATGCATTTAGGGGTGTGGTCCTGGTCAAGAAAATCTCCTGAACTCCAAACTGAATGTCAGAATGGGAAGGAAAGGTGATTTAAGCAATTTTGAGCATGGCATGGTTGTTGGCATGAGTATTTCACAAACTGCTCAGTTACTGGGATTTTCACGCACAACCATTTCTAGGGTTTACAAAGAATGGTGTGAAAAGGGAAAAACATCCAGTATGCGGCAGTCCTGTGGGCGAAAATGCCTTGTTGATGCTAGAGGTCAGAGGAGAATGGGCCGACTGATTCAAGCTGATAGAAGAGGAACTTTGACTGAAATAAACACTCGTTACAACCGAGGTATGCAGCAAAGCATTTGTGAAGCCACAACACGCACAACCTTGAGGCGGATGGGCTACAACAGCAGAAGACCCAAGCGGGTACCACTCATCTCCACTACAAATAGGAAAAAGAGGTTACAATTTGCAAGAGCTCACCAAAATTGGACAGTTGAAGACTGGAAAAATGTTGCCTGGTCTGATGAGTCTCGATTTCTGTTGAGACATTCAGATGGTAGAGTCAGAATTGACCTATGGCTAAGCCACGCCCCCTCCACTCACTCGGACAAACAATCAACATTCGGTCACAGGCGCTACGGCAGCTGTCACAGTAGGAGACATTTCACAGGAGGCAATTGATGATTTTTGGAGACAGAAAGATTATATATCATCTCGAAGTCACCAAGGGGGCATTAACTATGCATTGGAGGGTTATATTAATAATTTTATTGTTGAGAAGGTCGATGAAAACCTTCAGCTCCAGGCAAAAATGTACAGGTCACAGTGTAAACGTGATAAACCGCATCTCGTTGCCATCACCATCTCAGACAACAAGATAGAGGATCAGCATTGTTCATGCACTGCAGTATTTACATGAATCATTCAGCACAACATTGCTAACATTCGTTATATCGGTTATTTATTTACAGATACGTTAACGAAGCTAAGTGATATGATGTACAACGCAGCTAGAAGCTAACGTTTTAAGCTAACGTTACGTTAGAGATGTTTAAGATAACATTCAAATACGTTGTTAACTTAGAACAGATGTAGACATCCTTGTTTAATTCTTGTTTAATTTATCCACGTTTAGTAGGTGTTGTGGTCTAACGTTACCGCATAACTTAATCCAGACCAGACACTTATCTCGGTTGAGATGTTTGGAAAAGGGTAAAAAAAAAACATATCGCCGCCCAGCCTCTCGGGATACCTGTGTCGGAGTTGCATGTACCCCATGCACACCGTTTGACCATTTTAAACTTAAAATTACAAGAAAAAACATATAAAAACGAATGAAAACTGACTAACTGCAATGCATTTCAATGGAAGTGGAAGCAGAGAATGTCGGAGTGTATTGGGTGAGCTATGCGCACTGATTGGCTCATCGCGTTTGGGGGCGTGGCTTAGCCATAGGTCAATTGGGCGTAAACAGAATGAGAACATGGATCCATCATGCCATGTTACCACTGTGCAGGCTGGTGGTAGTGGTGTAATGGTGTGGGGGATGTTTTCTTGGCACACTTTAGACCCCTTAGTGCCAATTGGGCATCGTTTAAATGCCACGGCCTACCTGAGCATTGTTTCTGACCATGTCCATCCCTTTATGGCCACCATGTACCCATCCTCTGATGGCTACTTCCAGCAGGATAATGCACCATGTCTCAAAGCTCGAATCATTTCAAATTGGTTTCTTGAACATGACAATGAGTTCACTGTACTAAAATGGCCCCACAGTCACCAGATCTCAACCCAATAGAGCATCTTTGGGATGTGGTGGAACGGGAGCTTCGTGCCCTGGATGTGCATCCCACAAATCTCCATCAACTGCAAGATGCTATCCTATAAATATGGGCCAACATTTCTAAAGAATGCTTTCAGCACCTTGTTGAATCAATGCCACATAGAATTAAGGCAGTTCTGAAGGCGAAAGAGGCTCAAACACAGCATTAGTATGGTGTTCCTAATAATCCTTTAGGTGAGTGTATATACTACACTAAAATATAATATACAAATATAAAATGTATTATCCTTTTTTTTGTAAGAATACACATACTTTTAAAGGGTCGTGACTGAAGAAAGATGCTTTGTGCCTGTAAAACGGATTAGATACGGCATTTACTAGTCAAACTTTGACTCGTTCCCAGAAACCTATAAAAGAGCGATGCTGACAACATCAGACACTTTTATTCTGTACTGTACGACAGGAGATTGAGAAAGACAAAACAAAGGAACGAGAAAGACGGTGTGCGCCACACTCCTGGTAAACTGTGTGTTGGTTCAGTGCATGCCTGTTTTAAAAACCTCAGCAACCAGTTTTTCTATTAAACTGCCTTGCACTGTCAACCAGCTTGGGAACTGAGCTGGCCTAGCCATGCAGAAATTTTCTGACTAACAATTATATCAGAAACAAGATCTTGGATTACAGTCCCTCGAGAGCAGCGCAGTGGGCGTTCGCTCCAATTATTACTGGCCATTCACAACTCTCCACCCTGCTCTCTGTTGTTAGCAATTGTCAATTATGCTATCCCTGGTGTAAACTTGCATAACCCGGAACTGAGTGCCCAATCTTGCAGCGGCGTTACAAGATGACAGGCTTGTATGCTTTCTCTATTTCGTTTAACTCTTCCCCATATCTCTTTACTTCAGTAGAGTTGCTTGAAAGCAGTCATTTCTTCCTCAGGAAGACACAGGGACAGGTCGGTGGAACTAGTTTTTGCCCTCGGCGGCTGAGGTTCCTCATGAGTAGATGGGTGGACAGATTTTGCTTGTGGTCTCTTAGGGAAAGTGTTCGGACAGAATCAGCACTGATAAAAAGTCTTTGCACACAGGACACTGTGATAGTTTAAGATGTTTAAAGGTGGCATGAAATGGAAAATCTAAATATAATAATATTCACACATATAAGAGGTTATTCTACATTAAAAACAATCTGCAAGTTTCATATATCAAATCTAACTCCCCAGTTTAAAATATGAGTTTTTGTCTCCACTCTTCTGAAACGGCAGGATTTGATTTTTTGTGTGTGTGATGTCATGGTGCTCTTAACAACTCATGTTTGCATCAATCACAGGAGCGATACTGCTGTTGAGTAAGAGCATCTGGTATTGTTCTGTCCCTGGATGAGGACAAACTGCACCTCCAAAAACTTTCAGAGAGTTCAAATGCCTAGGAATGCCTGGCTGAAGTTTATTTTTAACCGATGTGCCTGAGCGATTGAACGAGAATGCTTTTGTTTGTTCATCTCATTTCAAAATGGACTCTTCTTAATTATTCCCAACATGCTTTTTCTAAATATCTTTTTTAAAAGCTATAGCAGTGCCTAGTGTTTTGTCTTTGGAGACAGTCGTTGTGGTTGCATTGGTTCATCTGAATCTGATTCGGGCTCAAACATATATAGCTCTATGACAGCGCTGGCCATCAAAACACACATCACATCCCGTTCAAACAGCAACTTATAATAGCATCTCTTATACATTCTCTTACCAGTAATCATAGCGACAGTGACCAAAGTAATATGGTGACATCTATAAAACTGAAAAGCCTTTTTTTATACTTTTGATATGACAAGTGTCCAACAGAGTTCATCCGTCAAATCTTCATTAAGCGACAGCAGCTTTTATATCTGGGTGAAGAGCGGAGCAGTTGGGTCACACGAAACTGACAGGAACAGCTCTGGTGGAGAACAGGGACTGTATCTAAAACTCTCAGATGACACACAGCTTATATCTCCGTCACTGTAAGTTATCGAAAGAAAGCGAAACCACACAAGACAATCCGCAACACACGGTCTTGGACTGAATGACACGACCGGTTCTGTTCAAACACCGTGGGTTTTCCGAGAATGCGGTTGTGAGTCCTGATATATAAAATGTACATAACTGAACTGTGTGTGACGTAACCATATTGAGGACTCAAATACAGGATTGACTAGCAGATTCTGCTGCTGTGTGAACGTGCCACTTTTTAACGATGCTTCAAATATATGCAAAAAATAAATAGTATATTTAAGAAAAGTAAATGACTTATCATTAAATATGGTGAATTTTTACAGAGAAATAAATAAAATCAATGCAATATCAAAACATTGACATTAACTTGACTGTTTTCCAGCATGCAAAAATAAACAACAATTATTGTTTGCAAAGTGATAACTGTTGATATATTTTGAATGATTGTTAATTGTTTTCCATAAGTCCAAGAGGACCCCCTTTTCACAGGGCCCGGGACAACATTCCCAGATGTCCCTCTGACAACGGCCCTGAATATAGTGATTTGAAATGTTAATGAAACATGACTAGAAAACTTGTATGGCTAGAAAATAACTGTTTGAGGCATTACCAAGATGGCTTGCTTTAAAAAGGTTGTGTTCAATCCGGAAACAAAATATTTGATCACTTGTATCAAAATGATCAGTCTTTTATTGATCAGATTTATCCTTTTCTCAAACACTTTTCATTAATCCCTTGTTTTGCTCAAATATTTTCTACTCATCTTCCTAGATTTTTGTCATTTAGTAAAATCGCATATTTAATTACCTCATAATATCATGAGGGGGCCCCGGACATGGTAGAGGCCCTCCAAATCCTCTATGTCCCATATGCCAGTGGCTGTTTGGCCATTGTATGGTAGTTGCTGCACAATACAAAGACAATAACAATAACAATAGGAAGCTGAGAAAAACTAGACTTTCTAATACCATAAAGTATCACAAGTCTTTAAACCAAAGGTTAGCTTCTAAACGACTCCCAACGTTTTGGGTCATTTGAGAATGTTGATGCTTTATTGCTACGCCTTGCTTATTTCACAATGTAAAGTCTCCTATACACAATGCTAGTCTGTGTCTGGGGGAGGAGATCAACACAGAGCTGTGACAAAGTTTAGAGTAAGGCTGCTCCTTTTGTCCTTCACACTCGGAGGAGCTTGAAGAACTCCTCGTCTTCATGCTCCATTCACCAGCCTGACTTCCAGAGCTGGCCTCCCCTGACTGAGCCACAAACACACCTCATTATAAGCACGCATAGTACACCTTCCACTGAGACCACATACCTTTTGTGTTAGATCATTCAAACATTGCGGTCGCATTATTCCAATACACAAAATAATGTTAAACGCAATTCTAATTTCATTCATTATTTAAATATAATTTTAACGACCTCGCATTTGTTCATGTGTTAGACATTTAGATATATGCACTATATTTTGTTGGTCTAAACATGCTAGACGGACGCCGCACCATGCACCATGATCGCCGAATTTTTACTGTATGTGAAGGCCCCTTAACACTTAATGAGTGCAATTTTTTATTTTAATGATAGGGGTCAAACGATATAGATTTTTTCAGAGCATTTTACAATGCCGATATAATTAGAGAATGGGATGACATGTTATGTTAAGAAGTTTTTAACACAATACTTAATTGAAATTCACTTCAAAGATTTGATATTTGAAAACAAAATTTTGATTTACTAGACTAGATTTTGGTTCTGAATTCTAGTGAATTCTAATGGCTTTGTCGACTGGCCAAGTTTTGATAATCTTAAAATGGCAAAATATCCTCTGATATATCGATCTGGCCAATGTATCGGTCTATGACTCTTATATATAATTATATTATGCAATTTTTTTATTTTTGTCCGAAACCAATCATTTTTAATATTTGAAAGCCGATGACCGAAATATTGGCTAATACATCTAAATAAATTGTTACATAATTTTTGAGAGCCTGATTACAAAAACAAAAGTCTCACCATTAAAAAGCACACAATTGTGTCCCAAGCACACAAATATAATGTTCTCATTATAAATTTGTATAGTCTATATGACAGACTTGTGCTGCACAAGTTGGACTTAACTGTATTTTCCTTTTTTGAAGTGATTCCAATCATATTTCAAGCAAAACCATCATGTCAAACAGAGCGCTGAAGTTTCTCAGCTGAAGGAAATAATCCATTATTTATCGGCTTTAATACATCGGCCAAATTTTCTTATCGGGCCGATAACCTTAACATTAAAAATTAAAATATATCAGCCGAAACCGATATGGTAGCTGTTATTGTGCATCCCTAATTATTATTAAATCATATAAACTTTAGGCCCTAGTTGACAGGGGAGATTCTTTTGCTTGACTGTCATGTCATGTAAATAAAAGTGACCATTGACCTTCTATTCATCTGTGGAACACAAAAGGAGATGTTTTTAAAAACGTGCAATTAAAGTGGATGGTGATCATCAACTCTCAAGTTCCAAAAAAAGACCATAAAAATAGTCCATGTGTCCAATATTACTTATCTGATGTCATAGAATAGCTTTGTGTGAGGAACAGCTTATTCACTGAAAAGTGTTTATTGTATGGCAATGCCCATACCTCTGTCAAACATCTCCTTGTGTTTCATGGAAGAAAAACACGATGAGGGTGAGTAAATAATGATCGAATTAAAATTGGGTTAAATATTCCTTCAAGGACCAACCTCATCTTAAACTCAACAAGCATTAACCTGAATGGGACCCATTGTAGTATATAGTGCAATACTTACAAATAGTGTTGTTGTGTGTGTGTGTGTGTGTGTGTGTGTGTGTGTGTGTGTGGTGTGTGTGTGTTTGTAGGGGTACTAAAGAGCCCATACCTGGAGGGCTTTCATTTTCTGGTTGTTCTGGTTGGAGAGGGTCTGGAAGCGGGCCAGCTCTGCCTGGCTGTAGACGCTGCGGTGTTTGAAGTATTTTAGTATGGCTTTGTGCATCCTCTTCTGCAACAAAGAAAGCTGAGGAAGAAAGAAAGAAAGAGGGAGAGAGAGAAAGAGAGGGGGAATTGGTAAGGCAGGAGAGGAAATTAATGGCAGTGTTCAAGAAGAATGATGGAGGGGAATAGAGAAAGCAGTCAATAGCCCATTCTGCAGTACACGGGGCTGACAGGAATTTCACAGTCTCTTGCTCTCCCTGCCCACTCATGTGCACTGGGCGGAAACCAGTCACATCTGGCTGCAGGATGGGGGGTTAATTTTCTCTAAATGCTTCAGCGGTTTTGTTCTAGCTCAGGCAAACTCGGTGACTGCAAAGCTGATGAGTAAAATATTTCGACTTCACTCACTTTAACTTTATACCAATCCCCTCCAGACATATTTTACACATACACAAAAAGTCATGAACCCCCTGCCGCAACGAGAAATTATTCTGAGTATACTGGAAAAACATAAAAAAATGAAGAGAGAGAGAGAGAGAGAGAGAGAGAGAGAGAGAGAGAGAGAGAGAGAGAGAGAGAGAGAGAGAGAGAGATTAGAGAAGAGAGAAAGAAAGAAAGGAAGAAAGCATGCTGCTCTCTTTATTATTTGTGCAGTTTTCCAGAAAAAAAGGGGGTTTCAATTCAGAGGGATGTCGTCGTCCCTTGTTTCGCCCCATCTCTTCTCTCTTCCTTTAAGCTTATCATTGCTTGGCAATGTGTTCTTCGGAGCATGAAAAAACTAAAGCGAATTAGCTCAGCCTTTAACTGAACGAATACAAAAAAATATGTCCTTTATGGAGCCACGTCAAAAAAAAAAAAAAAAAACTGTACTATCCTATTAATGCTACAAGTAACAATAGTTACAATATGCTGTAGAAAGAAATGTACAAAAAGAAAAGACTCCAGTCAAAGTGATGCAAGATACCAACTAACAGTGAAACATACTTGCCTCTCTTCTCTTGTAACAACCCAACTTTCGAGACGAGATGTAGACAATTCAATTTCTGTTAGGGCTTCAGGGTTACAATAGCAAACCTGCCACCAACCTTTTGTTTACAAGCATTAAACTGATTCTGGATGTTTAGTTAGGCCCATGGTTTGTACATTTAACCACTGCAAGGGGGCGCTCTAGCTCTCTCATTCAGACTAAACTGGCAAATCCAACTAAACTGGCAAAATGCCAGTACGTCATTGTATATGATAACCCGTATTCTACATAAAAGTGAAATGTTGATGTTGAGGACATAGTCGCAGTGCCTATAGTCAATTGATAAAAGTCCAAAACAAAGAAGTTTGTCAGCATAACCAAAGGACGCCACATAAAACCACATAAATAATTACATGCCATCTGTCACTAGCACACTAAGGCAAATATTTAGACCCGTTAAATGTGCATTGCTATACTGTAAATAACAGAAAATAACATATTTGCCTCACTTTACATAAATACGTACACACATATATTTCTTCCATGAAATATTTTGAATATTTCATACATATATATAACATTTTATGCTGTTTCTAGCCACATAAACAGTGCTTTAAAACAAAACACCGTCTGAATCTATTTCTCATGATAAATGTGGTGTGACAATTTCATACATATGGAGCAGGTGTTTTAATAGACATCTGATAAATATACATTCTATTCAGATTATTCATAATGGACCCTATATACTTGGTATGGCGTGGAAAACCTTTTAAAAAATTTTAAGCTGTCATAAGAATCCATATTTATTTAAGCGTAGCTTGGCCTACACATCCTTACAGAAACGTATAGAACTTTAAGAGCTCGTTGTAAACCTCTAAGAGATGCGACTACATCCGCTCTGAAGAAGAGAAAGCCGCAGCAGTCTGCAAATAAACAACAAACTGTAAAAAGGCTGAATACTGAGTAAAAGAAAATCAGGCTTTGATCACGAGCGTGGAGAATCCCGTCCACAGGATTTGCCTTTTGCATGCATTTCTCACTTGATAACATTCATGTAGTTAGATGAGGAGTTGTACGAGTATTAGTCTTTTGGGGAACAAACAATGTGTCTTGCTCTCCAGTAAAGTTTTACCATCAGCAGTAGAATAACAAATCATATTAAAATCATCTACAGCTAAAAAAAAAAGAAGCTATTTACGTAAAGTGACAGATTATGTGTAGATCAGTATAACTAGTATAACTAGAGAGACACAAAGCTTTTAAGCTGAAGTGTGCCATTTTTTTTTGTTTAAATACCTCCTCCTATCATAGCTTAATATGTGAAGATATCAAGTAAGACATTTGTAGGTTAATTATCACACAATGTACAATTACTGTGGTGCTATTGAAACATTGTCCTTGGTGGTTTAGTTTTAGAACAAATGAGTGTTTCGAACAAACCTAACGAATCAAATTAACGAATCATTCCAACGAATAAAACTGATTTGAGTCTGAACGTGACTCGCACAAGCACTGAATGAGTTATAGATTGATAACTCAAAGATTAAGCTTTCTATATTAGATAAAATCCAAAAACAATATTTTGCATTATCATCATTTGCGGGGAAAATCCTAAAACACTCTTTCTAGAGACTCTTGAGGCCCCGATTTACTTGAAGCAAAATCGAAGAACGAACTGATGTGACATAATTACGAACAAAATCAGGCCAAAACTAACTTTGTTTGGAGTTCGTTGTGGGAGTTGCAAAGCAAACTTTCTGGAAAAATCACCAGCTGCTTACACGAAAAAGAACTTCGCCATGAGTATATCGCCTTTAGTAGATTTCCCAAAAGCTTTCTAAGTATGTTTTGGTCATGGGCGACTAACGAATCTTGTTTTGGTTACACTTTATTTTACAGGGCGTGTATTACAGTGTACTTACCCATGAAAGGTTAGGTTTGGGGTAGGTTCGGGGTTAGCAGCACCTAGATATAACCCAGTTATTGTTATTGCTATAATTAGTAGTATGTACATGCACGACAGGACTGTAAAATGAGTTCTACTGATTCATAACAAAAAAAGACATCCACTTTGACGCCAACTACAGTATAATGATGTAGCCTAACCTACAGAAAGAGTGACTGAACAAATCAGTAAATAAACAAATCTTTCTGGTGAACGGATTAAAAAAAAGACAGTCACAGCCATAAATCAAAAATTGCCACCATTAGGAATGAATGCAATGATTGGATGAATATTTTATGGTCCTACTTTTTCTACATTTAGACCTTTTAACTTTGCTATCAGCATGTGAAGAGACTTTCAACCAGCATAAAAAAAAACCATCTGGAACAAGTCACCTGTCACATTCACGTTTACCTTCATCATCTACATTCACTACATTTCCCAGCATTCCTCTGGATCCTCACCTGCACTCGATTCCCTCATCACCACACCTGATCTCTATCACGTCATCATCTCATCACCAGCACGGACTATATAACACTCACTCTCCCTGCAGTCACGGTCTGATCTCGTCATTACATCGTTGTCGCTACATGACACACAGACTCACCTATGCTCAACCTGAGACTTACCCGCTACTTACCTGCTACCTTCCTGACTCCTATTGGATTCTCTTCATCACCGCAGGCCGTCTTCAGTTCCCAGCCATCCTTCTGCAAACCCTTTCCAGTGACGGACTCACCTGCATCTGAAAGAGAGACTCTTGTTATTCCAATGGCTAAGTCCTCATCCCATTATCATCTGTTACAATACTCACCATAACTCCGTCTGCTTCTACTGTTCTGTTAATAAACTCTGATTTCACTTATCACCTGTCTGTCTCCTGTATCACCCGTGACAGAAGATCAGACCGCCCCAAGATGGACGATGGGGTAAAAATTATCGTCCTGGCTCAGGAGAGCCAAAATTGGTATTCATTTGTTGAAGGCTTTATTCGCATCGCACTCGTCAGTAATGTGGCTGACGAGCGGTTGTGTACCTTATTCTGGCTCGGGGCCAGATTACACCACCGGATCGACCTTCCAGACACCACCGGACTCAGCTGGAGGGAGACCGTGATCCGGTGTCTGGAGAGTGTGGGTTCCCGACCCGGGACACAACCTACCAGCACAGAGCCTTCGCCGCTGGTCCCATCCAGCACAGAGCCTTCGCCGCTGGTCCCATCCAGCACAGAGCCTTCGCCGCTGGTCCCGTCCAGCCCATTTGAACCTTCGCCGCTGGTCCCATCCAGCACAGAGCCTTCGCCGCTGGTCCCATCCAGCACAGAGCCTTCGCCGCTGGTCCCATCCAGCACAAAGCCTTCGCCGCTGGTCCCGTCCAGCCCATTTGAACCTTCACCGCTGGTCCCATCCAGCACAAAGCCTTCGCCGCTGGTCCCATCCAGCACAGAGCCTTCACCGCTGGTCCCGTCCAGCCCATTTGAACCTTCACCGCTGGTCCCATCCAGCACAGAGCCCCACCGCTGGCCTCTGCCAGCCCTGATCTAATAGACTTTTTCACAGAGCCAGAGCCCGTTGACCCAGCGCCAGAGCCAGAGCCCGTTGACCCAGCGCCAGAGCCAGAGCCCGTTGACCCAGCGCCAGAGCCAGAGCCCGTTGACCCAGCGCCAGAGCCTGAGCCCGTTGCCTGCCCGCCAGAGACCGCCGTCCAGCCAGAGACCGCCGTCCAGCCAGAGACCGCCGTCCAGCCAGAGACCGCCGTCCAGCCAGAGACCGCGTCCAGCCAGAGACCCGTCCAGCCAGAGACCGCCGTCCAGCCAGAGACCGCCGTCCAGCCAGAGACCGCCGTCCAGCCTGAGACCGCCGTCCAGCCAGAAACTGTATTCCCACCCTGCCTCCCTCTCCCACCTCCGCTATTGATGTCTTCATGCTCTACTGCCTCGCCTCTACTGAGCCCTGTCGACCCAGCTGCCCATCCACAGCTACCCCCCAGTATCGCTGTGGAGCCACCTCTGGGTCTCCAAGCCTCAGCATCGCCCTGGTCAGGGGATCCCCTGTCCTTGCCTCAATCCCCTGAACCTCTGACTCCACCTTGGTCCTCCGACCCTACAGCCTCTCTGCGGCTCATTGTGCCCTCACCTCCGCCGGGTCTTGTCAGCCCTATATCTCCACCAGGCTCACTCCTCCTTCCTTCCTCACATTGGTCAGCCGTCACCCTGGTTCCACCTCGGGACTCCGTGCTAGCGGCTGTGCCTCTGCCCTGCATCCCTTCTGCTCCACCGGGCTCCATCTTCCCTCCTGCTCCTCAGTCGTCCTCCCTCGCACTGGTTACGCCACGGGCTTCCAGAGCCCCTTCTCCGTGTCGGTCCCATGAGCCTGCAGATCTGCCTTGGCCCTCCAGACCTGTGGTGTCACCTCGGCTCTGGGTCCATTCGGCGCAGTTGGGGAATTCTGGAACGTCTACAGGGTCTTCATCGCCATGGCCACCCGAAGGGGTCTCACCGCCATGGCCACCCGAAGGGGTCTCACCGCCCTGGACGCCCGAGGGTCCCACAGCTCCGCCCTGGACGCCCGAGGGTCCCACAGCTCCGCCCTGGACGCCCGAGGGTCCCACAGCTCCGCCCTGGACACGTCCTCGCTCATCTGCTCCGCCTTGACTCCTCTGCAGCGCGAGGTCGCGCTTTCCGGAGGGGGGTGTAATGTCACATTCACGTTTACCTTCATCATCTACATTCACTACATTTCCCAGCATTCCTCTGGATCCTCACCTGCACTCGATTCCCTCATCACCACACCTGATCTCTATCACGTCATCATCTCATCACCAGCACGGACTATATAACACTCACTCTCCCTGCAGTCATGGTCTGATCTCGTCATTACATCGTTGTCGCTACATGACACACAGACTCACCTATGCTCAACCTGAGACTTACCCGCTACTTACCTGCTACCTTCCTGACTCCTATTGGATTCTCTTCATCACCGCAGGCCGTCTTCAGTTCCCAGCCATCCTTCTGCAAACCCTTTCCAGTGACGGACTCACCTGCATCTGAAAGAGAGACTCTTGTTATTCCAATGGCTAAGTCCTCATCCCATTATCATCTGTTACAATACTCACCATAACTCCGTCTGCTTCTACTGTTCTGTTAATAAACTCTGATTTCACTTATCACCTGTCTGTCTCCTGTATCACCCGTGACATCACCTACCCTGCCTTTAATTCCTCTGTACCTGTTTGTACAACCCATGGCAGATGAGGGGAGCTTTGAGGAAACCTGTTTGAATACAGTAATTTTTTTTGCATTTCCTTTATGTGACTCTAGCATAGAAATGGCACACTTCAGCTTTAACCTCTCACTGAAAACATCTTTACATTGACAAGTGTTTGTTGTTATATATACCAATATACACAGCCAGATAGTGTTTGGGAATGACAAATGCACTGCACTCTATAGATACACACTGCACTTACACAGTACAGCTTTGATGAATACCAGCAAAAACACCCATCCTTTAGTGATGGACGTACGTGTCATATTATCATTTTCCCAAACGTTCCCGAGATGCTGGTTCTTGAGAGCGTTTGCATCTGCCACGCGCCTGTTTCCTCTCACTGCCATGTGAGATGGAATAAACACACATGCACGCCAGAGCAACGCTGTCATGAAGCTTATCTCATCGTGATTAGATTACTGCAGTGGCCTCCTAGCTGACTGCCCAACTAAAACCAACCACCTATGACAGGCTGTGTGGAGCACGCCTGCGCACGCTAGTCCTCTCTCTCATCACTATTTTGCATGCCTGCTGTCTATCTCTGATGACAAAGATAGACAACCACATCATTCACACATGCAGAAAATAGCCTTGATGTATACATGCATATGGAAGAAGTCACAGAGAAAGAAACGTGTTACCTGCTTGTGATCTTGGACGTAGGCCTCTGCTCGGTTTCTTCTTTCAAAAACACAAACGGCTTCTTGTCTGGCTATCATCAGCGCTCTCTGCAGTTCTCCATACTCTTGCGCTAACTTCAGATTGTCTCGTAGCAGTTTCTGTAGACGAACCTGGAACAGATTTGCACAGGACGTTCTCCATCAGCTTCTGAGAGACTCTAACATGTTATAATGAAAGGACACCATGGAAAAACTAGGACAAATCATTTTGTCATCCCAAACGTGTATGGCTTTCAAACATTTCCAAGAAGAGATTTTGAAGATGCACTTTTCCATGCAATTACAATGAATGGACTGAAGCTTCATTAAAGGATCCGAAAGCTGATTATATGACTTATGCACTATATTTCAAGTGTTCTGAAGCCATACGATAGCTTTTTGTGTGAGGAACAGACTGAAATTTAAGTTATTCACTGATAATCTTGCCCTCCAGTGGGCTGTTAACCTCTGTGACTGGATCATTGAGTCAGTGAGTTGAACTCGAGAACCGGATTAGTCCGATTCATGAACAAATCATTCAGTTTTGTGAACTGGATCAACTGATTCATTAAAAATCAGCTGATTCAAAAGAATGATTAGTCCACAACTGGATATTGCAATTTCTATCACAAACTCATATGAATATATCATGGACACTCAAATTTTGTTTCGTTTCTCACACAATTTTATTGTATAAACCACTTTTCACTGTAAAAAAAGATTTTTCAAAGTTGTAAATAAAACAAATAATATTGGAGTACGTTTTAAAAGACAACATTCATTCTACTTAAATTTTTCACTTTTAATTCAATGTGTTACTTGATGTTTCTTTATAATTAATTGTGAAAATTGTGAAAAAATAAAAGGGAAAATTGTTTCTACACCATTTGTGTACATTTATGGTGCTTTTTTTCATTTATGTGCATCTTGTGTCTACAGCATTTGCATATTTGTTTGCATTTTGTTTGTTTTACACCCAAATGCTGAAACCAAACCTATTCGAATACAATAACTCAAGTAATCATACAGCACTTGAGGAAGTATGTAAACAAATTACAATAAATAACTCTCTGATTTGCTTGTCTCCACAACCCTGTGTCAGCATCATATACGTGGAGAAAGGAGAGAGAGAGAGCTATGGGAAGAAAGATGAAGAGAGAAAGAGAAGAACATTTTCTGCTCTACCTGGGAATAAGGAATAATGAAGTGTGGCTGGGCAGTAAAACGACCCAGCGCTAAACTGATGAGTTTAACCCAGCACAGAGAGTGGCAGTAAACATGACAAATGCCGGCTATTGATTTAAAGCTTAATTACTGCATGCAGTGCTGACAAAACCCGTCTGATGCACCTCTGAAATGTAAATGGGACAAATTACACTTCATTGGCCATAAGAAACTGATGGTGTCTGCACTTTGCATCCTACTGCTTTTCTACTCACTGAGCGTCTGACTTCATCAAGTAAACAAGCTACATGAGAATATGATGAGGGGGAAAAAAAAACCCTATTCAGCTTGTGAGGAAGTCACAGTGGAGTGTGTCCATAAGTGTACGTTACATTTACCGCATCTCAACTCATCGTGCAAGGAAATGCACAACTGTTTAAATGGTTCCCATTGTCAAGGTTATAATCCGTGCTTTGAGTCCACAAAAAAACGATTTACTTGCTTTATTCAATCCTTGTCTTATTGAGCTCAATTAATTGGTGCTAGTTTTTCCATAGAAAATAATCTCAATGTAAAAAGACACCTCCTCTTTTTCATTTAATATCAATTAATTGATGTTATGTTTCCAATGTTTTACCATGGAAGTAAAATGGGTAAACACATTTGTAAATTGGACATTGACCTTAATGGAGCCAGCAATGGCAAGGTCATGGCATTGATTCCCAAGGTAACACATATGCGGATGGCTTATGAATCTGTTGCTTATATATATATATATATATTTGTGCTGTCAAAACGATTAATCACGATTAATCGCATCTAACATTAAAAGTTATATATATATATACAGTATACACACACACACACACACACACACACACACACACACACACACACACACACACACACACACACACACACACACACACACACATTATATAAACACAAACTTTTATGTTAGATGCGATTATGATTAATCGATATGACAGCACTAATATATATATATATATATATTTATATATGACAAAAAGTCGCAATCAGAAGAAAAAAGTTGTAACTGTTAGATATGAAATCGCAAACTAAGCTTTATAAAGACATAAAGCCACTTTATTTCTTTAAAAGTCACAATTAGGGTTTTATTTTTCATACTTGCTTCCATAGAGTTTTGCTTTCAACAAGGAAAAATGATGAAGAAGAAAATCACGATGATGGAAAAACCAAGAAAAGAAAATTCTGTGTACACTACAAAAAAAAAGCCTCTTCCTAATAAGAGTGTCCCTCTCATCTAAAACACATGACGCTGTGGTCGTCATCCAGTGTTGTGCGTCACCATCCATATTTCCTGTCTTCATTAACATCTCATGACTGTGACGTCTCAACAATGCGCCTCAGGTCAACCAATTCTGACACAGCCTCTCATTGTTCGAAGTGTTAAAAGTCAAAATGTGTCTGTTGGGCGATGAATCTTTGTGCCGCTTTATTGTTTCCTGTGAGAAGTCTAAAGAGACTCTCTGCTCTGCTGCCCTGCAGCAAGTTAATGGCAGACTGGCTCTATGAGGGAGGACTTTTAATTCGGCTCCTGTCTCGCACCAACAACTTGTTTGGAGTTTGCTGCTTCTGCGCGCATGGCGGATTAAGCCCCATTGCCTTTTCTTGTTTTGAACTAATGCATTCTTGATCACCGTTTAATGAAACTATATACCACATGGCGATTTCACATTAGATAAGCCATGTGAGACTTTCATCAGACGCCGGGCTCTGACTGAGGCCATAATCCCGAAACTCAACTCCCCCAATAAATAGCTTTTTTCCTCCGAAAATGAAGTGATAATACGTGGGTTTCATGCAAAACATAACATATTATCTCTGACACAAAATTATAAGAGCTTTCATCAAATTAGTAAAGGGAATGTTAGTAGAGCTGTGATATTGAGTGTCGGATATTCCAGAGCAAAGGTGTATTAGGATCGTTATTACACACACACACACACACACACACACACACACACACACACACACACACACACACACACACACACACACACACACACACACACACACACACACACACAAAACACACACACACACACACACACACACACACACACACACACACTAAACAAATCGCCCTACATCAGATTAAAGACACTGAGATGGCCCTTTAAATCGACAGTGTTTTAAAACATAAACCCTTTTTCATATGTACTGTACAACTTCAAGGATGTAAAAACCTTTACGAATCCTCTGAAACTGCAGAAACCTTTGTGAGGGTTGGTCACAAGTGATCAAGTTCAACACTTAGACACAATCCCATAGGGGTACATTTGGTCCAAGAAAGGCATTTTAATTGGAAAATGTATTAATAAATTAAATCCAGTTGGGACCAGTGTTGCCACAGTTACTTTGAAAAAGTAACTAAGTTACTTTACAAGTTACTTGATTTTAAAAGTAACTAAGTTACTTTACAAGTTACTTGATTTTAAAAGTAACTAAGTTACTTTACAAGTTACTTTTATTAGTTACATTCAGCAGTTGCCGACAACACCCCCACCACCTCAACATAAAAATGACAACCGGTTTTGCCAACACTCACTTTATTGGAAGTGTATTTTTAACAGTAATATCAACAATCTATCTCCTGACATTTAAAGTTGAACTTAAAACTATTTCCTGAAAAAACAGTCTTTCTTGACTTCACTTAATATAAATACTTGTTTTTATAAAATATATATTGTTTTTTTGTTTTTCTTGACCCTGTAATTTAGTAACTGTAGAACACGTTAACTGTAATTTTGCGTATATGATGAAATTTATACAGTTTCTTGTCAATCTATGTCTATTTTAATGTGAACAATGCGCTGCCACTTTAATTCAGCACGGTGCAGCACAGCAAAAATAGACTAGGTGCGGAAACCTGCACTGCTGTATACTCACGCACCTGGAACGGATCGACGGACCGCACCCGCGTGCAGTGTGAAAGCTCTAACCTGTTAACATGGGTACGGGAAAAAATATGCACCGCATACGCACTGCAGACGGAGACAAGTATGTGTGAAACGGGCGTAAGTTTGACTGTGCGGTGCTGCGACTCCATATGTTTTTTATAATTCGACGAAGTGTTTCTGTAGGTAGATAACACTTTGTCGCCACCAGCACAGAGTTTACAACGGACCTTAATGTTGCCATCTTTAGCTGACAGACACAAACTCAAAATAGTGACTGTATTTCCAGCTAGAAAAAGCGCATCTCTCTCCTCCCTCCATTGTTGTTTACGTTTGTGTCGCTGCGTGGTACGTACACGTGACGTGAACCTCATGCTAAAAACGTGACTTGTCGCACACACTCCCCGAGATGCAAGAAGAAATAAATATATATTTTTACTAAGGAAAATGACAAAAATAGTAACGCACAGTGACTTGGATAAGTAACTTTAATCTGATTACTGGTTTTGAAATAGTAACGCGTTAGATTACTCGTTACTGAAAAAAGGGGTCAAATTAGAGTAACGCGTTACTAAGTAACGCGTTACCGGCATCACTGGTTGGGACTAGTGAAAGTAAATTAATTTGTGCTCTTTATATGAACAAATATAATTATATTTAGCTAAAATAGCATAAAATATATTAAATAGCATAAAAAAATATTACTGTGTAACATTAACATTATGACCAATCTCACAAAACAGAATTATAATGTCAAAATTAATGTAATGGTGTAAAATAAATATTAAAATATAAATATTAAAATCCACCTCAACAATTTTGTATATCCAAATAATTTTTCCTTGTTGAAAGCAAAACATTTCCTTGTTAATAGCACGATGCATGAATTGAATAGTCTCTGAACCTCAAAGGATTTGTCAACATTTGTAGTCTCTAAAGTTGTTCATACATAAAACAGTTAGCATTTTTGAAGCTATTAATACACTAATATTTTAAGTTTTTTCTAAACTCATGAAAATGTTTGTGTACCAGCTAAAAGTAGATAATAATGGACAAAAGGGTTTTCTGTTAAATATGTTTTGTTGTCAATGTCTGCATTAATATTTGGAATTTATCATTTGGCATCACGGGGTATTCCATAAAAATTTACACAGAGCATCTTCATACAAAGGAAATCTAAATATTTATAAAGATAATTTCAGCTTGAATGGTGATTGGAGCACATCAAATCCCTTAACCAATCAAATGCACTCATGCTCATTCAGCTTCAGCTGATCTGTTGTCTGATATGTAAAGAAAACATTTGTTAACCTGGATTATAGTAAGTATTTAAATAGAAAAGCTGATCTAGACCTTATAGGAACCCCTGACAAAATAATCTTGACATAAATGTAAATATGACAGAAAGGGTTCCTAACCTCTGTGTCCTTCATGACAGCCTGGCGTTGAGTGAACAGCGCTGAATGAATCTGTGCATGTTGAGACTTCCTCTGTTCACAGGATGCTATATCCCTTTTCACGTTACCCATCACTACTGTGGCTGTCCCATGTTTGAATACCAAAGTGTTTGACAAACACCTGAAACAAACAACAGATAAATTCTAATACATAGAAATTTGTGTATACATTTGTGTATACACACACAAACACACACACACACGCACACACACGCACACAACGATATATCTGTATTTCTTACTGTAGCTCCTCTATAACGTCTGGCATAGTGCTGATGGTTTGCTCCATCATGTCTAATTCTTGATTTAACTCTTTAGACTTCAGGTGGAGATCCTTGATCCGATTTGAAATCTCCTCGTACCTCAATAATACCACACTAAGTTTTTCCTAACAGCAAATAAATAAACATACCATCATTGAATGAATACATATGGAATTAAGTAAGTTTTTAAGTAAGCCTGTTAAGTACAAATCTGCAATATTGTTGGATATGTAACATATTTATCGCATAAATATCTCATACTGTTTTATAAATCAAGTATAATTTTAATTTCACCTTCACAGAATCCAAACATTCCTGCTGGTGTTTCTTTTTTTCTTCAAAGTCATCAGAGAGGCTTCTGTGTGTAGTTTGTAGGTCATTTAGTTTTGCTTTTAACTTTTCAATTGTCTGAGAAAATAATAAAAGAATGAATATATAAAGAGAATAAACATTCTTATGCAACTCGAAACTTTGTTCAATTACTTCACTGGATCTTTAAGTCAACATGAATCAAATGTTCTCATTAAATTTCCACTTACTTTGCAATTGGGCAAAATGTGACATTTAAACTTGAAATAAGTCAATACTTAAAAGACAATCCAGTGACATTTATTCTATGCTGATCAGATTTACCTCAGATTTCTCTGTATATGTCGTCTCAGTTGCTCCACCTCTGTCTCTAGCTGAGAGGTTGTAGATAAAGCACTTTCATACTTTTTCTGCAGTTCCTCTTTCACCCTCTCACAGTCTGTTTGTTCACGATTATATTCAGCTGCCTCTGTGTCCATATTGCTCTGAATGTAAAACATGTCCTCAATTACAATATATCTATACCAAACATTAACAGATACATAAACAGTACACGCAAACTAGTGCAATCCTGATATTAGTTCATGAATTATTCATTTATTTAATAATTAAAAGATGTATGAATGTATTCATTAGGCAAGTCAGGTTTTACCTGGAGAATATCTATTGTGGTCATTTCAGTCATTACCAGGGTCTTCATTTTGTCTACCTGTTTCTGCCCCCCAAAAATAAAAACATCAAACATCAGATCATTTTAAAGCAAGATAAAAACAAATTCCAAAGACAGCTCAAAAGTGACAACATACGATACTATAATTCTCTATAAACACAAACGGATAAAAGCTACAGCCGATGAAAGACTTTCAGTGAATAATAATTTATATTTAGGTCTGTTGCTCAATATAGAGCATGTAAAAGTACTTTTATGGTGTTTTTATCTTTTTTTAAGCTTGACAAATGCCAAATTTGCACCGCAGAGGTGGGACAAAAGCTCTTCTGAAGTGGCATTTACTGTAGGTGACTTTATACAGGCAGTTTAATGCTGCTTAGAGGTGGCATAAATGCATTTACACAGCAATTACTGTGCAAATTCTGTACTTTGATACTAGGGGCTGAGGTGGGTCAGAGCAGGCATAATTTAGTCTGGCTTTTATGGCGCATTACATCTTTACACAGATTTTTGAAGAGGCTCAGAGAAGCCTTAACTCGGCAGTGTAAATTGGGAAAAAATAATAGCATGCAGGTGTGGAAGGTTTACAGAATTAGTATTTTTGGATCCGGACTCTTTCTGTTTGCTCATGAACTCATCTTTAGATCTGCATACGGCACGTGTCCTCTTACCCTGTTCCTCAACTCCTCCAGAAAGGTTTGACGCTCCAGCTGGTCCAGCTTGGCTTTGGTGTCTGAATGTTCGGCGGACACAGTGTCGAGCTCGTCTTTGAGTGGTTTCCTCTGCTTCTCACTCACACTGATCTTGAGCAGGATGAGCTCGTGATCCATCAGTAACTGTTTCACTGCCTCTTTGCTGGAACAACATCATAAAACATTGTCTTGCTCACCAGCATTCAGCTAATTTCACAACTAGAAATGAAACAGCCATGAAATGTGACATCCAACTGATTAAACAAGATGTGCCAAATCAAAGATTAATTACTGGAATAGTTACAATATGACACAATGATTAACCAACATCTAGAACTTAGTTTAGTTCATAATGCATTCAAATTAGACAAGAATCAAGCTTTCATTTGGTTAGAAAGCTTGTAAAGATCTAATATTTACTATCACTTATGTTAAAACTTAAAGTGTAAATTGCAGGTAAAAAATTTCACGAAGATAATGCAATGTGCTTACTAAATATAAAGATAAGAACCGCCCACCATTGTTTTTTTTAATATTTTTTATACCAAATGCTGAATATAATGAAAAGTTGGTTCGTTTTACAGTGCTTTTAACCACGCCCCCTCCTTCCACTAGGCTGGGCGTGATGTCATAACAGGGACTGCAAGCTTTTACGGTCTATGCTACAAGCCTAGAGTTACGTTATATTGGAGACCTAGCTAGCGAAAATGGTTAACTATTGTGCTTGTGCGGGATGTACGAATACATCAAAAACGGGGGAGAGGCTCCACAAGTTCCCCAAGGACAAACGGCTGATTCGTGCCTGTAAGTGTTAGCATAACTTACCCGAGGTAGAGCTTAGATCGGCCCAAAACATCAAGCAAGACCCACCCGAGCCCGCTGTGTCCGAGTCCGGCCCGACACATAAACTGTAATTATGAGCCCAAGCCCGGTTTAAACCCGGCTATTTTTGAATACGTGTGTCGTTATAACTGACGTGCTCAACTACTTTCTTATATTACTTTCTCCCGACCGCAACATTCATGTTTTGTCCCGCTCCCGCCCGCAAAAATACTTTTTTTTCTGTACCTCCAAATACTTTCAAGTTAGCCTACGTGTTAGCCCGCCATACACATCAGCATACGTGCTCCTGATCAATTGTTTGTTATTAAAGCATTAACACACAAACCACTGTTATAACATAAAAGCAAGCGGGCTACTGCGTGCATGGTTTGGCATGACTGCGAGCAAAGTGCGATCCCATAATAATTCCTAAAGCTGACATCAGTTCATCGCGATCACACACATCTCTGTTATTATCAATGAAGCTTCCATAATATATAACGTTACACTATCTATGTTTGTTATAATTAGAGTATTTGCCAGCATACAGAATTCAGCACTGAACAAAAAGTCTGTTCTCTTACGAGAGGTTCTCTCGTATTGCGTAAGCTAGCTTACGCTACGGGAAAGATTCCATCTTTCTGAGAAATTGAAGCCAAAAATTATCCTATAATTTTGTATCCATTGTCAACGCAGTTCAGCTGCAGCAGACCATGAGAAGGCTAGCTAGCCGCTCATTGGTTCGCTCACGGAGAACTGCTTAAGCCTATGAGGGAGCGCGGATGAACCCGCGACCAATGAGAGTCTGACTCGCTCTCCTTACTTCACCGCCCCCGAAGCGGGCGTGGACGAGGCTATAAATACCCCGAATAGGCTGAATAAATCTGATTTTTTCATCCTTCAGCGACGCACCTGCATCTGCTGATCCTGAGAGAGAAGCCGCCGTCGTTGAAAAGGCACTTTCTAGCGAGCGTTTGGGAGACTGAGGAAGCCGGCCGTCTTCGCCACCTTCAGCCGTCCTGTGAGCTAGCGCCATCCGACGGAGTGTATCCTTTTACTCAGAGCTTTAAAAAAATCCTATTGTATCTAAAAGAGCGAGCGTCTTTTTAAAGATGTCTCGAAATTCCTGCGGCTCCTGCCGCGCTCCTCTCGAGGCTGGAGACCGCCATGTCATCTGCGCCGTTTGCCTCGGACCGGAGCACGCTGAAGTCGCCCTCGCTGACGGCGGCTGCGACTTCTGTGATACTATGCCTATGTTGACCCTGCGGGCTCGACTGTTGGCTGCTAAAAGCGCTCCCAAGCCACCTCTGTCTGCGCCGCGGAAGAAGAAACGCCGCGCTCAGAGGCCGCCGGAGCCCCAGCAAGAAGCGTTCATCCCGCCGGAGCCTGTAGCCTCCCGCTCTCCTTCTCCGCCGCTTCCGGACGAACAGTTGCCGCCGAGTGGCCGCTCTGTTGCCTCCGATGACGCCGCGGACATCAAGGACTCATGTTCGCTTCTCGCTTCCGACAGTGAGGATTGGTCCGGTTCTCAGGTCTCGTCGAACCGCGAATCCTCCAGGACTCGCGCGGGCATTGAAGAGGAACTAATGCGCCTCCTCACGCAGGCCGTCGAGCGCCTCGGTCTCGAGTGGTCCCCTCCCCCCGAGCAGACCATCAACCGCATGGACGGCAGCTATTTCCGCCAGCGCTCGACTCCCGCTGCCAAACGGGCTGCGCCCTTCCTGCCCGAGCTGCACGCTGAGCTCTCAAAGTCTTGGAATGCCCCGCTCTCTGCCAGGTCTAGCTCTGATTCTTCCACCCCGCTCCGCGTTGTGGACGGAGCCGCAGAGAAGGGCTACCTCACCATCCCGCCGGTTGAACACTTGGTCGCCGCACACTTATGCCCGCCCTCTGCTAGATGGCGCTCATCACCTGTGCTTCCCTCGAAAGCCTGCAGAGCGACTTCAAGTTTTCACGGCCGCGCATACTCAGCCGCCGGCCAGGCGGCGTCTGCACTTCACTCGATGTCTGTGCTGCAAATCCTGCAGGGCGATTTGCTGCGTGAGTGGGATGAGGGCGGTAAGAACCCCCCGTCAGTCGCGGATTTGAGAAGCGCCACGGACCTTGCCCTTCGCGCTACAAAGTCTGCTGCTCTAGCCTTGGGGAAATGCATGGCCGCCATCTGCGTGTCTGAGAGACACCTATGGCTCACTCTCGCCGACATGGGAGATTCCGAGCGCGCCGCCTTTCTCAACGCCCCGCTCTCTCCAGCCGGCCTCTTCGGATCCGCTGTCACGGGTATCGTCGACCGCTTCTCCGAAGTACAGAAAGCTTCGCAGGCCATTGACCTCTTCCTGCCTCGTCGCGCTAGCTCCTCTGCAGGCCGCCCACGTGATCGGCCTCCTGCACGAGCCCCACCCCAGCGCACAGCTCAGCACAACCAGACTGCTCAACGACGCCAGGGCGGCCGCCCGCGTTCCCGCTCTGACAGCCGCCACAGGCCGCCGCCTCCTCGGGGGCCTCGGCCTAGAATCACGCTGAAACCTGAGCAACCAAAGTCTGCCTAGCACAGCTGAGAAGAAAAAGACGGCGCTCTCCCGCTGCGGCCGGACCGCCGTCAAAGATCTGCCCTCTGTTAGTCCCCGCCCAGGCGGTTACTACAGCAGTGTTTTCTGCCATAACCAAGCCGGTCTCCCTTCCGCTTGCATGAGCACAAATGCCGTTTTCACGGCGACCCAGAGAAATCTCAAAAAGAGCATAAAAGCCTCTTGTGTACGAAATGTGCCCGCAACACTGTGTTCACTCATACACAAAAGCACTCCAGTTCCCCTGTCTCACACAGAGTCCACTCTCATAAAACGGGCCAAGCCCGCTCGAGTCCCAGAGTACATAAGCGCGCCCACAAGCCCGTGTGCGCGTCCCACCTCTGCTCACTCTGTTACAGGGCCCTTAAGCTCCTCTCCAAGTGTAAGTCCCGCTGTTATAAGCACTATCAGCGCGCTCACGCAGCCCGCGAAGTGCGACAATGGGGACCATGTAGCCATTCACCCCCTAGCGTCACGCTTCAAAGCGTGGGAAGCTATTCCGGGAATCTCCCAGTGGGTGTTAAACACAATAAAGCTAGGCTATCGCTTACAGTTTCGTCGCCGCCCCCTCGCTTCCGAGCGCGGCTAGAAACTACGGTGAACCCAGAAGCAGTGTCACTGCTCCGTTCAGAGATAGCAAGTCTGTTGTGCAAGAAGGCTATAGAGAGGGTGCCTCTGGCTATGAGCGAGTCGGGGTTCTACGGCCGTTATTTTCTTGTTCCCAAGAAAGACGGCGGTCTCAGACCAATATTAGACCTCAGATTTTTGAACAAAGCTCTCATAAAGAGACCGTTCAAAATGCTCACTATCAGAAAACTCCTCGCGCATGTGCGCCAGGGGGACTGGCTCATATCACTAGATCTGAAGGATGCATACTTCCAGATCCAGATAAATCCCCTTCACAGGCCATTCTTACGTTTCGCCTTCGAAGGCCAGGTTTATCAATACACCGTCCTCCCGTTCGGCCTATCCTTGGCACCCCGTACGTTCACGAAGTGCATGGATACGGCGCTCGCCCCCCTGCGGAGTCAGGGGCTGCGAATTCTGAACTACTTGGACGATTGGCTGATTCTGGCACAGTCTCAGGAGGAGTTACTGTCTCATCGTACAGTTCTCCTCGACCATCTGAAAGCTTTGGGCCTCTCTGTCAACTGGACAAAGAGCGTACTACAACCCAGTCAGACTATCTCCTTCTTGGGTATAGAGCTGGACTCGGTCACGATGACGGCGCGTCTATCGACGCAGCGCGCGCACCGTGTGCAGCGCCTCGCCGCATCTTTTCAGATGAACAGACTCACGCCTTTGAAAGCTTTTCAGAGAGCGTTGGGTTGTATGGCCTCAGCCTCTGCGGTGCTCCAGCTGGGGTTACTGCGCATGCGCGCCGCTTCAGCTCTGGTTGAAGAGCCGTGTGTCTCACCGAGCGTGGACCTCGGGCCACCAGCTGATAAGGGTAACGCAGATCTGTATTACAGCTCTGCAGCCATGGTTAGTGGCAGAATGGTTTCAGCGCGGCGTCTCCATGGGGACTGTTTCATGCCGAAAAGTCATCTCGACAGACGCCTCCAACACGGGGTGGGGGGCGGTCTGCGAGGGCTCACCGGCCTTCGGCCCTTGGTCAGCTCAAGAGAGCCTCCTACACATAAACTGTTTGGAGATGTTGGCGGTCGAGAACGCGCTCAGGCGGTTTCTCCCGCGCATTCAGGGCCATCATGTGCTGATCCGTTCGGACAATATGTCCGTGGTCTCCTATCTAAACCGTCAGGGCGGAGTCAGATCCAGGAATCTTTTCCGGCTGACAGAGCGCATTCTAGTTTGGTCTCAGTGTCACCTGCTCTCGCTCAGAGCGACGCACGTGCCGGGACAGTGAACGACGGTCCAGACAGCCTGTCCAGGAACCCCATTCCCCCGGGGAATGGTCCCTGCATCCTCTTACAGTCCAGAAACTGTGGCGTCTATTCGGCAGAGCAGAGGTGGACCTCTTTGCCTCGGCGGAGAACACCCACTGCCCAATATTTTTCTCAAGGAGCGAGGACGCGCTAGCCCAAACCTGGCCCAGCCGCCCGCTTTATGCCTTCCCTCCGGTCTCTCTGTTACCACAGGTGCTTCAGAGAATCAGAGAAGCGCAGCACTCGGTGCTCCTCATAGCCCCGCACTGGGAGGGTCAGACTTGGTTTCCGGAGCTCACGCAGCTGTCTCAGACAGCGCCGTGGCCCATTCCAGTCAGAGCAGATCTCCTCTCCCAAGCTCGCGGCTCGATCTGGCATCCCCACCCAGAGCGCTGGGCGCTTCACGCGTGGGTGATCAACAACTACCCGTTGCTTTGCCAGAGGGAGTGATTAACACGATCATACAGGCTAGAGCGGCTTCTACCAGAAGGCTCTATGCGTCAAAATGGTCTGTGTTCTCGAAGTGGTGCACAGATAGGGGTCTGGACCCGCGGTTATGCGAGGTTCCCTCCTTACTAAATTTTCTCCAAGAGATGCTGGACAAGGGCAGATCCCCGTCCACTCTCAAGGTATATGTGGCAGCCGTCGCGGCGTTTGCTGAACCCCGACGCGGCCAGTCACTGGGCAAAGACGGGCTGGTAGTCCGCTTCCTCAGGGGAGCTAGAAGGATGAATCCCCCGCGCCCCCCTTCGGTGCTGATTTGGGACCTTTCCATAGTTCTTGATGCTATGAAAGCTCCCCCATTCGAACCGTTAAACACCGTGGACCTAAAGTACCCTAAAGACCGTTTTTCTACTCGCGCTCGCGTCAGTAAAACGGGTGGGAGACCTACACGCGCTGTCCACCAGCGCGTCCTGTCTTGAGTTTGGACCTAATGACTCATTAGTCGTTCTCAAACCTAGGCATGGCTATGTTCCCAAGGCGATTGGCACCCCGTTCAGGGCACAAGTTATATCCCTATCGGCGCTGCCTGCTTCCGATAGCGAATCAGATTCTAATCTCCTATGCCCGGTCAGGGCTCTGAGATTATATGTCACTCGCACAGCTCCGGTCAGACGATCCGAGCAGCTTTTTGTTTCGTTCGGCGGGCGCACCAGGGGGTTGGCCGCCTCGAAACAGTCCCTATCCAGATGGATTGTTGATGCCATTGCAGCAGCATACGCATCGAAAGACCTGCCATGCCCTTTGGGCATCAGGGCTCATTCCACTAGAGGCATGGCCTCATCGTGGGCATGGTCCAGTGGGATTTCCATTCACGACATTTGCGTGGCAGCGGGATGGGCTTCCCCCTCCACCTTTGTCAGATTTTACAATCTGGAAGTACCCGCTTTGCAGGCTAAACTACTAGCAGTCTAGTATGTTTCAGCTCTTCTGGTTGAGCTGCACTATAGGGGGTTAATTCACACAGACCGAGTTCGTTCTGTCCCTCTCTTTTATGTGCTTATGTACTACACAATCACCGGCCCGCTCCGCTGGCCGTTTGTCACTGATACATATATTCATTCCCACTTTCGGTGTTCCCCGGGATGCCCCGCGGGACTAATAGTGGATGCTTAGCACGCACGGCGTTGACCATGGGTTCCCGTAGCGTAAGCTAGCTTACGCAATACGAGAGAACCTCTCGTAAGAGAACGAATCGGTTACCTAACGTAACCTCGGTTCTCTCTAGATGAGGGAACGAGTATTGCGTTCCTGGCCGTGCTTGTGCTACTGGCGATGTTTGCTTCAGAATTGAAAAAAACAGATTTATTCAGCCTATTCGGGGTATTTATAGCCTCGTCCACGCCCGCTTCGGGGGCGGTGACGTAAGGAGAGCGAGTCAGACTCTCATTGGTCGCGGGTTCATCCGCGCTCCCTCATAGGCTTAAGCAGTTCTCCGTGAGCGAACCAATGAGCGGCTAGCTAGCCTTCTCATGGTCTGCTGCAGCTGAACTGCGTTGACAATGGATACAAAATTATAGGATAATTTTTGGCTTCAATTTTCAGAAAGATGGAATCTTTCCCGTAGCGTAAGCTAGCTTACGCAATACTCGTTCCCTCATCTAGAGAGAACCGAGGTTACGTTAGGTAACCGATTCGTTTTGAGTGGTGAGGGGAATCTATCGTAAATGCTTCTGATTGGCCATTATTGCGTTCAAGAAATCAACACATATCTCTGTGATTGGCTACATCGCTCCTCGCTGCTGACATGTTAGAAATAGAAACTCTGCCTGTAAACCGTTTCTATTTTGTTTTAGATGTTCTTATTGATTTTCTGCAACAGATGAATAAAAATGTATTAGTTTTTACGTTTTATTCAGATATTTCTAGTTTGCGGGAGTCCCGCAAATCGTTTTATTCTCCCTCAAACAGCACACACAGAGTGAGTGCATTACTGCCCGCAGCTCCCTGTTATGACATCATCACCCAGTTACGGTAAAAAACACGCTACCTTTGAAGAAACCCCAATAAATGCTATTTTAACGCATTTTAAGACAGAAATTTTTAAATATATCCATATTGTGCACTTTAATGTACACATTAATCGGTTGTGGTGGTTAACCTGCAATTTACACTTTAATATTAAGAAAATGCAACTGAACAACTTTACAACAGCTGAAAATTTTGCTACAACAACACACACCCACACACACACACACACACACACACACACACACACACACACACACACACACACACACACACACACACCACACACACACACACACACACACACACACACACACACACACACACACCACAACACACAACACACACACACACACACACACACCATGTTGGTGCAACAGCATTATGAGGACTCCATAGGCGTAATGACTTTTATACTGGACAAACTGTATATTCTATCCCCCTACACTGCCCCTGTCCCTAAACCTACCCATCACAGGAGACATGCTGCATTTTTAATTTTTTAATAAAACATTGTTTTTTATGTTTTTTAAGCCATTTGATTTATGAGGACTTTTGAAGTGTCCTCATAAACCACCCATAAGTTGTAATACCAGTGTAATACACATGTCATTATACAAATTTGTGTCCTCATAAATCACATAAACCAACTCGCACACACACACACACACACACACACACACACACACACACACACACACACACACACACACACACACACACACACACACACACACACACACACACACACACACACACACACACACACACACACACACACACACACACACCTGATTATCTACCTGATATTTAACGTAAGAGCATGTGCGGTCATTTGGAACTTGAATAAGCAAGGCTTCCGGGTGTCATCCATTTTTTAGTTATTTTAGCTGTGCAAAAACAGTCTGCTATGCAACTTGATATTGCAAACTAGCATTTGGTATTTGTAAATTAAAAGCACACTGGTTTGTAGCGCAAAATCTTCCTAGTTATTTACTTATAGCGGCTAATGAAGTCGTGCACATTCACAGAAAATAGCTTACTTCCGTATTGCAAAATAAGGTGGATAAGGTATCTTTTGAACGCTTAATAATTTTGGTACTGCGTTGGGTTGGCGCTTGATGTCCAAGGTAAAATCCTGATCCTGACGCAAATCCAGTTGAGAATCATTGTGTTAGTTCATGCTGTTGTGCTGCTTCACAGCATTTTAATTTTAGAAGCAATGCCACACACACCTACACATTTTTAATGAAGTGGAATTAGAGTTGTTGCATGATTTCATGACATGATCTGTGGAACACAGATTCTGTGTTGATAATTAAAGAATCCAACACACACACAGACCAATGAACCACAAGACATATCCAGCACATTTCTCATAGTGTTGTCATTTGAGTCTCCATCTCCAACATGGAATGTAATGTTGATCCATAAGTTCAAGTTGGGAAGAATTACTATCCAGATATCATAGTTTCTCATGAGTTTCAACTAAACGGCAACACATGAGCAAAACTGTTGGCTTATGTGTGCAAACATATGGTCTTCATATATCTTATGGAGATAACGTCATTTGTCGTTGCCGTACCGTGGACAATTTAGGGGAAGTAACAACAACGGATTGTTTTTTATTTGGATCGATTTCTGTTATTGCAGTTCAATCAAAAATCTTGTTGTTGTTGACAATAAAATTCGGTTATCGTGCTTGACTTTTCTGTGTGCGCGAACTGTATATTGAGTATAATACTGTTTATAGCAGTTTACTTTACCAATTTGCTTTTTATAATTCTACATAACTGTGCTATAAAATAGCAATTTTACAATAAAATATTGTATTCGGAATTTTACTATGAAATAAATGCAGGCTTGGCCATTTTCTTTCTTTTTCATCTCAAAAAATGACTGCAAAACACTGCAGACACATCTAATTATTAGTGACAATTACTTGTATCCAAGAATATCATTTTAATTCAAAATGAAATGTTATCTGAAGTTTATGGGACAAACCTTTGGTAGGTCTTTCTCTTGTAGTCTTCCATTTCCAAGGTTTGCTCTTTGTTTGTGTCTCGCAGGGTTGATAAGTCATGTTTCTTTTGGCTTGAGATTGCATTCAATTCAGACACCTTTTCATCACCTTCAAGTTTCTGATAAACACAGTAATGCCCATTATTTTTTAGTAGCTATATATGTTATTATTAAGACTTTGCCTAAAAGCAACCACATAAAAGATCATAAATCACATATCATATATCTGTTTTCTAACACACACACACACACACACACACACACACACACACACACACACACACACACACACACACACACACACACACACACACACCGCGCGCGCACACGCACACACACACACCCTGTAAAACATTCATGAAAACTAAAAAAAAAATCACATAGCACCACCTATGGTCAAACTAAGTTTCCTGGAAAGTTTCTAAACTTTTCTAAACTCAGTTTTGGCAGAACACCATCAAAAATGCAGGAAATACAAATTAAAAAGGAATGAGCAAACTGCGAAAGAAACAACTGAGCGCTCTGCGGCTCATTCACTCAAGCGTAGTGTAATTGTGAAATCAGGGCTTAGACAAAATGGAGGCTCTAAGAGAACAAACACGGCAGATCGGTGCAAAGAATCGTGGGCCTTTCCTGCCCTCCAGAGGACGTGAGGGTTGACATCTCCAACACGCCACATCATTTCACCTCTGATTTATATCATCTACAATAACAAGCTGTTTCTCGAACATGCTGCTATACTTACAGATGTTTCTATTTGGTTTTGAAGCTGCATTACTTCCTTATTCTTTATCAGCAATATCTCTTCTTTTTCATCGATTTCTGCTTTTAATGTTCTGACCTGAAAAAGGGTAAGTGTGAAATATATAAGTGTCATATATGGAATCCAAAATGAACAATAGCTCTTTCAGTGGACTAATTTTAAATGAAGCATTGCAGTAAACATGAGCTTATGATTGTTACAGAATATTCTTAAAAATTCACAATCTCTTCATAATATTTTAACGGATTTGATCAAATATCCTGTGAGCAAAGGTGTGAGGTGAACATATTGTAAATGAATACTGACTTCATTATTTATGTCTGTTTCCTTCCTTTCAAACTGGCGCGTCTCTTTCACCAAGGCTTCGATTTGTCCATCTTTCAATGTTAGTTTGTCTACCGACTCTTTAATTTTTCTGTGAAACACCTCACACTGTGACTGCAGCTGGCGTAACTCACTCCTGTAAGCAGAGAAACTGTGTCATTCCCCTGTAATCAACTTTACACGTCGATATACTTCACACTGCAGATGGAGGCCCGCAGCTACTCTATAAATGACACCAATTGTTCAATTGTTTTATCAGTATTTCAAAAGAATCTAGGCCTACATGGTTTTAACTAAAGGAAATTGCATCAGCAAGTTTTTTTTGGTTTTCACTTATGTATTTGCATAATGTCAATATGTTTTTACAAGCAGAGGCTGGTTATACAAGCGTAGAAGATTAATCCAAAAATCTATCAATCCAATGTGAACATTTGCTAAACATGTCCACAAGGCAACATCTCAATGTTTTCCAAATGAAATATTTACAGAAATGAAAAAATTCAAGGGTTGTCCGTTCATAAATGTGGGATGAAAGTATGGCATGAAATGTCTGGTTCAACTTTTAATGAAGATAACAAATTAGAATGTGTTAAATTTGTGTTAAATTTACAAAGTGTCTTACACCAGTAGAATATGTTATAAAATGGTTGATTATGCATAACATATTTTTGATATTGATATTATAACCTGCCTACAAAGTGATGGATTGGAATTAAATTCTGAAGATGGAGAGAACAGCATTTTAGTGACACCTTCTGTCTGGACTGATATAACACGCGTGCAGTTTACTGAAATAAAATACAGGCCTGATGTCAGTGTATAAATGACAAAAATCGACTCACTGTTTGTCACTTAGATGATTTCGGATCGTTTCAATTTCTTTGTTCAGTTCTTCAATCTCAAGGTCTGCTTTGAATTCCTCCTTTTCAAGCTCCTGCTGAAGACTCTTTAGCTTGGGGGAGATGTTTGAAAAAGTCTCAAAGGCCTAGAGAAACATATTTATGAAAAAAATTAACAAGCAGTCAGACAATGTTTAGCATGGCAACATGACATGGTCTGTAAAAAAAGATCTTTCATACTTCATAACAGATCTCGTTTCCAGAAGTAAAAATCTCCCAAAACAGACCATGAGTTCAGAGGTCGTTTGGCGGTTATATAAGCTTCTGTAGAAGTCAGTGTTATTTCAACTTAAAATTAGACATTTCCTGTGAAGTCTTGGGAAACGATCCACCAATCAGTCAAGTCGTGGTTACAATGGAAATGGGCATTACAAATCATGTGATCGGTATACTCTCTTGAAAAACTTTTAAATTTGTAATTTTTTTTTCATTTAGTGAAAAATGACAAATATATTGGATTATCAGAATCAGGGACTTACTGCAAATTTATATTTTCCTGTGTTATCATTGTACTGTAAACCAAAACTAAAACTTTCTAAAAATCATTTCAATTTTAAATTAAATGAAATAAGGCTGAAATAAAATAAAATATAAATATTAGATGAAAAACTTAAACAGAAAATTAAATACAAAAAATGTAAAAAATAAACACAAATAAGTACTAAAATTATTAAAATTCTAATATAAAAGATAAAAACAGGGCAAAAATATACAATCAAAATGTATTAATATATATATATATATATTATATATATATATATATATATATAATATATATATATATATATATATATATTATATTATGAATACAATTTCAAAATAGTAATAAATACTAATAGTAAATAAATAATACTAAAATAAAAATGTGGATAGTTAATTTACATATCTTTTTTCCAATTTCGAAATACTTTACATCTAAATTCTAAGCACTCTTTATTGAAAAATTCTAAGAAATACAAAGAAAATAAACGTGCACTGAAAAAGTGAGTGGTCACTGTTGCGCTCCTCTAGTACTGTACGTTTCAGACTCTTTTAGTTAGACCGACATCCCTTCTTTGGTTGTCTTATTGATTTCAGGTCTTCCAAACAAGCCAACAAACAGGCAGCGCAGTAAACACACCTCACTTTGTGCTGTTCGGATCTGCTTCATGATTTCAGTCTCCAGCTGGAGTCTCTCGTTCACGAGCGGGCCGTGTTTCCTCATGAAATCGATATCCTCGTTCAGACGTCGGTTCAGCACCTCTGTGTTGGTCAGCCTGTCTCTCACCTGCGGCAGCTGATCTCTCCTCATCTTCAGCTGCCACGTCAGCTCAGCGATGTCTGTGCTGCAGGCTTCACGCTCTGACGGTGCAAATATAACACAGACAAATGCGAAAAGTGTGGAATGGGGCAGAAAAGACATTATTTTGGAGAATAAACTCTTTAAAGGCCCCATAGCATGGGTTTTGTGGCTTTTAGTCCATCTTAGTTAGCTTGAGGTCATCTATATGCTTGTTTACTCTTAAACAGTGTTGAGCGTTACGCAGTAACACGAGTTACGTAATCAGATTACTTTTTCAAGGAACTAGTAAAGTAACTTTAAAACATTACTTTTACAATTTTTAAATACTTTTAAATCTACAACAAAATATCTGAGTCACGTTTTTAAATAAGTAACGCAAGTTACTTTGTTTTTCCATTTATTGACTGACACCTGCAGTAATGTGCAGAGACGTCATGTGCGTCGTGTAAACATGATGGTTATTGTAGTTCTAGACTAAATATGAGCAGGCATTTACTCATCTCACAAAAACACATTTTGAAATGCAAACACAGAATATTATGCAGACCTGCAATGATTAAATTTTAAATAACACAAATAAACTTTATGTATTTAATCTCACTATATTAACCAATATCATCCAATTCAACCATACTAATAAGGAAAAATTACTTTATATAAACATCACATTTGTGTTTAATTTTTTTGTTTTTATTGCTGAATTAAGAGTGTTAAACTTTCTTCTTCTGCGATCCAGAATGGCAGCACAGCTGAAAGGTTTGTTTGATCTTAATGTAAATGATTTTAGTATGTTTTGTTTTAGTTAACGCTAACAACACTGCAACAAAGGAAATAACAGGGTTTTAAAAGGTTTTTATGACCTTACTGAATATTTTTGTAGTAAACCATCATAATAGAATGGGGTGTAACAATACCCTCATGTCACGATTCGATACATAGCACGATACTTAACTCACGATATGATATTATTGCGATACTCCAAGGCATATGATAAAAGGTTAACAAAAAATGTACTGTTGATTAAAATGCTAACTTTGATATTACATTGTGTGTGTAAATGAATAGGCTTGAACTCTGTGCTTTTAACCCAAGGACAATGGTGACACCAGAATAAAAATATTCATGATTCTTCTAAAGCTGAAAATACAGAACTATTTTAGACGAATATTCTTGCACTTTTTCACTGACTAGATATATTTAAAATAATGTTGGACACTTTTTACTGGTCAGGTAACATTTGGTATTTTCAGGACCCAGAAATATTCCCCCATTGCATTACTATACATTATATGATTATAATCAACATTATATATAGTAGTTGAATGTAGTACTGACACTAAAACTATCCACGGGGGGGACTATCCACGATACATATTGTCACTATCCACGATACGTATTGTTGCATTTTTGTATTGCGATATATTGTGGCACGATATATTGTTACACCCCTAAATATAATAGAATCTTTATTGTCACATTGCTGGGCCAGAAGTAAAATTTTAGTGCTAAAAAAAAACTGTTGCAACAACTATTGCGTGTCATGATCAACTGGATGTCTGACCTTTCTGCATTGCAATGGGAAACTCAGTCTGCTTCCAGACACAGAGACTTTCCAGTTTCTCCAAAAGTTTCCTTCCTTTCTCCTTTTCTTCCTGTAGAGCCTTCTCTGCATCTCTCCGATCACACTCAAGACGCTCGATCAAACTCATCACCTCCATCAGGACATCTGCGGCCTCCATCCAGAGGGAAGTCAACACCTCACTATCTATTTACAATTAAAAAATTATTACCACAAAATACAATATTCGAAAACTGTGAAAAAAGTGTTAGCAAGCAACAAATAATTCAAAAATTGAAATATGTGCTTGCCCATACTGTCGTAATGCCCGCAGGACAGTGATGTGGGATGAGGCATGCTACTACTTAGTGGTAGAAGTTTGTTAATGTCACATATATTTATTTAGCGCTTTATACTGTACAATACAGATTGATTCAAAGCAGCTTCACATTAATAAAACAGGAAGATACCAGTGTTAATGCTGTAAAATTCATCGATTATGAAAGAAACTTAATTTAAGTAGTAAAGCAGCTCTACAGAAGACAATAGTGTCATTATTCATCTCATTATGAAACAAGTTCAATTCAGCTACAAGCAGCTCGGCAAAAAACAAGTGTCCTTATTCCGCTTGAGTCAGTCAATGTTGATTCAATTTCGTTCAATAACAGTGTCGATGTTAAAAAGTTAGTGTCACTATCCAGCTCAATATTTTTTGATAGTGTCAGTAAATTGATGATATTACTGAATATTAATGGTCTTTTAAACCCCCAAAAAGCAAAGCAAACTAAATGCATATTATAGCAAAATATTGGAAGAATGTCATTACCTTGTACACAAAGCCCCATGCCTTCAATATGCAGCTTTGAGCTTCCTATGGCATTCTTGCTTTTAGTAGAAACACATCTAAAAACACGAAAGAAAAATACACTATTAAATCAAAAAGTTTTAATAATAGTAATAAATTAAACTATGAACTGGATAAAAATTATTTTCTGATGATATGTCAGAGTCACATACTGTATAATGGGTGTAAACCATAAAGACTGCGGGCCATAAGTGCTATCTTACTGGAAAAATGGTTACAATTGATGTATGTGATGTGGAAAATCTATAATGCTTTATGGCTCACTTCCAAATGATGCTGTGGTTGTTTTCATGTGCAGTTTCATGCTGAGCATTATCACCCTAGAAGACAAGAGACATTCATTATTCATTCATTATGTAATATGAGAGCAGAGAAAATATCATGCGATTCAATCCATATAACTGCGAGCTCAATCTGGGTTTAATCAGTGTGGCATTGGTTTTGATCTAGGCGTTGCATTATTGTGTTTGTGTCTTAATTTGCATATACAATGATGCCCTAAATTAAATAATAAAGTCAATTATCCGGTTATGTTTGATTTTTACCTGCTGGCCCCAATTTTCCAGTTTGGTCTGCAGTTCCTGGATGTGACAAACTGCTTTGTTCACACATGGTGTTGGAGTGTTAACCAGAGCACAGCTGCGACGCCTACTGGAGCTAACCGTCTGCAGCTTTCCCTGCTCTGAAACACAGAACTGACTTTGATCACAGAGACAGAGAAGATCTCGCATTGCACCATATACACTGAAACCTTAAAGGATTAGTTCACTTTTTAAAAAACTTTTGCTGATAATTTACTCACCCCCATGTCATCCAAGATGTCCATGTCTTTCTTTCTTCAGTCGAAAAGAAATTAAGGAATTTTGATGAAAACATTCCAGGATTTTTCTCCATATAATGGACTTCAATAGTAGCCAAAACGGTTCAAGGTCCAAATGACAGTTTCAGTGCAGCTTCAAAGGACTTTAAACTTACCAGACGATGAATAAGGGTCTTACTGTATCTAGCGAAATGATGCGCCATTTCGAAAATAAATAAAACAGTTTAAGTATTATTAGCACAAATGCTCGCCTTGCTCTGTCCTGAGATGCACGTTCGTGAATCTCCTGTTCGAACTCGTTCATCAAAATGAACAAATCTTTTTTCGAGTCATTTTATTCAATCAACGAACGAAATGACTCGAAAAAAGATTTGTTCATTTTGAACGAGTCTTTTTTCGAGTCATTTTGTTCATTCAACGAACGAAATGACTCAAAAAAAGATTTGTTCATTTTGATGAACGAGTTCGAACAGGAAAACAGAGCAAGGCAAGCATTTGTGCTAATAATACTTAAACGGTTTTATTTATTTTTGAAATGGCGCATCGTTTCGCTAGATAAGACCCTTATTCATCGTCTGGTATGTTTAAAGTCCTTGAAGCTGCACTGAAACTGTCATTTGGACCTTGAACCGTTTTGGCTACTATTGAAGTCCATTATAAGGAGAAAAATCCTGGAATGTTTTCATCAAAAACATTAATTTCTTTTCGACTGAAGAAAGAAAGACATGGACATCTTGGATGACATGGGGGTGAGTAAATTATCAGCAAAAGTTTTTTAAAAAGTGAACTAATCCTTTAAAGTCGGCATGAAACGGAAGTTGTGATATAGTCGTTTTCTTTCCTATTGTGACGTATCCCGCTTCCTGAACAAGAAAACAATTATTTTGTCCGTGGGGAATTGCTTGGATGGTTGTGGTTTGCTATTGGTCGACTTCATGTGAGTGACAGGTTGCCCGCCCTCTCACCAGTAAACGCATCATCAGAGGTCACTCTCCCGCCACAATTAGACTCACGTACGGCCGTTACTGGAAGCCAGTGATTATAGTTTATAAAGTTATAAATATGGATATTTGTCTTACAAAAATGTATCGCTTCGCTTCAGAAGCCCTTTATTAACCCCCTGGAGCCGTGTGGATTACTTTTATGATGATGGGTACCATGGGAAGGTACAGGGCTGGACTGGCCATCGGGCAATTCGGGCATTTGCCCGTTGGGCCGACGTGCTATTTGGGCCGATACATCTCAAATTAATTTTTTTTTTAAATTTTTTTATCTGACCGGCCCATCAAACTCGTACATCGGCGGCCCATTCGTTTAGTTTTGAATTATTGGCGGCGCTGGGATCTCTGTACCGGTGTAATGCATTGGACAAAAAAAGTCAGTAGGTTTTGTTTTTCTCTTAGACCGGCCCATGAACCGCGTAGATCAGCGACCCATTGGTTATTTTCTTAATTGACACTGGGCTGGTCCAATCACATCTTGAAACACCTCACCCTTTGGGCTCTGAGCGAGCCGGCCGGCATATCTGTTTAAATCGTCAGAGCGATGGAGAAGAAACGCAAGAAAAGTGCAGGGAAATAGCGTGAAAAAAGAATCAGGCTCTTCAAGTGGCTGATGAGGATGAGGAGGATCAGGAGAGAAATGAGTGAGTGTAGAGGACTGTGGTGAGCAGAACTAGGCTACTTTACACCTATAGGCTGTGTAGAACCCATTACATTATTTCCACACGTTTGGAAACCATGTTTTCCGCCAAAATAAAAGTTTGATGCAGTTTCTGTCAAAATAAAAGATCACGTGTTTCTCTAAGTATAGAAATTAGTACGAAATTAATTCTGAAAGTTTTTTTTTCACTTTAAAACAAAGTGCATTTGTTTTACAATACATGTATATTACTGTCATGGGATTAATATTATAACTATTATTATGTAGTAGTGTAATGTAGACAGACACTATATCACAAATAAAGAGGTTTGAGTTTTTCTTTGTTCAATTTGCACACTGAATATGGGTTGGAGGTCTTAATTTTTTACTCTAAAAGTGGACCAGATGGCTGAATTTAATATTATAAAGCACAAAATTTTCTTTCGAGGGGGAGCATGCCCCCTAACCCCCCTAGACAGATCAAGGTACACCAACCACAGATTTACCTAAAAGCCTGTATGAAACACTGGTATTGCTATGCCAATGCAACTTATACTGTAGCTTGTTTTAGTATTTATCATCACTGTGTAGTGTAGCCTACTTCAATTGTATTTTACAAACAGTAGTTATTTCATCTGCTCACTCATTCCTACTCATTATGGCATTATTGGTTTTAAGGAATAGGAGATGATATACATATTCAAGGACGTGCAAAGATCGGTTGTGTTTAAGATCTTGTAGTGTGCCTGGGCCGGTCTGGGCCAAAATGCCCGGGCCGATTTTTCGTCCCAGTCCAGCCCTGGGAAGGTACCATTCACTACCATTATAAAGCTTGGAAGAGCCAGGATATATTTTTATATAACTTTGATTGTGTTTGTCTGAAATCATATACACCTAGGATGGCTTGAGGATGAGTACATTTTTTATTTTTGGGCGAGTTAACCCTTTAAATAGGGACCACTTAGATTTAATGTTGTCTTTAACAATGGCTTGTTGGGGGAATAAAATTAAATACCACTTTTTGGAGTACGTTATAACTAATTGTACAGTATCCTCCATTATATGTGCTTCTTATTGTGGATAATCGTAGCCTATATTGCTACATCATAATCACAACAGTTTGGGAATGTAGCCTATATAATCCTCCTGATTCCTCTATACTCCATCCTGCTAAGCAAATAACATTTATAAACATTGATATTTTACCTGGTAAGAAAGCTTCTTCACTTGGAGGAAACTTGAGTAACTTTATGTCAGGCATCTCTCAAGAAGAATCTATGAAAATCAAAAATCAATGACTTAATGAATCAATAAACAACTATTGATCACTTTGTCATACCACTAAACCAAATGCTTTTCTAAGTTTAGCACTAGCTGTCAAACACAAAAGTACTGTTGTCATACTGCTGTCAGATTGCATTACTGTGTACTTTGATTTTTAAAAGATGTTAATGTGGTAAACATTGGCTCATATATTTGTGTTGTGGCATTGACAAGCAAAACAGCTCTATAACTACAGTCTGCACTAAATAAATATTGCTATCTTAAGTTAATTACGTTAGTAATGAACGGCAGGTTAAAAAAAGGTTAATAGTCGCATATCGGTTGACTAGCAGCAACACAACAGGTTTGACTGTGATTCACGCTCTCAATACTTACGTTATTCCACGCTAAACCGCAGAACGTTCAGCCGTGAATGATATTTATTTTATTTTTGACCTATCAAGCGCGATATGATAAACGTTGACACATATCTCAGCATTGTGTCACGTCGCGGCCTGTTTCATACTTTGTTTCCAGCCCCCCGCTTTCAACGTGCGCGCGCGGTTGCTAGGCAACAGGAAGGCTTTCATTCACCACGGACACAATAGACAAAACTGAGAAAGTGGGAAAAAAGCCTTTCAGGGTTTCGAAGGTTTTGATGTTGAATGGTAAATACAATCAAGTATTAAATGTATTCCGGGTCTGGGTGATGAAAAGTTTTTGGGACACACTGAGCCACACTAAAAAAAAAAAATTAATGCAAAAAAATGCTTCAAGAGCATGGAAATAAAGCTAAACGCAAAAAATGTACACACACACACACATATATGATTAATCGCAATATAATATACACACGTAAATACAAAAGTTTTGTTTTTATTTTTTTATTTACAAACTTTTGTTAGATGCGACACACACACACACACACACACACACACACACAGAAACAGAGAGAGAGAGAGAGAGAGAGAGAGAGAGAGAGAGAGAGAGAGAGAGAGAGAGAGAGAGAGAGAGAGAGTGATGGTGTATGGGTTATAGAGAGTGTGTATGGGTTATAAGGAATTGGCCTACCTCTAATTGGCTCAAAAGCAATTCGAAATGTAAATAAATAGTAGGCTATAAATTAAAGCAAACGACAGCAAAAGCTCGTTGTGGTAATAAATTATATATTTTTTTTTATAAATTTTCGCCTTTAAAATTCAAATAGGCTATATTGTTTTACACATTTGTCATTTGTCCCATATAACATTTGTCCCACAAATTACTTGCTCATAACATTTTGCCCAAGCCAATTTTTTCTATATTCTTAAAATCTATAATATATTATACAAGAAGAAGAAAAAGGTTTAATTTGTACTAATATTTTTTTTAACATTTCTGCAGATCACCGATGGCTGTGTTCTGTGGAGAGATTCCGCATTACGTCATCGCGAGAGGCGCATTACGTCACATCAAAGCAACTGAGCAGCAGAGAGAGAGAGAGAGAGAGAGAGAGAGAGAGGAGGTCTGAGATCTGCGGCGCTCTCTGCCGAGTCTAATGCGCGTGAAAACACACTTTTTATTTATACGCTGAAATCTTCGTCGATAAAGTGCATGGTTTTACCGCAGATGGTCGTCACTGAAAGCAGAGGAACAGAACTGGAGCCCGTTTTGGCGATGACAGGCGTTTGGTGAGTAGCAAGTGCACAGAGAAGCAGACGCCTCATAGAGATTCATTGTGAATGCTCACAGTCCACTACTAACAGGCATAATGCAGATTCTGCAAGTATGATATTAATAGTGTGTATCTGGAACGTATGTCCTAATCAAGCTCTGGCTTCGATCCCAGAGCTATGATGTCTAACTCTGTTTATTTTTGGTAATATAAGTATTTATGAATTCGGCTTATTATTGCATGCATAATATGTTGATACAAGTGTTTACATTTGGTTGAGATTTGTATATAGTGTATGTTGGTTTAGCTACTGTTTTTTTCTCATATGTTGTATTCATAAAATTTCCCTAGGTCTTTCTCATATGGCCTACATTGTTGGCATTTTATTTGTATTTTCTGTACTTTAAGTGGAATTTGAATATTAAGATGTTTGGAAAATAGATAATAATATAGGTCCTACATGCATATAAAGTTAATCTGCTTTCATAAAAGGTATTTCTTTATTTGCTGTGCTGTATTATGTTGTTTTTGAAGTGCACCATTGCATCTATTCATGTGGTTAAAACAATTGGAGATGAATGAGAAGAAGACAGCATCGACAACATTAGAAAGACTTTCCTGTAAACAGCTACATGTAAATCACAGTCTGAAAGGGCTGGGAGACTTTACCCAGAGTGCTGTGCTGCTTCATGGTGGTACCATGACAATCAGAGTAGCATACAGGCAGTTACTGTGTCTGATTGGTGGAAAAATCAGTTAGGTTGGTTGAGTAATGGGTCACTTTGCTGCGGATAGAGTTCTCATGGAATCCAGTTTGCAGCTTTATGTGCTTTAGATAATGCATAATAATCTCAAAAGTCTGTGACATTGACTGTGGGGACCACTGGTCAATTGACATAGATTTTAGGACTTCAAGGAACACAAGTACCAAATTTTGCATGAATACACCGCCCGGTCAAAAAAAAGAGGTCGCTGTTTGGATTTAAATTGAGGAGACTTTACAGAGTGCTTGACTCTTGCATTGTCAATACAATAGAAATAAATGTTGTGATGTTATTTCCATCAATGGTGCATCAATTTTTGCTCAAGATCTTGTATTGACAATGCAAGAGGTCCAGCACTCTGTAAAGTCTCCTCCAGAACATCCCAAAGACTTTCAATGAATTTAAGGTCTGGACTCAGAAGAGCCAATAAATATGTGGAAATGATTCTTCATGCTCCTCCAAACCATTCTTTCCCAATTTGAGCCTGATGAATCTTGACATTGTCATCCTGGAATATGACCATGATGTGTTTTCCTACATGGCTGTTTAAGAAATGAAAAGCTACACACACAAGGTTAGAAGAACTCTTACCAAAACAATAAATCCAAACAGCGACTTTTTTTTTGTGGGCTGGACAGTGTGTGTGTGTGTGTGTGTGTGTGCGTGTGCGTGTGTGTGTGTGTGTGGTGTGTGTGTGTGTGTGTGTGTGTGTGTGTGTGTGCGTGTGCGTGTGTGTGTGTGTGTGTGCGCACAGTATATACACTGCCTGGCCAAAAATATTCCATTTTAGCCTGCATTGATGTCAGTTTCATATGGGACATGTACTGTAGCAATGTCGTTCTCAAATAGATGCATTATGTAGTTTTGTAAAAATGCAGCAACATTAGCTGCTATCAGTTCCTCCCACAGACGGTCTAATGCAAGTAATCCAGTGCTAATTACTCTGTGAAGACACTCCGAACAGCTGCTTCATGTAGAACATGACTTTGTCCTCCAGGTCAGATCTGGACGTATTATATGCCAACCGACTTCAAGGGCGAACAACATCAAAAAGCTACAATTTCATGTTTTTCATTCAACCTGCCATACGAAATAAATCACCCACAGAGAGTGACAAAAAACGGAGTCGGCCTCAAAATGCCTGGATGCCACCGACTGTCCAAAAGGATATTTATAGGCCTGGAGATCCCGGAGCCACAATAAAAGGAGAAAGGGAGAGAGCGCGAAATATTAGAAGAGTGACTCTGTGAAATATGGGATCTCTCTAGAAATGTCCCATTAGAGAGCTTGAATTACAGTCCTCTCTAGCAAGCCGTTCTCGCGTAGCCTCATCATTTTGCCTAATAATTTCACACAGAGTCTTTGCAAACAACTCCACAGGCCCTTCTTACAGGACCAGGCCTCCCAGTGGATTGGTAGGGAACGGTACAAACTTGCAACCAGAGCTAGTCCAACAAGAATGTGAGTCTCTGTCATTGGAGGTTAAAGATAGAGGCAACACATGCTGGATCCTGACGGGTTCTTGTTTCAGTCGGCTGCCAAGAACTCCAAGGGCCGCTTTTGTTGTGTTTCGACCTGACGAAAAGCATTACTAAAACCTTTTGGACTTGTATTGGTCACTCATAAATAAGCAAGAGGAGGACTATGGTGCTGTCTGAAGGGTATCTGGTTTGAATTGTCATGTGTGGTGTTGTTTTTTATAGCAATGGTTTGTTTATATCGCTTCCATTTGGTTTAACATGATAGATGCAGTGTTGAAACAGTGAACCAAAACAGTAAATTACACTTAATTACGCTGTGGCAGCTTGTTTATCTCTGATTTGAGTTCAATAGGGTAGATAAGTGTCACATTACTGATGGATGTGTTTTTTCGCAGTGCATTCTGGATATTTTTCACATCTGCAGGTGAATTTGATAGCGATGGTTGGATGTGTAGTGCTTTGTCCATGCGTTGTTCTGAACTCGTGGATCTCTGGGATTGTGATTAAACATTCCTTAAAGTTAATTGAGCATTAAAAGCTTTGTGAAGGATGGAGTTTAACTTCTCTAGTAGATCAACCTCATGTTTCCTCTTATGGTGCTTTTGGTCTGATTTTAAAGATTTCATAGTATTAAAGCATTTTTTTGTAATGCATGGCATTTAAGGTTGTGATGGTATGAACCAATCTAAGACAGTTTATATCTCACAATTCTGAGAAAATAAGTCAAATTGCGAGGTTAATGTATGTACACGCAATTCTGCAAAAAAAAGTTTAAAACTCGCAATTCTGACTTTAAAATTTGAATTTGTGTTTAAATCTCGCAATTTTGAGTTTATAACTCTCAATTGTTTGTTTATATAACTCACAATTGTAAGTTTAAATCTCGAGATTCTGACTTTATAACTCGCAATTGTGTTTAAATCTCGCAATTCTGACTTTATAACTGCAATTGTGTTTAAATATCGCAATATCGCAATTCTGACTTTATAACTCGCAATTGTGTGTTTATATTTCACAATTCTGACTTTATAACTCGCAATTGTGTTTAAATCTCGCAATTCTGACTTTATAACTCGCAATTGTGAGTTTATATTTCGCATATTTCGCAATTCTGACTTTATAACTCGCAATTGTGTTTAAATATCGAAATATAGCAATTCTGACTTTATAACTCACAATTTCGAGTTTATTTCTTGAAATTCTGAGAAAAGAAATTAGATTTGCAAGATAAAACTTGCATTTGCGAGAAAAAAGTTTGCAAGATATAAACTTGCAATTCTGGGGGAAAAAGTCAGTCTTTTTTTCCTTAGAATTTGAAAGTCAGAATTGTGAGATGATAAGTTGACATTATCTTTTTAAATAGTTTCTTCCATACGATACAGCTGTTGTTTGCTTGCAGTAAAAGAAGGTATTGTACTGAATGTCAGAGCGGCAGTGATCTTGTAAATGTTATTTATAATCAAGGTCACAAGTGGAGTCCAAAACCTCTGTTACTGTCTACAATGTGAATCATGACAAAATGTCTCTATAAAGAAGCAAGGGAGATAAACACATGAATTACACCAAGGAACATGTCAGTAGTGGGTCACAGGTCTATTCTAGGGTTGCAGACAGCAGGGAAACACAATGCTAAATACAGTACAAATGAGGAAATGAAATGAGCAACAATTGTGCATAGTTAGGATATAGCACAGTATTATCAACTTTTAAAAAGGAGGAGAAAATGCTTTCCATATCTATTGTTGACGTCAAAGTTTGTGGGTCCGATCAAACTTTCTATTTTGTTGCTAATTCATCTGTAACTTGTCTGAAGCTAGTCGAATTAGGCAGATCTGACATTTATGTAGCACTTTAGTGTCTTGAGTTTTTTGTGTATTGTTATATACAGTTTTTTTTATTAGTCTTATTAAATTTGCAGTGGAGTTTTGATAGAACTCAAAACTATGGAGACTGTCGTACTACATTATAAATGTTGTTTTACCCATAATAATTGTTAATTCCTCAAAAGGTCTATTTTCAGCCCAGTTTGCCTTCACAGCTGTGGGACGCCTGTCACATTGTCCTTTTGTTTTCTGTATGTGTGATGTTTCGCAGAATGATTGAAGAGTCAGGCCGCAACAGAAGCAGCATGGCAGACAGAAGACTACTGTTTGCTGAAATGCGTATGTGTTTAACTCATTTATCCATACTCAAGATAACATGCTGATAATAATAGACTTCTGTTCAAAAGTTCGGGGTCAGTTTGATTTTCTTTTAAAGAAATTAGTTCTTCTCTTCAGTAAGGATTCATATGTGTACTTTAAAAAAAATCATTTTACAAAAGATTTGTATTATAAATAAATGCTTTATTAATCAAGAAATCATGAAAAATTATATCACAATATCCACAAGAATATTAAACTGTTTTTAACATTGATAATAATAATAAATGTTTCTTGAGCAGCAAATCAGCATCATATTAGAATGATTTCTGAAGGATCATGTGACACTGAGTGACTGAGTAAAGATGGAGTAATGATGCTGAAAATTCAGCTTTGATCACAGGAATAAATAAAATTTTGCAACATATTCAAATAGAAAATAGCTATTTTAAATTTTAATAATATTTTACAATTTTAACTGTATTTTTTTAATTAAATAAATGCAGTCTTGTTGAGCAGAAGAGACTTCTTTCAAAAGCATTAAAAAATATTACCAACCCCAATTTTGTTATTGATAGTCTAGACATACTAACAGTTCTTCAAATAGTTGTTCTTTCAACCTAGACAAGCTGTGTCGTCTAGTCTAGTGTGTTTTGCTGGTTTTGGACTGTTGACCACCTGCCAAAGCCACCTAAACACCAGTTTGACTAGGTTGGAAGACCAGTATGGTCTGCCATGTACTGTACGTTCAGTAAATGTGATGTTTTCATCTCACAGGTGCACTAGATCTGGACTCCATCAGATTGTCCACATATAGGACAGCATGCAAGCTGAGATTCATTCAGAAGAGGTGCAATTGTAAGTTTGAGGGTGTTTAACTGCAAAAGATTTTAATGTAATATAACTTTAATAAGTGTTTTTTACAAAAACATTCTGATTGCAACTTCATATAGTATTCACATTCCAGATATTGCCATTTGTTCTTTGCTTCTTGCAGTGCATTTGCTGGATATCTGGAATATCATCGAGGTGTTCCGGGAAAACAGACTCAACTCCATGGACCTCAACACAGAGTTCTCAGTGTCAAATTTGCAAGCAATACTGTCCACCATCTTTTACCAGCTGAACAAGCGCTTGCCCACAACCCACCAGATCAATGTAGACCAGTCAATCTCGTTCCTCCTCAACTTCCTGCTAGCGGCCTATGACCCGTAAGAAACCCTGACTGAATCATCTGCAGAACTGCTTTAAATCTGTCTAGTATTACATTAATTTAAGTGTAGAAAGAATAAAATTAATTTGAAATACATGTCACTTCATTATCTTCACTTGATCTGACAAGAATTTCTTTATACATCACTTACTTTGCTATATGTGGCCGTCTAAGGACTGGTATCACAGACAGGGTTTAGATTAAGCCATGATTAGGCCTTAGTTTAATTAGGACATTTAAGTCGTTTTTTATTAACATGCCTTAGAAAAAAACATTACTGTGCATCTTGAGACAAAACAATGGCACATGTAAATTGCGTAACAGCTCAAACATGCATTAGTCTGGGACTAGACTTAAGCCTTGTCTTTGAAACCTGGCCTTAATGTGTTAGATGACGATTGTGTCTTTTCTAGGGAAGGTGTGGGAAAGATCTCTGTTTTTGTGGTGAAGATGGCCCTGGCTGCCCTCTGTGGAGGGAAGATTTTGGATAAACTAAGATGTAAGTTTCACTTTGGCTTTGCCTTTGAACTGATGAGTTTTCAATGGTTTGATGCTGATTAATGGACGCTTAAGCGAATGGACAGAATTAGTCATTCTATCATCATTTTAAAGGTCAGAGCAGCTGTCGTTACTTGAAAGTCATATTTGAAAGGCATATTTGCCACTCATGACCATGTCAGTATAGTTGGAAGTGTAGTTCAAACTTTTCGCCTCGTTTCTGATGATTCATTCCTAGTAATGAAACTTTAGATTACACTAACTTTTAAAAGTTTGGGATCCTTGATTTTTTTTAATGCTTTTTAAAGAAGCATTGTATGCTCACCTTCAGAAATCATTCTAATATGCTGATTTGCTGCTCAAGAAACATTTATTATTATTATCAATGTTGAAAAATGTTTATAAAATTCTTTGATGAATAGAACGTTTGGTCACAGTTTTGATTAGGGTCCAATTCTCACTTTTAACTATGACTTTTGCCTCAATAAACTCCTAATTAGGGCTGTTTTCGACTAAGGATTTTCATGGTCGAATCTGATTCGTTAGATTTTGCCGTAGTCGACTGATAGTCGATCCTTTTTTTTTTTTTTTTAGATAGCCGCTTGATTTTTTCCATTCAAACAAAAGAGCTAAAAAAATTAAAAGAAAAACATGGTTTGTAACAAATACCTTTTATTCATCTAAAGCCAGATTAATAATTTTACATATTATAGGTTTCGTTGAATAAGCGTAAGAGGTGGAGAGAGCGAGCGAGAGAAATTGCGTGTGTGTGCTAGCATTAATTACACGCGCGCACAGAGAGGGAGAGCGCGAGAGACCTTGCGTGTGTGTGCTAGAGAGTAGGCTACTCATTAATATGCACACGTCTCCCCAAAAATTATACTAATATAGGGTTTATGTCTGTATTGACAAAAGAGTGGTAGAACTGTTTGTTTGTAAAGTTAACAAGCCTTACCCGTTTCAAATGAGCCATGTTGGTTGTCGTCGTGTGATATGAAAGAAGCTGCTGGCACAACTTGCACTTAACTTTCAAATTCTTTGGGTCATCTTTAACCTTCTCGAAATACTCCCACACTTTTGATGACTTTTTAGAAGCCATTGTGAGCCAATAAATCCGTAAATGTTAACAAATGTGGTCCAGACGTTACAGGCATGTAGTGTGCTGCTGCTGCTTGGTTGCATACCGCACGCGGCGCGCCTATTTTGAAATAACGAACTTGAGCGCGCAAAAGACGCGATATGTGAACACACCCCCTACTATTCGACTATGAGGTTCATAGTCGAATCAGACCTCTCCGAATCGAATCGTCGAATCCTCGACTATTAGAAGTCAGCCCTACTCCTAATTACTGCTTATTAATAGTTAGTAAGGTAGTTGTTATGTTTAGGTATTGAGTAGGATTAGGGATATAGAATATGGTCATGCTGAATAATTAATTAATAAAATACATTAATATGTGCTTTATAATTACTAATAAACAGCCAATACGCTAGAAATATGCATGATAATAAGCAACTAGCTAATAGTGAAAATTGGAACTATTAAACTAAAGTGTTACCGAAAGTTCAAAAGAACAGATTTAAAAAATGGCACTTTTTATTAATTTAATGCATCCTTGTTGAAGAAGAGTATTCATTTCTTTTTTAAAACCCCTCCCCCAAACTTTTTTAGGGTAGTGTACCGTATATGCTGATATTTAGATGAAGAACTAAACCTTTCTATACATTAAATAAGGAAAATTGTTTTCTACCTGCATCACGCTTTGAGTTATTAAAATCTACCTGGATCTAAATGAGCATAGTTTCTTTAAAAAATGATATTGATCGCTCCTGATGCTTGTCTTTTTTCCTCAAGATGTATTTTCACAGATATCGGACCCAAATGGTATAATGATATACTCGCAGTTTGACCAGTTCCTGAGAGAGGTGCTGAAACTGCCCATGACGGTTTTTGAGGGACCATCTTTTGGGTACACTGAGCAGTCCACGAGAAGCTGCTTTCCACAAGAGGTTTGTGAACATAACACGTGAAAAATACAATACACACACACACACACACACACACACACACACACACACACACACACACACACACACACACACACACAATATAAGTAATTGTATATGTAAGTATATGTAAGCAATCAGACTTACACTATCATTTGGAAGTTCGGGATCAGTTAAATAAAAAATAAAAAAGAAATTAATACTTTTATTCAGCATGGATGACTAACATTGATTTGAAGTGATAGTAAAGACATTTTTAACGTTGTAAATGCTGTTCTTTTGAGCTTTGTATTCATCAAAGAATCCTAATAAAGTATTATCATGGTTTCCACAAAAATATTAAGCAGCACATCTGTTTTCAGCATTTATATTAATAATAAATGTTTCTTGAGAAGCAAATCAGCATATTAGAATGATTTCTATAGGATAATTTGCCACTGAAGAATGGAGTAATGATTCTGAAAATTCAGCTTTGCATCAGAAAAATATATTACATTTTAAAAAATATTTAAATCGAAAATAGCTTTTTAAAAGTTTTAATAATATTTCAGAATATTTCTGTTTTTACTGTATTTCTGATCAAATAAATGCAATCTCAGTAAGCAGATGAGGCTTCTTTCAAAAAGCTTTTAAAAAACACAAACATTTGAATGGTTTGTTTTATTGCACGGCAGATAATAAAAACACTTTTTTAAAGTAAGCAAGATTTAGTTAGCAAAACCCAGTTGCAAGCGTCTTTGAAACCACCAGAAAGTTTTCCATTCACACATTCTTCAGAAAATGTAAAAAACATTGTTTTTTCACTTGTATGTACGTGTATTTATTGACTCAATAGTTTACTAACTGCTGGCCTTCCACAGAAAAAGGTCTCGCTCAATGTGTTTCTTGACACATTCATGTCGGATCCTCCTCCTCAGTGTCTGGTTTGGTTACCACTGATGCATAGGCTGGCAAATGTTGAAAACGGTGCGTCATTCTTCGTTTTCTTTACAGCTAATATATATATATTCTAACTTAAATGAATGACAAATATTGTGACTGCACTTGATTAGTAGTGCTAACTTTATTTTGCCCGTCTCCTCTCTAGTCTTTCATCCTGTGGAGTGCTCCTATTGCCACGGCCAGAGCATGATGGGATTCCGCTACCGGTGCCAACAATGTGATAATTACCAACTTTGCCAAGAGTGTTTCTGGAGGGGCCATGCCTCGGGCAGCCATAGCAACCAGCACCAGATGAAGGAGTACATGTCATGGGTAGGTGAACGGCCTTGTGGGAGCGTGACTGTGAGTAAGTGTCAGTGATGGCGTGACTCCCGTCATTCAAACAGTCGAATCACTTTATGCCTTTATACTAAATGTCATGACACCAGTCTAAATCTCACTCTGTCTAAATCTCATTTTTTTTCTCTTTTTGTCAAGCTGACTAATATGGCTTTTTCAATTGCTGATGCCAACATGATGATATATTGACTGTGTATAAACTATAGGCTACCGTTCAAATGTTTGGGTTGGTTAATGTTTTTGAAAGAAGTCTCTTATGCTCACCAAGGCCACATTTGTTTTGGAATATTGTGAAATATTTGTACAATTTAAAGGGTACCTATTATGGCATTTAAAATGTTCCTAATATTGTTCTGGGAGTCCCCAACAACAGTTTTACAAGCATGCAATGACAAAAAACACTTTTGTTGTCTTATAATATGCATTTATTTTTACCTGATTTGCTCACCGACTCCCATATGAATCGTTTAGCGAGTCATTTTTCCAAACCCCGCCTTTGCGTGACGCTAATCTGTGGTGATATGTTAGACACCCAGCCGACGGGGTGTCATTGGTTGTTGCGCTAGATCTTACCCAGATACAACAGTGCTATTTTCTGATTGGCTAACAACACCAGACGAACAACACCAGAGGAGACCAGGGTTGCCAGGTCTGCACAACAAAACCAGCCCAATTGCTCATCAAACTAACCCAATCACGGCCAAAAATATTCAAATAGCGTTCCCGGGTGTTTCCTCAATAACAATCATGTTCCAGTGGATAAAACAATCGCGTCAACCAGCGTGCACTACACAAACAACCCGCGGAAACAGTGCAGGCATACGGACCTGGCAACACTGGAGGAGACGCGCTTGAATCCTGCCGGTTCCACAGTGAGTGAGTTTTGGGCACTGCGGCATATTAAATATATTACAAATAGTTTTTCAGCGTGAGAAATACAATGTGTGGCCGGAGAGCGTGACAAAAGACTGAAATGAGTGACTGTCACGCTCAATGCGTGATGCGTGACACTCGAGAGCCCTGTGACAACTCCATTAACAACGACAAACACTTCACATATTTCAATACAATTGACATTGAAGACCTAAGTTAGCTGCTAGAAGCTGCGCTGTGCCTGTGCGTACACAACACACAAAATAATTATAGAACATGATACAAACATAAAAGCAACAGCCTACTTACAGATTGTGATTCGGAGAAGGAAGCTGATCCAAATAAACTCGGTACTGAACCTCCCTCCTTCAGTATCAGCCGGCTCGCAAATTCATACTTTATAGCATTTAGGTTTGTGAAGCAATCATCTTCAAAATGACGCGAACACAGAACAAGTTCGGGCTATAATACTTCTGTGGTATAGTTATGAACTGTAGCCACTGTCTTCAAATGCTCCTCACTGGGCAGATGAAAAAAGTTTGCTTTTGCGTCGCACTTCAAAACACAGCAGCGTCTCGTCGACATGATGTTTTCCCTGGTGTCTCCTAATGCAATGAGTGGGCGTATCTTATTCAAATAACTTGTACAAGTGACGTACGAAAGTTAGAGAAAATGCATCGTTCGTCTATCGATTCATATCAGCGACTCAGAGTCGACTCTTACTTTTGAGAGATAATAACTTTGTATACGGTGAACTTTCATATTTAAAACTTTGCAGGATGTTTTCGTTCACTTAGATCTATGTTACACACTACATGAAAGGTAATTTTCAAAATTCCATGATAGGTACCCTTTAAAATAACGGTTTTCTAGTCTAATATATTGTAAAAAAAAAAAAAAATCCTGATCAAAGCTGAATTTTCAGCATCATTACTCCATTCTTCAGTGTCACATGATCCTTCAGAAGTCATTATAATATGATGATTTGCTGCTCAAGAAACATTTATTTTTAGTATCAATGTTGAAAACAGTTGTGCTGCTTCATATATTTGAGGAAACTGTGATTTTTTTTTTTTGCAGGATTTGCATTTATTTTTATTTTTAACCAGCATTTATTTGAAATATAAATCTTTTGTAACATTATAAATGTCATTACTGTTACGCTTGATCAATTTAATGCAACCTTGCTGAATAAAAGTACATTTTTGGGAAGTGAGTAAATAATTTGTAATTGACCATTTTCCATCCCGTCCCTGACTAGAATTAAACATGTATTATCTATTACTGTACAATTAAGACCTCTATATGTAAATAATCTCTCTTATGATACTCTATGTATTTCTACATACAACATTTACATTTAAAAAAGAAGAGCAGAGAAAATCCTTTTCATTAAACATGGATATTAATTCTTCTGGTTCAATACAGTCCTTTATTTTTCTCCAGAAATCTCCAGCAAAGAAGTTGTCAGACGCTCTCAGTAAATCTCTGAGTTGTGCCTCGAGTCGAGAGCCTCCTTACCCGATGTTCTCTGATACACCCGAGAAACCGCTCAACCTCACTCATGTTGTGTACGTAAACTCACATTTTGCTCAGATGGATAGTGTCAAATTGTTGACTATATTACTGTACAATGAATTTACCATGAATTGTGCATGCTAACATTTTCCTGCCTTGTGTTTTTCGCTTTTATGCTGAAAAACAGTGACACATGGTAAGTAAAGTGATATAGAGACATTTAACCTCATATGTTGTAGGATTTTCACAATAATTATAACTAATCTTAGACATATTGAGATATTTGGCACTAAAGTACGGCACGTTTTGGTCACAACACCTCAGTTATTGTTTTATTTCCTGAAGGCCTCCCAGACCTGTGAACAGTGGGAATGAATACATGCTCTCTCACTCCATGCCTTCCTCAGGAAACCCTTACTCCAGCAAAACGTGAGTATAATTTATTTATTTATTTATTTAAAAGGGACAATGCACATCAATTGACATTTTTTGGTTACACTCAAAATGTAAATGCACCAGAGTTAGCAGAAAAGCTAATTTTCATCTGTAGTCAATCTGTAATACTGGACAGCACAAACTTTCAACAGAAGCATGTTTGATGTTAGTGTTGTTATTGGTCATTTTTTTTATGAAGTAAAGCGTAAATAAAATAAATTTTACATATTGTACACTTAAACTTGAATGAAAGTTAGAAATGTTTTTTCCAACTGAAAAAAAAGTGGCAACACTTTACAAAAAAGTCTCATTTGTTAACATTAGTTAATTTATTAACAAAACTAACAATGAGCAAGATATTTTTACAGCATTTATTAGCCTTTGTTAATGATTAACATTTACTAAGATTATTAAATGCTGTAGAAGTATTGTTCATTTTAAGTTCATGTTTACTAATGTCAACAAATTGAACCTGTAAAGTGTTACACGTAAGTTAAAGTACTAAATGACTAAAACTGAAATGAATAAATATTTAAGAGTTATGTATATAATAATAAAATCACCAGCACATAAAAAAAAATGGCTAAAACTGAAAATATAAAAATAAAAGCTTAAAAAATAAATAAATAAGAATAAACAATGTAAAAGTATATCAATTAATTTAAATGATACTAAAATAACACTGGTTTTGATGCATGTTTGGTTAAGGATACATGTGTTGATCATTAATTTGTTTTATTATATCTCATTTTGGGGTTAAAAAGTGCTCTTGATGAGACAAAGCAAATGAAGCTGTATTCCCGGACGACCCCAGATCTTTTAAAAGGGAAAGGGTAAGTTAGCCTGGTTGAAATAATGCTTATATGTCAATTGTTCAAATATTAATAAATGCTTTAGAAGAAATAAATGCTTTATTTTTCATTGTTATTAATGTGAACAAATGGAACCTCATTGTTTCCGTATTTTAATACATTTAAATAATAAGAATGTTTTTCTTAGACTCCACCATTACAACTGCAGAAAGTCATTGTGACGTCATCTGTGTTTCTGAAACGTGGTTTCAGGGTTCAGTACAGCCTCGATATTGCGGATAGGCTCGCTGACGAGCACATACTTATCGGACTTTATGTGAACCTCCTCCGAAAGGACCGTTCATGGTCAGTGTGAGCTGTCGGTCTGTCTGAGGTTGCTGTGGCACTTTTCTTCCTAATCTGTTTTTATAGCTTAGGTCACCATGTCAATCTGGTAATACGCAGAATTCAATATAACATTGTTAATGTCAAACTATCATTTGAAGGTCTTTCCACATTTGAAATGTTCCTAATTTAATTCGTGAGTTGTAGAAAGGATCCCAGATGTGGGATGGTGACTATTCTGGCCACAATTCTGTCTTATGTTTGCAGCTTGCTAACTGGCTAGGCTTTTGTTGTGTTTAAGCGGTGTTTTTACTCAGTGTTGATCATATTACATTTCACTGCCATAGAGCACAACAGTCCAGAGGTACAAATGCCCTTCTTTTTCACCACAGAGAGATTTTGACTTTTAGCACTAATGAATAATTTTTTTAGTACAGAACTACCATGAGCTAGCATTATGCTTATAAAGTGTGATTTAAAAACTCATGATTAATCGCTGAATTCCCAGTGAAGAACTACACTACCCATAATCCTACACTATCCAAAATTCACCAATTCCAGAAGCTTCTGGTGTTGTGGGAACAGGAATCATGCCAAAACAGTTCAGTGGTGAATGAAGCATAGTGAATGACATAATCGAGTCTCCCTGGACTCTCAAATCATTTTAATCATATGGCTATTTTGCAATAAACTATACAATAGAAGTTATATAAATGCACAAAAATATTGTTTTATAATGTTTTTATAATCTATAGATTTACACTTTACTATTTCAATTATGTCATTTGAAATGCTTTATACAGCATTCCTGTATCTCAAACATTAGATAGAGATTATGGGTTTGCTTGTAAGTGATAAATGCAATGTCACAGGATAAAATGCTAAAAAAACAAAACTGAAAAGACAAAAATTTCCTCAAGGACACACAGGAGTTAAATGAATCCATCCCAAACTCTAATTTGACCTCTCATCTTTAAGACAAACATTTTTTGAACTAATTGTAAACTTCTAATTTGATTAATGATGAATATATGGATAGTTTTGAACGTGTAAATGGGTCTTTTTTGTGTGTGGTGTGTGTGTGGTGTGTGTGTGTGTGTGTGTGTGTGTGTGTGTGTGTGTGTGTGTGTGTGTGTGTGTGTTTGTGTTGTGTTGTGTTTGTGTTTGTGTTTGTGTTTGTGTGTGTTGTGTGTTGTGTTGTGTGTGTGTGTGTGTGTGTGTGTGTGTGTGTGTGTGTGTGTGTGTGTGTGTGTGTGTGTGTGTGTGTGTGTGTGTGTGTGGTGTGTGTGTGTGTGTGTGTGTGTGTGTGTGTGTGTGTGTGTGTGTGTGTGTGTGTGTGTGTGGGGTGTGTGGATTATGTGTCATTTTGGGGAGATTTGTGCATCTATTTGGTGTGAAAAAAACAGAAAATCAATGATCTACTTTAGTCTTGGCCGTTAGTCTTTAAACAGGAGTGTTTTTCTATCTGAAGTAAAGGCTGATTTGCTCAAGGATGTGATTTTTCCAGTCCATAGTAACCTATACCTTTAGCTGCAGTATATGCACATATGTTTACCCATTACGCATCATCCTTAGCTATGGCTGTGTTTTCCCAGCAAAGAGATTATCCTTGCATTTGCTCCTAACTTTGCAGTGTTTTTTTGGGGAAACTGGGGCTCTATGGTCTTCATGCTTTGCTTAGATCCTGAAATGTGCTGGCAATGCTATTTTATTCTGCCGTTAGGGTATTATTGGTGACTTATTTCACTAAAAATATGTTCTTTCTCAAGAAGAACTTTCTTGTGATTTTCAATATGAAAACTTTTTTTTTTAGCAAAACAGTATATGTATTTATGTATGCAAAGTTAATTTATAATATATATATATATATATATATATATATATATATATATATATATATATATATATATATATATATATATATATATATATATATTATTATAAACTAACTTTGCATAGGCTACTAATTGCTATAGTAATGTTGCAGTAAATGCTTTTGTGATTCTGAGCTAGTAATTGTAAAGATGACTGAGCTTTGTTCCTTTCCTTGATTGATAGTTTCCAAGAGAGCATTAATAACCAAGATGATGAGCACTGCCTCATTGCCCGTTATGCCTCGCGATTGGCTGCTGATGGAGCTGCAGCGGTAAGACGGCCAATCAAAATAACCATAACATGTTATGGACAATGCTAGTGTATGTTGGAAGTTGGAAAACCAGTTTGGAAACAACTATTATGTTTGCAATTACACTTAAGCCTGTGGCAGAGAAATGACACACTTAATCTTTAACCATAATGGATATATGTAAATAAATTCATGTAAACAACTCTGTTTAACTATAATCTGACTATTGTTAACAGAAGACCAGAGTCCCAGCAGACATCTCTCTCTGTCTGGACACCAATAAACAGCAGCGGCAACTTATCGCCGAGCTAGAGAACAAGAACAAGTGAGTATGAGACTGTTTATTATGGTATTGCACAGTGATCTGAATTTGCATTCTTAAAGTTAATAAATTGTGTATTTTCAGAGAGATTTTGCAAGAGATACAACGGCTGAGACAACAACATGAAGAAGCTTCCCAGCCTCCATTAGACAAAAACCAACAAAACCCAACGTTACTGGCTGAACTGAGACTGCTCAGGTACACACACACACACACACACACACACACACACACACACACACACACACTGAGCGTACAGCCGTGAATCAGACCTGAAACCCGATCGGATGTGGTGAACAGCAGATGCTGATGGTTACGAGATAGACTGCATTGAAAGTGAGTGTAACCTGATCATGGCTCCTCTCATGAATGAGTGAAAGTACTTTAAAAGCAATTTGCAACACTGAGACTCCTTCCTGTTTGTAGACATCACCAGGGCAGATTTTAATGGTTAACCGAGTCAAGCATGAATATTTAAGTCCTCTCTAGTCCTTAAATTTAGAAACTTGACTGTGGTTTTACTAAAGTAACATTAATCGTAGTAACACTATATTTTGGTGCAAAAGTTCTAGATTCATACTAAATATTCTGTTAGGGAAGTGAGAGAATCTGCTTGTTTTGTGTAGCAGTTTTGCTTTCTAAATTTGTTTTTATGTCATTATTTTTTTCATAATGTGTACATCATAGTTACATTTATGGAAAATATATTTTGCATATAATCAAAACCTACTGCAAATACCACAGTTAAGTTCATGGTTCCCAGGGACAAACTATAGTAAATAAAAAATGTTATATCCTTATTCCCCTGCTTTTCATTTCTTTAATGAGGAAAGCATCCGTTACAAATGTTTTTGGGTGAATTCTCTAAACACTTTGTTATTATGCATCTTATTCATAAACCACCCATATAAGCTGTTCACACCAAGGACGATAACTTAAAGATAACGATAACTATATTAGCATCCACACCTGCTGACTATATCGTTCTGTTTATTTTAAGTGCGCTGTCGCTTTAAATTCTCAAGCTCTTTAAAGCAGGATGGATTCTGATTGGCTGTCAATCATTCATCAACTGAAAAAAAATTGCTTTGTGATTCCAACTTCAGTATATTGTTTCCCTGTACCATAGTTATAGTTATTATTTGACATTATGAACGATTTTTAAAAGTATATCATTATCGTTATATTTATCATACTTGGTGTGATTGGGTGTTTAACCAGGCACTACATGACACTACACCATGCAAATTGTGTTCGGCACAGATTTTTTTTGGATGTGTTTACACAATTTGCATAATGTATTTAGTGAATGTAGTGGTAAACAGCACAGAGAGCACATGCAAATACACAACACTATCAGACTGTTTATTGTTGCACAATTCATTTTGAGTTCATGTCAAATTTATATGGATAACCTTGTGGCTTTCTTTGTCTCAGGCAGAGGAAGGAGGAGTTGGAGCAGAGGATGTCGGCTCTTCAGGATAGCCGTCGAGAACTTATGGTGCAACTAGAACACCTCATGCTTCTGTTAAAGGTAGAAAAGGTCTCACACACACACATAAACAAATGATGATTGCACAATTTTTAGATGTTAAATTTAGAATGTGGAGATTCAGAAACCCTGTTAATGAGCTGAACTGCTCCGTCTACAGGAAGAAGAGCTAAAAAGAGCTGTAAGTCTCAGAGCAACAGTAACAAAACTGTGTATTAATATACTGGTAGCACTTTATTTTACACTCCTGTTCCCCATGTACATACATACTATTTACTTATAGTAATTGCAATAAATTGGTAATAACTAGGTACTAACCCTGAACCAACCCCTAAACATTACCTAAACCCATGTAGTTAGCTTATATTACCCTTTCTTAGGTAAGTACACTGTAAGTAGCTTAGTACACGTACTGTAAAATAAAGTGCAACTAATATACTTCATCTGACTTGAGATTTAATGTATGTTGTGCATTTGTTCTCCCTAATATTAAACTATAATAAGAAATGTGTTGTGTTGGTTGTGTCTTTGGCATCCAGAACTTACTTTTGTTCATTTGGGACATAAATGAAAATGTTAACGCATGCTGTTATTCAGACTGACTACATTCCAGCATGTCCATCACATACTCGATTTCTTCTTTGTATGATTTTGAACAAACTTCTAACCATATAATAATAATAATAATAATAATAATAAAACGTTCATATGTAACTCCCTATGTTTTTGACACTCATTCAAAAACTATGTGCACCTAATGTTGCAGTGTTTTCATGATTAATTCAGTGTTATTTTAAAATCATACTTATGCTGTTATAGTATGTATTCATATTTTAATTAGCTTTTATTTATTTATTTTTTTCTGTTTTTTCAGTTTGAATTTATTTTAGGTTTTAAAAATAAAGTATTTTTATCTAATACTTATTTAACCTTTATGTCAATTAACAAAAACGGGGTTTTGGCGGGTCTTAAAAGGTTTTAAAAAATGAAGACCTTAAAATGAAGGTCTTAAATCAGAGCAGAAAGTCTTAAATGCATAGTCATTAAATGTTGCATGCATTGCAAAATGTTGTCCTGTTTTCCAATCCAAATATCTAAACATCTTGAAATACATTTTTGATGCAAATGTGAAATGAAGTCTTGAAAAATATACAGTATGTCAATGAGTTATGAATACTTTCTGAGACCATTGGCAGATATTTTTTCTTGTTTAATCATAAGCTCACTTCATTTTGATAAATTTAACAGAAAACAAGACTTCATATTTTATATCATTTTGCATCTCCAGCAAATGCATCTTGATTTAAGAATCTTAGACAGAGAGACCAAGGAAAAACATTGCTTTTTGCAGTGTGATCAGAAGGTACAGTAAACGTTATTTCCATATTCTAGTGGTTAAAAGCAGAACGATTCAAGCTATTTTTTTTTTGTAAAATGAATATAAAAAGAATGGATATCTGTTGGAAAGTGTATTTTCAAACTCTAAAAGTGTTGCTAAAACAAATCATTGTTTCTCCCTAGACATTTACATTTAGAGAATATATTGAGATTATTAGATTTATTTACTTGGTCTTTAAAAAGTCTTAAATTTACCCTCATAACACCTGCAGAAACCCTGCCAATGATTTTAACTGTTTTAGTTAAAAATAACAACACTGGATTAAGCAGTTTTGATTTTTATCTTACAATCATATAATCTCCTTTTGTTCCCTAGAACCAAGGCCCTGGCCCCTCCCCTCGCTCCTCCCCCAGCCACACGATCAACATCCAATCAGTATCCGGCAATACCACACCCATCCCCATGCCTGTCCAATCAACATCCGGCAATACCACACCCAGTCAGACGCCTCAGGACTCGCTGATGGGCCTGGGAGGAGAGGTGCAGCAGGCCTTCGCTCTGGGTAACCAACAGGTTCCTCTTGCATTTGAAAACAATTTTAAAAGTTGGTCATGGATATAAAAGTAGCCCAATTCTGCAGACTTGGCAACCTTGCGGCATATTGTCATTAGGAATATCCTAGGTTAAAAACATAGTTTAAAAAGAGTTATAGTGCTTTTCTAGATTCCATGTAAACAGCTTAAAGGTGCTCTATCTAACTTTTAGCGGCCTCTAGTGGTGATGTTTCAGATTTCAACCAATTTTTACAAGAGCGCTCAAACTCATAGACAATACCGTCTAATACGCAAATATCTCGGCGAATACTAGACGGATTCGGCGAGCACCGAGTTCGTTGGGACCATCTAGTCGAGCTGAAAAGAACCATATAAGTTCCATAGTTTTTGGTGGTGTTATTATCGCAGAGATATTAGCAGAAAACCATCGGCCGCGCTGCAAAATTGCGGACGCCGGTGACGTCACGATCTCAGAAGAAAATCGCTCGTATCTCTGGAACGCAAAGACCCAGAGAGCTCAAATTCGGGGGAGGAGGTCCCAGCGGGACCCTTGCCCGAACGCTAGAGAGGCGGGCCTCGGGGATGCCCCCTACCGGACGCCCGATTTCGAACGGCTATAACTCGGGGAGCCGGGCGAGTTGGACCTCGGGGTGGGCTCGTTCGAAAGGCCCCGTCCAGCACTACGAACGATTAGAGTCTTGGGAATATTGATCAAAGATTGACCGAGATATAAGACGAAAAACGTGCGCCTTTAAGCGGATGTAACTCCCTGACCGTCTACAACAGACTGTATATAAGGAGAGAGGCTCGGGAGCGCGCATGCACGTCACATCCGATGGATTTCGCGGTAAATCCGACCCGGAGACTTCACATAGAAATAGGAATACTGGCCTTCAGAGGTAATAGCAAAACTCAACAAGTGGATCATTGTAATGTGTGATTACAACCCCTTCACACACAGGCAATAAAAAAGGATTCATTTTAGTAGAAAAGTTACATATAGCACCTTTAACTAGATCATATTGAACCCAAATCTTCCTGTAAACCAGTGTTTCTCAACCAGGGGGCCTCAGTAAACTTTTAAGGGGGCCTAAAAATTATTCAAAATGAGACAAAAAAACATTAAAATAAGCCAAAACATCTAGAACAAGATATTTCTATTCATTTTTTCTTTAATTAATAGAGAATTAATTTTAATCTAGGAAAATCTGGAAAAATTAGGAAGTCTTTAAAAATGTAGACCTGGGAAAGTCATGCAAGTTAATAAAACCATAAAAGTCCATGGCCATTTTAATAATGAATATTATTAAAATGAATATAACATTTTTCTATGCCATGCTAAAATATTTTAGCATGGCATAGAAAAAAAAGTATTTTTAAATAGTAGTACTGGAAAGATTATGGGACCTTTGAATATTGTTGTTGTCGATATTGGGCCTTGGAGTTGAATGCACTTACTTATAAATCAAAACTGTACCATGCAATATATTAAGTAATATTACACTATTATTCAATTATTAAATATAAACGAATAAATACTAATATTAATGTAACTTAATAATACTATAAATATTTAATATTACAAATTTTGATTTATTTTTGAAGGCTCCAGAAGGAATTTAAGAAATGATCTCCTGGTAGCTGCAGACTCCATAACCAACACAATGTCTTCATTGGTGAAAGAACTTAACTCAGGTAATATTGAGTGAGCCTGATCAATCTCATGCCCAGCAACGATAGCATACGTTATTCATAATGTTCAAACTTTGCCTATGATGATGTTTAGAGGCTGGGAGTGAAACAGACCTCACGTTCTCAACGTCAGACGTTCTCCACGCACGCAGCGCTTCAAGATCAGGGTAACGAAACATGTTGCTAAATCAACCTGCTAAAGTGTGTGATCACGTGTTGTTCAGATCTCCTGGGCATGTGCTCACGGTGTCTCTTCTCTCATAGGGCAGCAGGAAAGGTGGAGCCTGGGGAATTCTATGGACATGATCTGGAAAAGCAGCTGAACAGAAGCCTGAAGATGGAGGAACGGCTCAGACGCGCACAGGAACAGGTGAGACCGTTCGGAGACATACGGAGACCACACAGAAAGATCAGCAGTTAGATCAGCAGAGAAGTTTGCATGTGAAATGTTGGAATATGCAAATTGTCATCCATGCCAAATGACTGAACCAACCGTCATCAGTTCCCATTTTACTCTTAGATTTATAATCTTTGCATTAATGTGCTGTTAAACAGTAACCAGTCACAGAAAAGAATAAGATCAAAGAATACTGAAAATGTGTTACGGGTTCCACACAAATATTTAGCAGCAAAAAAACAGACTGGATTAATGATGCTGAAAAGTCAGCTTTGATCACAGGAATATATTACATTGTGCAACATATTCAAATAGAAAACGGCTATTTTAAATTGTAATAATATTTCACTATTTTTACTGTATTCTTGATAATAAATGCAGCATTTGTTAGCAGAAGAGACTTCTTTTAAAGTAACACCAAGTAACTTTTCCTCTTCGGTCGCCCTACTGGTTGGAAACGAAATTGTCCATTGCCGCTGTCGTAAATAATTTAGCCTACCGTCGCACGCACGCTCGCCGTTTACCCAGCACCGGCTTTAGAATGAACGATGTCCACAGAGAAGGTAGAGTATGTTACATGATTTCATGAAAGGATGATGTATTGCGACATCAGAAACGAAGAAAAACAAAATAATGACTATTGTAGCGCTTGACGTAAAGCAGTCGAATTTTGTAGTTCTTTTTGTGGTCGGGTTCCTACCCGAAACCCGAAGTTACATAGTGCCAGTAAAAGCGACACAGACCCCGTCAGGCTATGGCAGACGTGTCATTTAACTTATTTTAGGTCGATGTACTATCACAAGGGTCTTGGAAATATATCATGAAGGTTGAAAAACTACATAGTGTTACTTTAAAATCTTACTGACCCCTAACATTTGAATGGTAGTTGGCAGCATTCATTTTGCTTTAAATTAAATAAATATAAACCACTTGTTGCATCCATGTTTTATTAAGATCCCCCCCCTAAAAAAGATAAATAATGTCTCATATGTTTCTGTATTCACATCAATATTGTTATCTGCCCCAAAGCCATTTTTAAGTATCAAACTTTGGATGGATATTCTGGGAAATATGCCAACGGTGTGTCATGAGTACGCTGCATCATACATCAAATTTGATTTCTTTTTAATTGCTATAGAAATGAGATGAAATAGAAATGAAAAATCCATTAAAGCAAATGGATATTTCATTGTAATGAACATATCCCCAGGCTGCTTCCCCGGCACCTGTACTGGAGGCCCGAGATGATGTTCATTTTAACTGCATCTGTACGAGTTTTGCATGCAACGGAAAAAAAGTGCAAAAAACGACACATAAAAGTTGAATGTATTGCAACGTTTCGACCAAATGAGGTCGAAATATTAGCGCAAATTCCCTCCTACACGCTCAATTCTGTGAATTTTAAACTTTCCTCAATGCTGTTTTTTTCCAGGTGACCTTACAAGAATAGCTGCATTTAAATAAGCAATGGTGAGTATTCATCAGCAGCGCTGTGACACATGCGACACAACAGCGTTTGATGGTTCAAACCGAGGCTTTCCCTTTGTCTTCTTCTGTCCTCACAGGGAGACGGAGCGACTCTGAAGCACTGTGCAACCAGACCTGAGCTGGAACATACAACACTTCTGAAAAGCAGCAACTCACTACAATACTGTGGTACACAACCCAATCTATAAATATAGAAATATATTTTTAGAATCGACTAAAGGTTTTAAGACAATACTGTGAACTGACTTTGGAAATTTCAAATAATGGAACTGTCTACAACACCACCAGTGCCATAAATCCAATGATTACGAGATTATTTCAGTTACTCGGTGTTAATGTGTTCAAGTTTGATTTGTTTCCGTGTGTATCTGTTCAAAACTTGTACTGTATTTAAATATATGTTGTGGGGGGTCTTTACTGAAGCTGCTATCTTTACAAACAACATCTTTTATTGTACATTAAGTGCAGATCTGACCTGATGGTCTTTTAAAGCATATAAAATATTAGGATATTGTTGTAGCTTCAGTTTCTCTTTGAGAGTAGAATAATTGGAGACTTCGTCATAGTCTTTGATACACAAATACACTGCCTTAGCTGATCAGACTTAGTTTATTTTAATAGGTGGGTAGGTATGTGTACTTTGTTGCAATTTATTCATTTTTAAGACATGCATTTTAATTAATAAGACCAGTACAGAGACAGATGAATCTCATTAATACACGTTTAACTTAAGAATCCCCAAAATACAAATCTAATGTGTTTTGCATGAAGAAAATGAAACCTATTTTTAGGACCATTTATATTTCTGACATTGTTTTCAGTGTAATACAATACTTTTATTTAGATCAGCCTAAATTTAAGGTAGTAGTAACCGATACTTGCATCATGTATATATACTTTACAATTTTAGTCATATCATTACATATTTCATACTAAATAATACATTTCTTAACATATTCTTGAATTACAACAATAATATGGCAGTTTATCTCTACTTTAACATGTACATCGTCATACATGTACATTGCAAAAAAAATCTTACTGGTTCTAAAATATAGAATTCATTTTTTAATGCTTTTTAAAAAGAATTGTACAAAAAAATGCTTTGGATTTTAGAGGCAAATATGACCAGGGCATGTTTTTGACAGGTTTCATGAGATTCATGCAAAACTTTGTACCTCTGGATTCAAAGGAAAATATTATTTGACTCCAAAGGGAATATTTACCATGCTTTATTATTTAATTTGCAAAAAACAATGAAATGCAGGCATTTGAGATGAAATGAGACAAACACATGTGACAGCATCTGACACTACTGACTGTGCCGTTATGTTGTACAAGGACTGACAAGATGCCTTTTACAAAAGCATATTTTGGTGTAAGATATATTGATCTAGAACATAATTATCATGCTTGGATTGATTTTGTTGGTGAATATGAATTTCTTGTAAAGATGTCCATTAGATTGGTTAGGCTTTGACCATCTCCAGACTCTTTCATTGATGTTTTTTCTTTGCCACTGTCACACTTCAGCAGTCACATTTATCTCATTGTTTACTCAGAGCATTGCTTTTTCAGACAAGCAGTTATATGCCACAACAAACAGCATTCGCTGCTGCCAGCCGTTGCACTTTTCAGTTATTTTGCATGGTACTAAATAAAAATATTATGTTGTACAAATATATTCAAGTGTCCACAAGTTATGGTATTTTATGTAATTTGGACTATCAGTTCGTTAAAACTGATCCTTCATTTCAAATAATTTTGCACAAAATGCTGTTCTAACTTGGTGATTTGTAATATGTTGATGCAATATACACAACAGCCACTAGATGTCCTTGTTGAGCAATTATATATATTTTTTCCAGTAAGACAACAAATATCACATTAAAGGGATAGTTTACCCAAAAATGAAAATTCTGTCATTAATTACTCGCCCTCCTATCGTTCCAAACTCGTAAGACTTTCGTTCATCTTCGAAACGCAAATGAAGATCTTTTTGATGAAATCTGAGCTTTCTGTCCCTCCATTGACAGCTACACAACTACCACTTTACGCTTCAAAAATTCATAAAGAGTAAAACTAATCCATATGAATTGAGTGGCTTAGTCCAAATTTTCTGAGGAGACTTGATCGCTTTATATGATGAACAGAATGAATGTAAGCTTTTATTCACATAAACATTCAACAACTCACACATCAGTTGTGGTAAACAGAAGCTCAAACATGTTCGGTTGACGGAAAAAAAGAAAAAAGTTCGCTTGACGTGCGTGAGCCAATGAGGTTAATTCTCGTGTTACGCATCACTTTTGAGCTTCTGTAAGAACCAATGAGGTTTGTTTTGGATGAACCATCCCTTAAGGATAAATAAACAAAATGAACTAAACATCTATTAATCAAATTAAAATCAAATAAAATCAAATACGCTTTTGGATTGTCAACGAATAACCGAGACACCTAAATTTAACATGTTAATAAAAATATAGTAATGACCAACTATTAAAGTGAGACTAAGTTCCTAATTGTTTTATTAACTCACCATATGCAATTGACTTGCTATAAACTACTCAGTGACTATAATGCCATTATGTGTTGTAAATATAGTTTATTAGACTGTCTGCTTCCCCATTATTTAGGAACCGTACAATGAAACAAATTGGTTCTTCCTCTAAATTTAGCCTTTTATCTATCATCCAAACATGTTTCCCGTCGTGATAAATTAACGCATCACTCATTTCCCATGATGCATAAACAATCAGGAAATCACCATTCCATATTCAACGAGCAGCGCTTTGCCTTCCTATTGGCCAATAAAGACAACATCCGTTGCTTCCGTCAACCAATCATCTGAACGAAGGAGGAGCCATTGAGAAAAACAACGGCTATTCTATCTATCAACCAATCAGCGGGAAGTTGAAGGGCCATCCGCCAATCAGCCGCGTCGGTGGATAGGTGTTTTGTGCTGCTGGTTCACGGAGGCGCTGGAGGGTGGGGTGCGATTCCACAAGCGCAGCTGGTTTGGTCGGATTTACTGTTGAGTTCACGGGTGAGTCGAGCTTATATCAGGCGCTGTCTTTAAACTAATTAATGTGATTTCGTTTGGAAGAGGTTTGGTTTTGCAATGGCTGGACTGAGCCTATGGGAAGCCATAGATTCATGTTTAATTTTGTCATAAGTTGCAGGCAGAGTAGCTAGCGTAGCACCAGCTGTTCATTACGTTGATGATGATCTCAACTTTGACCCTAAACTGTCACACGTTATGTTTTATGATGGCGTGGTTAATAAATGCATAATATTACTTCTGACACAAATTTGTACTGTTTTATTATTTTTTTTCATTTTGTAATTAACATGAAGTTGTTAATTTGCTAAGCACACTTCCTGTACTTAGAGAAATATGTTTCGGATGCAAGGTGCAACTTCTACATCAATGTTAGACAATTAATCCACATGTTGAACAAATTTGAACGAATAAATAAAATATTAAATGGGCTGCAAAGCCATTTTCTGCCTTGAGGGAGGGGGGAGCAAACAAAAGACAATTGAACAGTCTGGTGCAATTAAAAATGCAGTAATCTGCAAAACAAGGAGCTTAAAGACTGCATGTTTCACATTTTAGTGCTTCTTTAGAAACGTTTACCTGACCCAAAGTCGGGTTCTAAAGTCTGAGATCATTAGTTTGAATTTTCCCATTGCTAATTCTATTATCAGCATGTGAAATTAATTTAAAAATGCATATGAATTTCAGCACTGGAGCTGTCATGATCTCTAGCATGATTTCAGATCTTCTAAAGTGCAACTAAATCTTCAGTGGAAGAAAAAAATCTGGCTGTACTAAGAGTCACATGATCAATGTCACTAATTTACTTTGATATTGATTTAATTTGGTTAATAGCCTACCGCAGTGGAGAATGGGAAATGGAAAATAAATGTCTGGTTCATTTTACATCATAACTTTTCTTTGCCTTAAAGTCGTGCTTATTTTCAGGATGCTTAAAAAAAGGATGCACGGATATGAAAATTTTGGCCGATACCGATAATTCTGTGTATTTGAAAGCCGATAACTGATATATTGGCTGATGAATCTAAATCCAAATGTTTATATAATTGTTGAGAGCCTGATTACAAAAACAAAAGTTTCACCATTAGAGACGTGTCCCAAGCGCACAATTACAATCTTCTCATTATAATTTATTGTAGCCTATATGACAGCACGTTGCGCTTAACTGTATTTTACTTTTTTTAAGTGATTTCAAGCAATTAAAAACCATCATGGTGAACAGAGCGCATCTGAAGTGTCTCAGCTGAAGAAAATTATTATTTATTATTATCATAATACCATTATATCAGCTTTTATACATCCGCACACATTTTCTTATCAGGCTGATAACATTAAAAATAAATATCAGCCGATACCGATATGGTGGCTGATATATTGTGCATCCCTAAAAAAAGAAATAAGAATCAAGAAAGTTTTCACTGCGGTCTGACTTTTGGACCCCTCTGTATACACTTAATTTAATTTATTTATTTATTTTTTGCTGACCAATATTTTTTTGTTTTGTGCTATAACTTATTGATTATTGATTATTGATATATTGTCCAGGCTGGTTAACTGGGCAATATTTGTCCATTTTGAGATTATTGGCATCAATCAATTATCATACCCACTTGATTATCAAGTTTCAAAACAATATCTGTTTTCACACTTGTATAAATGAAATATTGTTTAAAATAAGAAAGAGTTCGTTTAATTTCAGAATATGTGTACATTACAGTTGCTAATTAAACAGTATTATTAGCTAATATCAAATCTATATCCATATTATATCAAATCTAAACCCAGTATCAGCCACTGAATACTCAACCAGTAGTGCAGTAATATACATCTAATCTTTTGTGATGTTCTTAAAGGGATAGTTCACCTGAAAATGAAAATTGTCATCATTTACTCACCCTCATGTCATACCAAACCCGTAAGATGTTCGTTCATCTTCAAAACACAAATGAAGATCTTTTTGATGAAATCTGAGAGCTTTTTGTCCCTCCATTGACAGCTACACAACTACCACTGCGACTCTTCAAAAAGTTCATAAAGTAATCGTAAAACTAATCCATATGAATTTAGTGGTTTAGTTCAAATTTTCTGAAGAGACTCGATCGCTTTACATGATGAACAGAATAAATTTAGGCTTTTATTCACATATAAACATTCATCAACTCACACATCAGTTGTGGTAAACAGAAGCTCAAGCATGTTCGCTTGACGTGCGAGAACCAATGAGGTTCATTCTTGTGTTACGCATCACATTTGAGCTTTTGTAAGAACCAATGAGGTTCATTCTTGTGTTACGCATCACGGGCACGTTCAAGATCACAACGGTGCGCAACGTTTTGCTACGGTTTCCGGGTTGAACATCATGTTTCCTGGAAACGGCGTGCACCGGTGTGCGACGGGGTTTGAGATGCGTTTTCTCTTGTCCAATCAGCAGCAACATGTATATAAAGCATGCGGTATTAAAGTGAACGCGCACAATGGAAGTAATTTACAAATGTGTTCGATACGCAACAACTGAGGATATTAGAAGACATGTTTGTCGTAAGTATTGTAAATATAGGATATCAACATAATGATGTAGTTATTTATATTTTTAGCTTCATTGCAAGTGAATGACATTTGGTATAAAAATAAACAATGCATGTAAAGTGCTTTTCCTAAAAATGAGAAAGAAAAAACAGGTTATTAATAAAACAGTATGAACAACAAATAAAGTCAGTATGTGAGGCTAAATAGATGTGTTTTAGTCTTTATTCGGTAAGATGTGCTTCCATTTCAGTTTCCACAAATCCCTTCACTCGATTGGGATGTTCTCTTGTGTTCTGTGCGGCAAGTGCAGTAACTGTAACATCGGGCGTATTTTGTATAACACATATTTATACTGACTTCATATGCTCCGAAAATTCTTCACAAAGAACACAAAAAGCCTTCTCAGCTGCCGTAGTTGCAACTCTTGCGTCATCACAACAGTGCGTTCAACACGTCACCATTTCTGTTTAAAAAACGTTCTGCAACGTTTTGTCGGTGCTGAACGCAGCCCAAATTTGAGCTTCTGTAAGAACCAATGACGGTTCATTCTCGTGTTACGCATCACGTTTGAGCTTCAGCAAGAACCAATGAGGTTCATTCTCGTGTTGCGCGCATCACATTTGAGCTTAGGTTTGTTCTCCTTTGTCAGGTTCGGTTGAGCTTGTTTATGTTTTCTGATTCTGACCAATGTTTATATGTGATTAAAAGCCTAATTGTATTTTTCATCATATAAAAGCGATCGAGAAACTTGGACTAAACCGCTCAATTCATATAGATTAGTTTTATGATCTCTTTATGAACTTTTTGAAGCGTCAAAGTGGTAGTTGTGTAGCTGTCAATGGAGGGACAGAAATCTCTCAGATTTCATCAAAAATATCTTCATTTGTGTTCTGCAAATGAACGAAAGTCTTATGGGTTTGGAACGAAATGAGGGTGAGTGATTAATGATAGATTTTTAATTTTTGGGTGAACTATCCCTGTAAGTAGAATTTCTCCAGAAATGTATTTATGACCAGATTTATGGTGGTAGAGAAATGGCCCACATAACCCTCAGTTAACCAATTTTTACTATCAATTGGCTATGTAATTCTTTGTAGCTATTAACTAGATTTAAAAATATTTTGTGATGTATGTTCATTATCCTGGCTCAGTGTGTTTTTGCTTCCTACAACTCACATTTGTTCAGTATATAGAACATCAACATATATTTTCCGAAAAGATGCCATCTTGTTTTTTTTTTATCACATAGATGTTATGTATGGATAACACTGTAAATTTACCCTAGATAATTTTCTATAGACAAAGAGTAGTGTAGTGTTGGTTTACTGTTTATATGAAGCCGTGTTGAAGAATGGGAAATACCCTCACTAATGTTTTTCCACTCGTAGTGTGACTTTGTTTAAACGTATGAGAACTTTCATCAGTGACTAGACCTTTGCTCATAGATTTATCTATCTGTTTTGACTCTAAAAAACATAGATTTGATTGATTGGAGAGACTACATTGTAAAAATGTCATACTATATACATTAACAAGAGCCATATCTAAACATTGTGTTATGTGTATGTATATAATAAATAAAATCACAGCGCTCGTTGCAATGCAGAGAAGAATAATGAGCCATTGGCCCGTCACACACACATAAATCTGTATGAGTCAGTCAGATTTTGTAATGCTTTGAAAGAAGTCTCTTCTGCTCACCAAGGCTGCATTTATTTGCTCAGGAATACAGTAATATAGTATTACAATTTAAAATGGCCTTTTCTATTTGAATATATTTTAAAATGTAATTTATTTCTGGGATCTAAGATGAATTTTCAGCATCATTACTTCATGATTACAGTCTTCAGTGTCACATGATCCTTCAGAAATCTTTCAAATTTGCTGATATGCTGCTCAAGAAACTTTTTTTTAAATGAATGTCATCGTATTATTATTTCCAGACTATTTGTGCGTAAAGAGCAGGCCGATCTAAATTAAGCAGGAAAGATAAACAGTTTAGTCATATATTGGAATGTCTATGCCAACCCATAACATGTTTATGAACACATTTTTTTACGCGTCCATGAAATGTGAACTAAAATGGGAAAAAATGCACATAACAATAAAAAGGCTGGACAAATTTTATGCCAAGGCCTGTCTTTAGAAGACACCTAGGAGTTTTTTTTTCCTAGCTCCTATGACCTCTAATGTGTATTCATAAATATAATACATCATATATAATTCATAATTATGTCTTTAGGAAGAGGCCAAATTAATCCCAACAACCTGGCTCAAATGTGAAGTACCCCTCCCAAAGTCACATGACTGTAGTTCCGTGAATCACCTGTGAAGTCGCTGTTGAGCAGAGAGACACACATCCATGTTACACACACACACACTCACACACAGGATTTACACTGAGAACATTAAGCAGGCAGACGGCAGGGAACATCCCCGACGTCCCTTTCCTAGTCCGTTCGAGTATTTCACAGAGCCAAATGCCCGGTCCGACCCAAGCTCTGTCCCCCAATGGAGAGAACAACAACGACATCATTCCGGATAACAACGGCACCAACATCATTCCCTACAGAAAGAACACAGTGCGCGGAGAGCGCGCCTACAGGTACACCACTGCCATTGCCATCCGCCGGCCGCTTTACAAAGAAAACCCGCTTTAAACGAGCTACTATCAGTGCATTCAGCCGAAAATATCAAGCTCATTCGTTTAAATCCATGCATTTCCAATGCACACGCTCTGGGAAGCCCAAACTCCCATTCTGGCTGCGTTATATCTACCGTTATTGGCGGGGCTTTTCCTGAGCCAGCTATGGCGTTTTCCCGATGGTGCAATCATCAGGAAACCATGTTAAAAGCTTTTTATGGAATGCGTTCGTGATTTGAGGGTTCCCCCCAAACATTATGCATATGTTTTCGGATGTATGCATGTTGGGATGTAGGCTGACAGGGTGCTTTCCCAGGTTTTGACAGGGCATGGCCTGTATGTTCACGAAGCAGTCAGCCATTGCGTAATGTAATTCATTTCATCCTAACTCCAAAATGTGTTCAGATTGTCGGTTGTGTCGTGCATATCGTGCCTAATACTAGGTAATATTTCGTGCATGAGTGAAAAAAATGATTGCATGTGTTTTACGGGACTATAAACATGTTTTGGGTTGATGGCTTTTGTTGACAGGGATTTTTCCCTCCCCCTTCATTCCAACATCTCTCTAAACTGTTTATCTTCCCTGCTAAATTTAGATGAATCTGCTCTTTAAGCACAAAAGCACTTATGTCTGGAAATGGAATGTGCTTTTAAGCTCATTAAAGCCTGGAGAAATTAATATGGAGGTAGATTTGTCATCCTGGAGAGTTTTAAAAGAAATCCTGAATAAGAGATGTGTTTTTTTTCTAGGGATTTGGTTCATTATTCATATGATGATGCACTAGGAAAGCAAGGGAAATGGGATTAATGTGGATATTTCTGAAAGATCTGAGATTGACTTCTGTCAGTTGTAGGAATTGGGTCTTCTTTATTACAAAGAAGTTGAGATGATCTTTGATATGTTCTTGTGCTTAATTGTGACATTTTATATCTGGATGTGGACAGTGCTAATTTGTTATTAAGCAATCAATTTGTACTAGGGATTCATTATATTTCAGGACCATGTCCATTATAATCTGATTGATTTTCAATGCTTGTGGCAATTTTTTTTGCTTTTTTTTTTGCTATCATAACATTATTTAAGAGATTTCCCACTGTTTAACTACTAAAAAAATCTTAATAATATATGTGTATTATAAAGTTGCCTAAGTTAATTTAAACATTGGAACATCGATTTTACTTTGAAAAGACTGATTTAAGAGTTTAGTTTGCATTTATTTATTTTTAGACTAAATTAAGATTTTTAGTTCCGGTCATAAACAGGTTATCAGCCATAACATAAAATTAATTATCAACTTATATCATGTTCAAGTTGGTAAGAATTTTAATATTGGTGTGTCCCTAGTTTCTTTTATTCACCCAATCAATTTTTGTGCTAAACTGAGAAATGTTTAAAACTTTTAATCATTATATCAGCAGCTTTTCTAGGACACAAAAAAAATATTTTTGTGTGAAGCAAATAGGCTGTCTGTCTGCTTTGACATGAGAAACTGTTCTGAGAAGGACAGTTACTGTATTTATGCTTGCTTACATTAAAATAGTACTTTATTGAACCTTTTTCCTTAGATTTCTTTTAATGTTTAGTTTTGAGTGGGATAAATCAAATTGGGGAGCTCACAATTGTGTATGAGAACAAACGAAGCTCAAAAGCTTCTATTTAGCATTGTGGAGTGCTCTGTCTGTAGCCTATATCATGAGATTTAGTGATTTCCTAGTTGACATTCGGATCATGTTACACAGTGTTTACAGGCAAAACTTGCATTGCTAGATGGCAGGAAAAGTTCAGTAGTGAGAATGAATAACATCATGTAAATCATGGGCCTTTTATTGTCTCAGTTTAGTATTAGAAATATTCCAAACGCTTAGAAACATGTTGCAGTTGCACAGTTTCATATTTTTAGTCAAAGCATTACAGGGTTTTTCCTGCATAGACAATTATGAGGCGGCCGCCTCCGTCAAATTTCGTGCCGCCTCCGTCTCTCGACAAAACTCGGACAGACAGTCGTGCTCATATACACGTTATACACCGTGACAGTTCTGTCGCGATTCCCGCTTGTGTCCATTCTCTAACCGATAGTGCTGCACGGATCATAATCCGCGGATCGAGCTGGTCGAGTAATAAAAACATTCCATTCAATCGAGGGTGGACGACAGCTAAATGAGTGTAATAAAGACACGGAACTCCCATCATGGTACCTAATGTACGGACGGAAACAAAGTTGCGCTGTTGAGTCTCGCGCAGTTATTTATAACATTAATTTTAGTTAAGAAACAATATATAGGCTACACACGACCAGAGTGCTGTTTTCCTGAATGCCATCACGATTGAAACCGAGATATTAATTTCATAACAGTTCAATAAACAAAGTTAAAATTAAGTTAACGTTACTTACATTTTTAGACTGTTTTTGTTCTGTTTTAGCAGCGAAAATAGTTCCAAACAACAGAACCATATCGCGTCTCACAGCAACACTCATCCATGATTCATTACTGTATCATTCAGCGTTTTGAACTAATCTCTTTAGTCAAAGATTCAATTGCCCACTATTAAACCGCCATAATCTGAATCAATCAGCCGTTTTAATGAATCGTTTACATTAATGACTCAATGACTCGCTCATTAAGACGGCCGCCTGCCCCCTCCTACTGGCGGCGGTTTAGTTTCAAAGTATCATTCTTTTCAACATTCCTTGTATATTCAAAAAATATTCAAAATAATCTCATTTAATACAGTTATAATTTTTCAATGTAAATTATTTAATTTGATTGGTAACAGCCTAGTGTCTTATATATTTTAATTGAATGTATTGATAAAATGTAAGAATTTTAAATGAAATTTAGAGCATACATTAAAGGTGCTCTAAGCGATGTCACGCGTTTTTAAGGCCAAAACATTTTTTGTCACATACAGCAAACATCTCCTCACTATCCGCTAGCTGCCTGTCCCCTGAACACACTGTAAGAAAACGCGGTCTCTAAGGACTCCCCAGGCTCCACAAACGGCTACAAAATAAAACTGTAGCGACCCGCTCTACGAAACATAACAAACTGTTCCAGCCAATAACCGACAAGAATGGTTTGGGGGTGGGTTTGAGGGGTTAGTGCGCGGATGAGGAGGAGGGAGGGTCTAGCTAGCCTCCGTTTTGTTTGACAATAGTTCGAACGTCAACAAGAAGTGATGTCACCCAGGATCGCTTAGAGCACCTTTAAATAAAATTAGGGGGAAAATGCCCTTTATAAAGGTACAAAAAATGATTCCGATAAGAGTGTTTTCAAAAATGAAACATCGACAATAAGTTTAAAAGAAGTAAAGCCTCTGTTTAGTCTATAAAAAAATGTAATTTTGCCAAAAGAAGAACTTTTAATTTAAATAAATGTTAATTGTGTGATATGTTACCATATTATCATGCTTAATTGAATAATTGTAATGTGATGATCAGATGCAGATATCTAAATCAAAGAATATGGGTGGTTGGCGGGTGGATTATTATTTATTTTTAACAACAGATTCGAGTGACTCAAAGTGCACCAGATTAATGAATTTATCTTTAAAATGTACAAAATTTTCTCACGGGGGGGCATGCCCCCGGACCCCCCTAGTGTTACAATTTTACCACCTTCGCCTCATTTTCAGCCAGGAAAAACCCTGCATTATATAGTGAGCAGACTAAAAGTCCGTTCACACCAAAAACGATAACAATAAAGATATGCTTCTATAAATCGTTCAATAACAGTATCCACATCACAACTGTAATGAGAACGGCACAGAGAAACAATATTGTTGGAATCAATTTCAGCTGATGAACGATAAAAACATTGACAGCCAATCACAATCCACCTGACTTTAAAGAGCTCAAGCATTTAAAGCGGCGGACGACAAAACTGCAGCGTTACTGAGGACTCTTCATAGTTATCGTTCTTGGTGTGAATTAAATAAGACATGGTATATTCCCTGTTATAGTGTTCTGTTAGTAGAATGCGCTGAGTCTGGTTCAGTCAATAACAGCTGATAGTGACGTTCAGACTTTGAGCTGTCCTTCACTACATCTGCACATGATTCTGACGATGATGTGTCGTCCACAGCTGGGGGATGGCGGTCAACGTGTATTCTACCTCAATCACCCAGGAGACTATGAGCAGGCATGACATCACGGCCTGGGTGAACGATCTGGTCAGTCTAAACTACACTAAAGTGGAGCAGCTGTCATCAGGTATTTCAACCTCCCAACTTAAACTACCACTGACACTCATTAGACACAAAGACCAATAATCCCAGAGGATTTACACTTAAGGCATTTTGCTAGTGCCCGTCTGCTCGGTTGTTGGGCGGCTGCTGATACCTTTAAACATTTGTGTAATGCGTTTGTCTGCTCCGTAAAGCTGTTGTAAATTCTCAGCTGCTTTAGGTAAAACAGCCATGAGTTATAAATCTGGGAATAGAGTAAATCACTTTAAAATCTTTATTACAGCCAAAAAAAAAAAAAACAACATGTAAAGCTTTGCAGCGTCTAATAATAGTGTTTTTACCAAGGTTTTTTATAGTTAACTGATTGTTAAAAATGCATTAATTGAAATAAAATATAAAAAGCCAAGCAACATTTTTTATTTCTAAAATAACTAAAACTGAAATAAAAAATAATGAAAACTTAATAGTCTAATTTAATACGTCTATATAAAATTAAAATGTAAAATATATGTAGAAATGATTAAAATAACTATAGTAGTATATCAGTGATACTAAAACAACACTGGTTTATCGCAATAAATGTATTGTGTGCAATGTTACATGGTATATTTAATTTTAAACAACTTTTATATAACTTTTATACATGCAATTTATAATAAATTGTCTAATATTTTTCATGAGACTACATTAACATTGTTCAAAGGCTATTTAAATAGCTAAAAGTTAATCTAAAAAATAAAAGTGTCCTTATAGATTCATTTAATACAAAATATTATTTGTCAACTAATTTAGTTCTCATATTTCATCAAGTACTTTTATTTTGAAATGACTACATTACTTTTGATGACGCTATGATTAAGTGTCATTTATATTTATTTAATTAGTTGTTTTGAAATTCAATCTCGATCAGTTCAATCCTTTGTGTGATTTTAGTTTGCTGGAGAAATTCCTAAAAAAGGAATTATGTTGGTGAATGGTAAATATAGGCTAGTAAAGTCCAGTTATTAAGCTAAAAAATACTTTATAAAACAAATGACATTACACACAATTTATATTTGTAAATATAGACTAATGTATAAGTAGTTTATAGTTTTGGGATATATATATCTTTACCAGGTAATTGTGATTTACAGACCTAGAAAAGGCATGGAAATTGATGAAATCTTTAAAAAAAATGCCTCAATAAATAACAATAAAATATTCGTATATCTTAATAAATAGGTATTTTCTAGGTAAATAGTTTGCTCTGCTCAAAAATAGGACTAAAAAAATTTTTTGGTCCGGACCAAGTGAACCAAATTACAAGTGTGAACATGCCCTTTATAAATGTTTTATGTTTTGAATTTGTAAGCCAAGGATTGGTATAAGCTCCACCAATTTCTATAAAATATTCTAATCTTTATCCATTAATCATGCAATTGAGTCATTAAAAGTCATCTGTCAAAATGAGTTTGAACGTTGACTAGTAATATCAAACTTTGAGACGTAAGACTTCTTGTTTTAGCATGACATCACATGGATCTTAAATTAGTTCAGCATAAGCACAGGTCAGGCCCGAGGTATTTAAAGATCTCAGAGACACTAAATATCCTCTGGAACGGGTCCAGGTCTACCTAGACGGGCGAAGACATTGATTTACATGACGTTGCACTGGCATTTTAAATTACGTCCTTGGAGTCAAATGCATCCTCCTTTAAGTGCCCTTGTTTTAGTTCTTCTGAATGAGCAGATTAAGTTTACTTCAGAGGAGATTCCACTATAAGATGATCGTGAAACTGAATCTAAATCTGGTTGAAAGTTTTGAAGATGGAGATGAATGAGTTTGTCTTAGCAAAACTTGTTCACCCAGCGAATCCTCTGTGCATGCCGTTACAGGAGCAGCGTACTGTCAGTTCATGGACATGCTGTTTCCCGGCTGTATCAGTCTTAAGAAGGTGAAATTCCAGGCCAAGCTGGAGCATGAATACATCCACAACTTCAAACTCCTGCAGGCCTCCTTCAAGAGGATGAATGTTGACAAGGTGAGACAAACATCAGCGCATTCACTATAACCGCTGAACGGACCACAGCAGTAGCGTTACGGAAATAAAATCTGATCTAAATCATTTTTTAGCATGAAAGAAAGTTGTGGTTTTATCTGATAAGAAAATGCATGAAAGACCCTAAAAACCCCAGACTGTTTTTTCCATTTCCAAAAAAACTGCTGTTTTACAATGCTAAAAGGCTATACCACTTATTTGACAAGATTTATTTAAGAGATTTCAACTACACATTGAAGTTTACTTGAGATTTGAAGTTAAAGGATTAATTCACTTTTAAAAAAAACTTTTGCTGATAATTTACTCACCCCCATGTCATCCAAGATGTCCATGTCTTTCTTTCTTCAGTCGAAAAGAAATGAAGGTTTTTGATGAAAACAATCCAGGATTTTTCTCCATATAATGGACTTCAATGGGACCCAAACGGTTCAAGGTCCAAATGACAGTTTCAGCGCAGCTTCAAAGGGCTTTAAACGACACCAGACGACGAATAAGTGTCTTATCTAGCGAAACCATGCGCCATTTCAAAAATAAATAAAAAAGTTTGTTTTATAAGCACAAATGCTCGCCTTGCTCTGTTCTGTGATGCGCGTTCGTTCGTGACCTTTTCAACGTAATTGCATATTACGTGACGTCACGGTTCACGTGCAGGTAAACTAATGTTTTATTTTTATTGGTTTTATGCTAAAATAGATTTTCAATTAGTATTTTTTCTTATGGTTTAATTCATTATTAGCACCATTTCCCAGCAGGAAGCCCCAGCGTTTTGTGAAACCCTGATTTAACTAAACTATAAATCATAATATTTGTTTTTTTTTTTCACATTTACAGTCACATCCTGTTCCCCTTCCTCTTAGATTATCCCTGTAGAGAAGCTGGTCAAGGGGCGATTTCAAGACAACCTGGACTTCATTCAGTGGTTCAAGAAGTTCTTCGACGCCAACTACGACGGGAAGGAATACGACCCGGTCCAGGCCAGACAGGGCCAGGATGCCATTCCCCCTCCAGATCCTGGGGAGCAGATCTTCAACCTGCCAAAGAAATCCCTCCACGCCGCCTGCTCTCCCACCGCAGGTCTGTTCAGGCTGCTCCGGATTTATTAACAATCAGAATTAATACACTGGCATATTGACATCTACTAAATGTTGAGCCTCCTGCATCATGGCCTCTGTTAACTTGTGTGCAGGAGCTACTAGATCAACCAGTTCAACCCCTAAATCCTCCACCTCCACCTCCACCTCCCGACCCTCCTCTGCCAAAAAGATTCCTGTGATGTCAGCGACACCCGCTAAGGGAGAGAAGGAGCTGGAAGCCCAAGTAACACAACTAGGCGAACAGGTGGACACCCCTAACCCTATTAACTCTATTAAACTCTTCATATAGAGCAATATATATTGAGCAATCAAGAACATAATAGCTATAAGTGCTAAACGAGACCATGAGATAAGATGCTATTTCAGTAGATCAGTTTGGAAGATATTTGTCTAAATGTATTGTTGCATTGATTGTAGCCTTGATACTTGATACACTACTTAGACAGCTTTTTAGGCATTTAGTGAGCTAGATAGGATTTTTGGGCATCAAAGCCTATATTCCTAGGCAGCATATAGGACACCTAGTGTGTTGTTTTCCTTCTTCCTTCATCTTTCTAGATCTTGCGACATCATAGGCATCTTTCTAGATATTCTTATCCTTTTTCGACATCATAGTCATACTCATCTTTTTATATCCTCTTACAACATCATAGACATCTTTCTAGATCTTACGATATCATAATCATCTTTGTAGATCTCCTTATGACATCATATGCATCTTTTTAGATCTCTTTATGACATCATAGGCATCTTTTTAGATCTCTATGACATATGCATCTTTTTAGATCTCTTTATGACATCATATGCATCTTTTTAGATCTCTATGACATCATAGGCATCTTTTTAGATCTCTTTATGACATCATAGGCATCTTTTTAGATCTCTTTATGACATCATAGGCATCTTTTTAGATCTCTATGACATCATAGGCATCTTTTTAGATCTCTTTATGACATCATAGGCATCTTTTTAGATCTCTATGACATCATAGGCATCTTTTTAGATCTCTTTATGACATCATAGGCATCTTTTTAGGTATTACGTCAGACATCTTTCTAATGTTCTTTCTTACGACATCATGGGTATCCTTCTAGATCTTATGACATCATATGCATCTTTTTAGATCTCTTTATGACGTCATAGGCATCTTTTATGACATCATAGGCATCTTTTTAGATCTCTTTATGACGTCATAGGTATCTTTTATGACATCATAGGCATATTTTTAGAGCTCTTTATGACGTCATAGGCATATTTTATGACATCATATGCATCTTTTTAGATCTCTTTATGACATCATAGGCATCTTTTTAGATCTCTTTATGACGTCATAGACATCTTTTTAGATCTCTTTATGACATCATAGGCATCTTTTTAGATCTCTTTATGACATCATAGGCATCTTTTTAGGTATTACGTCAGACATCTTTCTAATGTTCTTTATTACGACATCATGGGTATCCTTCTAGATCTTATGACATGATATGCATCTTTTTAGATCTCTTTATGACGTCATAGGCATCTTTTATGACATCATAGGCATCTTTTTAGATCTCTTTATGACGTCATAGGCATATTTTATGACATCATATGCATCTTTTTAGATCTCTTTATGACATCATAGGCATCTTTTTAGATCTCTTTATGACATCATAGGCATCTTTTTAGATCTTACGTCAGGCATCTTTCTAATGTTCTTTCTTACGACATTCATAGGTATCTTTCTAGATGCACGTATGGTATTATAGGCATCATTCTAAATCTTATGACATCATATGCATCTTTATAGACATTATCATGACAGCATATATTTTTTTTTGTACTTGTGATTGACAAGTTTTGGGAACCTAGTGAACTTTATTCTGACATCATGGGCTGTCTCTGCATTTTTGGCCATCAAATCCTGTATTCCTTGATTGATGCATTTTAAACTTTGTGGAGCTTTTTTGATCATAATAAGTTGTTGACCTATAAAGCATTTTGGGCACCTAGTGAGCTGCCCTGTTAGACATAACTTTTTGAAATCGTTTGCATCATCAAGGCTTTCATTAATGAAAAAGTAATGCATTAATTATGTACAATAAGCAAGTGAAGGACTTTTATTGGTTCTTAATTAAATTCTGAAAAGGCTGCTAAAACAGGAAGTAGAAGTGCATCTACCCAATGAAGAATAATGTTGTTTAGAAGCATGTCTATAAAGCGATAACCAGCTTTTACTGTCCATGTACAGCAGAAGCATTGTTAACTGTTGTCTCTCCGCTGCTGTAGCTCAATACATTAAAGCTAGCACTAGAAGGAGTGGAGAAGGAGCGGGATTTCTACTTCGGGAAGCTGAGAGAGGTGGAGCTGTTGTGTCAGGATCAGGGCCAGGACAACGGGCCCTTCGTGGAGAGACTCATGGAAGTGCTGTACTCAGCAGATGACCAGGTTAGTACTTCCTGTCCTTTTTTTTTTGTCGTCAGCACAGTGAGCATACACTTTATTTGTTTGTTTATATATTGTATTTTTCTGCTCATTTTTACTTTCAATAGAACACCTTTTTATTATTAAGCATCACACTTATTTATGCATGTGTATATTAATTTAGGGCTCCAGACTGCGACCAAATGGTCGCATTTTGCGACCAAAATTTGAAAGTGTGCGACCGGTAAATTTGCCCCCTTATTATTTTTTTTTTTTTACACGTTACACGTGGAAGGGGCTTATCAATGAATCCTGAATGTGTGGCAGGCCATGAGTGTGAGAAGAATAGGGAATGGCCACTGTAAGTGGCTAATGTGTGGAGGGGGAGGGTCCTAGAGATAATCGATCGCGGTGTTTAAACGTCTGTGGGAAGGAGATGGAGACAAATATCACAACCTGCTATGTGCGTCTGAGCAATGAGCAAGCGAACTATTGACTCGTTCTTCCGACCTGCGGCTAGTGTGCCAGTTAAATTTACTTGCTGGCTTCCAAAATAATACATTACAAAAGCGATAAACAAAAAAAAAACGTGAACAAAATGATTACTTTGTAAACACTGTTCAATGTGAGTGCCAAATGCTCGAACATGACCTGTCATTTACGCCGTCATCACCCGGGAGTTTATAGTGCACGAGCGCAGGCGAGACCTGAACTGTAGACGTTACCATTGGTGTTTAAACTAAACTAAGCTTTGCCAATGTAAACATTCAAGAGCAAGATGCGAAAGATAACTCACGTCTAGAAGATTTGTGCGTGCGTGTATGTGTGAGCGCGCGCGTGTGTGTGTGTCTGTGTAGGCTACTCATCTCAGACAGCGCGCAAATATTGAGTTCTCTTTCAAGTCTTGCACTTGAATGGACAAATTCACACAAAAAGTATGTCAACATGTCCGTCTTGATGAGTATCCTAGCAGACATAGTCTGTTATGCCTTAAGTGAACTTGGTCAATAAAGACACACTCAGAATCGATGTAGGCCTACTGAATCAGCTCTGAATTGAATAGCTTTTGTAACTTTAATAAGGATTAATTTTAAATTTATACAGTCAAATATGCAATGTTATTTTACATTTGATTATTTTATTAAATTTCTGTACCTGAAAACTAATGTTAGACCTACCTGAAAAGCATAGTTTATTTTTTTAATATCTTTGCTCTATTGTATTTATTTGTGCTTTTGGTTAAATTATTTGTTTCTGATTTTTTGTTTTTGACAGTAGTCTTTTTTTCCCTGAACATATCACATACCGAATCATACTGAAACCGTGATACAAACTGAGATGTGAGCTATTTGAAACTCAAGCATAGAGTATGCGGTGACATGTTCATAAATCAAAAAGCAACGCCACTGCCGGTTGCTTTTAGAAGACAAGAGGCTGTAACGTTAAATCAGAGCGCAAAGGCATTGTAATTTCTGCATCTATTATCAAAGTATTATTAGTAATACACTGGAAATTAGTAGAAAAGTGAATATTTGGTTAGTATATTGACTTATGGTGTGTGCTCCTAAATTTTCTGGTTGTGCCCCTAAAAATTTCAGTTGGGGGCCACTGTGCTCCTAGTGAAAAAAGTTAGTCTGGAGCCCTGTAATTACATTACTTTTTTTGCTCTTCTGTCTTTTAATGCACACCATTTATGGTTGTTGTTTTATTATTTAATATTTTCTTTTTATTAAACAACACAACTTTCTTTTATCTATGCATTCATTCATTTTACTTTTTTTTGGTCATATTCCAAACTTATGTAGCATTTTCCCTTGATGTCCACTTAGGATTTTAGAAAATTGTCATAATTTAGTTTTTCTTTGTTTCTTCTGATCTGACAATCAGAATTAAACAGCCACTTTTTCTATAAATGACCTGTTATTGTTAACATGCTGCATATTACTACTTTAGTTCAAACTTAATTCAATTCGGTTGTTAAGTCTGACGTCAAGCGTGACGTTCAGCCTCTTCCGGGCCCAAGCGCTCCGCTCGTCTTTCAGATCCTAGACTACATAAACCCCATAAACCCTTTTCTTAAAGGGCTTTTTTCGCTTCATTGCCAGTGGGTGTTACTAGGGATTAAGGGATAGCACCCACTGGCGCCAAAGTTTCTTCATTCGTTTAAGATTTGTAACTTACCTTATCAACTGCAGCCATTTTCTCTTATCTTTCTCGTCACAGGGAAAGCGGTAGAATGACAGTTGAATGTCACTTGATTTTTTTTAACTCCGATCTATTAAAACAACACGGGAACACGTTAAAACTCGGGCGAAAGTGGTAGGTAGGTAGAGAGGACCCGGCCTTTGGACCCGGAAACAGTATTATCGGAGAGTGGTTACGTCACGACTTAACAACCGGATACTGAATAGATGTACATTAAATCGGTCATAACTCAATGTACTTTTTATTTGTGACTGACTTCATAAGTATGATTTCTAAAGGACCCATTTGATCTTGTTTTCAGTGATATGACCCCTTCACATCAAGTGCTTCTGTCGCATATGTAGTGCAGTTTGTCACGATTCATAACACTAAATGAAAGACTGATGTTGTTAAACTACTATACTAGGACAAACTGACAGGGTCTCCCTAATAAACAACCGTGTGTGTGTGTGTGTGTGTGTGTGTGTGTGTGTGTGTGTGTGTGTGTGTGTGTGTGTGTGTGTGTGCAGGAGGCCGGCGGAGAGGAACATGAGGCTCCGGCTCAGGAGGAGGACGTTCCTGACGACACACAGGACGAATACTGAACATACATGCACTCAGTCAGAAAACTACTTTGGGTTCACTTTCTCAAACTCATGACGGTTTATTTCTCATTTGCTCTGGTGGTGAAGGAGTGAGACAAATTGGCCAAATATTCATAGGTGTCTTTTGTCCATTTATTTTCTTCATTAGCCCTGTTTAATTGCATCATGACTATTATGAACATGTATCTGACAGCAGCTTAAACGGTGAATCTTGTTGTGTAAAGCCCTTCATAACGACCACTGCGCAGCAACTACATTTGGTTTTTACTTTGGCCATACTTCATCTCTACACTGATGAAGGAAAATTGATTTCTTAAGCTGTTTGTTTCTAGATGTGACATCAAAACATGAAATTTTAAAATACTGCAATAAGAGTAGTTTAAAGAGCTACCAATACCATAAAGCCTCCTGTTAGATCCCTTACAATGGTTACAATGGTAAATTTTGCATTTAAATATATAATGCATAATGGCGTACTGCATTTCATTTGGAAACGTTGCTCTTTTTTTCACCTTATTAGATATATTATATTATTATATATATATATCAATTTTTTTTTTTTTGGCTAAATGTCTCAACTTCACAAAGGTGGACTCCAATCGCAGTGTTTGATAGGAAGCATTTCATTTGAACTGTGCAATCGGTATTCTGTGTCTAAACATGTTTTACTTTATATGTACAGTATAAAAACGGCCGTCATCTGAAGAAAACAATGCATATTGAAGAATTTTTTTAACTGTTGTTTAAAGCACAGGTTTTAGCGTAAGATCTTCTGAACAGAAAACATTCTCGTGATCTCCTGATACTCGTCAATATTCTCCACAGGTCAACACTTGTCATTTATTATTGTGTACAATGAAAAGGAATGTAAACATATGTACTGTTAATAATTATAAATAGACAATGTTTTTTTTTATTTCCCTCACAGTATCTCCCCTTATGCATTCCCCAAATGTGTTGCATGTTTGCATTTTATTTGTGAATAACTTGACCTGCTTTTTACATATTTAATAAAAAAGAAGAAAAAAAAACGAATTATGTTAAATGTTTTTTTTTTTATGTTTAACTCTGAAGATATGGATAGACTTGCACTAATAAAACCCTTTCATTTTCAAAAGGAAGAAGTTATTGGTTTTTATTATGAATAAGTTGCCATTTATTTAGGGTAAAACCATTTTTGTCTGCTATTGTAGACATGTTTTATTTAATATCTATGAGATTACGCATACAACATTTTAAGTAGTTGTGACACCAACAACATTTCTTAAATACCAAATGTTTGGGATGTGGTAATTAAAATAATAGAAATATACAAAGAATACAACTTTTCATAACAGCTGACATCACAAAAATCAACTCATTTTAAAAGGGAACTTATTTTCAGTTAGTATTTTATTGATTTTCAATTTCTTTTCATATGCACAAACGTCTTAAAGTAGTGTGTCTTTGAAAAGAAAAACTATTCGTTCGTTCATAATGATGATAAAAACCATTGCATCGATTTTGTACTATGTATTTTCATATTTATTGGTTATTAGCCTGAGAGCGTTCAATGACTCTGATGACCGCCTGGTGTCAGTAGTGCGAGCGTAATAAACTAAAAGAGCGGGAAGACGAACCGAAGAAGAAACTGACTGAGCAGTTTAGTGAACTACAGCCCAACAATGTAAACATTTATAATAAGCCCTGTTTGAGGAAAAATTAAGTCATAACATGATGGCCAAGGTAAGCGATCCATAAACACTTTGTAAACACAGTTTCTAAAACTTTGTAGATGTTTGGTAGAACCACTTGTATACTTTATTCACTGTCATTCCATTCGAAGTGTATTTATCCTCTGCACAACATGCAGAAGCAATGAAAGCTCCGTAAAACTAGAAATATAAATCACAAAATTAAGCTAGAGATAGAAAAATTAAAGCGAGCAATATATTAATATGCAATTTTATGCATATACATTTTCAGTAAAAATTTGGGCACACCTAAGTTACCTTATTCTGTATTCATATTTTCCATATTTTAGAAAAATAGTTGTCATGCAAACTGAAATAACATACGTTGTAAATGTGAGTGACCATAAAATGTTAAGCAAATAAAATCAAAACTACTAACCTATTTTCCAGTGACCTCCCTTTGTCTTAATTAACTCACACACACAAAAAATGTAAGTAAACATGTTTGTGTGTATGTGGTTTCAGCGTAAGAGAAACCTGGACATGAGGTGTGTGTTATTCCCAGATGATTTGAAGGACACTTTCAGAAAGGCGGGAAACCCCTCTGCCAGAACATCCACACCTGCCACCAAGAGCTGGGAGAGATGCGGGGACAGTTTCCTGGACACATCACTGGTCCAGGTGTGTTACACGCGTAAACGTCACGTCATGCTGTTGCTCTTCTACACACACATGCACTGAAGGCCTTGTGTTTGTATTTCAGAAACTGCAAACATCGGAGAAGAAGAGCAGAAATGCACATAATGTGGCTGTGGCGTCTGTTTTTGGTAACACAACCGATTGATCAATCTATAAAGTGTGAAATTAAAGGGATAGTTCACCCAAAAATGAACATTCTGTCAGTAATTACTCACCCTCATGTTGTTCCAACCCCGTAAGACCTTCGTTCATCTTCGGAACACAAATGAAGATATTTTTGATTAAATCTGACATTTAATCTGTCTCACTCCTCCATAGGCTTCTAAGGGATTGAAACTTGCCGGCCCCGAAAAGTTATCAAAGACATCGTTAAAATAGTCCAAGTGACTACAGTGGCTCAATCTTAAGTTTATCAAGCGACGAGAATACTTTTTGTGCGCTAAAAAAACAAAAATAACGACTTTATTTCAACTATTCATTTTCTTCTCTATGGGCCTCGAGTCAGTTCACGTAGTGTAACAGCGCAGCGCTTCTGTGTTGTACGCCACACGTAGGCTCACTATTGGCCGACGCTGGTCATGTGTGTAATGTAAAACACATGAATGAAGGTCTTATGGGGTTGGGACAACATGAGGGTGAGTAATTACTGAAAGATTTTTAATTTTTGGGTCAACTATCCCTTTAATAGTAATTCAGAGATTTATAATTAGACGAGAAGTGCAACAATATCATCAATTATATATTCTGTTCCATATTTACTTTACTGTTCAATTTAGGGCTTTAAGATTTAAAAAAAAAATGTTATTTTTTTTGTTTGTTAGTTGGTACAACTAATATTATGAAGCATTATTTCAATTTAATACATATTAATATATTGTTTTCTATTTGAATATATTTTAAAATGTAATTTATTCCTTTGATGAAAGCTTTACTCCAGTCTTCAGTGTCACATGATCCTTCAGAAATCATTCTAATATGACGATTTGCTGCTCAAGAAACATTTATTATTATTATTATCAATGTTTAAATAATTTATGCTTCTACATATTTTTCATGATTCTTTTATGAATAAAAAAGTTTAAAAGAACAGCGTTTATTTGAAAAAGAAATCTTTTGTAAACACTTTTGATCAATTGAATTGCTGAATAAATGTAATGATTTAAGGGAAAAGAGATGCAGGCACAGATGAACCGGTGCACATTGCCTGGAGCTCCAGTGAAGAGGAAGAAGTAGAGAACGATAGTCATCCTCCTTCTCGACCGACTGTCACACAGGCACCACATCGACCCAGAGCACACAAACAACATCCTGTTGACTATCACAGGAGTCTGCGGATGTTCAGCACTGGCGTAGGTGAGAACTCAGTTGGTTTTAATGGTGAATATGAATACACCAGGAGTTTAATTTGACCCAGGGTTTAACAATAAGCATGGCTTGCTGGCCCAAGGCGAGTGTGACAGCGTTTTGGGCCATCATGTATGCATATTTTTGCTTTGCACAATTTAAAATGTTGTGAATTTTGCTTGTCAACTAGGTTAAATTATCTGACTGGCTAACACAGATAAATTGGCATAATTTGATAGGTGTTTATGGAACTCTTAGTGTTGCCTTCTATCATTTCTGGCTATTATTGAAAACGGTGTTAAAAAAAAGAAAAGAAAGTGTAATAGGGAAAAATATGTGATGAAAATCAAGATTTTAAAAATAATTGAATACATAATGCAATATTTATAAATAAACAAAACTTAGACATGTAAAACTCTGAATCTAAATAAAAAAGTATAATTAAAAAAAAAATTGTGTTGGGGCAGTTGGCATGTCAACATTTGAATTACTATCCTGACATTGCAAGCTATAAATACATATGTTGAATCATAAAATGTACAATATTAGATTGTTATATCAGCAGTTGCTCTAGATGGCAGAATTTAATAGAAGTTAGCGTGGTTGTAGTAAAGAATATACCGTTTTAATTTCCTTATATCAGCATTCCTTATTATTTCTCAGTTAAAGAGTATTAAAGGATTAGTTCACTTTTAAAAAACTTTTGCTGATAATTTACTCACCCCCACATCATCCAAGATTTCCATGTCTTTCTTTCTTCAGTCGAAAAGAAATTAAGGATTTTGATGAAAACATTCCAGGATTTTTCTCCATATAATGGACAGCAATAGTATCCAAAACGGTTCAAGGTCCAAATGACAGTTTCAGTGCAGCTTCAAAGGGCTTTAAACGATACCAGACGATGAATAAGGGTCTTATCTAGCGAAACCATGCGCCATTTCGAAAATAAATAAAACCGTTTAAGTATTAGCACAAATGCTCGCCTTGCTCTGTTCTCCTGTTCGAACTTGTTCATCAAAATGAACAAATCTTTTTTCGAGTCATTTTATTCAATCAACGAACGAAATGACTCGGAAAAAGATTTGTTCATTTTGAACGAGTCTTTTTTCGAGTCATTTTGTTCATTCAACGTTCATTCATTTGTTCATTTTGATGAACGAGTTCGAACAGGAGAACAGAGCAAGGCGAGCATTTGTGCTAATAATACTTAAACTGTTTTATTTATTTTCGAAATGGCGCATGGTTTCGCTAGATAAGACCCTTATTCATCGTCTGGTATCGTTTAAAGCCCTTTGAAGCTGCACTGAAACTGTCATTTGGACCTTGAACCGTTTTGGCTACTATTGAAGTCCATTATATGGAGAAAAATCCTGGAATGTTTTCATCAAAATCCTTAATTTCTTTTCGACTGAAGAAAGAAAGACATGGACATCTTGGATGACATGGGGGTGAGTAAATTATCAGCAAAAGTGTTTTAAAAAGTGAACTAATCCTTTAAAGTTCATATTACTCAACAAGTGTAGTGTGCTTGTTACTGGACAAGTGCTATCAGGAATGTGGAATGATGTAAAAATGTTCTTGTACAATCAAAACCTCTCGCTCTGGCTGCAGTTCCAGATGTTCATAACTGTAGTTTAATATGCACCGGCTTATGTAATAATCCAGACAGCACATGATATTATTTCCCTCAGAGACAGATGACCTGCCCTCTATTGATTCAGACAGCGAATTAGAGGAGGACAATCCAGCGTCAAAAGAGCACAGTGACTTTCTAAATCCTGTTCTGGTAAGTATGTTTTACATTGGCAGAATAATTTAAACATTAAAAACATTAAAATATTAAAAGACAGGAACATGTTGGATCAGGTGAGATGTATACAGTATCAGTAGGGGGCGCTAGGATTCCTCAGATGAGACGTCTTAAGCGCTCACTAGGGTTCTCAATGTCCCTGCTCCTTTTAGGACTGACCTTTGGCTCAAATATTTATTTGCAACCTTACTTGGTATTAGTTTATTAATATTTGGCATTTTGTGTCACTCATGTCATAAGATTATAAGATCAAATGTGGCTCAGTGTCATATTATTTTCCAAAACATGACACATGAAAAGAAATAATAATAAGACATTAGTTTAATGTAATTAATGGTTGTCTAACTCAGATCTGTTGTTTTGCCAGTTCACACAATGCGTCTAATTTCCACTGTGCATTTTACAGGGCTTAGATTAAGCCTCAGTTCAATTAGTGCATTTAAGATGGCTTTTATAAACATGCCTTAGAAAAAAACATCACTGGTGTGCATCTTGAGACTAAACAATGACAGTGACACATTTTAAGATGTTTCATTGCAAGTTGCTTTTAGTTAAAACAGCTCAAACATGCATTTTAGCTTGGGATAGGCTTAAGCCTTGTCTGTGAAACCGGCCATATGTGTACTAGTACATGACATGTTATCTGAAAGCTGAAGTGAAGTAGTCTTTGCTGAGATCTCATTAATAGTGCATTATGAACTGTGAGTTTTGTGAACTGTGTGAACTGAGAATGTAAATTAGGTGAGGTAATGAAGGTAGGTTAGGAAGTTAATAATTATCTGCTTAGCTTAAAACTAATTGTCGTGAAGTGGTTACGGTTTGGGTGGAGAACAAAGCAGTTTCAGGTTCAGTCCTCAGTAGATTCAAGAACTGGAGAGATACTGAGATCTTGCTCTCATCAATGTGATCGTGACCCAGTCCCAGAGCCTTAAAAACGATAGTTCACTCAAAAACTGAAAAACCTGTCATCATTTACTCTCCTTCATATGGCTTTCGTGAAAAAATGTCTCCGTATTCGAAGAATGTTACAACTGCTTTTCTCTATACAAAGAAAGTCAATGGGGTCCAAAACATCATTGGATCCCTTTCACTTTCATTGAATGATGAACGCATTTGCAAAAGTCTTCCAAATATCCAAATTCTTTTGTGTTCAAGTCATGCAGTTTTGGAATGACAAAATGATGAGTGAATGATGAATTTTCATTTTGGGATAAGCCATTTCAAATATATCCTGATTTAATGTTTTAGAACAGGAACATTGTGTGTCATCAGCAATGACATCATGAAGTACTCTACCTTATGCTAGTGATCTTTGACCTTGATTATCATAATTTATCATGATGCATCATGTTACCAGTAATCGTGAATTGTACCTTTATGACATGAACTGCAATTCTATTCAGACTGTGCTGTCTAGATAGTTCCTTCTATCTCACCAGATATGATTGTAAAGCGCTTTGGGTGTACAGTAGAACATAGTAAAGTGCTAATTCAATTATTCATTCATTTATTCATTCTTCTGCTTCCTGGAAGGGCAGTGGCAGGGAAGTTTGTCATGTTAAAGAGATGTTATCCAGCACTGTATAAACAAAGCTGTGAACTGACTAATTTATAGTTTTTAAGGCATCACATCATACATTGGTTAAACATTCTAAACCCTTGTAGTTTAGTCTGGTTATGTGCCATAGATCCAAATAATAATTCAATAAAACCCAAGATACAGATTCCGATTTTTAGAGTTTCTTTGTCATCGGATATGCTTGGGTCATCGGATATTTTTTTTTTTAAACCTAACCCTAATAATAAATGTATTTATTTAAAAATTAATTACATTTAAAACATAATATAAAATATTAATATTGTTTAAAAAAAAAGATGTAAATAATTCAATCATTAATAATTCAGTAATTCAAATCATGTTTATCTTTGTGAGCGAATCCGTATTTAAAGTATTTCTTTAAATAATATTTTCTTTTAAACTTGTGTAGTTTTGTTCATGGTTTCTGAGGATGAGGGTATGTCACTGAACCTGTCCATGCTGTCATCTGTATTATTCATCTATCATTACCATATGACAGGTGAATTTGTGCCAAAATGCCAGAGTTTGATTGAATGCCTTTGACGTCAACAACAGAGGATATGGGAAGAGTTATATTTTTTTAAAGGTGCCCTAGAATGGGGTTCTTTTATTATTTTATGATGTTGTCTGGGTTGCTCTTATAGCCTAATGTTAGTATTTTTTTTAGATCAAAAATAGTAGGCATTTTTCGTAGCCTGATTTTAGCCTCTGATTTGAACACTCTGTTTGAAGGGGCGTGTCTGCTGTGGGATTCAGTGTAACTGATGTGATTGGCTGTGGGATTCAGTGTAACCAGCCACTGCTGTGATTGGCTAACATGCTTGCATATGAAATAGCTACGTATTACATGTGAAACTCTCTCGAATACTTTTACTACAGATATTATACGTTTTTACTATTACAGCTATCGAGATTAACGAATCGTGAGATGTTTATAAAGTATTTAAATCTATTTCCATCAAGCAGATGACAGTCTGTTGATCGTGAAAATGAAGATCTTATCATAGCAACGCAGTTGCACTCTCTCTAATGCTTTCACCAATGCGAACACGATGATGTACATCATTGATTTCATAACGAGTTTGGCAAGTGTCCAGATAAACTCGCGCTGTGTGGAAATATTGTTCTTTGATCGCTTTCTGTATATAATTTATTCACTGAGAAAAGCCTGCTTGATATTGTTCCAGGTTCGAAAATAAGTCCGTGGTGAAATGGGCAGAGCAAACTAACAACTTCGAATTAAACTGTTGCGGTATCCGATTATATATAAACATCAACCACGCCTGTTGACATTTCTTTTCTGTGGGAAGGGTATGAAACGTCCTCACCTCCTCTGCACAGCCTGGAACATAGCATTTATTTCCATGATCTGCCATTTTCCCTCTGATCTTCGCTTGTTTCGATGACTCGGCTGCGCAGTGCTTGGCGTTGAGGGCTGGCATATGCAAATTTTTGGAGGCGTACATATTAATGATCCCGACTATTAGGTCACAGTAGGTGTTATGTGGAGATTCGATCTCCACATAACACATCTTTTAAACATTATTTTTGGATTTCCTCAAGGTGTCACTAAGGGTTTGAATGAATGATGCTAAAACTTCTTTATCTGAAACGTCTGTCAGCTTTGGACTCATCCAAATCACAGCTATGTTTAGCACTTACTCCCATGCCTCCTTTTAAATCAGCCCTGCTTCCTGTATTCAAGATTGAAACCATTTGTTTAAATAAAAAAAAACTGATTGTTTACTTGCCCAGCTTTCACAGGAAAATCGTTTTGGGTCCATTTACAGGAAGAGTGGAAAAAACAGACATGCGTCTAGACTTAATGTGTTTATTGCACATTAAAGGGGACATATCATGCTAAATCTACTTTTTTAGCCCTTAAATGCCTTTTGTTGTATATTTGGAGTGTTTATAAGTACAGAAAAGTTGAAATTCGTCTCTCCAGGAACTTCGTTAATATCTTTATATTCTGTTTTGGTCACATTTTTCAACCGGTTTAGATTTTTCTGTAATCTATGACGTTTTGTGAACTATTACGTCGCAGTATTTGCAGCGGAACTGCCAAATAAGGACATCGACTTCCGGCCAAACACATTGAGCAATCCGCCATTTTTATTTCTCGCTGCAATTTTGTAGTCCAAGTTCAAGGATGCAGAAGTTACGAGAGGATACGTCAAAATTTTGGGTTGTTGGATGTAGTAACCCACACGCTTCATTACACCGTCTCCCAGCATCAGAACCTCTTTGAAGTGCCTGTTTGAGTTTTATTTTTCACGGAAATGTTCCCACATCTGTGGGTAAAGTCACGTTTGTGTGCGCGAAGCACTTCAAGGATAACTAACGTTACTTCAGCAACCTCCGCCAGTAACTTAGGCTATAAAGAAGGATGTTCCGATAGACTTCGTCTGATTGAGGGTCAGTTCCTTCTATCTTTGGAGACGACGAACAAAGCACGTCGGTAAGAGTACTACTTTCTTAAAACACACGGTGTTCATGGTTTAGCAGTTGTCTTGTTAGTGTGCTTGTTTTAACTAGAGAAATAATCGACTTTTCTTTAATTGTTTATAATATAACTTATATTTTGTTTTGTGAGTATTAAATAGTCGTTGTAAATCATGCAGTATTGTAGTAGTGGGCATGGATGGAGAACTTACTGTAAATACAGTAACACACCATTGCGATACATCCATTTGAAGACGTTCTTCTGCTGGTTCGTCGTCTTTATTTTCATCTCGCTCCGACTCTGACTCGAACACATGTAACGTTAAGGCTTGATGGACAAGTCTTCCGTTGTTGACATTTTGTTAATAACGTTTGAATAAAAAGTTTCTGTTCCGCTAGATAATCGTATCTCTGCCTTAAAACTACAAAAATTGCCGAGCGGAGTGGAGTTGAACCGATTGTCACCTCTGCTAGCTTGAGAGGGGGCGGGGTATGAAGTGTCGCTTTTGTATTTAAAGAGACCGCACCAAAACGAGTTGATCTCAGACGCACATCAGAAAAGCGGTAGAAAAGGGGCCTGTAGAGCTATAATAATGAGGAATTCAGACCCAAGCATTGCAGTTCTGCTTTATATAGACCACAAATGTATGATTTATATGTAAAAAGGAACGATTTAAAAGCATGATATGTACCCTTTAATTGCATTGCTTTATTTCTCAATTTACTACACCTTTGTTTCTACCCATAATCAATTTCCTTATGTCTTCCTGCAATTGCAAATCAAACTCGGGCGTCCTTGGCGCTGACACGCTTTTCTGTGGCCTGGCTGGCATCCCTCTCCGTTCAGCTCCGTGATCGTCCTGTTCCCCTGGTTTGGGAACTGCCCCTATGTGACGTATCTGGAGTGATAGATTTGATAGAGCGAAAAGTTTGTGTACTCCTCCATTCATTTTGAGCCAGTGCAGGGTGAACACATTTTTGAGGCCGGGCCAGGAACATAGTGTACTGCAGAGAGAGAGAGAGAGAGCGAGAGACAGAGAGCGCGTGTAGTGCACTGTTCGCTGGCAGGCTGCCCTGCAGGGTCAAGTTGATTCAAATAAAAGAGTGTAGGCTGTTTGGCGGGCTGGAATGCCGTTCGTGTCTCCACATGATAAGGAGGCAGCCGATTTTTTTTTTTTTTTTTTTTTTTTCACGAGAAAACCAGTTTGTGACAATGCAGCCACACAAACACTCACACACACAAAACCCCCTCCCATTCCCTTACATCCGTCTTTTACGACCTGTCATAAGGTAAATGACTCGTATATCACACATCATTGGGTCTCATGAAGGCCCTGTCGTATCTTCAGGTCTATCTCTGGAATGTATCTTCTCTGTCTTTGTCTATTGTTTGTTTGAGGGTGTGTGTGCTTTGTCAGGGCTGGGTGTCCTTCGTCACATCTCTCAGATTGCTTTGTAGATTCTCCCATAATGCATTTGGAATCAATTCTTTAATTTTCACCAAGGGCTGTAGAATTAGCTTGTGTCACAGCAAAGGGAGGTTTACTCCTGACCACTTCATGCGTTTTCTCTGAGCGGATAGCTTTGGTTTCCCAGTCTTCAGTCCTCAAAAGAGCATGAGAAAAATGCATATATGTATAACATGTTCCTTGGACTGTCTATGGGAAAGTTTCATTTACAGCCTGGAAATTTGTCTACAAATAAATAAAAAATATATAAAATTTAGAGATCAGAAGATTTTTGTTTTTAAATAAGTCTTTTCTGCTCACCAAAGCTGCATTTATTTAAAAAAAAAACAGTAATATGTTAATATTATGACCATTTAAATCACGTTTTCTATTTGAATATATTTTAAAATAAAATTATTTCTGTGATGCAAAGCTGAATTTTCAGCATCATTACTCCAGTCTTCAGTGTCACATGATCCTTCAGAAATCATTCTAATATGCTGATTTGATCCTCAAAAAACATTAATTATTATTATTATCAATGTTGAAAACAGTTATGAACTTATTCTTTGATGAATAGAAAGTTCTATCTGAAATAGAATATTTTGTAACATTATAAATGTCTTTAACTTTTGATCAATTTAATGCATCCTTGCTGAATAAAAGTAGTGATTTATATTATTTCTTCCCCCTCCCCTACAAAAACAATTCTCACTGACCCAAACTTTTGAACGGCAGTCTATAATGTTACAAAAGCTTTCCGTTTCAGGTAAATGCTGATCTTTTGAACTTTATATGTTTATACTGTTTTGATTCAGTCTTTCTATATATTGGTCTCTAGTTCATCTTTGAATGCAAGTCTTTTTTACGCCTGTTTTTGTCACCAATTTATTATTTATTTGAAGAAACCCTTAACCCTAAGTATGAGCAATAACAACAGTGATTCTTGCCTTAGCAAACACCGATACTCACAAAGCCAGTGATTTTAGATTTAGTAACTAAATGGCAAGTGTCGTACGTAGGAAGAATAGGTAGGAGTTGCGTGTGGATTTGGAGTTCAGTGGCAGCACTTAAGAGTGATTCAAAGCCTTTTCCAGAGGCCAGAGGTTGAAATGAAGCAGTGCTGGATAGGCAGACGCTTAGACCCCTTGGGAATTACCATATGTGCAGCAGGATTCGTTTTTTTTGCGTCCCACCTTTGCCCTTCTCACTTATTTTCTTCTCTTGCATCCATGTGAAATATGAATTTGAATGATGATTGTGTTGTACAAAGTACTGGTTCATAGATTTTTCCGATTTTTGGCTTTGTTTTGGTGGTCCTCAGCCATCTGTAATGACTTGTTTTTGTTCATTTTCAAGGCTCAGCTTTAAACTGTGTTGGCTTTCATATCCCAGCATGATGTTTTTGTGTGTGTGAATAAGGTAAAAACACAGGGTGTTGAAACACCTGTTTAGTCCATAATTTCACTTTGACACCATGGCGGCAGCCTGTCAGGCGGCGTCATTCAGGTACCATAATTTGTGTAAGTGTGAACCAAGAGTTTGATTGATGAGAGTTTGAAGAGATTGAAACCTAAGGGCGTATTGTATTCCTTAAAAGTCTTTGGAAACTTTCAGTCTCAATGTTATTAAGGCTTGCAATCCTAAAATCAGTTCATCTGTGGGTTTATTGCTGTGACTCTGAAATTTGACTTTGTTCATTTTATAGTCGAATATTAAAGGGATAGTTCACCCAAAAATGAAAATGTTGTCATAATTTACTCACCGTCAAGTTTTTTCAAACCTGTATGAATTTCTTTCTTCTGCTGAACACAAAAGAAGATATTTTGAAGAATGTCGGTAACCGGACAGGCATTTTTGAGTTTATTTGGACAAACTGTACTCATAAATAAACTGCACAAAATGAAGACCTGCAAACGAGTCTCTGAAGCTTCATCCCAACAACAAACACTCACATAGATACAGATATCGTCTACAGATTAAATGTTGACTTTGGCACCAGACAGGGACGAACTAATAACTTGATCTATGGCCTGACTCGTAGCGGTCACATGGCGGTGTTTCTATACTTAAATAATAATATAGATAATTTTTTAATATTTTACATGCTTTAGTCATTTAAAAGATTATTTTTTTTAAAATCTATGTGTATTTCAAATAAAAATTGGTTTTAATTTATTTTACTTTAACAATATCTACACTGCTGTGGATAAAGGCATCTGTCAAATGACTAAAACTATCCTCTTCATTTTAGTCACCAGCTGAGATTTCAGCCTACTCATCTTACGACGATAGTGATGAAGATCTAGAAGAAAGCAGAGCAGACTCTTTCCTTGTGGACCCAGCCGAAACTAGCAAGCAGTCGGTCAGCGAGTGGGTTCGATCCGCTCAGGCCATTCTTCGCACACCTCAGAAACAGATCGCCAAGAGCGCCAAGACCCCAGAGGACTCGAGTAAAAAGAGGAGGAGATTTGAAAGGTATGATCTATGGTGCTTGGGTCTTAATCTTCATTTCAGTGCAACTCTGTGCAAGATCAACTTAAATTATGAGTTCAGTGACTGGCTTTAAGATTTATCGTCTTAACTGAAAGTAATCCTTCACACTGCTATTCATTCTTACTGGGCTCCCCCTCCCCCCCCCCCCCCCCCCAATGTTTGACATCAAGTTCACAACCCGAAAATTCATATCAGTGTAAACACACCCGAATACAAAAGAGTTCAAAGTCTACAGAAGCAGTGTAATAATACATCCACACCCTTACCGTAAAAACCTGCTCAGTTTGGTTTTTGATTGGCTATCGAGGAGTGGTTTCTTTGCACATTTGTATCCCCTTATTTAATTTACCAGAACACTTCCTCCTACGTGCATAAGACACAGCTCCGAATGCATAATACTTTGGCCTTTTTTTCTTATATTACTCAGTTTTTGCTTTCTAGTGGCCATGAAAGATTGAGTGCTACTGATGACATTTTTACCATAAATGAGTCGTTTTTTGTGAATGGGCGAGGAAGGACATGTAGAGTTTGTCCCCTCACGGGGGAGCTGTGTCTCTTTTTGACTCTTGTTAGTCCGTACATCCTTCTGCTGACCCCCAGTCCCTTCTGCAGGCAAGCACAGGAAGTTGCCCCCTGCCTGTGTGTCTGTTAATGTGGCTTTTCATGTTTTATCATGCTTTCATATGACTACACATATAAAGATTATAGCATACATATTAACTACCACCAACTTAGCATACATAAAAACTATAAAAATGAACACACCATAAACATAATTAAAGCAAATAACAGTTAAGTGCAAGCAGAATGGAGCTTAACTACTAGCCTGTCAAATTTAAGCCAAGTTTTATGAAAGACAAAATGTTTTATAACTATGGATACATTTTCAGTGTGAAGTGCATATAGATTTTTGTGAATATAGATTTGATTGGTTTATTCTCTGTTTGATTCTGTTATGGATTGATTCTAAATGGAGTTAATTCAATGGCATTGGTTCTAATTGATTCTCTATGACTCATGCTATGTGATTGATTCTAGTTCAGTGGTCTCAAACTCGCGGCCCGCGGTGGTGATATTTTGTGGCCCCCTACTTGACATTAAAGTTTAATGTTAGTGTGGCCCGTCGTTGCGTGTGCCGCGTTTTAAAAAAAAATATTTTTTTATCCCTTATGGGCTACCATAGATAGTCTCGTGACAGCTTACGGTGGGTTTGTCATAGACAACCGCGTCGCTTCAATTATGAGCGCGCTTGCCGTGCGCCTACATTTGAAATAACGAACTTGAGCGCGCAAAATATGTGAGCGCGATATGTGAACAGGCCCCTTGGCGAGTTACCACTAATCAGGCCACGAGCTACTGGCCGCTCGCGAGCGACGTTTTGGAGAGAGACCCTGATCTAAAACACTATGAGAATAATCATTTTGAGCTTGTAATATGTGTCCAACAGGTTAAGAAGGTTTGCTTTGATTTGTGCAAAGTCTGTAATTTGAGACTATACATGTGTAGAAAGAATTCAATAAGACGGGCAGACTTGACTGCAAATATTTGTATTTCAAAAGCAATAATTGTTTTTCTAAGTATAATAAAAGGAAATGTGCCTTCCAAAAAAAAAAACATTCAATAACATTAATGTGTTGTATAAAGAAAATAAAAAGGACATAAGCAAATATAAATATCACAAATATGTGTTATTATAGGGAAAAGACGAAGAAAGTTTGTAAAATGAACTTCAACTGTCAGAAGGACAGCTCATGAAGAACCAATCATGTACAGAAAGAAATTTTCAAATTCTGAGGAACAGTTCAGAAGAAACGTTAATAATTATTTATAATTATAAATTATATATAATATACTATTTTTTGTGGAATACTTGATGCGGCCCAGCCTGACCCAGACTCTACCTCCAGCGGCCCCCAGTTAAGTTCAGTTTGAGACCCCTGTTCTAGTTGATTCAATCTCAATGATTAATTCTAGAAATGTTCTCATTATTAATTGTATTGATCGATATCATGGAATTAAATCTAACTCATTCTCTAAATATAAGTCTATGGGAATGAATCTCTAACATTCATTCTACAGGATTTTTTAGAATCATGAATATATGGTATTTATTCTTTTTGATTGATTCCATGTGATTGATTTTATATGAATGATTCTATGTGATCGAGTCTCTGTTTGATTCTCCGTCTATAGAATTGATTCAAGTTGATTCTCTTTATGGAATTGATTCAATAAGATTTATTCTCTATAACTCATTCTATGTGATTGATTCTAGTTGTTTCAGTCTGATTGATTATTTAATTCTATATGAATGATTCCCATTATTCTTTATCATTGATTATTCATATTCAAATGATTCTGTTTGACTGTTTCTATGTGACACTGTGATGGGACTGAATTCATGCGATCTGTCTCTTTATAGAGGAGGTCTTGCTGAAAGGCTTAACCGACTCCACGCCAGGCAAAGATCAGCCATCAGCTTCTGGAGACATCAGTGCAACTCAACCACATCAGCTGGTAAGACACATCCAGTCTGAATCATGTCTGTTTATGTGAAGACTCAATAATGAATGTCGGGAGTACAGATCATTAGAGGTTAGTTCTCTGTTGCTGACCACTAATGATAATATTATTAAAAATGCTTTCACAATTTAAATGTAAGTCTTCTCATCATTTAAATACTGCCAATGTCTGATCAGGCCTAATATGCACCAGGAAAATATTTAACCGCCAACCCGCAGTTTTCATATTTCCATAATTGCTTGTCATACTTGATGAAATGTGTAGAATATTCCAGTGATTGTGTCTCTCAGTGTACAGTTGGAGGAGTAGGTGGCTGTAAAAACCTACGATTGCGATTCAGGTGACTTAATTGTCTCTCAGCCGAAGCGACAGGAAACCACAGACACAAACACAATGCAGACACAGTCACACACTTTACGTTTTCATTTTCCATGGTATAACGGATTTCTTTTCAAACAGTGCCCTACTAAGGGGTCTTCAGCGTGTGTAGTTTTTTGTGTAGAGGTTTAAAAGAGTTAACGTTCCAGTTGAAAGTGGAAATTCACAAGAAAACCTATGAGGAAATTAAACGTGAGTGTGATGCACTGAAACGACTGGAAAGTTGTTTAATGAATAGTATAATAAATAAAAGAATTAGTTGATTACAGTTGTTATTCATCTAAATCTTTGTTTTATCGGAAATGTAGTGGTTTAATGATATTCTAGCCTTGAATGTCTTTCCACGTTAACGGATTCATTGCATTGCATGCTTGTGGATGTAATGTTAGCTGACTAAGATGACCTCTGAATTTAGTTCTCAAGCCATTTCCATTCACGTTTACTTGTGGAAAAATGATTTAGGGTGACTGGACATAGTTTATGGACAGCTTTGCAATTGGCATAATTCCTTCGAAAATTCCACAGCCTGAGGAACGCATCTCCCACTCACTTCTTGCTCGTTGAAAGATTTATTATTATCTATTTTTTATGCACAACATATTAGCTGATAAATCAGTATGTGCATTCAACAACTTGTTGTATTTCCTTTTCCATAACTGTTTTTGGCACTGTTTACCAGTGTTCCTTGTATTTTTGTTTTGCATGTGATTGCATGGAGTAAACATAGCCTGTTTCACTTGTTTTCACTAAAATTTCCATTACACATCGTTCAGAAGTTCTTCTCTGAAGTCTTGGCTGTGCTCGCCATGATTTCAGCTGAGTCAATTGTGTTCATGTGTCCAGTCGAGGGGGCCAAGTTTTCCTTAAACAGTCAGTATGGGAATATATCCCGTCAGAGAGCTGGATTATGTTTCATTTCCTCAGAACTGACTGAAATGAAAAAGTTGAGACCGCGCCAGTGTGAGTTTTCACAGCATAACCCAAAATATCCTGCTGCTGTTATTCATTTACGGCGCCTGTATCGTATCTGTGTTGTTTTGCAAAACTTAATGACTTTGAGAAGGAAACAGTCTTTCAGATGCTGGCCATTTAATAAAATGTAAAGCTTACTTGTATGCTAATTGTTCATGCTGTATAGTACTTAACTGTATATAAAAATATAATATACATAAAAAACATGTATAATGTTTCATACATGCATTTCTTTGACCCAAGCTGACAGGCCAGGTGTCCTGACGCTGAGGATTCTGGGAGTTCGAGAGGAATGTGGCATGCAGGCCACCGTGTGTGACAGGCTGCCGGAGGGGGAAAGGTGTGTGGCTCTTTTCAACAAAGCCACGGCCGCCCAGCTACAGCCTGTGCCCGGAGACATCGTCCACATCTACCCACCATGGTGGGTTCTGTTCCTTAACATTTCACCATAAAATAGCAGAAATAGCATTAGTTTATTATCTCTGACAATGATAGTCGATACTGTTATTTTTTTGTTCGAACAATCTTAGGCGATTTATGGATTACTGACATTATACACTTGATTTCGACAGTCGTTTAAATACATATATGTATTTTTTTAATTTTGTTTATTATTAGTAGTGCTTGCTCAAGCATTTGAACAAACTTTAATCATAATTATGAAACTTGTACTACGGACATGATGCTTCAGTTTGTGTGGATTGTTGATGAAAGGTGTACTATTTACTCTTGTGATTGGACTTTTAATTTTCAACCAGAAATCTATAAAATTGGCACAAAATACACTTTCAACTCCTAGTAACCACACAAAATATTTTTTTTCTTTATTAAATACTTTGATTATAATCAATATAGTTGTTTTAAACTCTATATTTCTTTTGAAGTCAAGTCACCTTTATTTATAAAGCACTTTATGCAATATACTTTCAAAGCAACTTTACAGTGATAACATGAAAAATGATTCAATGATGCAAACAAAGTTCATTTTTCAGTTCAGCTCTAAAAGAAAACAGTGTCATTGTTCAGCTGAAGTCAGTTCAGTGTTGAAGATCATCAATTATTAAATGAGTTAATTTCATCTATAAAGCAGTTCTGTAGAAAACATGATGTCATCATCCAGCTCAGTTCTCATACAGTGTCAGTGCAGTCAGATCAATAATATTGTTGAATATTAAGTGTCCCCAACTAAGCAAGCCAGAGGCGATATATTCTTAGATGTTTTTAAAATGTAAACAACCAGGTTTATTTTTTTCAGTTTCCTCATAATTTCGTCACAACTTGAGTGTAGAATACTTGTATTACGTATCATTGATGCACATTTCCCTATATCTTCTGTGATAATTAGTGATGAATCACTGTTAGAGCGGTAAGCCGCAGGTTGGCAGGAACGGTCTTGCCGTGCGTTTTGCACAGAGCTGATAAGAGCGAGAGGCCTGCGGGGCTGAAGGTGACAGAGACAGACGAGCCAGTCTCCATCTGTGTGGGAGGACCACAGATCCACGGATCAGTCCAAGCCAGAGAGGCCAGGACTCGCCGGAAGCCAGGGTCCCGCCCCTCTCTCTTCTCCCCCGTATCGCCCCCATGTAGCGTAGCTCCCACGTCATTCCTCAGCTCCAGGGAATGGCCTGCATACCTCTTCCTGGCAGCTCTGAGCTCATTTCCAGCAAGCTGGGAAAAAACATTGCTGGATCCTTTTTCTTCCCTCGCCTTTTTCTTTCTCTGGGTTTTTTTGTGAGGAGCGTTAGGCTGCGGATCACAATAACTGTGACAGAGGCCAGAGAGCTGAATAGAAAACACATGCAGCACAGTGTGCTGCTGGCACACTTTCTCCTCTTGTCTCATTTGCTCTCTTTTTTTCCCTCTCCCCCTGCGGAGTGTTTGCTTTAAGGGCAGGCATAGTTGACCCTGGAAAGTCCAAGAGTTCATTTTACCCTGGAAAGTCCACCAGATTGACTCCAATTCGGCCCCCATAGTTTGCAGAAAATGGGTGGCAGATGATAACACTTTACTTATCGTCAAATATATTTAAAAACCTGTGGGTAGTTGATTAATGTAGACATGGAGGTTTTTTTTTTTTATGTCAAAATGCATGAATTCAAGAACAATTTAAAAAAAACTTAAGAGATTTAAAAAAATTTTTTTTTTTTTTTTTTTTTTTTACTTCTATGAAATATCTGTGCACTGTGACACAGTGTTAGGCAAAATTCCAAAAGTAAGAGTTGACTTCTTTCAATTCATCAGTTGGAATTTTTATTGATTTGTCCACACCCCTAAGGAAATCGAATTAGAATTAAATGATGCAGAGTAATCCAAAATGTAATGACATTAATTTCCATAAAAATGTTATATAATATAAAATTACAAATTGTTAATGGTGACAAAACTTAAAAATTTCAAACAAGTTTGTTTTGACAAACCTAAGGTATAAGTGGTTCTCAACTGGTTTTGCTTCAGGACTCTGATTTTAAATTGGATATCAAGAGGTATCCCAACACAGTGCCAAAATAGTTCATCGTACAAAAGTAAAAAATAATGTCCTTAATATCAAATGTCCTTTCTAACCTGTGCAAGTGACAGGGGAATTTGTACCAAAATGCTGTATTGCTTTATCTTGATCGGATGCATGGCTGTTAACAATGACAACAAAAGATATGTGAAGCATTTTCTTCTCCACTGATAACCCCATTGTCATTTTAAATTTTGGCTCCCCTAACTCTGCATATATAGTTAGTCTTAGTTTATATTTTGCATTTACCACCATTTGAGAACTACCGTCTTAGATTTGACACACATTAAAGTAAAAAATTTAAAATCCAAAGCAGTTTGGTTAATTATTATACAGCCTGTATTGGTGCACTCAAAAAAATGCTGGGTTGTTTTAACCCAATTTTGGGTCAAATATGGACAAACCCAAATGTTGGGTTAAAAATGTAATGTAATAATGGCTTGGTTTGTCCATATTTGACCCAAAGTTCGGTTAAAACAACCCAGCATTTTTTAGAGTGTGTATTTCTGATGACCAATTCCATCGCACACAAGAACACACACACACACACACACGCGCATGCTGTTCCCAGCTCATTCATGGTTCAGCTATGAAGGAAATACCTGTCATCGCTAGCTTGTGATTACACCTGTGCCGCACCCTCACCTGTTTGTGTCAGCTCTGACGTCAGAACACTCTTAAGTTTGTACATAACTTCCTTCTCCAAGCCACCGGAAACACATTCATATGTATATCCCGATCACCATGTGACACTATGTGCTGTGAGATTAACAAATCTCTCTTAAGACTTGTTTCCTGTGCAACTGATCTCTAACACTTTGCATTGTATTTTTATTCGTATATCATTTATGAGAAAGGATATTTCTTCATTTGTTTGTAAGAAATTACATTTATGTTGTTCCGGGAGTACTTCTTTTTTTATTATTTTTGTTTATTTATTGAAATGATTCATAATATTCTAGTTTATAATTTAATATATGATTTTATTATTAATATTAATGTACATTTTGAATAATAAAGTCAGCTAAACTAATGGAAGCATAAAGTATGTAGAGACCAAAAAATATCAAACAAATATCTTGTGTGTGTTTTATATATATTTACTTAAGTTAGTTGAGAGCTGTAATATATTTATTTTAGTGCTGGGCAACGAATTTTACATAATATATGTGTGTGTACTGTGTATAATTATGTTTTATATATAAATATACACGCATGCAAGAAACATTTGCATGTATATACTGTGTATATATTTATACATAATTAATATTATATATAAATCTAATACTTTATATATAAATCTAATATTTTCTTAATATACATGCATATGTGTGTATTATATATATATATATATATATATATATATATATATATATATATATATATATATATATAATATAATAAAATATTATACACAGTACACACACATATATTATGTAAACACAAACTTTTATTTTGGATGCGATTAATTGCAATTAATTGTTGCCCAGCACTAATTTATTTATTTATTCATCAGTTCTTTCTGGTTCTCGAATCTGATTGGCTGAGAGCCTTTTCCAGTCGTGCGATATTCCCCCTGTATCGGCACTGGGACCGGTTCACTCTTTGTATCACGCCGCGAGTGTCATGGCAGACGAGCAAATACACAATCTTTCAAAATCACATTAAATGTTGATTATAAATGATAATATTAAAATTATTTGATTAATTACTAGTTATTGCACATAGTAAAAATTATTTCTCATTTGTAGATTTAATGACCAACAAGAAAATCTGATTTTATTTTTTTTTTGGATGATGATGATGATGATCTTTTTTGTTTTACCTGTCACTCTTGGATTGTCAAAGACTGGAATTTTCTTTCCTATTCTTCTCAGGCTGACAGCATGTTGAAAAAGCGCATGTTTGCATTAGGGTGGAGAGGACCCCCCTCCTGTGTAAACTTGTCTTTGCTGGCTGCCCTGGAGCGGTTGGCTGAGGTTCATGAGGTTCAGTGAGATTACTTGCCTCTGCTGGCACCTGTTCAATTCTCTCTCAGGGCAGGATGATTTAAATGCTGACGTACATACTACGTCTCATGACATGAGCTCTGCAGGCCCTGGCTTGTAGTGGAGTGGAGGTCTCCGCTTATTGAAGACACGTTTGTTTGGAACAAATCTGTGACACATTACCATACATCCAGTGCAAAGATTGATCAGGCCGTTTGTAACCTACTTCTGAGGCCCTGCGAATGGTACATTCTTATGCATTTGTGACAGCGGGTATTATCTATGTGCTTACCAACTTGTAGATGTTTTCACTAAAGTGTGTATATAATTTGCAGGCTTTTGTCCCCATGTGCTTCGTATCAATAACTAGTTGTAAACACTTTCCTGTACATGTTCCAGTGACTTCTGCCTAGTAGTGTAGATCTTTCCATAATAATGAAACTGATCATAGGTTTTTGTATGGCTGCATGATTAATCAAAATGAAACTTTAATGTGCTTTTGTGAACACATGTGCCAACCATTTTCCCATACTTTTAATGAGAAGTACTTTTTAAAGAGAAGCTTTAAAGGCTTCCTGCTGTTTTCCGTCAAAATAAAACTTAAGAAATTAATTTATTAAATTAATTAAGAAATTAAGACAGCCCTTAATATTAATTGTAATGTAAAAAAAATGATATTATTTTTCTCAAATGATTGATTTACACGGGATCTTTGCCTGGACTGTGTTTCTCGAAAGCATTGTAATGGCCCGTTCACACCAAGGATGATAACTATAATGATAACAATAAATTTATAGTTCTAAAAATCGTTCTAAATGTAGAGAATAGCAGTCAGTCCACACCACAATTATAACAAAATGTCATAGAGAAACAATATCGTTGAAATCACTTTCAGAATGATTTTTTTCCAGCTAATGAGCAATAAAGCATTGACAACCAATCAAATCCACATGACTTTAAAGAGCTCCAGAGAGGACACAACACCAGCAGCGCGCTTAGAATAAACAGAATGATATTGTCTACTGGTGTGATCTCTAATATAGTTAGTTATTGTTATAGTTATCTTTATAGGTTTCGTTCTTGGTGTGAACAGGCATTAAAGGATTAGTTCACTTTTAAAAAAACTTTTGCTGATAATTTACTCACCCCCATGTCATCCAAGATGTCCATGTCTTTCTTTCTTCAGTCGAAAAGAAATGAAGGTTTTTGATGAAAACATTCCAGGATTTTTCTCCATATAATGGACTTCAATGGGACCCAAACGGTTCAAGGTCCAAATGACAGTTTCAGTGCAGCTTCAAAGGGCTTTAAACATATCAGACGATGAATAAGGGTCTTATCTAGCGAAACCATCGGTCATTTCAAAAATAAATAAAAAGGTTTAAGTTTTATAAGCACAAATGCTCACCTTGCTCTGTTCTGTGATGGGCGTTCATATGACGTCACGTAATACGCAATTATGTTGAAAAGGTCACGAACGAACGTCACGAACGTGCATCACCGAACAGAGCAAGGCGAGCATTTGTGCTTATATGTGCTTATGCTTTTTATTTATTTTTGAAGCTGCACTGAAACGGTCATTTGGACCTTGAACCGTTTGGGTCCCATTGAAGTCCATTATATGGAGAAAAATCCTGGAATGTTTTCATCAAAAACCTTAATTTCTTTTCGACTGAAGAAAGAAAGACATGGACATCTTGGATGACATTGGAGTAAATTATCAGCAAAAGTTTTTTTTAAAAGTGAGCTAATCCTTCAAGCCTAAGTAGATCATAGAATGATCAATGGTCTCTAATATCAACTTCACTCATAATGCTTTTGAGAAACACAGCCAGGTAACTTTTAACCATCAGCATAAAGTCTGGCCCACTTTGCAGCTCATTTTTATCCATTTAAAAAGACAAGATGAATAGTGCTTCAGAACGAGCCATGTTTAGATGCCACTTTCTTTAGAGAAGAATCATAGCAAAGGACCAAATTCACCCCTTTTCTTTTAGCAAACAACATCTTGGTCTCTTACAAAGGCTCACCAAAGAGCACAGCGTGTTTCGCGTTTGATCTGTTAGATGCCAAGTACAAAGAACGTATATCGACTTAAAATCAGCGTTTTCAGACTTCCTGTGAAATGGAAAAGAGCATCTTTGTTGATCAGTCAGTCACTCTTTATCACCAACAGTCGTTTTCCACCCGGGGAGGGAAGGGCTTGAGTTCTTGTGTGTACCTGAGAATATTTTGACACTCTTTTATGTGTGTGAGAAGTGTGGAGGTGGCTTTGTTCAGTGAGTCCGCTGTCAATCAATGTAGTTGAGTTGTGTGAAAATGTTGTAAAGCGTCAAGCTGTATAAAGAAAGATTTGATGTTTTCGTACTGTAAGTAGTTTTCCAAAACCAACATTAAAACCAGCAGTACTCCATTTTTGTCTCCCTCCAGGCAGAATCTGGTTGTGGAAGGGGAACGCTATCCCATAATTCTCAACACCCACTTCAGTCAGAAAATCTGCGTGGATAATAAGCAGGATAACGCAGACGGGCCGAGAGATGCAGTCGCCGTAGAGAAATGCAGACCTCCGCCGTTAACCAGGTGTCTGTGGCGGTCAGGGACAAGCCAAGTGTCAACACAGAAATCCATTCCCTGTAAACAGGTTCGTCAGCTGTTCCCTCTCATGTGATCACGGGAAGAAAACAGAAATTCCCAGAAAAGGGACCGTCTAGATTTCGAACTCAGTGTGAAAGTACTGGCGTGCTGTTGGAATGGAGACAGCTGCCATTTCCTGTGTGACACTGTGTGCAACTGATTAATGAGCGGTGTTTTTATTCCTGAATATTTGCTTAAGTGTGAAAATTAAACCAAATTTTCCTGTATGACAAGACCCTGGTGTAACAAATTCATGATGCAACGTCTACGACTCAAAATAACTAAAGTGCAGTGTTGTCTATACAAAGTTTATGTTGGTTGTAAACACACCACAGGTTTAAAAGTATAAAGTAACTATTGGTCAATGGGATCCAATGTTGTTTGGTTCCCAACATTCTTTATTATAAATTATAAATATTATATATATTATTATAAATTAAAAATATTGTCATTTTTGGGTGGAAAATCAATTTAAATGTGCATTATCATACTGTCATCACATCAACACTTAAAATACTACTCAAAAGGTCAGTAAGATATTTTAATGTTTTTGCCAAAAATCGCTAATGCTCACCAAGGCTGCATTTATTTGACAAAATTACAGTTAAAACGAATTTTAATGTTTTTGCCAAAAATCGCTAATGCTCACCAAGGCTGCATTTATTTGACAAAATTACAGTTAAAACGAATTGTTAAATATTATTTAAATTTTGAATTTCATATTTTAAAACTTAATTTAATCCCAGTCTTCCAGTCTATTTTTAATACATCCTTGCTGAATAAAATTATTAATTTCTTTAAAAGAAATCTTAATGAACTTTTGAACGGTAGTTTTTTTTGTTAAATTCCACTAGTTATTGTTGTGGTTAAAGCTTAGAGTTGGTAACCAAAAGGGTGCTGTTTTGATCTGTAAGTTTGGTGTGGTCCTTCAAAGGCCATCAGCGTCGAGAGCAAGACACTTGACCCCAGAGTGTTCATGCTTGCTGCGATTTGCAGTGACAAAGAGACCGGAAATCTTTCATTTTCAGTGAGAGTTGCTGGTTTGAGGAGATATGTGCGTCATTGTCCATTGTGCTGTTCTGTAGTGATATTACGTGGAAGTCGTGAAATTTTGACTGGTGTGGTTTGAAAAAAGTTTTAAGATAAACTTTTCCAATTTTTCCATCCTCAGGTCGGCGAGTTGAACAGGAGTGAAATTCGGAAGTCTCTACTGGACGCAGTGGAGGATTGTGGGTCGTCGGGCTTTGAGAGCGGTCCTGTTGAGGTGGTCGTTCAGAGGGTCTACTGCATCCCCATCACCCAATCCCTTCACAGAGCTTCTCTCCAGCACAGAGCACTGAGCAAACCAGCAGAACCAGTGCCACCGCAGCACATCGGCAGGTACTGGACCTCGGTTTCAGTTGCTCTCGGTTTTGGATAGCACTGTTACTTTAGGGGGAAAATTTAAAAAGTCCTGCACACCGTTGAATCTTGCAAATATTTATAAACAAAACTTTTTTCGGGTTATGGTCGGGTTAAGGTCACTATTTGGGTTTCTGAAACATTAGGAATAACCCGTTTACATGCGTGAGCAGACAGAGTTACTCCTGTATACATGGAATTGCAATATCCCGATGTAAACGTCGACGCGCGGTTAGCGTCTGGACGTACGGACAGCCTTAAGACGCAATATGCGTCATTTCCGATTCTTCTTCCTGTATCCAAAGACAACAACAACAGCAGCATGCGGATAATGAATAGTTCGGGGCAGATAGCGATCGCATTTGTTTGCGCTTTGATGCTGGTAACGTTACTGACCTCGCTCCAGAAGTATGCTGTGCTGCGTCTCGCCATGTTTACTTCCGGTATACTGTATGCGCTGAGAAGTTCCTCTACTCAAAAGGCGTCCCAATTCGCATACTATCCGTCCTAAATAGTATTCGAAAATAGAATTAGTACGTCCCAAATCGTAGTATGTTGAAATGAGTGTTCCAAAGATACCCGGATGGTCTACTTTTTCCGGTCAGAATCCGAAGTGTAGATCGATGCGCACTCTAACGGCTGATATTGCCCACAACCCATCGCGCGCTGGACGAGGATTCAGTTAGAACTACAAACACGAGTGAAAAGTGTTGAAAAACTACAGACACATGGAGGACGCGCGAGTCCGGCGGTTGTGTAGAGAGGTTTAGATAAAGTGGTTTGAGTGATTAATTATCAGTATCTAACCTGACGAAAATGTATTTATTCAATGTTGTCGACATTATATTGCATCTGCAGCAGCATTGTGAACTTTTGTAAAGATACGTTTAGCCATTAACTTTTAAATGCATCATTATATTCAAATTGCAAACACATGAGGAGAGTCTCCTCATGACCCACGACTGGTAGGTGAACGTTACGTGCTAAAACATTTCTCTCCGAAATGGTAAGAAATTATAATTGAATGGAGGATTTTAACTGTGACGAGATGATTGACAGGGCATTTTACGGTGATAGGATGCACGCGACAGGTCCGTTAAAGACAGGAAGTAGTATGTCCCAAAGCTTGCTTACTCTTTTGCTACACACTCAAAAGTATGTACTTTTTCTTCACAAAAAGAGTACATACTTTTAGGTCGTAGTGTAAGTAGGCGAATTGGGACGCAGCTTGAGAATAGAACCAGAGCCGTGAATAGAACATGCGCAGAACACAAATCTCTATGGGGATATGCCGATGCGCGTTTACATGACCAAAAATTAGGGTTAGAAAAGGGGTACCCCAGGTTTAAAGGGTTAGTTCACCCAAAAATGAAAATTCTATCATTGTTTACTTACCCTCAAGTTGTTCCAAACCTCTGGTCGGTAGGTAGGTAGGTCTACTATGGTAGTCAATGGGGAATGAGATCTGTTTTCTTCCAAATATCTTCCTTTGTGTTCAGCAGAACAAATAAACACATAGAGGTTTGGAACAACTTGAGGGTAAGTAAACAATGATAGAATTTTCATTTTTGGGTGAACTAACCCTTTAATATCCCGGTTTTTAAAATCCGGGATATGAGCATATTCGGGTTTTTGCTCGTGTTTAAATGGCCGTGCGTGACCGGGTTATTGCTAATATCCCGGTTTTGAATGGGTTATTGGCTGCATGTAAATGTAGTCACAACAGTTAATAAATGTAATGCATTCTTGCTGAACAAAAGTGTTAATTTATTTTGAAAAAATCTTACTGACCTCAAATATTTGAATGGTGGTGTATATATGCATACAGATAAATATTATGCACGACATTTTACTGTTAAAAATGTATTCAAACAGCAAAAAGAGAATTGACATACATATTTTTTTCATTTTCTTCCTTTTTTTCTTTTACACTTCTGCTTTGCTATTGTTAAAAGCAATAACACTATTGGGTTTTAAGCACAGTTTGGAGCCGTTAGCAGCACAGAGACTTGAGATCTATGTAAGTAAATACGGCGTGCAGTTTATCAGCAACTCTCCTTCCCCAGTAACCAGCCAAACCAGTTTAGCAGACCAGTTACATCTCTAAACATTTGCTTCGAATAAAATGTGTTTGAATTGATTGGGAATGTGCTTGGGGACACAATAAAATACATGAATTAATATTTGTGGTTCAAATCACACAGCATGAATATCATTATATCTAGTATGCGTTTATAAGATTATCTGTAGGTGTGTATAGTAGTTTTACGAGGAATCTCTTGATTGCAATACGTCGTCAGATTGTGTGTTTGTTCTGTGTGGACGTGCACTCAGTGTTCCAGTGTGGTATAATTAGGCCATTGTCTGTTCTAAACTCCACTGGTGAAGCTCCAAGAGGTCAATCTCCTCATGGAGTAATGGTGAGAGAGAGCAACTTTGCTCCATATTCTGTCAATGACTAACCAAACAACCCCTCCCAGTACATAGAGTACTCTCTCTTTCTCTCTCCCTCTCTCTGTCTCACACAGTTCTTTGCACCACATGGTAAAACTCTACAAACATCTCTAATTAAGCCCAGCAATGTCAGTGATCCATAGCCAGATCTAGAAAAAAAGGAAAAAAAAGGATAGAAAGTGAGAATTTGCCTTAAAGGAAAAAAACTACGGCTGAAGAAAACCTGTTTGCCTGGGTTGCCAGGGTGTTGCTATAGAGTGCAACAGTGCCCGCCCACTTTTTCAGCAACGCTGGTTCCGGAAGTAATTTTTCCTTAAATTTTTCCCATAGTTAAAATTCTTCATTAAAGAGTTACAAGCCATGAACCAAGCAAATCAGCTACGAGGTGAATTACAGCATTACAATCTTTTGAAGCAAAAACGTTTTTGAAAATCGGACAAAAAGACAAAGGTTCAAGATGGTGTACTTAATGGCTTTAGTAAGGGAAAGAACTACAATCCCATGAAGCATTGCGAAAAGCATAATATATACAAACATTTAAGGATTTTACGAGTATAGAGAGATCGACTTGTTTACAACATTCGCAGTGCTTCACATGGGAGTGTGCATTGCTAAAGTGCTATTTTGACTGTACAGCATCATGGGTAATGTAGTTGTTCACCAGGAATTCCACTGTTAAACACAATTATTTTAAAAATAAGATAATAATAATAATAATTATGTGGGCTAACGGCTTCAGCAAAAGCAAATACCATGGATTAACAGCCTTGCTTACTACAGTAGGTCTGTCTTATCGTTCAAAATCAATGTCCTTATGGAGAAAATCAATGGAGTTTTTACTTCCGAAACCCGACTTTTTCACTCTATAGTCTTCTGAATTTTTTTGTAGCACGTTACTGTAAAGTTCCTAAAACTGCATGTCTATTAAACCCTTACAAGTACGATCACTGCGGAACAATCACTTCTGCGTCTGCGCTGCCGCTGAGCCAGAGAGAGCAGTCGTCATGTATGAAACGGCTTCACAAACACTCTTTTCAACCACAGTATCATTATTTCTGTGGTACAAATTTAAAGTTTATAGTTTGGATATAAACATTGATGTCTACAGTCTACTTCAAATTAATATTGTATCAATTACATTGTTACACCAGTAAGTGGCGACAAGTGACAAGTAAAAAATGTATTTGTTTCAAGAGATTCTTTCAAAAACACTGATTCATCGTGTAATGAAACAAGTGAAGTATTCATGAGTGAGTCATTGAATCATTCATTCAAAACTTAAAAAAAAAAAGAATTCAGAATTATTAAGGATTTTTTAAAAAGGCTGCAGCAATTAACATTTTGTCAGAACCTCTAGTACGTGGCGCTATTTTGTTTGGTTGTCGATTCAGAATCGTGGGAGAAACGCAATTTATTCAAGAAGAAAAATGTGATTTCTCAATTTATCCAGACTCCTGCTGCTCTAGCAGTTGCGGAGGTGTTCTGAGTGGCTTTTTGCATGTTGCCTTAAGTTAATAAGCTGTTTTTATGTAGTTGTTAGCATGTTTTGTTGCACTTTGCTAAGGTGTCCAGAGTGGCTTTAGCACATTGCTGTGCAGTTGCTTAGGTTGTATGAATCTTTTGCATGTTGCTATCTATGGAGTAATAGTGTTCTGAGTTTTTTGTAGCATGTTGTCATACAGTTGTAAAGAGCATGCGCCTCCCTCACGCTCTGATCTCTGCCCCGCTCCGAGACACATTGATTTGTTGTCAAAAATGCACGTGGTGCTGTGTTGATGAAGGGTGATTGGAAAAAAGAGTCATTTGACTGTCGGTAACTGGATCCCCGTCAGACGCTGCTGCTGCATGCCGTAAACACTGAAACACAGGAAGACGAGACACTGTGGTCTGGAGTGTGTGTTGACGGGGAAACCCTGACTGGACCAAACCTGGTGTGAGTGAGGCCACTGACAAAGATGAAGCAAACACACACACACACACACACACATAATGCACAGGATTTTATGCAGACCCCAGGACATGAGAGCTGCCATTAGCAACCTCGCATGCTCATAAATTCTCTTCCTTTGGACTGGCCTCATGATCTCAGAGAATAAAAGGGGGATGTTTACATTCCTTTTTAATACTGTTTTAGAGCCAGTTTTTTAATAAGTACAATGATTAATCAGTAAACGGAAAAAAACGAACATTTATTATTGTTATTGTGCTAAATAATAATACATATTTTCTATAAATATTATTAATATTCATAGAATTAATATGTTGACATTATTTATTATTTATAATAATAATAATTATTATTATAAAGATATATTTTTACTGTTTGTAGTCTAATGATTTTTTTCTGTTTGTAGTCTAATGATTTTTTTCTGTTTGTAGTCTAATGATTTTTTTATAATTGTTATTTATTAGCAAGTCTTGCATGGGCAGGTAGCTCTCAGAAAATGATGATATTGTTTCCTTTTCACTTTTTGAAGAAAATACTGCTTTTCCTAAATTGTTTTATAGTACAAAATATGCTTATTTGTCATTTATTGTTACTATGTATTATTTAGAATAACTTGTATAATAATATTAGAGGTATATGTTTTTTCTGTTTGTAGCCTTTGTTTTAGTGTCAAAAAGCATTACAATTTTTATGTTGCTAAATTGTTTCGCAATCTGAATAGTTTCATCTCTGTTTTGGTTTCTGTCTTACTGTTAAGCTTAAAATGCTACTTAAGAAAGAATGAATAGCTGTTGTTACATAAACATGAGTAATTTATGTTGACAATACATAAAGTAAGTTACTTTCAACACTATTGTGAATATACAGTGTTATGCATGACACTCTTTACAGCATCAGTTGATAATGCCATCCATAACCGGCAGCCATATCACCCTGTAGCCCAAGACTGGTGCCCACACTGAGTTAAGCAGGGCTGATGCTGGTCAGTACCTGGATGGGAGACTCCTGGGAAAACCCGGAAGAGGTGTTAGTGAGGCCAGCAGAGGGTGCTCACCCTGTGGTCTGTGTGCGTCCTAACACCCCAGTATAGTGATGGGGACACTATACTGTAACAAGCACCGTCCTTCAGATGAGACATTAAATATCAGTGGTCATTAAAAATCCCCAAGATGTCCTTCAAAAAAGAGTAGGGGTTTAACCCTGGCATCCTGGCCAAATTTGAACTTTGGTCTCTGTCCATCATGGCCTCCTAATCATCTCCATATAGATATATATATATTGTTTTACAATTATCATTCAAATTATGAATTATTATAATCCTATTATTGCTCCCTCTTGATTTTATTTGTCTTGAAAAAAGTTTTCAGATTAATTGAATAACATTGACTGCTTGTTTTGTAGGCCCGGTGTGAGTCAGATTGAATCAGCTCAGCTGACTGTGTTCTGTTTAACTTTTGCAGCTTTTAAATGATATAGTTGTTGCTAAGGCAATCATCACTATCTCTAGTTATCTTTACTTGCATTGAAGAATGGATCTGAGCGATGTCATTGAGACTCATGAGACATTGGACCTGTAAGTAACCACCCAGAACACTCTAGTAACATCTTGGCAACCACTCACAACACCCTAGCAATATACTGGCAACCACATACAACACCCTAGCAACATCCTGGCAACCACATACAACACCCTAGCAACATCCTGGCAACCACATACAACACCCTAGCAACATCCTGGCAACCACCCACAACACCGTAGCAACATCCTGGCAACCACATACAACATCCTGGCAACCACCCACAACACCCTAGCAACATCCTGACAACCACACACAACACCCTAGCAACATCCTGGCAACTACATACCTAGCAACATCCTGGGAACCACCCACAACACCCTAGGAACATCCTGGAAACCACATGCAACATCCTGGCAACCACTCACAACACCCTAGCAATATACTGGCAACAATAACAACCTACAACTGGCACATACAACACCCTAGCAACATCCTGGCAACCACATACAACACCCTAGCAACATCCTGGCAACCACATACAACACCCAGCAACATCCTGGCAACCACCCACAACACCTAGCAACATCCTGGCAACCACATACAACATCCTGGCAACCACCCACAACACCCTAGCAACATCCTGACAACCACACACAACACCCTAGCAACATCCTGGCAACTACATACCTAGCAACATCCTGGAACCACCCACAACACCCTGAAATGGCAACATCCTGGCAACCACACAACACCCTGGCAACATCCTGGCAACCACCCTACAACACCCTAGCAACATCCTGGCAACCACTACAACACCCTAGCAACATCCTGGCAACCACCTACAAACACCCTAGCAACATCCTGGCAACCACCACAACACCAACCTAGCAACATCCTGGCAACACATACAACACCCTAGCAACATCCTGGCAACCACCACACAACACCCTAGCAACATCTGGCAACATTACAACACCTAGCATTGTGGCGGCACATTTTGCATCGCAGTGATAGCATGTGATATTCCTTTTAGACTTAGAAGAAAATACTGCTTGTTAGTAGTTAATTTGCCTTACCAAAGAAGTTGTTTTGTGTTTTTAACGGGTGCATTTCTCTGTCTTGGTGTTCAATCTTTCTCCAATTTGGAAAGTTAAACAGTGAACTTTAAAATACCCAATCTATATTTTTTTATATTTTATATCAGCTTTATTTAAATCAACAAAAACTATTTTTAGTTTTAGTTAACAACAGCACTGGCAAAATTGACGTATTGTTCCTTATTTTCCAGCTGTCTTGGCTCTGTTTATAATTTCACGACACACAGGCTTAAAATCTGATTATAAGCATATGTTTGAAATCCATTTTCCCTGTTTATAACCTCCAGCATGCAGCGTAGATGTTGACAATATCTGTTTTCTTCACTTTGTGCTGTGCTTCAACAAGGCCACCCATCTCATTACAACTGTTAGTTTGCAGTTACGTTGCAGTTTCTCTCTCTCTCTCTCTCTCTCTCTCTCTCTCTCTCTCTCTCTCTCTCTCTCTCTCTCTCTCTCTCTCTCTCTCTCTCTCTCTCTCTCTCTCTCTCTCTTGTATACATTTTCTTTCCCCTCCTTCCCTCGTTTTTTGTGGCCAGTTTCCAGACAATAATTAGCATTTAACTTTTGGTCCAAGAAGATATGTTGTTCCCGTAAAAACTCAGAGCAGTATAAACAGACTGAAGAAGTTCTCTTTGCTCAGACAGGAGGGGTTGGATGTTTTCAAGAAGAAGTAGAACACAATGTGCTTTACGTGTCAGATTACAGACCTGTTTATCAAAAGCTCTGCTCCCATTGGCCAGCACCGTGTTGGAAGGAATCCTGCCCACTGTGCCTTAACCAATCAGCTGCCAGAGAAGTTTTTGTCCATGTGTGAAGGAAATGGAGGGGTAGTGGGGTACCTACATCGTGTGTGTGTGTGTGTGCGTGTGTGTATGTGTGTGTGCTCCGCTTGTGTGAGTGTTTGGACAAGCTCAATGGATCGCAGTTCCTGGAAGCGCCTCCAAGTTGCTGCGAATTCCTGCGAATGCTCACAATAACAGATTTCTGAACGTGGCTAGTGACTGCCGCTGACCAATGACAGTAACCCGGGGGGACATTGGCACTCTGTCCTGCTCCGCTAGAGGAAGCGCCTCAAATGGACCAAAAGGGAATAAAGAAGGGGGTTGTTTATATCAACCTGGCCATAAACCACAGAATGCTACTGCCCGGTCACCCCTCCTGTTCTCTGGTTTCATAGACACACGGGTCTAAACAAGCCTCAGTGTTCACAACCACACTTACTTAACCCCGTGTTCTTTAGCAGCGCTACAACAGGGTAACAACAGTTCAGGATGAATCCCGAATCCTGATATGCAAGTCATGGTTCGTCAAAGGTCATCTCGCATCGCACCAACATCATTAGCTTTAACATAGTCAAATTATTTGCGTTATACAGTCTTTTAATCTATTTCGAAAGCAGATTTGCTTTTGGACGTTTATTAGTGAAACATGAAACAACATAGTTTTATCCTGATCTGGCTCGAGTTGGACACAATGTCTTGTAAAGACAAAGCGCTCTTTGAGAGTTTTTCTTGGACGGCATAAGTATTAAATGATTGTCATAAAAGTGAAACTGACCCAATCCGAGAAGAAATTTGACCCAACTGAATTCAAACAAAAAGAAGCTTGAGAGAATCTTGTTTTCTGTCGGTTCTGCGTGTGAATCAACACATAACTAAACTTCAATGTTGCCTTTTGTAATGTTATTCAGCAAAAGTTGAGATAAATAGACAGAAATAGATGAGAAAATAGGCAGAAAAGACCAATCACAGTTCAGTATGCAGATATTGTAATTATATCAGTTAGATTTCAAATAGATGTATGATTTTCATGGTTAATTTTTATTTAACATTTTATGTAAACTAGATTGATTTAAGTCTGTTCGCACCAAAACCGTTAACTATATTAGTGTCCACACCAGCAGACAGTAATGCTGCAGTTTTGTCGTCCGCCGCTTTAAATGCTTGAGCTCTTTAAAGTCAGGTGGATTCTGATTGGCTGTCAATGTTTTTATCGTTTATCAGCTGTAGAAATTTGTTGTGAAAGTGTTTATCTGTGCCATTATTGTTATAGTTGTGCTGTGAACTGACTTTGCTTTTCTTTAATATTTAGAACGATTTTTAGAATAATATCGTTATCGTTATCATACTTGGTGTAAACGGGTCTTTAGTGTTGGTTGTGCGATCTTTTGGTTTCCCAAATACATGAATACTTCCAAAAGGTTTTTTTTTTCTTGTCTTGATTCACTATGCAGGGCTCCACACTAACTTTTCCACTGGTTGCACTGGTGCTACCAACTTTCTCAGTTGGTCGCACCGGCATATGATTTGGTCGCACCTTTTTTTTTTTTTTTTGCTACATGCCATGGGATTAATCCATGCATGATGAATAGTGGTTTTAATGGACCAAGGCTAGCAAAGGCTTTCTGGGTTGCAGCATAAATACCTGTAATATATTATATGAAAAACACATGTAATACATTGTAATTATCAGGATTTTGGGTTAAAAAATGTAATTTTTGGGTTTGTCCATATTTGATTTTGACCCAAATTTGAGTTTAAACAACCCGGCATTGTTTAGAGTCTAGTGTATACAATCTATCTATTTACATTTGAATTATATTCTATCTATCTATCTATCTATCTGTCTGTTATCATCTTTCTATCAGCATCATATTTCTATCTTTTAAAAATCATTAAACATTCAAATATGTTACATTTTAAAAGATTAGAGTAGCTATTATAATAGGCTGATACAGATTTTCGTTATCAAAGTTTATAGTTGTAACAAAAATCAGAAATCTCATCTCACACTCCTTACCTTCTGCATTTTATAATAATTTCCTTTTCCTCTGTCAAGCGATTACTCTCATCTAACCGCTGAGAGACGTACGGGCTCGGTGTTTCGTGAGACCTTTTCATTTTTATATGCCTTAATTCCTGAATTCGTAATTGGCGCGTTTCACCATCAGTGTGTGATGCGCGTGACATGTACGTTCGTCAATAAATAAACTGCAAGTGTCTTGCGGAAGAACATTGTAGCTGGAGCTACTTCTCTCCGTTAGTGTCTATGGCGAGTCACGCAGGCACTGGGCAACTCCCCAACCGAGCCGAGCCCGGGATAAAATAGTAAGAATATAAACACTTATTATAGGCGTACCGTAGTGATTCAGGATAAGTCAAAAACACGATTTGGAAAATGGATTCATGATGTACTCGTTCATATTTGAACATGAGTTACGGACTGCAGCAGCTGCTGATACAACGGCGTTCTGTTGCGCGAGCGTCCACTCGCACCAATGCAACCACATACAATTTTAACTCGCACATTCTCAAAAAAACGGTCGCATACGCGACCAATTTGGTCGCAGTCTGGAACCCTGCTATGGTAAGCCTATTGTAAGTGTTTACATTTTAGACGTGGCGGGATATTGCATACATGCGTCACTCACCCATGCGTGTCTCGTCATATATGTGGAGGTGGCGTTTTTTATTACTCAACAACAGGTGAGTAAGGTATTTTCTATTGTGAAGGGTCATATTCATCCACACAGTCACGCAGAGCCGAAGCACAACCAAGACAATGTTCTTACTCAAAATAGTTTTGTTTTTAACCTCTAGAGGGCTAAAAGTTACATTGTGTACCTTTAAATTATTGAAATATTAACCTAAAATCTTAGGGAGTACTTGAAGTTAATATTTTTGGTCATGTTTTCCAAAAAGTTTGTGAATCCTTGTTCTAAACTGAACAATGTTTGTTAACGGTCTGCACATTATGTGGTTTCAGCTGAATTAGTTGCAGAAAATGTGTAGAAGAAAATTAGTAAATGTAGATTATTTTGAGGAACTGCCTTGCAAGCAGTTTTTCAGCTAAACACGTCTTCAACTAAATCAGTGTGAAGAATGTACGAATCAACTGTGTTTATTTTGTATTCCTCTATAGTTATCTCTACTGTGCAATCAAATCACTGTCTAGCATGTGAAAATATATTTAAATACCAGCCTGTTTGTTTAGTCCCGTGGTTTTCTGGCTCCAAAAAAGTCGCCAGTCTCTGTAAAGTGACTATCTGTAGAGACTATTAATACCTGCAAAAATATCATTTTGAGTATAGAAACACCGCCATGTGACCGCTACGAGTCAGGCCATAGATCAAGTTATTAGTTCGTCCCTGTCTGGTGCCAAAGTCAACATTTAATCTGTAGACGATATCTGTATCTATGTGAGTGTTTGTTGTTGGGATGAAGCTTCAGAGACTCGTTTGCAGGTCTTCATTTTGTGCAGTTTATTTATGAGTACAGTTTGTCCAAATAAACTCAAAAATGCCTGCTGGAGTTTTACCTTCAGTAAAAAAAACTTCAGTCTTTCTCAACCACTGTCTTTCTTGCCATTTTAATTTCAGTTTAGCATGCTTTATTATTGTCATAACAAAAAGACTAAACATTTGCATTGCAAAATCAAGGAGAAATTGCTCAAAACAAGTATAGTAACTGCATTGCTGCTATTCTGTTTACTCTATTTGCACTGCTAAGTCAGGAATGATTTTCTACTGGCAGTTAAATGATTGTTCTCCTTCTCTGTTTCTGTGTCAGGTTGTGTGCTCTCGTTCAGGACAGTTACGGGATGTTCGGTGAGGTGCTTCTGCAGTGTGTGTCCACAGAATCAGAGATCCAGCTGAACTCTGAGCATCTGGAGGGTTGTGTGTGTCTTCTCCAGGCCCTGAGGGTCGTCCAGCGTCTCACTCGTGACAAGTGAGTCCGTGATGAAGTCACATGACACTAAAAACATCCTGCCCATCTGAAAAAACAGCATTTTCATTTGAGTATTAATTGTGGTCTGTCCAGAAAAACACACCCAAGTTAATTTCCTCTTCCTTAAAGATACTTTTTTTTTTTTTTTTTTTTGGAGCCACAGCTTAGCAGTTTGTATGCATCTAGATATAAGGTAATGGATAGACTACTAAAGAAATAGATGGATTTAGGTGGAAAACCCAGCAATAAATAAATAAAGAATATTGTCAGAAATAAAAATTATTTATTCATAACTTTATATGAAACTGTAAATGTTTTATGTATATAAAAACAAATACATATAAATATATTTTTTTCATATATTGTCTGTATATGTGTATATAATGAATACATTATATATATATATATATATATATATATATATATATATATATATATATATATATATATACAATATACAATATAATATATAGTCATTATAGTTTTACAATAATTTTATATAATAGTAATTTTTATTTTTAGAATATAAATTAATTAATTAAAAAGCAAATATGGACAGAAATAAAAAATATTTATGCATATATATTAATATATTTTCACATAATTCATATATATTTTGCACATAAATATTTCAAATGTATGTACAATTAATTTATTTATTAATTTTATATAAATAAATATAACTAGAAAGTAAAAATATTTATATAAATAAATATTGAATTGTATAAATCAAGTTTATGAATAAAGCAATATTTATTTATAGAATAGTAATATGTATTTTTAGAATATAAATAAAACTTTTAAACTATTAAAAAGCAAATATGGTCAGAAATAAAAATTATTTATTTATTGCTATTTTGTCTATTTCTTTAGTATTTCTAACAGTTTCTAACAATAAACCTTCTTCGTATTTTGTGTCATCTACACCCCGTTTTCTGGACTATTTGTAAATGATTAGTGAGCCGTACTGCACTCCATTGCACTGAAGGTTAATATGAGCTACTGTTTCCACTCTCGCTGGCTCAGATTAGCGGCTCAGAGTGTCTGCACCACACCAGTCTGCGAAAGAAACGTCTGCGTTGAGCATTTCTGCCATCTGGCTACATGTGTCCGCTTACTCAAGATTGTCTGCGTGGTCACTCCTTAAACATCTATGTTGTTTAAGTTAAAGATGGCATGTGATGGGAATTCCGGTGACGTGTTTCCACGGATATGAACATGAGCCATGTACACGAATGCACAAGATGCTTTTCAACATGCGCAGCTTATGTGGGATCAACGGCCTCATGGTGTATATATGGCTATATGGTGAATAGAGATTTTAAACACTTATGGAAATTCAATAATCATTTACTTGCCCTTATGCATTTCAAAACTCCAAAACGATGTGCTTTTTTCCCCATGGAACTCAAAAAGAGAAGCATAGCGAATATTCATGTTGTTTTTTTCCATAAAATTAAAGTGAATGGGTACTGGGACTGCCAAGCTTCAAAAAGACACTAAAAACATTGAATATGGCTTCTAAAGCCATATGATAGCATTTTGTGAAGAAAAGTATTCATTTTAAGTCTTTATTTACTAATAATATTCCCTTCTGCCCCTGTACATGTCATATTCTATTAAAAACAATCAAATCCAGAGTAAAGGAGAAGATTTTCAGTGGATAACATCTCTGGTCTTTTCCTCACATAAAGCTAGCAAACAGCTTTAGAGCCTTTGGATTTTAGTACATATGTCACATATGAACTAATTCTTGGTCATTTTATATTTTTTTTGAGTCCCTATCCACTTTCATTTTATGGAAAAGAGCAGCCTGGATCTCCTGTTGTCTTCCATAGAAGACACTTATTTGGAACCAGTGTTAGTAGTATTTATATTCTATTATAATAAATTTTTAGTCATTTTGATTTGTACTTTTGTCATATTTATTACTTTTTTAAAATGTATATCATTATTTAGGTTTAATTTATTTTCTATTACAGTTTTTGTTTAGTTTTAGTTTCCAATCATTAGTTTTTAGTTCTTCAGCTTATTTCTAATACTTTTGTATTGTTTACAAAAACAAAAATGTTTTTAATTGTTTTTGTTTTAGTTAACGGTAAAAACCCTGTTTGGAATTACATGAGAGTGAGTAAATGATGGCAGAATAGTATTTATTTATTTTTTGTGAACAACAAATAAATCATTTTGTACATGTTTGGATCAGTTAAACATGTCTCTGCATAACACATTCTGACAGTCATCGTGCTCCTCTTCTCTGTGTTTCATCTTGTTTGTTTACTTCTGAATCCTGTTTCAAGAAAATCTAAATTATCAGGTTGAAAAGGTGAGTGTTTTTTTTTTTTTTTTTTTGCTCAGGAATAGATTTTCTCCAGAAAGGAACCATACGGTTGTCTGTACTGCAAGAAAATAAAATGTCTAGCTTAATTTCAGTCTGCTTCTCTGAGTGTGTTGGGCCGTGCTTCTCGTCCCGCTGGACTGGATCGGGCGGTTGAGCGGGTCACAGGAAGAGGAGAGCTAGACTGTGATTAAGACAGCTGTGGAACTGGTTGTGGATGATCAGATCATACAGCACTGAGGCACACGCAGGGTTCAAAAACGCTTTTAAGCTCCACAAAGAACGGATCAGTCTTGAAATACATCTATGTATGGGAACTTTTAAGATTCAAGAATCGTTCTGCTGAACTGAAGAACCTGTAATGAAACATCAAGAACTTCTGATATAGCGACTCGAGAAACCACAGCAAGGAGGATCTTATTGCTAAAATGAACCTGACCCTTAAACACATTTTAGACATTCTAATAACTATAAGTAAATTGTCAACTACATGTCAATTTACTCTCATTAGAGTATTAGTAGACTGCAGAAGATTGTTAGTTTAGGGTTCGGGTTAGTAGAATAAGTTGACATGTAGTTGCAAAGTTACTTCTAGTCAGTAGAATGTCTGTTTATCAAAGTAAAGTGTTAGCAGATATTAAGCAGACAGACTAATAATACTCTAATGGCTGCTAGTGGACATGTAGTTGCAAAGTTACTTATAGTTAGTAGAATGTCTAAAGTGGACCATCGAAATAATGTTACCCAGTTTTATTCTTAACTAAATTTCTAGAACCTTTGAAGCCCACATTAGTTAAAGCATCGCTAAATGAGCTTTGTACCTACCAGTGTTATTTTAGTAATGTTTGTATACTATTATAGCTTTTATTCATATTTTGAATTAGGTTTTATTTTTATTTTCACTTTAGTTTAATTTTTAAGTTGTGCTTTTGTCATTTATATTAGGATTATATTACTATTTAGGTTTAATTTATTTTTATTTCAGTTCTTAATTTGCAGTTTAACTTTAACGTAATTTTTGCTTTAGGTCAAACTTATTTCAGTTCTTTGCCAACGCAATATTTCTCATTTTCGTTTAGTTTTTAGTTTTTTAGTTTTATTTCAGCTTAATTCCAATGAACAAAAATGTTTTTAATCGTTTAGTTAACGATAATAATCTTACCATGTTACCTATTTACGCCATATCCGTTATAATTGTGAAAGTGTTTATCTGTCAATCTTTTAAATCGAACACAGACAAAGCTGATCTCTGTCCTTTTGTCTGTATGTCAGTCTGTATGTCAGTCTGTCTGAAATGTTATTTTAGACACATAAACTAGTAATTGGAGTGTTAACATAACAGCTAGCCTGCCAAATATAAAATTTTCAATAGAAATAATTTAATTCTGGAATGTTTTAAGGACAGACTGTTTACCTGTGTGTGTGTGTGTGTGTGTGTGTGTGTGTGTGTGTGTGTGTGTGTGTGTGTGTGTGTGTGTGTGTGTGTGTGTGTGGTGTGTGTGTGTGTGTGTGTGTAACAAGCCTCAGCCTGCTAGTGTAACTGATCTCGTTCTTGTCAGCAGACACTGTTCATCTGCAATAGAAGTTCAACTTGGCAGCACGTCAGTCTAACCGAAGCTAATGAGACTGACATTGTAAACACTCCACCTTTAACTCTCCTGTTTCTGGAAGGATCCCTGAATATAAACGCTCAGAGATTGAAACTTTTGTCCCCCCCCTCTCTTCTTCTCTTTGCAGATGTTCTTTGCTCTTCAGTATGATTGACAGTTTGTGGCCTCCTCCGGTTGATCCAAAATCTCATGACGGTCTGCCACAGCTCTCCAGCGTAGGTCTTCAGATCACATCATAAATCACACAGACATGTTTACTTCATATTTATCGCACATGCCTCCTGCTTCTGGAAGATTCCACTTGGGCAGTGGCTCATCATGTCAAAACAACCACCTCGCTGGATACTTAACCAAAGTACATATAAATAAAGCTTCATAGCTCAAAGACACAAAATTACTTATTAGCGGTGGTTGCTAAGACAAACATTACTGCAGTTTCTCATATTAACAGTTGGTAACTCTGTCCTTATCGTTTGTGCTACAGACGGGAACGACACCTCAAATCAACCGGCTGTTACTCTTATACGTCATATATTCACCTAGCAGGTGGTAACATGGCCAACAAATCCCATAGACTTGTGCACTGACCTAGAGATTAGAATATCATGAATGTTAACTGCGTCTTCAAATTTCCCCTTTAAGATCTGGTTGTTTTGTTCGTGACAGCCTAAAACTGTTTCTTTTCTACCTTGCGTTTAAAAAAGCAGCACTTTAAGCATATTTAAAGAGACTGTTTTATACTATTCGTAGTATTTTATATCTTAAACGACACTTTTTTTGAACTTTCACTGTTAGTGATGCTTGCTTGCACTGTTTTTATTCCAGAGCGTTATTATGCAAATGTGGGCAGGCATATGTTAATGAGCTTATATGAGCGTCTTTTTCTGTTTATTTTCTTTAAATAAGTCTGATCATTTCTGTATAAATTCTGAGTTGAAGGTAACTATGTTGAGTGAAACAAGTAAATTATATTTATTTCCATTAAATGACCCCCCTGAACTATCTACTTTGATTTTTAAATAATCAGGGCATTCTGTGCATTCCAGGATCGAGTCCCACCACCCAGTTTCTGCTATAGGCTGAGCATCCAGCAGGGTCACATGGTTCCGTTATCAAGACCGGCTGAATCTCCACTGTACCGACCACCTGTCCTTCAGACGCTAAGAGAGATCCTTCAGGTACAGCACTCAGAATTATGTCATCGTTACTAACGGATTGGCAGAAACGTCTTATATCACGCATTCTTAAAAAATAAAGAACCTGAAAAATATCAAGGAAATTTAAAGAGGATCTTTTTACATTTTCAACTTTCCTTAGTGTATATTGTTGCTGTTTGAGCATGAAAATGTCTGCAAAGTTGCAAAGCACAAAGTCCACTTCAAAGGGAGTTATTCTCTTTATCATTAAGTGTTTCTAATAGCCCTGAAACGATTGTTGAGTTTTCTTGCGGGATCGTACACATCACGATATTCCTCATTTAAATAATTCCCATCTCAGGCCCCATCCACACTACTGCGTTTTAGTTTAGAAACAGAGAATTAAAACGAATACGATCGTCGTCCACACCAGCGTTTTAGCTGCGATCTCCGTCCACATTAAAACGACTGAAAACGCGGATCACGTAACCATTCACCTACACTGGGCATGCGCGTGCCGGTGTAAACACCATTCCTCAGGAACCACAACTTCATTGATAAAATTATCCCACAATGCGCTGGTTCTTCCCAGCTTAACCCAAAACCGACGCTCCATGTACGGTCGATACCGCCGCTGCACACGGCACGGGAATTGTCACAGATCGCTGGAATAATAGCTTGCCTCCGGCAGTTAACGTTACAGCATCAGGGAAGGATAGCCATGACTGATGACACCCAATCAGAGAGCCGAGCGTCTGCGTCATCGTTTCTAAAGTCCTCCGTTTTGACCCGTCTTCACTAAAACGCCCTCCGGAGATTCAAAACGCAAAACAGCGTTTCTAAACTTCTCCGTTTTAGGTCTTCGTTTTTGCCGTTTTAGTCTGGACGGGAGGTGCAAACGTAGCAAAAGGTCTCCGTTTCTAAACGAAAATGTAGTAGTGTGGACGGGGCCTCAGACATACGCAAAAATTGGGACAAGGCCTGGTTAAGTTGTGTTAAGGCCCCGATATACTTCAAGTGAAATCGAAGAACGAATTGTGTGACGTCATTTCAAACAAAATCAGGCCACTACGAAGTTCATTTCGGGAGATCGAAACAGCTTGACAAAGTGAATCTTCCGGAAAGTTCGCTCTTGCTGGTAAACACCTTAGATTGGTCGGTGGCGATGATGTAATAGGTAGGTGTGGCTCTGAGGCTCCGCCTTCTTTGAGGTGGGAATCTTTTCATTTGTTCTGTTCAGCTCCTCGAGGTCGGCCGTCCACGAGTAAAGACATGACCACACTGGAGAGACGCTTTATAGTAGAAACTGAAGTTGTAATTCTATTTGAAAGAGACACTGACGCTGTTTTTAAAGTGATCTATTTGATAACGATCTATTGTATAACGTAACAATAGATAGACCTTCAATAATAAACGTAACGTTACTTTACTGGAGTGCTGAATTGCAGAGCTGGTGCAGACATCCACATCACTATGATCAGATGCTTTCTTAAAGGTTGTGTAGGTAAGACATTTATAAAAAACTTTTTTCCAAATTTGTTTAAACTTTTTTATATATATCAATGCATAATTAAAATCTAAGTACTCTGAAAAAAAGAGTATACAAATCGATTGACTCTAGACCGTTTAATCTGCATTAAACACAGCTCATTATTTCGAACCGGGACGAAACAACGGATTGGCCTAGGCGACTGTCACTCTCTCGCAACCATGGCAACCACCCCTTCGCCACACAGGACCTGCCCTTTTGCGCCCACTCGTTTGGTTTGTGTAATTCAAGAGCCACGGAACCTAGGATTACCAAAACAATGGCAGAGAAAGACCAATCTAAGTCCACATTTGCAGTTCACAAAGGCAACCCAGTCAAAAAAAGGAAGTCATTTACATTACAAGAAAAGGTAATGAACAAAAAGTTGTTGGATAAACAAAGAAATAAAACTCGGGTGAATATCGGCGAATACCCTAGTAGCACGACCTCTTGCACGACCTCCTCTGCTTCGCCCTCGACCACGGTTCTGTCCTCGAGCTGACGATGTGGTACTTGTCTCGGGAGTGTAGTCCTCATCAGAATCAACTATGCTTTCATCAAGCAAACTCTTAATGCAGAACATCATATATATGTTATAAATCTTACACGAAATTCATCTACATCACAGTGTAAATGATGGCAATGGAACAACGTGTATCACGCAACCTGTGTTTAGCTTTGCCTTATAGATAACTAGCTCGTTAGCGAATCAATAAATATATATTGTAAAGTTTACCAATATCAATATGCTAGTTTGATAGTGAGTAATAAAATACAACTTATTTGTTTAACTTCATAATGATAAAGTTAGATTTTTTTATTTACATGTGTGTCTGACATGATGTCACTACATGCACTCGTTCCTCTACTCTTCGCTCGTCTCAGGTAAATAATGCGTCTTCAGCTCAGCTGTCAGAGTTGCTCGTTCATGTGTTTTGGGGGTGTGGCTTTGGAAGGAGACCAGAAGGGAGGGGGTGAAGTGAATGGAAATAATGAGCTGTCTTTAAAACAGTCGTGAGAGGTCTACAGACACTCGATTTTTATACTTTCTTTTTCAGAGTACTTAGATTTTAATTATGCATTGATATATATAGAAAGTCTAAACAAATTTTGAATTTTTTTTTTATAAATGTCTTACCTACACAACCTTTAACTGCTGTTTTCACATCACTGTCATTTTTGTGGCGTTTATTTTGTTATTGAAAGGAAAGCGCACAACACATTAACATATTCATCTAAACACCAACAGTATACCTCTTGGCCCCATATTTCAAACTTCTTTTTACCCCAAAGTGAAGAACTTGGCTGTTGGTATATCGGGGCCTTTAGTAATCTGTTGTTGCTATGTCCAAGAAATGCTGTTTATTCCAGCCCAAATCTAAACCCGTTTTTTTTTTCCGGCTTTCCTATGGCAGACAAACTTAGGAAACCGTGGTTAAAATTTATTTGCATCACTGTTCCTGAACAGTACAACCCCAAAGTATCTCTGTGTGTTACACACACACAACATTGCATATAAAAAGTATAAGAAAATTACAAAATAAAAGGTACCACTGTAAAACCTCCTGTTTAGGTCGTGCTTGCAAAGGTGGTTCTGGTCGATCCGCTTGTCCTTCGACATTTTCTTTATCTGACATGAGCTCGAATTGATAAGGCAAAGCAAACACCATTGTTAGTGTTTACACCTGAGAAGATAAAACTCATGCTCATAGTAAGGGGTGTGACATTTCCAAAACATGCTCGAAGCGGTTGACTAACCACAATACACTGGTCCACCCAACCAATCGGAGCACATTGCTCGTTTCAGAGGGAGGGGCTTCATAGAGACAGGAACTAAACAGAGCATTACTGATAGAGCCCAAAAACAAAATCAAGACTGTGTAAAAGGGCATAAAATAAATGGCCTCTTCAAAGAAATTTCATTTCCAGACATGAGATTTTCTTTAAAATGTGTTGAAGATTTTTACAGTGAATAAATATATTTTTTTCTATAATGCTCAGCGCTAAAATATTTAATTGGCTGGAAATTAGTCTTTGTGATTGTCTCTATAAATGAATGATAATAAAACAAATCTTTATCCAGTAATGTTAAATCAAAATGTTTTAATTGGAATTGGTCAAACGGTGTGGAGGAGTATATAATATAATTATTATATAATATAATATTTTATACATATATACATATATATATATAATTTTTATATACAGAGTAATTTTATACAATATTATAGTTTTTATTAAGATTTTGAATGAGCTTTTATTTTGATATTTTCAGTTTAGGTGTTTAGTAATTTATGTGCTTTTGTAATTTTATTAGCTATATTTTCTATATAGCTTTATTTGTATTTCAGTTTTAATAATTTTAGCACTTCAACTTTTCTAATTTTCATTTTTCATCTAGTATTTAAATTCTATTTCAGCTTTACATTTTTTTTAATAGATTTAGTTTTGTTTTTAGTTAACAATAATGGCAACCATGAAATAATGTTGTTTTAATCTAAGTTGATTTACTAATGACTTGTTCTGTCTTTGTTTTTCAGAATGAATCTTTGAGATTTCGTTGCAGCTTTCGGGCCACTGTGGTCCATAAACATTTATTGGTAATGTTTTCTTAAACTATTTTTAGCAATAAATGCATAAATCAGATAATCATCTTAGCTATATCTTTGTGGATCACCTTGGCATGCCTGGTTGAGAGTGTGAGAAGAGTGTGAGAAATTGTCCTTCCCTTTGCCTTTGGGTTGTCTTCTTAAGAACCCACCATAGCTGTTTTCCCAGTACATTTGCCAAGTCTTTCCCCTTCAGGGAAGCTTCCAAACTGTACACCTTTTGGAAAGCTTTACGCACTGTTTAACGTTAGCTTACCGTAAGTGACATCATCCTGTGACAATCTACATGATTGATCTTGCAAACCCTTAGACTTTAGTCTTTGATATCCTGGGATTTATTTGATTTGAGGTTAAGGGTCATGCTTGCATACTAATGTGGACAGTAGATAAACAGTAGATTAATGTGTTTTGTTTTTATGTGCTCGGTTTTGTTTTTGACATTGCACATCTGCGTAGGTGTATGTATGAATGAATGAACAATCTGTCTGGGAAAATGCCCAGGAAAACGCATTACTCCTGTAATAATGACAGATTTATGTCTTTACTTATGAGTTTTATTTACATATGAATGTTAAAATGTAGTTAAAGGCCAATATCCCTGTAACTTATTAAAGAAATATAATAAATATTATAGTATAATGTAATATGTTTTAAAAATTCATATTGAAATAAAATTGTTTTAATGAATTTCTATACTACACCCTTGAATTTCTATACTCAAACTTTTACACAATATTACAGTTTTTATATAAAATTCGCACATTTCATCAATTATCTCCAAATATTTGAGAAGAGAAAATGTGCAATATGCATTAAAAGTCTTACTGTATATTCCAGTGCTAATCTCAAACTCTCCAGTCGTTTCATATTAATTTACTCAATAAAATGCACTGATTGGCGCATGCATCTTGGTCTTGCAGAGCTCAAATGCAGGTGAAATGGAGATGCTGCTGTTGTGACAGATCCCAGTCTCCAAACGGAGCCAAACACCGAGGGAAACAGGAGAAGCGTAGCCGTGTGTGTGAGCCTGTCCTGCCTGATCCGGAGATCCGTAACACAGGCTCTGGATGCCCTGCAGCAACAGCCCGTTCTGAAGATCAGAGATGCCGTGAAGGAGCATGGTATTTCATCACACAGTCTCGTGCACAGCTTTTTTATTGTGACAAAGTGCAAATGACTTGCTAATTGCTGGTTCATTCAATCGCAATTATAGTATTAGTACTTTTGGACCGTTAAGATTTCTTTGCATTGACTTTTTCATGAAAATTCTTATTAATGTAATGTGAAAATGTTTATAAATTATAATATATCCTTATATATTTTTATATAATGTATTTATACGGCATAGTAGTATTTATTTAGATAAGTAATTTAATTATTTATAATAAATACAAAACAAATCATATTGGAATTTGTGCTTAATAATGTCACAAAATCTTAATGGTCCAAAAAATAGGCTTCATTTGGTTTAATGTTGTTGCAATGACATGTTTTCATGAAATTTTAATGCATGACAAGTTCAGTTTGTCGGGTTTTTATAAGGAAAAGTTCAGCATTTCTGAATAGAATCCATTCAAGCAGAAAGTCTCTCTGGTTCTGCTTCTTCATATCTGAACTCTTTTGAGATTTAGAGGTTTCCTACATAAATCTTCATGTTGTCTTTCCTCAAAAGCATGTATAGAACGTTCTGTGACATTAATTATGCTACTGCTCCTTTCACTAAACCAGGTCAGATATTCTGCTGGGATCAGACAGTAATCCAACTGGAACCAGAGGACCCGTGTTTCTCCATACCACAGCCCATAATACTGGATCACCTGGGTCCAGAAACCCTCCCGTACTCTCTCTGCTCTGTCACAGGTTGGTATATTCCCCCCATAGCCTCCCCTGTTTTTGAGGAGTTGGTGCGGTCCAGCCTGACAGAACCAGATCTCCGGGGGATACAGCATGTTTGTCCATTTAAACGAAACCAGTTGTTTGTTGGCTCAGGCTTTGTTCTTGACTCTTTGTTAGGGACCTTCTTGTGGTTTGTCATGTGCTTTTCCTTTTTAAAGATCTTTCTCCCCCACATTGAAGGAAAGTTGTCTTTTTGCCCGGTTTTGAGATATAAAAGTCTCATTTTGATACAAAGTGCTCTTTTCATTCTTTTATATTATTTTAACTCATGCAAAGTGATGCAATCTCACTGTATTGTTTTTATTCTGTAAATGATCCCCAATTATGGATTATTATTCTCGCTAATAATTTGTTTCACCGCTTTTCCGATTGCAATAAGAGTAATCACTAAAACCAACATAACATAGGCTTAACATAACATATGCTTTCACAGGTTTCATGCAGACATTATGTTCAGTTTGTTCCACGTTCTGTTGAAGAACAGAAATGCGATATTTGACACTCCATGTTAGACTTTGAATCTCTTTCACCCTGTAGATAAGACAAATCATCTGACTCGAAAGTGTAACAAGCACAAATAATCTTGTGCGTGGTCAGCAACTTCAGCTTCTGGCTGTGTGCCGGAGGATTCTCCAGAGAGCAGAGTTCATGCAGGGGTCTTATCACTCTGCCTGTTGTGTATTATCTAACATAGATGTGTCCTGCGTGTTACAGCTTGTGTGATGTTATTTGTCCTAAATTTGAAAGTTCTCAGAAGTTTGAAGAAACAAACCATTTAATTATATGTTGATGCGCCATGATTCCTTTGGGTATAGTATTTCATAATTTCACAGTAGTATTGGCTTTGAGGTTAAATCAGAAAAAGCAGTAATTAGCTAAATTACTCGGTAAGTAGTAAAAATAACAGAATGGGCTTATTCATAAGTAGTATCAAATGTAAACTATTTATTATTCCATATAACTTTGTTAGATACTAACGCAATGCATGGTTTATCCTGCAATCATCCAGCAAAGTGATTTTAGTCAATTATATCAATGAAATAATTGTAATGAAAGTGTGATTTGCATATGTTAATGTGCAGGTGTGGTTGTTGCAGTGGACGAAAGCACAGCGTTCTCCTGGCCCACCTGCAACCGGTGTGAGAGCTGCCGTCTAGAGACTCGAGACAATCAGTAAGTCCAAATTTCTGTGCTAGACCGGTTCAAAGTCCAAACCAGTGAACTTTAAAGACACGATCCTAAGTGATCGTCAACCTACAGCAGACAGTGGTAGGGATATGCAGACAGATTGAAGTTCAACCTACACTCTTAGAAATAAAGGTTATTTAGAGTTCCATAAAGAACATGTAAGATCCATAGAACCTTTCCATTACACAAAAGGTTCTTTAGATTAGTGAAATGTTGTTCACAATAATAAAAAAATGGTTCTTTTTTCTCTGGGGCCACATTATCGTTCCTGGCTGTGATGGGGGGGGGGGGGGGGGCACACTTTCTTTACAAATAATACAAACTGCACGGTCCTTACACTGAAAACTCTGCACTCTCTATCAACTTTTCGTTTAAGGCTAGACATTTTGCTGTCTGTCACTGCTTTATCTCGAGCATGTCGGGTGACGAATTCGGCAAATATAGTTAATTTTATAACTAAATATAATTTTTTAACTGAAAAAATCAACAAAATACCAGATACAGACATGTTATTTTTCAAAAAGCAATTTAAAAAAATAGGCCATGACGACTTTTGGGGATTGCCTCATAGGGCCGGTTTAAGTAGTGGGGGGCCATTTAAAGGGGGGTGAGTCGGCCCGTGGTCCTTAGTTTGGTGACCCCTGTCTTAAAGTGTTAAGCACTGTAAGGAAGATCTTTATTACCACTGTTATTACAGCAGAGTCACAGCTCCATATTCCTCCTTGTGTCATCTAATAAAATGAAGTGTTTATTGAGTCCCAAATGCTTTCTTTACTAAGTTAGGAAATTGAGTTTTCCCAAAGTGCATTATAGGGGACATGTTTGTGGCTTTTATTTTGTTCCCGAAACCACAAAAAAACACTCATGTAGTTTGACATGACCATTTTTCTCCCTTCTCTTTGACCCTTAAGATTAAAGTTGTTATGAAACGGAAGTTGCCAGTCTTTTCTTCCATATATCCTAGTGAATTGGCTTCTCAACCAAGAAAAATGATTTTGCCCATGTGGATTTGATTGGATGGTTGTGGTTTGCTATTGATGATCTCATGTGAATGACAGGTTACCCCGCCCTCACGCTAGTAAACGCATCATTAGAGAAAAGCGATGTCTCTGCAAGAGGGAGAGGAAGTTATTTTGATTAAAGATTATAAGGCACACAAATGATATGCATTGCATGGATAAATCAGTTATGACAAACACTGCAATATTCCATAAGAATAATTTTGATTTGATGGTGATTTTAAATGCGTAACTTCAGTATTTAAAAGCTCTATTATGATTGGCTAATTTATGTGCATGTGAAATAGCTCAAGTCCCACACATTAAAAGTCTTGTTTCACTCAGAAACATGTCAGATTATGTAAGTAAAATAGGATGTGAATGCTATTGCATGTGGACTTCACGGAATGCCGGATGCATGTGTTCGTCTTATACGGTCCATAAGGTTGTTGACCTGTGTCTGTTCAGAGTTAATGTGTAAGATGCCTCCATTAACTTTGAGTTTAATCACAACCCACTGCACGGCTAAATTGTTTTCACATTCCAGTGTAATAGTAAAGCCGAAGTGATGAATCATGGTGCCTTTGAGCCCTCAAACTGAAAAAGACTCAAACATTTGAATAACAACAATAAAAGTTGCATCTGTTGGTGTGCTGGTTTCTAGGAAAGGATTCCTCTGTTCAGCATGTGGAGCAGTGATGGATGAAGCGGCCATAAAGATGCAGCTGGAGGTGTTTCTGAGCTGCTCCGCACTGAGCCACTGTACTGTCAAAGTCAAGGTGAGATGCCTTCACAAAACCTTTATTCACATAGTGGGAATACATATTCTAGTTGCACAACTGTAATGAGAATGAGATATCTTCACATTATGTGTTAGTAATGGGAATGGGGTGTTTAATTATCTTGAAAATCAGTAGTGCATTTTGTCAAATATTTTTTTTCTTTTTGGCCGCCGACCTCTTCTCCTCTAATTTTACTCTTTTTGAAAACAAACTCTAAGACATCTGTATCTACATCTCAAATTGCGTTCGAAGGATGAACATAAACACTCACAGAAAGTGAAGATAGCATGATTTAATCACTCGTGCTGAAACTAGTGTGTCATCGAGAGTTTATCTTCATTCGGTTTTATTTCCTGGAAATGTCAGCGATAGCGGAGGGCCGCATATTATGGAACAGATTTAACAAGATACCTCTCGTATGTTATCAAGAAATGTGTTTCACGCCCACAGAACTGGAATAAACTTATGAAGCATACTACTATTTTGGACCACTGAGTTACTTATGCATGAAAGGGAAATTTACATATTCTGCTCTTAAATGTCAGATTGCTTTTTTTCACTTGTTTCTTCAAGAAGCACCAAGACTGATTGTCTTAATAAAGTCTAAATTAATACTGATTCACTTAATACTAAGCTATGTTTTAATGCTTTTGATTGTATCCTTGTGTAAAAGAAGCAGTGCATTTACATAAATAAAGCCTTTGGATTATCTTGTCTAACACTGTCAAACAACGGCTGTCGAGTGCAAATTTCTCAAAATGCTTGATTAGACGAGGGTTGATTTTCTGAGTCGAAATGATTTCCGTCGGTGTCTGTAGGTTAACAGAAAATATTAATGTTTCAGTGTTCCTGCCACATTGTGTGAATCAAATTATGATATTAATGCATTCATGTGCCTGTTTCAGCTGCAGCAAAAGACCATTAATTCTCTCTTGAACTCGACAAGGTGTCCTGAGGTAAGATTCTGGCCTAGACAGAAGTCACTCTGTTTCTGTTTTTAATTGAGAGTTAATTGTTTGTTTGTGTTGTGTGGTCTGTTTGTTTGACAGGGTTACAGTGTGGAAAATGTTCTTGGGTCTGAAATCGGTCCTCTCAGCACCTTCGTCCATGTGGTGAACAGAAGTCCCACCGTTTGGATGGGTTTGGAGGAGTTATCCTTTGACCTGCGCTGACTAGCAGCACACTCATCTGTTAATATTGTGTCTTGCCTTTCTTCCAAATGTATGTAAATAAACAAAAGGAAAAAAGGGCATGGTGCCAGGATAACTTTACCACTTGAACCAAATTACTTTTTGAACGATCATTCTGGACCCTGTAGTTTTGAAACCACAATCTAATTAATATTCGTATGAAAGATGCTCATGTGATGCCCAGTATAAGCTGATAAAATACATTTTTTGTTAGCAATCAATTGCCAAAAGTTGCTTCTAGCCACATTATGGTGGTTTAAGTTCAATTATTTGAACAAAAAAGAATGTTTAGACAAGCTCTGATATAGCTTATTGATGTATTGCTCTCTATGACAGTTGAATACCTACATTCGCTATAAATAAAAAGTGTTATGCCTCCAAATAACTAGTCATTTTCATTGAAGATCAACCAAGTTTTTTTTTTTCCATAACCATTTCAATAGATAATTTTTAAATGTCTGATAACTGATTTTCCTACTTCTTGACTCACTGATAATCATTACACTACAACAATGCTCTAGTTCATTTGTATATCGCTCTATGGACATTTGTATTATGGTTGGTGATTATTATTATTTATGCCAGTGAATTGATTCTAAAGTGGTCACATTAATGAATCTAGGGCCATGTCTAACTGTAAACTAGTATAAAATGCTACAGCTTTTTCACTCGACAACAAATGACTTTAGAAAAAAACAATGGCATTCACAGGTGAAGCATATTTAATGTATTTATTGCTTACAATATCTATAAATGTTCTTTTACTTTAATGTAAATTGCTGTGAAATTCATCAAGCACTTAAACCTTTGTGGTAGTTGTAGCCCTAACTTATTTTTAAAAGCAGAAACAGCAGCTTCGAGATTTGCCCTTATTCTGACAGCATAGTATATGTTGTAGAACAAAACAATGAATGTGTCTCTCTAATGTTTACAGCAAACATTACTTTACCCATAAATCCATAATCGCTATTCCTTAAAAACCCCATATGACAATCGTTGAATTGATTGACAGCTGGACCTTCAAAGGACCACGCCCCCTCAGACCCGCCCCCGTGCAAGTATTCGCGTTCACATGGATCTTTTTGAAATTTGACGTCGTTTTATTATACATTTGTACACACTGTACAATTTCAAACATGCTCTGGCATTAATACGAAGTTTTGGGGAATTATAAAACAAGTACCATAAAAACATATATATGAAGCTTTTTTCTGTAATAATTTAGAATACAAAAACATTCACAAAAAGAATCACGACACCGTGCGGTGCCAAAGTCCATCATCCAATGCGTAACTTAATGCACGTCTGCTACAGAAGAACATAGTAATTCAAGTTCACTGAGGTATGTTTTGGCAGGTTTTCTGACGCGCGTCACCGACTGTCAACAGCCGCGCGTGCCGCCGTCCCAAACGCAAGTTCGGGTCTCTGTTTGAAGAAGTTTCTGAGGCTGCCTAGTTCTCGCGACAGCTGATCGATCGTTTTGTGCAGGCGATCGTTCTCCGCGTTCAGCTCGATCATCTTATGCTGCATCTCCATGTTGCGCTGCTTCGCCTTGTCCCTGCTTTTACGCACGGCGATGTTGTTCCTCTCGCGCCGCTGCCGATACTCATTGCTGTGTCTGTCGACAGTCTTTTTGCCCTTTTCCTTCCCCGGCCTCCTGTGGCTAACGGGTTCTGGTTCAGGTGTGGTGGGAGGTGTGGGTTGTCCCGTGTGCATGAGGCTCACGGACGTCTGCGCGCACGTCTCGATCTGAGACGGTAAGGATGAGGATTGGTCGCTGTCGCTCCAGTCCGACTCCCTCTTGATCGGTGCGCAAAACGCGCCCTTGCCGAACCCCCCGTCCTGGTGCTGGAGCCTCTCCGAGCTCTTTTGCGCAAAGCCAGCGATGTTCTGCGTGTAAAAGTCAGGCTTTTCTTGCTTCATGGTGTTGTTGAACAAGTCTGCAAATAGCTCGTCGTTGCAGATCTCCAGGGGAACCGTGGACATGGACTCGATATAGGTGCTGAAGTCGATCGCGCTCTCATCGTCGTAGATGGCAGGAGCATTACTGAGCTCCATCATGCTGCTGCTGTTGTTGTTGTTAGTATTGTCCTGGGACATGCCATGCTCGCCCCCGGGTTTTGCATCACCTGGCATCACTTTATTATCATAGAAATTGGCAGGCTCCATGGCCCAGCTCATGTTGCATGGTGGCGTTACGCACTGCGAGTCCAGGTTGTATATGTCAGACATGGACGTAATGAAACTCACTCAGAGATGGTCACAAAATCAGCAGATCCCTTCCGAGTCTCCTGGCAGTTTAAAACCCCAAAAGTGTCTCGAGCAATCACACCCTGTTGAGCGCACCCAGCGCGTATCTCCAAAAGTCTGGTTGTCTCTCGCACAGGTGTTAGTCCTCGTAGCTCTCTATCGAAACTCTGCCGTCCTCGTGAATAAGTACTAGCGCGCGGCTTGCGTCACAGCATCGACGCCCCCTTCCAGAAGCCAGTGAATGTCCAGAGGCAGTCACGTGTTCCGCCCGGGCTCCTATTTGAGGAGAGTCGGGTGTGCATGAACGCCTACCAGCTCACGAGAAGAGCCTGAACTGTCAGAACTTGGTGTTGTAGCAGGACATGTTTGAATGCGTATGCATGTGTGGAAGAGAAAGTCATTTAATGCGCCACTACCAACATACATGTATAAATGCGAATAAAAAATTGAAAAACGAACATAAAAAACTTTGTGTTAGGACATGTTTGAATGCGTATGCATTTAATGCGCCACTACCAACATGCATACATAAATACGAAAGAAAGCATTGAAAAACGACTTTAAAAACTTTCTTGCACGACATGCGTATTGATGTGTACAAAGAAGGATCGGTGAGAGAACTAATTTAATACGCCATTACCAGAATACCTAAATAAATAAGTAAATAAAGTATTTTGGGTTGTTATTATTTGCTGTAGTAGTAGTAGTGTCTGGTGTGAGCTGTTCTTTTCATCTCTGAGTGTTTATTTTATTTTAGAACAAACATTGAACGTGCAAATTCAGTACAAAACGAATATTACAAAATACAGCAAAGGAACAATAGTCCGATTAAAGCAAAGGGAATCAAAAGAAAATCGTTTTCTAAGGGGCGTACAGTTGTTCTTCTGTCACATACTACAATCACATACTAGTAGTAGGCTACATTTGGCTCATTGAGGCACTTTATCTTGTCAACCACATAGACATCTAGTGGATGTCAGAGGAATTACCTCTATTTACTCTGTGTTGATGTTCTTTCCCGCGAAAACGGCGGACTATACCAAGCAGTTGATGGGATTCGTTTATGTCACCCGTTCTATAATTGTCAGTCTGGAATTAAGAACGTTCGAAAAAGAGTTTGCTTTCATTTTAACCTTATATAATCGCAATTTTGTTGCGTAATCTAAGAAATAACGATTTGTATATGATTTATGTACCCACGTATCGCACTTCTCCCCCTCTCGACTGATAGTGAGGAGCCTATTCTTGGTTGGTCAAAATTTCCCCGCGAAATTTACGTCACAGACAGTTTCGCGCCACCAGTCACATCGGAAGAGAAACAGTGCGAACGGTAAGTGTAATGTTGTGTTATAAACTAACCGTATTTTAAAAAAAGTAAACGTAATCACGAGTACCCGTGAAAGATCTTGATCGACCGGCAGTTAACATAGTGTGTTATGGTTTAAAATAATTGTTATTTTGTATTCTAGTTTAAAGACTCGGTAATGTCATTGTATGAGATGCAGCGGTGCTGCTGTTTCGCTTTCACTGTTACAAACTATTCATCCTTATTAATAAAACCCATTATTCCTTTCCCAGATGTGTTTACATAATTAATCTTAGTTATGTTCTTTTGTGTTGATTTACACGTAGTTTAAATATGAAGTTTGTTCCCTGTCCATCTCATCCAAACATTAGAATTATTTTAAGAATCTGTTGGCAAAATTAGTGTTGATCATTTGTTTCTATTCTTTTTTTTTGTGTGATGCATTGACACTTTTCTTAAAGGTATCACAGTGATGTTGATAATGATCTAATTAGTTAACTTTTGGGGAACAAAAATCATAGGCCTGTTGTCAATACAAAAATATTGACAGTTTATAATAACTATAAAAGTCATAAGTCATTAACGTGGGTTAGTTGCATTTAATTGTGCATAATTTACTGTTCTTACTGTGTGCACATTTAACAAGGACACTGTAAAATAAAGTGTTTCCTAAACATGCAACTATTATAATTTTTATTAACTGAATTTAAGTTCAATTTATATAATGTAATATTTAATGATTCAAATAGTTTAGAAATCATTTAAATAAATTTTGGTTCCAGTTCACTAATTTTGAGTTTTAACATTTCAGTTTTGAGTCAAGATGTCTTCACCATCATCTCAGAGCCGTAAGAGGACCCTCCGACCCGTGAGTCACATCTCACTATATGCTGGCATGCATGTTGTTTTTAGTTCTTAGTATTTTGTCATCAGGTTTGTCTTTGACAGTTGCTAATTAGGTTTGTTTGTTTGCAGCCGCGAGCGAGGACCCCCTCTCCCCGCCATCTCAGCGCTCCAGAGCCCATGACACGTCCACGAGCTTCAGCCCATGCCCACATCTCCAGCCATGGACAACTCGCTGTTCTCCAGCCCTATGGCTCCACGCTCTGGTACGACTCAAACTCAACAGCATATTTGCGTTGAAATGAATTGCTCATGTATTTGAATTGGGGGAAGACTCTAAACATCGGATTTGTTTCATCCAGTCCTGCAGAGCGAGATCGATGCCAGTTCTCCGCTGATGTACGGCACTCCCAGCTCCAGGGTGGAAGGAACGCCCCGCAGCGGCATACGCGGGACACCAGCACGGCAGCGGCCCGACCTGGGATCTGTGCGGAAAGCTCCGCAGGTCGACATGCACTCGGAGCCGGTGAGGGAAAGTCCTTATTATTAGTCAGTTAGTTTTAGAGTTTAATATTTTCATTTTATCCCTGGGTGAGTTTTTAATAAATGTAATTCGTTAAAGGGATAGTTCACCCAAAAATGAAAATTTTGTCATTTACTCACCCTCATGTTCAAGAGTTTTTATTATTAATTAACAAGAGTTATATATTATTAGTTTTTATTAATTTATATAATTTATTATTAATTAACAAGAGTTATATATTATTAGTTTTTATTATTTTTATGATTATTTTTATGATTATTATTACATTTTTTCAAAATATATCTGATAACTGTTATATAAAATTATAAGGTCATATAAGTGTTCACATTTTGTTCACAAGTTATGGACTTATTTTTGTGGTTTGTTCATGAGCGTCAATCAGGGTGAGATCAAAGACAAAAAAAAATGTCCAGTTTAATATGACTATACAAAATAAAATTAACGGTGGTTTGTATTATTCAAAAAGATAATTTTATTATTTAAATAAAAAAAAATTCAACAAATTAAAATTATACAACAAAAATTAAACAGATTATTAAAGAAATATATCATTGCAAAAATACTATTGTACTGGGTCATATTTAAGGTTGAAAAATGCACAAATCCATATTTGGGTTATCTTTAACTAAAAACATTTTTTTTTGTTCAAAGCTAAAATAAAATATAAATGAAACTAAAATGAGATGTTGCCATGGCAAGTAAAAATTAAATGTTTAATTTGAAGCACTAAAATTGCTAACTGGAAATAAAAACTGAATTAAAAATTACGCAATAACAAAATTACTTAAAAGTGAAAATAAACACTGAAAATATAAAGCTAATTTAAAATATTAATAAATATAATAGTGTATAGATAGTATGCAGAAATTAACTGCAATAGCATATATTATGCTAAAATTACACTAATCCATATGAATACAGAACAATCACATCCATAAAAATCAATATGTATAATTTGTGTGTGTGTATCTGGTGATTTTCAGCCGTCTGGAGACGCAGCGGCCGGCAGTGAACAGGGGCAGGAGCCGCGGGACAGAGGCTGGTGATCTGGGGGACTGATGTCAATGTGGGAACCTGCAAGGAGAAGTTTCAGGTGTGGCTGAAGTCTGAGTAACTACACCCATCCACAGATGACTGACAAAAAGCTTGTCTCGTCCATGGCTAAAATTTTTTGAGAATCTGTTTTATTGTTTTTTCAGCGTTTCCTTCAGCATTTCACAGACCCCAACTCCAAAGAGGATGAGAATGCTGGTCTGGATCTGAATGAGCCTCTCTATATGCAGAAGCTGGATGAGGTGAGAAGTGCAGTGCTCATTAGAAAGCCTCAAAAGGGGTAACAATTCGTGCAAAATCCTTAATATCCAGTTCTTGTGTACTAATATTGAAGATTTGTTTGTGTTCTCAGATCAGTGTTGTTGGAGAGCCGGTATTGAATGTGAACTGCAGTCACATTCAGACTTTTGACGCTGATCTCTACCGCCAGCTGATCTGTTATCCGCAGGTAAGACCAACCGCAGCGTCAGGTGAAATCAACCCAATATATACAAATTGACACTACCGTTTAAAAGATTCGTCTCCGTAAGTGCGTTTTCACACCTGACCCATTTGGAGCGTTTGATTTGGATCTGGTGCATTATCTGCATTAGTTCAGTTCATTTAGGCATATATGAACACGCTAAAATCACACGCTCAGATTCACACAAAAACAATTGGTCCAAGATCACCTGAAGCAGGTGGAGAGGTTCACTTGTGGTGAGAAAACAATCTGACCAACGAACCAGGCTGTTGGGCTGTTTAGAAATGTTGCCTTGTGAAAGTGAACCAAACCAAGAAGAAATTGCAACATTGTGACGATTTAAATCCCGGTCTGGACACACACTAAAATATATATATATATATATATTTTTTTTTAAGAAATTAATAATTCTATTCTGCAAGGTTCATTAAATTGATCAAAAGTGACAGTAAAGACATTTAGATAATGTTAAAAAGATTTCTATTTCAAATATTTGGACTTTCTATTTATCAAAGAATCCTGAAAAAAATTGGTTTCCACAAAAATTTGAACTAAGCACAACTTTTTTCAACATTGATAGTAATAATAAATATTTCTTGAGCATCAAATCAGCATATTAGAATGATTTCTGAAGGATCATGTGACACTGGAGTAATGATGGAGCTTTGAATCACAGTAATAAATATATTCTAAAATATTAAAATGAAAAACACAACATTTCACTATTACAGTTGTTACTGAATTTTTGATCAAGTAAATACAGCCTTGGTGAGCAGAAGAGATTTCTTTAAAAACATAAACCTAGTTTATTATATTGTCACTTTGACTATTGAAAGTCTTTCACTCTTATCCTTACAGGAAGTCATCCCCACTTTCGACATGGCCGTCAATGAGCTCTTCTTCGACCGTTTCCCAGACTCTGTGTTGGAGCATCAGATCCAGGTGCGTCCCTACAGCGCTGTGAAAACCAGAAACATGCGCGCACTCAACCCCGAAGGTAAGAAACCCAGCAAGCCGGACGATGTTTACTGATAAAAGAGTGCACCCGTCACATCATCGTCTCTTGTTTCCGCTCAGACATTGACCAGCTCATCACTATCAGTGGGATGGTGATCCGCTCCTCTCAGCTGATCCCTGAGATGCAGGAGGCGTTTTTCCGCTGTCAGGTGTGTGCGTTTAACACGCGTGTGGAGGTGGACCGCGGACGCATCGCTGAACCTGCCGTCTGCCGCAACTGCAACACCACACACAGCATGGCACTGGTGCACAACCGCTCGGCCTTTTCCGACAAACAAATGGTGAGTTGTTGTTAGGAATTTTATTGTATTTTTTCATCTCCACAAGTATTACATTATGAATAAGACCATGTGACTCAACTTGAACAGTACTGGCAGTCCTGTTTTGGTTTCATTTATCAACTTGACTATCATATCATATGCTGGTTAAGAAAGGGTTTCTTTTGTAATGGCATTTGTTTACTAGTTGACCAAAACAAAAATTGAGACCAATTATGAAGGCAAGCATTGATGGGGAAGTTTCTGTTTTTTTATATATCTGATAGATAAAACTGCAGGAGTCTCCAGAGGATATGCCAGCTGGTCAGACGCCCCACACCACAGTCGTCTACGCTCACAATGACCTAGTGGACAAAGTGCAACCTGGAGACAGAATAAACATCACTGGTACGTCCTGTTGTCATATATGTGGTCTTATATAATAGTAGTGCTAAAAGATCGTTCTCCCAAAAATGTAAATGTTATCATCATTTACCTTCAAGTTGTTCTAAACCTCTGAGTTTCTTTCTTCTGTTGAACACAAGGGTATTTTAAAGAATGTTGGTATCCTTACAGTTGACGGCAGCCATTTACTCCCATAGTAGGAAAAAATACTTAAAGCATCATTTAGATTAAATTTACATATATTAAAGTGTGTATCAAAGATGTAAACTGTACATCTGTATTAAAAACACTTTGCAATAAGATTAGATAATGACCTAACAATAAACAATAGTTTGTAATGTATAATATACTGTAGCAATAATTCTCCACGGGGTTAATTTAAAAATGTACTAATACATTTTTTAAATCAAAAGTTTTATCTGTTAACATTATTTAATGCACAATGAATGAAGTGAACAAACATGAACAATCAAGTGTTTGTATTAAATAACATTCACAAACATTAATGTTGTAAAAATATTTTGTTCACTCAATGTGTTGATGTTAGATAACGCATTAAGTAATGTTAATGAATGGTATCTTATTGTAGTGTTACCAAACTATACAGGAGATAAAACATGTTTTATTTGACATGACTGTACTTTTATTTAATCCAAAACTGCATTCATACTTAATTTTAAAAGGGCTTTTTAAACCTGCTAAGAGTTATCCAGACAAAAATAAGCCTGATGGACTGATTTTAATGACATAAATGGGGATGCACCGATACTGATACCAGTACTCGGGTGTCGGTCCAAAACTGTGCTCATGTACTCGTCAAACTACCCCGATACCACTTTAGAGGCCATTCACATAACGCGTTTTTTTTTGCGCGTGCAAATTCTTTCCACAAGCGCTTGAATCAACAAGTGGATTCAGAGCCACCGCATTAGCAGCGCCGCCGGTCGCCATGTCTCAGTGTTTTTATAAAGAGGTCGCAACTCTACACCTTTCGGACAGCGCATTAAGAACCGGATTAACCCGGTACTTCGGTACTAGGGCTGGGTATTGTTAGGAATTTCACAATTCGATTCGATTTCGATTCTTGAGGCTTCGATTCGATTTCGATTCGATTCGATATTGACTTATTAGCTTCGATATCGATTCAATAATAAGTAAATACACAAGTAATTAAGTACCTGGGTATATTTTTAAATAATGTGTGCAGTATTACCAATGTTTAAGAACAAATTGACCCAAGCACGTTTCCTGTCATGGTTTATTTAGCAGAACAAACTGTACAATATTGTACATGTGTTGAATACAAAGCACAACTGTAACAAACAGGTGCTTTATTAACATCTCTAATCTAAAGTGCATGTAACTGTTAGTAGAAAGTATATTTTTCTTCCTAAACATTCAAGTTATAAAATAAATGTAAACAGAAGCACAAAATGTGCATACTCATAAAACAAAGTGCAAGCATAGATATTATAACATTACAAAGTGCTAACTTACTTTGTCAACACAATAAATAACACTGAACAGCTGATCAGAGAACCTTTGGCTTATTTACTGTGCCTATGTAGGATACATTACCGACATTTCCATCATATAACTCATAACATTTTAGTACAATATATATATAACATGTTAACTCTGAAGCATTTGTTATCAAACTAGTGCACATGCAGTTTTTGGGGACGTTGCTACCTTCGTCTGTTATATAGGACAACTTAGTTACTTAGCTACTTTAGCTCTACGTTTATTTAAAATGAACAACAAGACGACTAGAAGAGAATTTCCTTAACAAAAAAATCTTTGCAATGAATTGCAATTTAGACTCGCAAACTGCGTGCCGGTGCGGTGACATACTCGGACAGATTCGGCTTGTGAAGTCGTTCATCCTCGGATGCGGTGCCGCGCGCGCTGTTACAAAAAAAGCCTTGCACACAGCCAAGCGAAATGAGGTCTTGCACACCAAACGCGTCATTTTTGCCACGCGCACCTTCGCTCACGTGCGGATTATAGACAGTAAAAGAAACGGACGCGTCGAGTATAAACAAGTCTTTACTCCGTGTCAGCGCGCGCTCTGATGAGTGTTGCCCACAGCGCCGCCACTGGGCGGTGGGCTGAATCGATTCATAGGATTTGATGAATCGATATTGAATTGAGAAACAAATAATTGCAATGCATTGATGAATCGATATTTTTACCCAGCCCTATTCGGTACCACTGGTACTTAAGAAAGGCTGGTACCGTAACCGTTTAATTTTTTTAGTACCGACTTGATACAGGAGTACCGAGTATTTTGACAACAGGTTTTTTAGGCTTAAAGTTTATTTTATAAAGGTTAAAAAAATTAAGTTCAACCAGTCCTTCTGTATTATGTGAGAACTGGTATTTTGTGAAGACTAACCATCATGTCTCTTATTCTCCTCAGGCATTTACAGAGCCGCCCCTATGCGTCTGAACCCACGACAGAGCCAGGTGAAGTCTGTGTACAAAACCCACATCGACGCCATTCACTTCCGCAAGACGGATGAGAAGCGTCTTCATGGATTGGATGAGGACAGTGACCAGAAACTCTTCACTAAAGACAGAGTCGCCATGCTCAAAGAACTAGCCGCGAAACCGGACGTCTACGAGCGCCTGTCCTCTGCCCTGGCGCCCAGCATCTATGAACACGAGGACATCAAGAAAGTGCGTTTTAATTGTTACTGGTTAAGCCTGCCTCGTCTTATTTTCTTACAAGAGATATAATAAAAGGTTTCTCAGGATGTGAGTTGACGGTAGGCATTTTTTTCAGGGCATCCTGTTGCAGTTATTTGGTGGGACCCGTAAAGACTTCACTCAGACGGGCCGCGGGAACTTCCGCGCAGAGATCAACATCCTGCTTTGTGGCGATCCGGGTACCAGTAAATCCCAGCTGCTCCAGTACGTGTTTAACCTCGTTCCTCGCGGGCAGTACACGTCCGGGAAAGGATCCAGCGCCGTCGGCCTCACAGCCTATGTGATGAAGGATCCGGAGACCCGGCAGCTGGTTCTGCAGACCGGAGCGCTCGTGCTCAGTGACAACGGCATCTGCTGCATCGACGAGTTTGATAAGATGAGCGACAGCACGCGATCTGTGCTGCATGAAGTCATGGAGCAGCAAACGCTCTCTATTGCCAAGGTGAGGGCGATGCTTAAACAATAACTTGTGATTGAGTGAATGCTTTTGTTAGGACAGGACAGATAATAAAGTTTTTTGTGTCATAGGCTGGGATCATTTGCCAACTTAATGCTCGGACCTCTGTCCTCGCCGCAGCCAATCCGGTGGAGTCTCAGTGGAACCCCAAAAAGACGACTATAGAAAACATCCAGCTGCCTCACACACTTCTGTCCAGGTAAAAACAAAACATGACAGTATTTACAACAGTTAATGTCCAAAATATTATGTATTTCTATCAATTTCCGACAATTGAGTGGGATGTAAGGTAGGGAGAGAAATGTTTTATCCATCAAGATTAGATTTGATTGTGAGCTACATTAAAAATAAGTCTCTTTTGCTCACAAAGGCTGCATTTATTCGATTAAAAACACTAATATTCTGATATTTTTGCAATTAAAAGTAACTTTTATTTTTGAAATGTGATCAAAGCTGAATTTTCAGCATCATTACTCCAGTCTTCAGTGTCACATGATCCTTCAGAACTCATTCTAATATGATGATTTGCTGCTCAATAATATTATCAATGTTGAAACCCCCAGATTTTTGTAGCCTCATCCAAGTTTTTCTCTAAAAATCTTTTGTTCTTAGGTTTGATTTGATCTTCCTAATGCTGGACCCTCAGGACGAGGCGTATGACAGACGTCTCGCACACCATCTCGTGTCTCTGTATTATCAGAGTGAAGAGCAGATTGAAGAGGAGCATCTGGACATGGCCGTGCTGAAAGACTACATCGCCTTTGCTCGTACATCTGTGCATCCCCGACTCAACGAGGAAGCTAGTCAGGCCCTCATTGAGGTATATAAACACAACATAGGTCAAGGCACCAGCAGTAGTATAGTATTACATGTAATATTTAATGTTTGCAATTTTTAATTTTGACCCTTGCAGGCCTATGTAGACATGCGTAAGATCGGCAGCGGTAGAGGTATGGTGTCCGCGTACCCCCGTCAGCTGGAGTCTCTCATCAGACTGTCTGAAGCGCACGCTAAAGTACGTTTCTCAAATAAAGTCGAAACCATCGACGTGGAGGAAGCCAAGAGACTACACAGAGAGGCCCTGAAACAGTCCGCCACTGATCCCAGGACAGGATTCGTGGATATCTCCATCCTCACCACAGGTACGAGTCAGACTACTGTCTGTACTGGTCAGGTTGAGTCACATGGTCTCATTGTCTTGTGCAGATATATATATATATATATATATATATATATATATATATATATATATATATTTTATATATATATATATATATATATAGGGATGTCAAGCGATTCAAATTTGTAATCTAATTAATTATTACACAATGTGGCAATTAATTAATCTAATTAATCAAATTTGGCTGACCGAAAGATAAATTAAGGTCAGTATTGTGTTAAATGAGAAAAGCATCAAATTGACATTACAAAAAGTAGCTTTAGAAATAAAATATTTTATTTTATTTAACATAGAATTTATTACACACAAACTTAGATGACATACGTAGGTCTGGGGCGGTAATCATTTTAACGTTATTTTTTCCCATAACTAAGTTAACCCATTCAATTAACAGCCTTAAAAATAATAATTATTGTTATTACCCTTTTAAAATCTGCATGAAACGGAAGTTGCAATAGTCTTTTCTATTGTGATGTATATCCGAGTAAAACGGCTTCTGGAAGGAGGAACAAAATGTAAAGTGCAAGTTTGCAGTCAGTTGTGGATGATGTTTAGTCCTACTCTCCTCCGAGACACGTCAGGAAAAGAACTCGGCATATAATAATGATGTGCATGGATAAATAATTTATAATAAGCTCTGCAACATTCTGTAAAAAAATGATAATCAGCACCGTTCCTCAGTTTGACCAATCATCTCTTAACCAGTACCTGTGAATGTCATGCAAAGTAGAGAGTCTGATGGTTTTGATTGGTTGTTTCTGTACAGGTATGAGTGCTACAGCACGCAAGCGCAAGGAGGAAGTGGCTCAGGCCCTGAAGAAGCTCATCCAATCAAAGGGCAAAACACCAGCTATGAAGTACCAACTGTTGTTTGACGATCTTCGTGGCCAGTCAGAAGCGGTATGCTTTTAAAAAATATATATATATTTTAATATTACTAATAACTTCAACTATAAATCTTAACTTAAAATGTTTTCCTCTAATTTCAGGCCATTACTAAGGACATGTTTGATGAGGCCCTCAGAGCCCTTGCTGATGAAGATTATCTGACCGTCACAGGAAAGACTGTTCGGCTTCTGTGAATGCAAACTGTGCCTGGCTGCTGCTTCCTCTTTTGTTACTTGCTTTATCCTATTTTCTTTTTCTATAGAGCAATTATTGTTAATAGTCATATGTATGGAGCCTTTCTGGATGCAATAAATGAGTTTTGTTGTTCAAGAAAAGATTTTGTAAATAGTGTGGTTTATAGCTGTTATTTACATAAACATGCAAAGCATCAATTCACTGACTTAAATCAGTTGCCTTGACTTTCTACTGGTGTTTGTAAAGTTAAAACCTCAAAGAATGGCTTAAACAAGGTGCAATACCTAACAGTGTATAGTGAGACAAATAGACATTATAAAAACACTAGTCTCACGCAGGACGTCAAGCATTGAAACTTTTTCACGAGTTATCAAATATAGCTGGATTATTTACACAATGGCAATGCAATTAACCGGATGGCTAGCAGGCTGAAAATAAATGGTGTCAACTTAGTTAAAGTTACCATCTTATGAAATGTATATAATGTGTACATTTAGTATTTGAGACTGAGATAAACAAATTACCGCTTTACCAATTAAAACATTTTCTCCACCTAAAACATGACAACATGCTATAGATATAATTCAATTACTTAAACTTCACTCAAATGGCTTTAAAGGTTATACTGTGATATAATGCTGTCATATAAATTATACATTTAAAAAAATCTTTGCAGTGGAGCCACACCCCTCCTCTCACTACAGCACTGCGCGCATTAGTCACATGACCCATCGACGTCACGCTTTCGTATGCTTTTGGATTCGGGCAGAAGAAGATGGCGGCCTCCTCAGGTTAGTCTCACAACCTCCTCAATCCTCGCGGTCCTCCGCGGCCGGTTTTTAAAACCTGAAGCGCCAAGCACATGCTTCACAATCTCCTATGCATTATCCGAGAGGTTTACCGTGCTCAAATGCCTTTATTTACTTAATGTAGCAGACCTGTGTGCATTTTGAACTATGTGTGTGTGTGTGTGTTAGCATCGAGCTAACGGCCCACAAACAGACCTGTAGTTTAAAAATAACATCAGATTTATTTTATATTATCAGCTAATGATTAATATGAGCACACAGCGAGAATAACTGCTTTTATATGGTACCGAGGCATTGATAAAATGCTGTATGTTGCAGTTGGTCGGGTGCATCGGTGCCAATGTGAGGCGAGGCGGAGCATTGACGCGCGTGCAGCTGCTGGTTCCGTCCAGAGCCACAGTCTATGGTCCAGAGCCGTGACAAAACGGGCCTTTAACTCATGTTTATGTGTCAGAACCTGAGCAGGCTAAAACAGCCTCACATAGTCATTTAAACAGTTTAAAGATAATAAGTATATGGAAAAGTGCGTAATGATTGTGTAATATATATATATATATATATATAAAACACTCATTTGCACTCTGGTGTAAAGCCATTTCATATTAATAATATAGCCTACATGACGTTTAGAGTTTATGAGGGGCTGATTTATACAGAGGAGACCTTTAAACCCATTAAATCTCAGTTAATTTGAGAAATTCATTATAGTTGTGTTTACTATTGTGTGTAGCTGCAAATTAGAGCAGATCTCATATATGAATTTCAAATGACATTTTTAGGGTTTATATGTAAAGAACAGCACATCTTAAACATGTATTTTAAACGTTAACTTAGATCTTTAGAGAAAGTTGCATTGCATTTTGCACAAGCTAGTTTGCACACAGTTGCACATCTTGACACAGAATAAGATGCATGTAAATGAAGTTTAAAATTTGCATGTTCAGATGCATCAGCCAATCTTTTTTTTCGTCTTGGCCATAAGATTTTGAGGAAGTGAGAAACCGTGATAGAGAAATGGGTGTCATTTCCTAAGTCATTCACGGATGAGTGATTAGTCTTTCCTAACTCTCACCTGAACTTGCAAATCTCGTAGCTACCTCCACTTTGTCAACGCTAGGGTATCTATGAAAACACTAGATCGCTAATCAGTGTTGAAATGCACAGTTTATTAACATGTTATATTTGAAACTGCACAGATTTTGTGTGACATGCACTTAAATGTGCTTAGTTACATTATTATTTTTTCCTTTGGTTGATCAGACCGTTCTATTCTATTCTGTTTATGAAGATTGAAGAAGACAGTGAGATCCCTCATACAGTCATTGTTTTGTTTGAAAAAGAATTTAAACAAATTGTTTCCCCAGCCAGTGCATCAAATACACAACAAATGTAGGCCTACCTCAAATAAGAGGTTTTGCTCATCTACAAATAAAGGAAAACATATGTTGATTCATATTAAATGAAAACGCAACTGTCTAAAATGTTTGTGAAAATATACAAAAACTGTGAAAGTAAAGATTCACCTTACTATCCCGCCCCGTTCCATTCTGTTTTTACTAATTCATTTTTGAGAATTTTATAGTTGAGAAGATATCTCTCGATTAATACAAGCTCTTAAACACATAATACATTTTTACAACTCTTGTATTCTTCATCTAAAATATTTTAAACATGTCAAATCTCTACCCAGCTGCGAGAGTACCAAGAGTTTTACCGACTAGTCCGAGAGGCACTGTCTTCTTTAAAGCTACACTGTGATTTTTACGCCCATCTAGCGGTGAAAAGGTATATGACCATCCAGTGAATATTAGTTTCTGTTCCTCTCAGTTCCGATTTCGTTTTAACTCCTACGGTGGCCAATGTAGTCCAAGATTAACATGGCTTCCAGTTCGACCTCGTCCATGAGTGTTCCTTCAAGTGATACGCGAAAGGCGAAGCTTGAATTAACGGGTATGTCCCTCTTTGGCTAATGTACTTTCAAGATGGAGGGGCAACATGGCGACCGACATTAGAACCCCTCACCCGTATGTAGTTTCAATGGCATTATACACTCATGAGAATACTTTATTACTTGAACAAAGTAAATATACATTAATGAGCACATATATTTTTAAAAGAACTAAGTGTTTTTAGCTAAGAATAAACTAAAAAAGTTACACAGTGTAGCTTTAATGAATCATCTTTGTGTTCTTGCAGGAGTTAAAGTCCCTCGCAATTTTCGTTTGTTGGAAGAGCTTGAGGAAGGACAGAAGGGTGTCGGTGATGGGACAGTGAGCTGGGGTCTGGAGGATGATGAGGATATGACTCTCACACGGTGGACGGGCATGATCATCGGACCTGCACGAGTATGTTTGCTGTTTAACCATGTTTATGTAGCAGCAATACGGGTGACTCATCTGACAAAATTATTACATTCTTCAAACGTCGTGTTGAGAAATCCGGCTTTCCGCTGTCAAACTATTTTACAGCGTGACTGAAATCTTGGACACTAGTAAACAACAGCATGCCTTCATACTATCCAGCCTGACGCATGACAGCTGGTGGTGTAGATTAAAGATAAAGATGCATGACTGCAGCAGAAACCTTCTTTAGTGGTTTATGTATTTGTTCAAACTGGCAACATTATTTATTGGGCTGGAAACGTGGCCCGGCTATGTGCTATACTGTGATTTAGTTTCATTTGCTTAATGGGCTGAATGAAACCTGTCTAGGTCACATTTCACCCAAACATTATAGAAAATATATATTTTGCATAAAGATAATAAATCATATTTAAGCACTATTTGCAATGACATTACTTTCAAGGCAATTAAGCACTTTTGTTATAAATTACATTTATGCTGATTTTAATCAAATTAAAATGTTCACTCTACAGTAATGAGAATTATGCCGAATTGTTATGAAAATAATGTCACTGTGCAAAGAAATCATAATTAATATAATTCAATTTAATTAGTGTTGATTTTGGGGTGGAATATGAACTACACATTTCTTCATTAGATTCCCCATAATAATAGTGTTATTAAACACACAAAGTAAGATAATTGTAAAACTGAAAAGGAAAAAAAAGAGATTTATAGCCTGGTATTTTGCTTAACAGAAATGGTTCAGATTTTTTTGCATTAAAACTATTCAGCTAGCATGAAAATACAAGGTCATTTTGAGTGGATAAAATTGGTAAATTCCTTTGTGTTTGATAGACCATCATTAAAAACTAAAAGTTAAGTGAGATGTTTCCATCTGTAGTTCATCATCGTGTGCTGCTCTCGTATAGAAGACTGAAAAACATTACGTCAGCATGTGAAGTGTGATATATATATATTTTTTTCTTTTTTTCAAGTTGTGTAGGTCTCTTTGATGAGTTGATGTGTTTGTTATCTTCTCACTTTCATGTTCCATTTGGCATTTCGGCTTTAACCTTTGTCTTTTTCCTCATTTCTCAGACTAATTACGAAAACAGGATATACAGCCTGAAAGTGGAGTGCGGACCTAAATATCCCGAATTACCACCGAATGTTAGATTTGTTACAAAAATTAGCATGAATGGAATAAATAATTCCAATGGATTGGTAAGTTGAATCATTTTTATAACTGACTATTCTGAGTGTTATTTTACCAGTGTATTGTCTGTTATGTTTGAGATCATTTAACTGCAAACTAGAGGAATGTGACGTTGCAGTTATTTTCATACTGATGCAGAAAAGAGTCACTCGAGTCACATCAGTACTGCAGAGGAGGGACGTTTTTCACTGTGCCTGCCTAAGCAGAACCAATAATGAATCTCAAACACGTCTAATGAGATTCAGCTGGAGACACAATACAAAAGGAGCCGCACAAAATTAAACGGTTTATTACACCACAGAGGATTGATGTATTTTTTAATTATCTTCTGTGTGTTTTTCTTAATGATCGGTCCAAATATGCGATATTCTGTTGGATATAGAATCAAGATCTTTGTGCTGTTTGCCAAGTGGAAGTATATTGATTTTGAAAAATGAAAAAATAATTTTGCAAGCTAATTTGTTGAAACAAATTGGGGGGAATAGGGTCAGCCCTGTCACTTTTATAGTAAATATACTTCTAGGCAAGTAAAAACAAAACAAACACATACAGCTAATTATATAAGGATGCTTGTTTTCAACTGAAATGAGAAGGAAGCATTGGAAAAATGACTTCTCTAAAAATCTTTTCAAACTGAAGATTTCACCCTTTGCACAAAGTTTCTTGTTTTCTGTTGCTAGTCGGGCGTTACATCTAGTGACACATCTTACCCAAGCTACCCTAAACCTTGTAGTTATGATAAAACTCAATCATCTGGCACATCAGGAGATTTAGGCTTGTTTGATCATTTTTTTATTGGGCAGTTTGATTAGAGACACTCCGATCCCTGAAGTGGAAAAGTGTTACACAGGGTTTGTTACGCAGTTTGGAAAAGTATGGATTTTGAGTCATTTCCAGGTCTGGATATAATATGGAAAAAAAAGGTTTCTACAATCAAGAATTTTTAGAAATTAGTCATTTCTAAAAATACATTTATCATTCAAGCTCCGTGTTTTAAATGGCAAAAGTTTAGTGATCATTTAGGGTTTGTCGAACATGACAATGAATTCAAGGCGCACATTTTCATTTCCCAAAACTGTGTTTTTCGTAAGTGAGTCTCTTTTGAACTTCACTCAGACTTCACTCAGGCTGTTTGGTGATCATGCCACATCAAACCACATTTACAGTATCAAATGTGTCAGATGTGAATATATGCCATTTATAAAGCATTTTAGGTCTAAAAAATCTAGAGAGGTTTGGAAATTTGACCCTTTTGAAATGGAAAATGTGTAAGATCTATTTGGATATAGGAACAGTTGTTTTTTTTTTTTTGTTTTTTTTTTGCATGTCATTACAATGGCTTCAAACCCTTTGCTTTTCTAGTTTAAGCTGTTACTGTTTTTTTCCTTTTTAGCTTGTTGGTAAATTTTCTTTACAAGAAAATCTCATCTAAGACCATTGACAAGTTCTGGGTTGAAGTTGAGCTGTATCGATTGCATTTGTGGCATATTTATCATTCAGTTTTTTAATGCAAATATCACACTTACAGTAACCCTACCAATACAAGTTTACCAGGTTAGTCTGAAAATAGAAATGTGAAACTGGTATTTTTTAGTTCAGATGGGACTCTTTTTTTCTTGCCAAATGAACTTTTGATCGTGCTACCAATATAATGAGGAGTTTCTTACCAACAAGTAAAATGTTTAAATCTTGTGGCTTTTAAACCTGCGTATTTTATTCAATGTTTACCGTCTGACTCGTGTATTTGTATTGTGGGTTACTATACCACCATTCTTTCTTTTTTTATAACTCAGGAGCAAATTGCTGTTGACAGATCTGAACTTGTATCAAACCCAAAAAACATTTCTTTAATAAATCCCGTTTATTCTTTATTTAATTTTGTGACATGATTTGTGCAATGCAAATTGACTCTTGCAGCATTCGGTTGTATCTTAAATAATGTAATTAATTTCTTCATGTCCCCTCCCTTTCTTTCTGTCTCTTTGTGTTTCAGGTGGATGCACGTAGCATACCAATTCTAGCAAAATGGCAAAACTCATATAGCATTAAAGTCGTTCTTCAAGAGCTAAGGCGTCTTATGATGTCCAAAGAGAATATGAAGCTTCCTCAACCACCGGAAGGACAGACGTACAGCAATTAATTGTAAATGATTGTTATGACCCTCTGTCTTAAACCTTACTCTCTTAGAAATGTCTTGTAAATCATCAGAAAAACAAAACTATTGCTCACTCCACACTCAAACAGTCTCCGCTGCAGGAGCACAATTGGACATTTCTAATAGTTTAGCTTGAGAAGCAAAGAAAGGAAAATGCTTATATTGTGTGGCACCATGTTCAGTTCTGTTTTGAAATCAAGAGTGCACAAATCTCTCTCTTCCAGTTACATTTACACCGACCACAAGCTTTATGTTGATGAACTGAATCCTGTCAGCATCTAGACGCAGAAAGAAGGCATGCTAGGTGAGGGTTATATAGATCTGTTCATTTTAAGTTATAGTAATGGGACACCAAAACTAAAAAAAAAAAATTAGGATGCATAAACAGTGGCATGCTTATTAAAAAAAATGAGGAAAAAACCCATAAAAAAAAGCAGCTGAGTAAGTTGTAAGTTAACGTTTAAAGAACTTTTTTGTGTGTGTATCTGAACCCCTCGCTGACAATAACGTTAAAGGTCCTAAAAGTGTGCCTGTAGACTTTCTCTTCTGTTCGGTTTTTATTTTTAATGTCTGTATTTGACACAATCGCTTTGTTTCAGCGTGTTGTAAACGGATGCTCTGTTCTGTTCTGAAATCAAGCCGTGCGCAAGGATCTGTCGGGTGCATTAAAATGTGACTCTCCAACCCGCTGTCAGACTCTGTTTGTGCACGAGTCCATCACACGCCGCAAAAACACGCTGAGATGTTACTGTACGAATAAAGCAGCAAACCCTTGCCATTCAGGGACGGGATACGGAGAGTGTCCGACTCGCTGTTTTGCATCGTTTGAATGACACAGCCTTATTTTTACAGTGATAATTCATTTTATACATCCAACCTCGCAGTAAGCACTCCCATTAACCTCATATCACTGCAAGGTAACTAAACATAAGTGTGTGTTGTGATGCATAACATTTGAATTGCTCATCACAAGTTTATCTGATGCGTTTGAACGTTTTACACACTTCGTAAGGTGACGTACTGTGAAAATCATTTACAAGTGAGTTTGAGGTAGTGTTGTTTTCATTAGGAATCACTGATTGTGTTAATGATGTACGCTTGCCCTTGCTTGACCACAGTGCTTGACCACTCCACCTGTAACTGCAACGGCATGCTGTTATGTAGCTTTCATCACCACACCAACTAGTACTTCAGTAATTATAACATTAGAAGCACTGTTATAATCCTTAGGTACTCTAACAAAGTTAATCATTGAATTAAATTGTAATTCCAGTGAAAGGTCGGGGTTTGTTGTGCTGTTGTTCATTTATGCTTCGGTTGGCTATGACCTTTTTATTAAAGTCTTCATTAGCAAAAACTAATAGACAGTTATCGTGCAAATTAATGTAGTGGCAGTTTTCTTACGGTCTCTACATTTTCAGAGCCACAAATGAAATCACCCTGTAATGCATCTAAGGAACTTTTTTTTTTCTCCTCCCTGTTCATGTTTTTCTTTCTTTCTTTTTTTAAAAGACGTATAATCAAATTAAGTTGAATATGTGACACCGGGGCTGTTCAGAATAATAAAACAAAGTTGTGGAACACACTCGGTTCTTACACTGGTCGTTCTTTGCAGGATGTCTTGAAGTATTTGTGCAATGAATATTAAACAGAAGGATTGAGATAATTGTTTTATTTATCACACAACATTTAGCTTGTGATTCACAGGTTCCAAAAGGGGGTTTTCACAGAGATGCTATGGAAGAACTTTAATGGGTTCCCCCAAAAAACCTTTAAGTAGTGTGAAGAATGTTTAAAAATAAATCTAAAGAACCTTTTATGGAATTGAAAGGTTATATGGATCTTGAAGGTTCTTCATGGAACCATCAATGCCAATAAAGAACCTATATTTTTTCTGTTGGGTCAGTACCCTCAAAACTACTCCTTATCTAGCCCTAGTATGTACGGTTTCACAGACAAGCTGTCTTATCTGACGGCAACTTGCACTGAAATATCTTTTTTTCTAATGTTTATAAAATCTACTTAAATGTCCTAATTGAACTAAGGCCTAATCCTGGCTTTATCTAAACCCTGTCTGTGAAACCAGGCCTTAAAGTATATATACACCCTTTAGAGGTAGATAACATATCTTTGAGTATATATACAGGTGCTGGTCAACGAATTAGAATTATTTGAAATAGTGCAATCATGAAATTCTTTGAATGCATTTTTTGTGCAGAAAGCAAATCAGGTGTTCACCGCACCTGTCCTACTCGTTAGACTAATCACAGAACTCGTTATCTGGAAAAAAATTTGCTCAGCTGAGCTTTCCAAAAGGCCCATTTAGGCCATTTAACTGTGACACTGTTGTTTTATTGAATTAGAATAATGGTGAAAGCGTTTCATTGAATTAGAATAAATGCTCAAATTTTTGTTTTCTGTGAAGAGTGTTCACTGTGCAGTATAAAGTCAGGGTTGAGTAGAATTTCTAAGTTGTAAAATCAATCATGGGTAAGCAGCGCGACCTCTCAACCGGAATAGTGGCTCAAATTCAAGCCCTTCGCCAACAAGGCTTGACCCAAACTAAAATTGCTGAGCAGCTCGGCATCAGCCAGTCTTCCGTCTGCAAAGCTCTCAAGAAAAACTGCAGCAAGCGCACCAACTGTTCCGGCGTCCGAAAAACTTCTGCTCGCGACAAGCAGCTGAGAAAGATCGCAGTCAGCAACCGGTTCAAGTCCACTTCCGAGCTCACCGACTTGTGGAACAAGCAGACCGGCGCTGACGTCTCCAGATCAACCACTTACCGTCGTCTGCGCGAACTCGGCTTCAAATCTCGCGTTCCAGCAGTAAAACCGATGCTGAACAAGAAACAAATGGTGAAACGGCTGAAGTGGGCCAAAGAACACGGCGAGTGGACTGCTGAAGACTGGCAGAAAGTGGTCTTCAGTGACGAATCACGCTTCTGCATCTCCTTCGGTGACCAAGGTCCTCGTGTCTGGCGTCGTGGTGGCGAAACCTACAACCACGAGTGCGTGAAAAGATCCGTCAAGTTTCCCCAGAGCGTTATGGTCTGGGGATGCATGTCCGCTCGAGGTGTAGGGAAACTCTGCTTCCTCAAGAAGACTGTCAATGCTGCCGTATATCAAGATGTTCTGGAAACGTTCCTGATTCCGACTGTTGAGGAACAGTTCGGCGAAGAAGACTTCATATTTCAACAGGATCTTGCACCGGCTCATGCGGCAAAGTTGACCAAAGATTGGTTCACTAAAAAACAGCTTGAAGTTTACGAGGCTGACTCCAGCTCCTTTTTCGCCAGCTCCTTATTCGTCGAACTATTCGTTCCACCTTAAAAATGTTGGGCGGTTGTTAACCCCTCCTCTCGGTGCTTTTTGCCGTATTTCTTAAAGGAACAGTTGTATGGGAATTACAAGCCTGTGGATCGGGCAGCATTTTTCATTTAACAGTGATTTTCATGTAACAGTGAAAATAAATAGCATATTCCTGAAAAGATTATCTTGTCTGCCTCTATAAATGGTGTAAGCTATGTGGTAAATTATTATTTTGTAATTACTAAATGTTTTTTTAAAAGTATGGAGAAACGTGACATAATATTTCCAACTGAGATTTAATGTAATTTCTATTCTTTATTAGAAAATATCCATTACTCCAGTCTAACATATATATATAATGTATGTCATATGTATATATGTATATATATATATATATATATATATATATATATATATATATATATATATATATATACACATATACATACATATATATATATATATATATATACATATACATATGTATATGTATATATGTATGTATATATATATATATATATATATATATATATATATATATATATATATATATATACGTGTGTGTATACTGGACAAAGCATACTGGAGGTGTCATTACTTTATTATTTCACAAGTTCTCAAAAAAAAAACAGGAACGTAGAGGCATAGATTAATTCATTCTTAAACGAAATATTGCATTACAACATTTTCTGATGTGTTATTATTGAAATATGGTACCCAGAACATGCCCACCATTGCAACTTTATGTGCCTACAAAGCATACTGGAGGTGTCATAACTTTATTTTTTCAAAAGTTCTCAAAAAAAGGGGAACGTAGAGGTATAGATAAATCCATTATTAATCAAAATCCACCATTACAACATTTTCTGATGTGTTATTGTTGAAATATGGTCCCCTGAACATGCCCCACCATTGCAACTTTATGTGCGACAAAGCATACTGGAGGTGTCATAACTTTATTTTTTCAAAAGTTCTCAAAAAAAAGGGGAACGTAGAGGTATAGATAAATCCATTATTAAACGAAACCCTGCATTACAACATTTTCTGATGTGTTGTTATTGAAATATGGTACCCAGAACATGCCCCACCATTGCAACTTTATGTGCAGACAAAGCATACAGGAGGTGTCATAACTTTATTTTTTCAAAAGTTCTCAAAATAAGGGGAACGTAGAGGTATAGATAAATCCACTATTAATCGAAATCCAGCATTACAACATTTTCTGATGTGTTATTGATGAAATATGATCCCCTGAATATGCCTCTCCATGCAACTTTATGTGCCGACAAAGCATACGGGAGGTGTCATAACTTTATTTTTTCAAAAGTTCTCAAAAAAAGGGGAATGTAGAGGTATAGATAAATCCATTATTAATCGAAATCCAGCATTACAACATTTTCTGATGTGTTATTGTTGAAATATGGTCCCCTGAACATGCCTCTCCATGCAACTTTATGTGCCGACAAAGCATACTGGAGGTGTCATAACTTTATTTTTTTAAAAGTTCTCAAAAAAAGGGGAACGTAGAGGTATAGATAAATCCATAATTAATCGGAATCCAGCATTACAACATTTTCTGATGTGTTATTGATGAAATATGATCCCCTGAATATGCCTCTCCATGCAACTTTATGTGCCGACAAAGCATACTGGAGGTGTCATAACTTTATTTTTTCAAAAGTTCTCAAAAAAAACGGGAACGTAGAGGTATAGATAAATCCATAATTAATCGAAATCCAGCATTACAACATTTTCTGATGTGTTATTGATGAAATATGATCCCCTGAATATGCCTCTCCATGAAACTTTATGTGCCGACAAAGCATACTGGAGGTGTCATAACTTTATTTTTTCAAAAGTTCTCAAAAAAAGGGGAAAGTAGAGGTATAGATAAATCCATTATTAATCGAAATCCAGCATTACAACATTTTCTGATGTGTTATTGTTGAAATATGGTCCCCTGAACATGCCCCACCATTGCAACTTTATGTGCGACAAAGCATACTGGAGGTGTCATAACTTTATTTTTTCAAAAGTTCTCAAAAAAAGGGGAACGTAGAGGTATAGATAAATCCATTATTAAACGAAACCCTGCATTACAACATTTTCTGATGTGTTGTTATTGAAATATGGTACCCAGAACATGCCCCACCATTGCAACTTTATGTGCAGACAAAGCATACTTGAGGTGTTATAACTTTATTTTTTCAAAAGTTCTCAAAATAAGGGGAACGTAGAGGTATAGATAAATCCACTATTAATCGAAATCCAGCATTACAACATTTTCTGATGTGTTATTGATGAAATATGATCCCCTGAATATGCCTCTCCATGCAACTTTATGTGCCGACAAAGCATACTGGAGGTGTCATAACTTTATTTTTTCAAAAGTTCTCAAAAAAAGGGGAACGTAGAGGTATAGATAAATCCATTATTAATCGAAATCCAGCATTACAACATTTTCTGATGTGTTATTGTTGAAATATGGTCCCCTGAACATGCCTCTCCATGCAACTTTATGGGCCGACAAAGCATACTAGAGGTGTCATTACTTTAGTATTTCACAAGTTCTCAAAAAAACAGGAACGTAGAGGCATAGATTTATTCATTCTTTAATTAAATCTTGCATTACAACATTTTCTGATGTGTTGTTATTGAAATATGGTACCCAGAACATGCCCACCATTGCAATTTTATGTGCAGATGAAGCATACTAGAGGTGTCATTACTTTATTTCACAAGTTCTCAAAAAAACGGGAACATAGAGGCATAGATTAATTAATTCTTAAATGAATTCTTACATTACAACATTTTCTGATGTGTTGTTATTGAAATATGGTACCCAGAATATGCCTCTCCATGCAACTGTATGGGCCGACTGAATAATTGATTTCATATATTCTCAAAATGAGCCTGTACAGGTCTAGATAAACTTTCACTAAAGAGTATGCACATATGACTCAGCATTAATCAGCTGTTTCTGTGTCTGAAGGAGCCAGAAAGACGACACTTTTTTAATAATATTTTTCACCACAAACCAGCGATATACCTAACCAGTTCTAAGGCAATAAAGAATAATTTAGACAATACTGCACTACCATAATCATTTATTACAAATAAAACAAATATGTTGAACATAACTAACAAATAAAACAAATATTGTTTTACACTCACATTCAGAATTACTATATTGAGCAACAATGAGGAATTCTTTGTTATAAGTTGTAATGGAAAGTCTCGGAACCTCACGAAAAATGAATGCCATGGTTCTGATAAAGTTGCTTTTATCTTCATTAAAATCCCGCAGCTATGTGCTGGGTAAGATTAAATTGTAGGCTGTATTGCAGGCTATATGTAAATTGTATATATTCTATAGCTAATATTTAAAATCTCAAATTGGGTCAATATAGCAGAGGAGAAATATCGCGAAATTTAAAAATACTACTGTTATTGTGTCATGAAGTTTTTTTTTTATATAGTTTCAGTCAACAATAGTTGTTTAAAGCAGAGTGCACGGGTCTAACTCAGCGTAAAGGGTAGCCTACTCGCCTCACAGACCTAAACAAAATTGAAATCTCTATTAATTTACATAAATCTTTTATTTTAAACAGAACTATTCAAAATAAAATAAAACGATGTAGCCTAATCATAATTTCTCTATATGCTTTGTCGGCACACACAGTTGCATGGAGAGGTATTTTCAGGGGACCATATTTCAACAATAACACATCAGAAAGGTTTGTAATGCAAGATTTCGTTTAAGAATGAATTAATCTATGCCTGTACGTTCCCGTTTTTTTGAGAACTTTTGATAAAATAAAGTTATAACACCTCCAGTATGCTTTTGTCACGGAATGCGGATATGAACCCAAACGCAGACAGTAATAAATAAAACACGGATTTATTAAACAGACAGAAAACAAAGACCCACGAGGGGGCAAACGAACGTTGACAAGACTAGAGTAATAAACTTGACAATAACATGAGACAAGAACTAACAGGCAGGATACAAACTCTGATCACAGGAATACACAGCTCACTGAACAGGATGACAAGATACAAAACGAACAAGCACCGAGTAACAAACACAAGGACCTTAAATAAGGGACATCAACAGGGCACAGGTGACACCGATGAACAATCAAGACTAACGAGGAGAACAAGGGGGTGTGGTAAACAACACAAGACAACGCAAACACATAGCCCAAAACACAGGCCATGTGTTTGCACACACAACATAACTCGTGACAGCTTTGTCTGCACATAAAGTTGCAATGGTGGGGCATGTTCTGGGTACCATATTTCAATAACAACACATCAGAAAATGTTGTAATGCAGGGTTTCATTTAATAATGGATTTATCTATACCTCTACGTTCCCCTTTTTTTGAGAACTTTTGAAAAAATAAAGTTATGACACCTCCTGTATGCTTTGTCGGCACATAAAGTTGCATGGAGAGGCATGTTCAGGGGACCATATTTCAACAATAACACATCAGAAAATGTTGTAATGCTGGATTTCGATTAATAATGGATTTATCTATACCTCTACGTTCCCCTTATTTTGAGAACTTTTGAAAAAATAAAGTTATAACACCTCCAGTATGCTTTGTCTGCACATAAAGTTGCAATGGTGGGGCATGTTCTGGGTACCATATTTCAATAACAACACATCAGAAAATGTTGTAATGCAGGGTTTCGTTTAATAATGGATTTATCTATACCTCTACGTTCCCCTTTTTT